>CM052543.1:91933805-91959544 GCA_028533065.1 Trachops cirrhosus | reverse complement strand
TCCATGTCTGCTACAATTTTGATTTCTTATTTTCATGTAAGCTGCAATGTCCTCTGTAGTATGGTTAGGTTTTTCTGTCTTTTGAAACGGGAGGTGTCGTGTGCTCCCTCCTACCACATCGCCATCTTCCAGTCTCCGAAATACAAGATTTCTTTTCAGCTGCATATAATTGTTGCCCTCCCCTAGATGGGTCAATGCTTTCTAGAAAGTCCCGGGAAATTACAGCATTTAAAGAGAGGTGAAAGTCTTTAAATGCAATTTACTTACAACAGTTGAAGTGGCCCTAATCCTGTTAATCCTTCATGTACCCTTGTAGGGGCTCTTCTCGCCTCTGTGGCTGCTGGTAGCCACTCCATCCCCAGGAGTGTTCACCGGGCTGGCTTCTAACTGCCTTACCCAGGTCTGACTGTAAACCACCTTTTCCAAAGTGAACATGTGTTTTTCACAACTGATGAGAAACTGGCTTCTAGTTTTCCCCTAAGCATGACTATTGTCCCCCCAAAACTCTTCCAGTGAGGAAATAAGCCATTAGAATGACAAAATTTCTTCCTACAACATGACTTTCATCAAGGGTTGGGAGGAGAGGGGTCAGTAGGTAAAGAATCCCAGTCACTGGAGGTCAATCCCATCGCTGCTGACTAGGCAGCGAGGGACCTGAGGAAAGGGAGCAGCGGCTGTGCCCACGTGCCCCGTGCCTCCTCCAACAGTGTGGGGGCCGCAGGCCGGCGGAGGTAAGAGCGCAGTCCCTCTGCACCTGCCAGAGCCGAGAGGTCAGTTGGTCTGCGTGGCCCTGTGTGAGGAAGGGAGGTGTGAGATAAAAAACAAAAAAGGCGAAGAACCAGGCTGGGCAAAAAACAAAAAAAGAAAAAATGTAAAAGAAGGGAATTCCTCAAATGGCAAAGAAAGAAAAAAGACCCCTACTCTGAACCATCTGATAAAAATGAGCTTTACTCCTCCTGCTTTCATCCTTCTTGTATTCGCCATCTTGGGGAATCATAAGTGGAGGAAACGGGGGACCAGGAAAATAAACTGACCTGCCCTAGGTCCCAACAAGGTTCAGTGCCATTTTCAAGTAACATTCATCACTGAGATTTTTTTCAGGTTATCAAGCTAATCCATTCTCACTGTGGAAACTATGAAGAGTAAAGACTAGTGTCGCTGTAATCTCCAGGGAGAGAGCCTAGAAACAAATGCTCACACGGCCCAGCCACAGGCTTGAGGGTCCCTAGCAGGATAGGCGTGGCTGCTTCTCTGCCAGGAACAGAAAATTCCGGCTGTTAAACACAAGTTTAGCTAAACCTCTATTTACTTATGAAGGCTTCACCCATGGCCATGTCGGTAACAGTACAGGACACTTGTGCTGACAGACTGCTTGCCTTCGCCTACATTTCACATAGTCCACTCACTCCACAGATATCCCCAAGAAAGAAACACCCCGGTTGAGATGGCCTCTCTCCTGGGCTCACGCCCACAAAAGGACATGTGGTACCCAAGAAAGAGTCAGACTCGGAGCCTTGGGCTTAACTAGCTGAGCCTCCACTGCTTCTGTAAAGTGGACGTAGCTCAGCTGGTTACTGTGAGGATTAAAACAGCCCACGCACTATGCTTCACAAAGGGCTGAGCACACAGTATACACTTCATGTGCATTCCCCTTTCTCCCAATGCCTCTGTCTGGTGATGCATGGACCCCAGCAGAGCTGACCAAAACCTAGGAGCACCCCACTATGTGGCCAAAGGGAAATATGCCAGATCCTCATTGGTATCTGTGGTAGGAAGAATAATGGCCCCCAAAGATGTCCACATCCTAATTCTTGGAACTTGTGATTATGTCAGCGGGGGGGATTTTTGCAGATAAGGTTAAGGACTTTGAGATGAGAGATTATCCCAGAGTATCTGGGTGGGGGGGTGCCCAATCTAATCACATGGGCCCCTAAAACCAGAGAACCCTTCTGTGGTCTGTGGGAGATGTAACTACAGAAGAATATTCAGAGAGATGCAATGATGCTGGATTTGAAGATGGGGTGGGGATGGGAAGTAAGCCAAGGAAAGTGAGCAGCTTCTATAAGCTGCAAAAAGCAAGTAAACAGATTCTCCCCCAAAGCTCTCAGAAGGGAAGGCTGCCCTTCCAACACCCTGATATCAGACCATTGAGAGCTGTGTCAGCCTTCTGAGCTACATCAATTTAAGGCAATAAACCTGTGTTGTTGGAAGTCACTGAGGTTATAATAATTTGTTATGGCGACAGACACACACACTAATACAGTATCCAGTATCCTGGGAAGGGGGCATTACTAGCTAAACCCTCCACCAAATAGGACCCCCATCCCTTCCAGCTCTATGCCCAGGGAAGGCAGCAGCTTCACAGCCAGGAGCACTGCCCATGTATTCCAATCTGCTAACAGGTGGACAGTAGTGGCTGCCAGTTGCCCTCGCCTCTGGCTTCCTGATACTGCCCTACCCAACACCCAGGGCTGTAGGGCCTGGAGTAAGTTAGGTCACCAATCAGCAGCCCTCCTGCCCCCACCCATACCAGCCTGCCCCAGATTCAGGTTCCATATGATCCAGATCATCCTCAAGGATTGGCATGTGGCTGCTGAGGAGGGAAAGAAGGAAGCAGGTATCTCCACAGCCCCTGCCCTGTTCTCCTCAGCACCCCTTCCCTGGGGGCATTTCCCCTGTTCAAGGCCCTTATCCCCTCGCTCCTCCTCCTCCCTGAACAGGAGCTCCTGTGGAGACTTCATGCTCCCGGTGGCCTCCCCTAGGAGCACTGCAGGCAAGTTCACTAACGGGTCATAGACGCTCCCCTAACAAAGCACACACTGTGTGCCAGGTAGCAGGATAGCTAGTGCAGAAGCACACACCAAGTTCCTTGGGATCATGCAAGAGGGTAAGCCCAGGCTGGAAGAGTGAGGAAGAGGTGGCATTTTCCCTGGATCTCAAAGATTCTGAGAGAATTAGAGGCAGTGAATGAATCCCTGTAGAGGAAACTGTATGAACAAACACAAAGGGGATAGAGAGTAAAACATGGGAGAAGAAAGGACAGAAAGAGAGGGGTTCTGCGGGTGGAGGGGTCCAAACCATATCCTGCCTCTGATGTGACCTTTCACAGTTTCTTCATCAATAAAGAAGAAACACCCACCTCACAGACTGGTTTTGAGAATTAACTGAGTCTCCGTGAGCCTGGCTGCCACCTGGAAATCGATCAATAAATGTTCTTTTCCTTCCTCTGCAAAGTGTGAGCAGCTGGTTTGATGACAGCGCTTGTTCTCAGCTCTCACGGTGCCTCAGAATCTCATGGAGATATTTTTTAAATGTTGATTCCTGACCTCTCTTCCTCCAGGGACAGGTGTCAGGGCTTAGAGGCAGAATTAGGGAGCCTAGAACAACCAGCAACACACACACACACACACACACACACACACACACACACACACACGGGCAGGGCCTTCTCCAGCACAGCCAAGTACAGCGTGTCAAACCCCTGCCGGTCAATCAACCTGGGGCTGAGGGCTGAGAAGTGACCAGGGGACTCAGCCCACCCTACTTTCTGGAGCACACAGTCCAATGGATGAGAAAAAACCCACAGTCACCTCAAAACAGGCAGAGAACTACAAAGGGCTGGGCTCTCCAGAGCTGAAGGAGAACAGGAGGGAGATGGGGGTGGAGACCTGAGCACTGCACAGAGCTGAACTAAGGAGGGCAGGATTTTCCCCATCCCGGGGAGGAGGGAAGGGCACTTCAGATGAGGAGGAGAACATTAGCAAGGGTAGAGAGGCAGTGGCCAGGACAGAGGCGTTCTGAGGCAAGAAGATATCTGTGTTGGGAAAGGCAGAGTCTGTGTGCAAAGACAGCATGAGGAAACTGGACTTGGAAAAAGAACAGTGAGAAACCACTGAAAGTTTCTGAGTAAGGGACACTCAAAAGATTAGTCCCACAGGAAGGGAAAGGATGGACCAGAGAGCGATGGCCATGCAAGTGGGAGAGGGACAAATCCCAGAGAGACTTCAGTGGAGGAAGCCAGAGCCCTGGTCAGGGTGAAAGATGGCAACTCTCAGGAGAGGGCTTTTGTGAACTGTAAGGTGCTGTGTGATACACTGACCAGGCTACGCAGAAAGGCAGGGGTGAGGCCAGCCCAGGGTGTGTCCAGGGTAAGAAGGAAACTGAGACTGGGCTGCCTGGGAGAGCCCTTTGGAGTGAGGGGGCGCAGTGAGGGCTGGGCTTGAGATGACCTGGGGTGAAGGCAGATCTTCCCAAGAGAAAGACAGTACCTAGAGAAGGGCAGCCATTGGCAGTCATGACAGCTGGACCCCTCTCGGTCCCCCAGCAGAGGGGACAGGCACTTTCCTCCTGGAGTATTCTCACTTCAGCTGAGGTCTCGGTGAGGGGGCGGGTGGTGCTGATGACCAAGGTTTGGAGGGAATGGGGGCAAAAGAAATGGAGGGTGTGTTGTGAGGTGAACTGTGTCCCCAAAATTCATGTTGAAACCGTAACGACCAGTTCCTCAGATGTGACTGTATGTATAGACAGAGCCTTTAATGGGGTGGTTAAGTTAAAATGAGGCCTAAGGGTGGGCCCTGATCCAATCTGACAGGTGTCTTTAGAAGACATTTGGACACAGAGACACAAGGACTGTGTGCACATCGAGGAAAGGCAGTGTGAGGGCAAACTGAGAAGGCAGCCATCTGCAAGCCAGGACAGAGGCCTCAGGAGAAACCACACCTGACAACACCTTGATTTGGAACTTCTGGCCCCCAGAGCTGTGAGAAAATAAATTTCTGTTGTTTAAGCAGCCCACACTGCCCAGCCAGCCAGCCCACGTCAGACACAGCCCCAGCCACAAAGGGACACAGCGGAGCCATTTCTCCCAGGCCAGAGGGAGAGTCGGGGGCCAGTCATGCCATGCTGAGGCACTCTGGAGCCCCTCAGGATACAGCCCACCCTGGCGCCCAGGCAGCCCTGCGGGGTCTCGGGCCTCCCCAGTAGCTCCCCAACCAGGACAGATGCACAGGAAGGTTACTTGTTGATGGGTTGTCCAGCAGGGACGTGTTCTACCTCATAGCCTTCGCGCCGCAAAACCTCGAGCACTGTGTTGTTGCCCATGAAATGACCTGCAGTAAGAAAAACGATCAGAAACATGGCAGCTCTCGTGACCACCAAACAGACCCCGAACACACACAGGAACAACAGCATAACCTTCAACATCCTTCCCTGAGTCCCACCCAGTGTGGCTAAAGTTTCTGCAATCGGGCCTCCCAGCAGCCCTGCCAGGCAGGCAGCCGGCGAGCAACATTTCAGAGATAAGGACACCGAGGACCAAAACGGTGCCGTGAGCTGCCCCCAGTCACACAGCTCAGGGGAGACTCTGGGAGCAAATCCCCCACCTCTGAACTCAGTGCTAACTAGATAAATCAACCAAGACACTAGCCCCTCGTCCTACATGCATTTATAAATGCATAATAAAAACCTCCACTTAGAAGCCACCATAGCTAGAAACCTCATCTTGAATTTTATTTCACTTCTTTCCTTTTTCAGAAAAAAGCAGCAAAGATCACCAGATAAGCTTACACTGGCATCTTAAATATTTTAAAGGCCAAGGGTAGGTCCTGGATTCACTTCCTTCATGTCAGGTTTTGGTGCTCAGAATGTCCCTTTAGGTGAAAGTTTATGGCACTTTAATGTCCTAAATGGCTAATTAACTAGCAGTACCCTATCCTGTGATCCAGCAGAACTTAGAGGTATTACTACCTCCACTTTAAAATTTAAAACTGGGATAAAATAAGGTCAGGGCTTCACATGCTGAGAAATGGCAGAGCAGAATCTGAACCCAGGCAGTTTGGCTCCAGAGTCTATGCAATTTTGACAGCTGAATACTCAACAGCTGAAAACTGGGAAAGAAAATGAAGGTATATCCAAACTGCAGGAGAGGCTGACAGCTGGCCTGAAGGCCTCTCCCTGTCCTGACTGCACAGCTCTAAGAAGCATAGTGAACTTTGGATCAGCCTTCAGGATCCTGGGGAGCCAAGGGTGCTGTTGCAGCAGAAGGGTCTGGGCTCTACCACGTTCTTGGGTCCAACTGTACATTCTATGACCCCAAGAGTGGCAGAAGGCAACTGACTCAGATAAGGGGGAATGGGAGTGAGAGGAACAGAGTGTGTATGGGCTGAACTGTGTCCCCCCAAATTCATAAAAGGGGGGACCCAAAAAAGCAGAAATATCTTCTGAAGGTCAGGCCCCTTGCAGTACAGGCTTCCCTCTCTAGGTGAGTGTGCTAGGAACCCATCTGTATCAGTGTACCAGCTGGCGTTGTTGTGAGAGGCTGTGCTCAGCTTCAGTGAATTCTTTTTGAAGACTCTTTCACAGCATTTGCCCATTTCACAGTGGGTGATTTACAAGCACACCCGCCCATATCATGCTGAGTGTTCAGCAGTTTTTGACCAAAAACGGCATGACCCCCACGCCCCACCCTCCCTATTCACCCAATCTCACCCCCAGGGGCTCTTTTGTTTGCCCAGATGAAAAAGTCCTCAAAGGGAAACATTTTGCTGATGTGGAAGAGGTGAAACAAACAAACAAAAAAAAACAGCAGAAGCACTAAAAGGCCTCAAAATGGACAAGTTCAAAAACTGCCTTGAGCAATGGGAAAAAGATCTCAGTAGGTGTGTTGCATCAAATGGAGAGCACTTTGAAGGTGACTGAAGTTTAAACATGTAAGAATAAGTACACAATTTTTTATAAATAAAGTCCAGTTTTTGAGGGATTCCCCCCTTGTATGTTGAAACCCTACCACCCAGTTCTTCAGATGTGACTGTATTTGCAGACAGAGCCTTTAATGAGGTGATTAAGTTAAAATGAGGCTGTGAGGGTGGGCCCTGATCCAATCTGATGGGTGTCCTTATAAGAGGGGAGATTTGGACACCGAGACACAAGGACTGTGTGCACATGAGGAAAGGCAGTGTTGGGGATGAGGGGAGGGCGCAGTTAGAAGGCAGCTATCTGCCAGCCAAGGAGAGAGGCCTCAGGAGAAACCACACCTGACAACACCTTGATTTTGAACTTCTACCATTTACTAACTATTACGAGCTGTGGGGCAGTTCGTGATGCTTTACAGATCACTTAACAACCCCCCGACAACCCTATAAAGTAGGTATATTATTGCCCCCACTTTATAGGCAAGGAAGAGACACAGAGAAATTAAGCAGATTGCAACCTGAACCCAGGTGGTCTGGCTCCAGAGTCCACACTCTCAACAAATAAGGAATAAAAAAATTGTCAAGTGAATAAACAGCCCCTCCTAGCAGTGCTTCAGCATTCTGAAACCAAACTACTCTGTTTAACTGCAGCATTCCTCCTACTCCAAAGGTGGGCTCCATTTCTCACTTATAAATTTTATCTCCAGACTCCCATGACAGAGTTGCTCTGTACAGGGCTGCAGTAGTATGCAGAGCTGTGCCCTGCAAATCAGGCAAGCCCAGGTGTGGCAGAGGTCACCTGTGTCATCCATCTGACAGGATTCCCACCTGGAAGACCTGTCTTTCAAACTGCGCAGGTCCAACCCACCCACTGGTCACCAGCCAACCTGCTGCCAGCTTCATTCTGGCCCAGAATGCACCTGGCACAGCAGTACCACAGGACAGGCTGCTGTCATCTCAGAGTGCCCACCTTTCTCCTGTGCCCAGGGCCCCATTATTCTGACGCTAGATGTAAGGGAGGCTCTTTGCAGATGAGTTGAGTTAGGCGGGGGTGGAAGGTGATGGGCAGCCTTGCATGCCCAGCTCCCGCGCACTCCAGTGTTGGGCGTGTTCCACCACAGAGACCCAGTGCGGCCGCTGAGTGTTAGTTATCAGCCTTGTATCCTGCACTCTTGTGACCTGAACTGAGTTGTTGGTTTTAATTGTTTTTTGATAGATTACTTAGGATTGTTCATACACAAGATCATATCAACTAAGAAAAGAGATATTTTCTTCCTCCTTTCCAATTTGAATGCCTTTCATTTCTTTCCCTTGTCTAATTTCCCTGGCTAGAACCTTCAGCACAATGTTGAGGAGGGGTGGTGGCAGCAGCCATCCTTGTCCTGTTCCTTATCTTAGGGGAAAACATTGTCTTTTATCATTAACTACGATATTAATGTGGTTATTTCATAGTGACTTCTTTAACAGGTTAATGAAGTTCCTCTCTATTCCTATTTGGATGAAAGAGTATTGCATGTTACCAAATGCTTTTCCTGCATGTACAGAGATGATCATGTGGTTCTCGTCCTTTAGTCTATTAATATGGGGTATTACATTAATTGATTTTCAAATGTTGTGGTAGGCTGATTAATGGTCCCCCAAAATATATCTGCATCCTAATCCCTGGAACCCATGAATGTTATCTTCTATGCCCGCCCAAAAAAAGAAGGATTTAGCAGGTATCATTAAGCTGACAATGTTGAGATTGGGAGGTTACGCTGGATCACTCACTCTGCCATGCTGGACTGCTTCTCTCCAACTCCCCAGTTTACTGGTTAAAAAAAAAAAAAAACACCTAGGGAGGTGACTTTTTCACATTCATGAAGCTATTAAAGAACTGTAAAGAGAAAGCATAGGTCAGCAAACGCTCCTGCTGTCCTGCTGCACACAGCCAGCGTCTGGCGTTTCTGTCCTGAATCCCAGAGACTACAAAACTGTGATAGAATCACTCAAGAAGAGAGAATTATTTCAAAAAGTAAAAGGCAATAATTTTCCCAGTCTGTCTGCATGTACACAGTTAGTAATAGTTAATAGTAATAGCAGAAGTAGCCCTGGCTGGTATGGCTCAGTGGATTGAGTGCCAGTCTGTGAACTGAAAGGTTGCCAGTTCGATTCCCAGTCAGGACACATGCCTGGATTATGGGCCAGGTCCCCAGTTCGGGGCATGCAAGAGGCAACCAGTCAATGTTTCTCTCTCATATCAATGTTTCTTTCCCTCTTTCTCTCTCCTTTCCCCCTCTCTAAAAATAAATAAATAATATCTTTTTTTTTTTAAGTAAAGTATAGTAATAGCTGAAGTATCAGCCCCAGGCCTTACACTTGGGAGGCTCACAGTCAGGTAGAAGAGAGAAGATAGACGAATTGTAGTGGAAGTTCAAAAAGTAAAAGGTACCCGGAAGAAGTTGGGATTCAGTGCTGAGTAGGAGAGAAAGAAATGCCTTCCAGCTGGAAAGTGCATCTGGAAAGTGTATGGGGAGCCCGGATGGTGCCACATGCACCAGCCCACCCAGCAACGGTTCCACATGCTGGATACTCAGGCTCCAGCGGGAGCCACTTAGCCCAGCAAAAAGTCAAAAGTGCCATTCCTCTCACCTCCTCCCAGGTGCCCACCTCAGCATCCCCTTCAGGGGAGAGCATCAGAGGCAGGGTCTAGCCCATGGTAACCTGCAACTCACCAGCTCCAAAGGCAAAGAAAAAGCCTTTGTCAGGGAACTCCTCCAAAAGTGCCTTCACCCGCTTCCCCATCCTCTCGTTCCGCTTGTAGATAAGCTCCTGACGGAAGTAGTTGTCGATCTCCTGAGCAGTGATGCGTTCCTGAGGCGGCAGCGTAGCATTAATGAAATTGGGAACCTCCACCAAAATAAAGAAAAAAATTAAGGGCAACAGAGTTATGAACGATATGGCTCAATTTGAGCATCCCATCACCAAGCCTAGACAGTCAAGATGCTGGCAAGCAGGAGGAGAAAGAGTACGCGTACTGTTCTCAGAGTCTCCCACCTGCTACGTTTCAAACTGTAATTTCACTCTCTGGAACCCAAGTGAAAAATATTAAATTAAGCGCAGTGAAGGAACTATTCAGCTATTTAAAGCAGTATTTCTGTTCCACTTAAACAATTCTCTTTGATGCCATGTATTTAAATAAGGGGGCCATATCTTTGCATAGACTACCCATACTTTTAATTTGTTTAGTTTACACATGCTTTTTTAGTAAAAATAATTTTACATAGTTACTATTTTAGAATCAGTAATTACAATTCTACTACCAAATGCATGGAATCTCTAGAAACATTCAGCTGTTTCATAAATTCCATACATTTAAATTTTCATTATTTCTCCAATTCCTATCTCTCCCTCTTGCTTTCTCCAAAGTTCTTTGCCCTCCTGGCAAACAGCTCACCTGACTCCGGTACACATGTTAGCCAATTCCAGCACATTGGCTAACAGAGTGCCATTACACCAAAAAGGTAGCAATCGGGGGTGGTTCTTACAACGCAGTGGCTGTAGGTGAGGCTGACACATTGCGTTCTCTCCTCACCCCGCTGGCTCTCTGGTTTCCCAACCCTCAGCGCCCTCAGCCCTTCTCCTGGGCGCATGCTGTCCTCCACCCAGGGATGGAACAAGGTTAACCATTACCTCAGTCAAATATTGAATAGGATACCTACCCTGCCTGCTCTCTTTCTAGTAGCCTCTCAAAGACCTCCCACAAGTCCTCACACTCTGTAACACAGCCACCAGTTTCCGTTTTATGGATAACAGATCTTCTTTTGCTATTCCCTTAAAATGATATTCTTTTGTTTTCAAATCAAAATTCTTATCACCTCCTTTATCATCAAAACTGAAAAGTTTTGTCATTTATGTAAGATCCTCACGTCCATTTCCCAAAACCTCTTCACTTCCTTAGAGCACTCCCCTGGTACCAGCCGCCCACAGAGGCACCCAGAACACGCAGGGAGACGTCCTACTGCCACTCTGCTCACCTTCTAAACGCCGGACAGGGCCTCACCCTGCACCGCTCAGCCCTGGCCTGCCTGGCCCTCATTCCTCAATGGCAGGCACACTCCCCTTACCTCATGCCACCTGCAGGGCCCTGAGCGGGACAGGAATGGAGGAGCCACAGGAAAGAAAGGTATAAGACATCTGTCCCCTAACTGCTCCATCAGCCTTACCATTTGCCCACATAACCTCCAAATCCCCAGCCCATGTTTTTTCTTTACTGCTTCAAATTTTAATTTTCCAATTGACCTTGACCTTTCTCCCCACTTCCCCCACCCCCACCAAGAGCACACATGAAAATTATCACCACCACAAACTCTGCTATTCCTTCTTGAGTGTAATTCTTGTTTTCCTTTTCCTCTTGCTTGCTTTGCCTTGGTGTTCCTTCCTCCCACTCTAGACTCTCTGGAAAGCTCATTATGTCCTTTGACACCTGTGGGGTGATGCTGGATTCAGCCTCTGCTGTCCCTCTCCTCAGTGCTGCCATTCCTTTTCACCTCTTACAGTCACTCGCTTTTCCTTAAGACAGGGTCCCCAGACCTGGAGAGCATCACTCACACCCACCAGCTCCTTCCTCTCTTTCCCCAGTGTCCTCCTGCATAAGGACATTGGTCCTGGTGGGTGGAGGCACCACACTCCCCTATCTCAGAAGCTTAGCTGGCACTTGCCACTTTCACACAAGCTTAGTGGGGGGCAGGGCGGCCACCACAGTTCATCCATGGGAAGTTTGTTCAAAAAAGCCTAACAAGTATCCGTCCACCTTGGCCCTGCAGGGAGCCTGCAATCCTCCGAACCCTGACCACCTGCTCCCTTCCCCGTGACGGCCCACAGGTAAAGCCTATCCTGCGTGAACACTCCCTGCAAGGCTCAGCCACACCCTGCAGTACTGCAGGGTGGAACCCATGTCTGGAAATGCTGGGAGCCTTCCCAGCCTCAGGGAGCCACCCCTGTAAGAATACCTCAGGCACTTCAGTTGCACCATGCTCACATGTTCCTGGAAGCCACAAAGTTCTACTCCATCATTTCTCAACAGTGTCACCTAAGTCAGCCAGGAGGCTTTCAGACTTGGCTGCCTTCCCTCTGCAGGCTGGTTCAGGCTGCCTGCCGCCTAGACCATGAGGCCTGCTGCTGAATCCCTTGAAGCTTCATCCTTTGACTGGGATCCTGGAATTAACTTGAATCAATGTCCCTGTCAGTTCTTAAGTTCCTTGAAGAATGCTTTTGTTAGCTGCAGCATCTCATTCAATGTCTAACTCTGACCAATTTTATTTTTAGAGGCCTTCATGGCCCTAATCCTTTGTATACAGGATGCCCAGGTATCAGTAGGTACTGTCTTTATTCTTGTTTCTAACTGAGCTGGGCAGAGGACCAGGGCCCTCACCTGGGAGCTGTCGTGGCTGAAGATGATGGAGCTGAGGTCCCCACAGTTATACTGTTTGATGAGGTCCTCAGTCGTGTAGGGGACCTGAAGGCTGCCTGCTCGCAGGCTCTCCTGCTGCAGGAGGGTCTGGTTCAAAGCAAAGATGACCTGAAAGAGAGTGGAGAAAACACAGGCCCCTGTAAGTTCCCTGGCCCGGACATCGTTATGCCGTCTTGTTTCCTTTGTCTGTGTTTGAAAATAGCCTCACCTCTGTGGTGCTGCCATTTAAAAAAGGAACTCGGATTGGCATCCATGGAAAAGGAGGACAGCCCTGCCCTGGTCAGCCCCCAGTGGATCACACCTGGGGCAGTGCCTCCAGAGGAACAGAGGCCACCTGGAAGTCTCCCACAAGAGTGACCAAAAGGTGAGGAGACCCAAAGATGGAGCTTGTGAGATGGCCGAAGAAGCAGGGGAGGGGCTGCAGGAAGGGGCTGGGGCACACAGACAGACACACACACACCAACAGATTTCAAGTGCATGAAGGACTGGACAACAATATATACTTGGTATTCTGGCTGGTGGCTTGGTTGGTTGGAGCGTCATCCCATACACCAAAAGGATGCGGGTCTGACCCCCAGTCAGGACACAAACCTAGGTTGTGGGTTCAATTCCCAGTTGGGGGACATGCAGGAGGCAACTGGTCCATGTTTCTCTCTCACCTCAATCTCTCTCTCTTCCTCAATTGATAAACATGTCCTCAGATGAGGATTAAAAAATTAAGAAGAATATATACACAAGTCTTTTCTAACCATCAGTGGAGCATTTGCTGGCTAACAGATTCATTGTGTTCATGGAATGTTAATGGACATTATTACAAAAAAGGGTGGGGGTGGGAAATGAGGCCTAAACAAAGTCAAATACCGTATTTTTCGGACTATAAAATGCACTTATACCACATTTTTTGCTTCAAAATTTATTTTCCTCCTCTAAAATCTAGGTGCATCTTATGGTGTGGACCCCAGGTACACCTAGCTTTTAGAGGAGGAAAATAGAGGAAAAAATTTTGAAGCAAAAGATGTGGTTAAAAAAATACATCTTATAGTCCGAAAATACAGTAGGTTTTATCTGCACATGACATCAGGGAGTCTTTGATACACTAACATGCGGTGTGTTTCTCCCAGAGGAGGAGACAGTGTGCGCTGGGTTTACTGGAACATCTCATGGGAAAATCCAAATTCACAGAATTTTACAAAGCAATGAATTCTCCACGGTACTGGAGAGCTTGGTCAGAGTGGGGAAGGTGGGGATTCTGACCCCAGGTAGGAACTGGGGCTGCCCACCCTCTACAAGGCTCTGACCACCCTGAAGATGCTTAGCATTGTCTCTCATTCCCCAGGGCACAACGCAGACATACCACCTTTGACAGGCACCCTATGACACACTCCTCCCAGGAATCAGCGTACAGGGTACTGCTTTTGCTCAAATAGTCCCTCCCTCTTTGCTCAAATGCAGACAGGCAGTCCATGCAAGCACACTGATCGTAAGGTCTTCAGCAGGAAATTTTCACTTCTCCAGAGACAATGCATTACAGGCTCCAGACAGCAAATGACCCTGCACGGAGCCACCCCCCTTTCTCTCTCCTTTCACACTTTCTCCTCCTCCATCGGAGAGCCAAAGGGGCAGGGAGATTTGTTGATTTGCTTCCCACGGGCCACTGCTGTGCAGATCTGCCCTCCTTCCAGGCCCCTGCCTCCCTTGCTTACTATCTCTATCATAAAGTCTTAACCAAAGGGGGAGGGGACAAGTCTCCCTTTGTAATATCTTCTCCTGTCCTCTCTTGACAAGGTCCCCTCCTCTCAGTCAGAGGCACCCTCAGCCTCTTCTGGAGGCCACTTCCCTAAATATCTGCAGTCAGCCTCTCCGGTCTGGGGACAGGACTTTCTGGGCCATGTTCCCACCCTCCCCACCCCTCTGCTAGTGACATGAGCTGACAGAGAGGTGCACACACCGACACCCAGGACCACAAGTTGTGGTCTAAGTGAGGAAACAGCCTTCCACAGAGGGGAGCGCCTGGATTCTGAAGCCACACCATTAGGACCTCTCCACACCCCATGGGAATTGCCAAATGACCTCAGATTCACTGGAGGAACAAAGCTTTACAGGGAAGGGCGAGGGGCCTGATGAAGCGCCTCCCAGATATGCCAGGCCCAGGCCAAGGTCTCTCACATCCTGTCTCAAACTCATCCAAACCAAGTTCTCAAGGTCTGATTGTCTCAAAACACCTGCTGATGGATTTTGCTGTTTTAAAGTCACTCAGGACAAGCCCAGTTTACTTGTTGCTAAGAGACCTGCCTCCAAGAATTCACATTAAACTGAAATGATTTTCCTTAAGGTGTTCTTGGTATGAGAGAAGACTGACCCATTCATTTTAATGGACATGCCAGTCTGCAAACTGGGAAACACCTTACGGCCAAAGGACTTTGTTTATTCAGTCCTTTCTGAACATATTCAAATGTCATTCACCTTAAAGACATTTCACCTGTTCTTAAGAAGCTCCCAAAGCCTTGCCAGGATGTTTGTCTTCGCTTTGTATGTTTACTTTTGACAATTAACCTTTAAATAAGTTTGCATACCAAAACTAAGCCAATAACATCCATGATTTTTGAGTATTTACTATATACCAGGCTCCCTGCTAAGTATATTGCTTATGTTCTCATTTACTCTCCCTGAAATCCGAAAGTAGTAACTACTGCTAAATTGATTTTTAAAATTACAAAAAAAGCCCTGGCTGATGTAGCTCAGTGGATTGAGCTTGGGCTGTGAACCAAAGGGTCGCCAGCTCGATTCCCAGTCAGGGCACATGCCTGGGTTGCAGGCCAGGTCCCCAGTGGGGATCACATGAGAGGCAACCACACATTGATGTATCTCTCCCTCTCTCCCTCCTTTCCCCTCTCTCTATAAATAAATAAAAATAAAATAAAATTATGAAAATAGTAGTTAAATAAGTAAGTTCACATAGCTTAGTACACCAAGAGAGGGATTTGAACCCAAACATCCTCACACCAGAGCCTGAGATCTTCACCACTACACTGTACATGAGACTCGCTCCACCAAGAAGCAGCAATTAGCTTTGGTCATGTGGTCTAATTTCATTATTAGGCTTAAGTTAAAAAAAAATTAGGAATCTGAAACTGGGAAGGAAAAAAAGAGGGAGGATAGAAAAGAGAGAGGTATAGAAAGGAGGGAGAAAGAGGGAAAGGGGAAGGCAGGAAAGGAATCAGAAGAAAAGAATGCTAAAGCTTTTTTTTTAACTCAGATTAAGAGTAACACACATATTACAGGTAATCTAGAAAACGAAAAAAGTATAAAAGAGAAATTGTAAATTGTCCATAGTTTCAACACCTGGGTTTTAACTAGTTTTTAAAACTTGTGAGTATATTGTGTATATATTTATTCTATACATTTTATACAGTTGATTGCCTTATATATAAAATTTAGGATACAGCACTTTTTAGTTGGCAATGTAGGCATTTCCTCATATGACTAAAGTCTTGCTTAACTTCACCCTGGCTGGTGTGGCTCAGTGAACTGGGTTTCAGTTCAATTCCCAGTCAGGGCACAAGCCTGGATTTCAGGCCAGGTCCCCAGTAGGGGGTGCACAAGAGGAAACCACACACTGATGTTTCTCTCCCTCTCTTTCTCCCTCCCTCCCACTCTCTCTAAAAATAAATAAATAAATAAAATATTTTTTAAAAATAAAGTCTTGCTTAGCTTCATGTATTATGTGATATGCCATAATTTAGCTAAACTTTCTACTGTCAAACATTAAGGTCTTCATTTAAAAAAAAAACTATCATAAATAACAGACCATGAAGAACATCTGTAAGCAGAAAGCTTTTTCTATTTTCAAATTATTTCCTTAGTAGTTCTAAGACCAGGACTACTGAGTCAATGGGCATAAATCATTCAAAAGTTTTTAGAAACACTTTCTTTTGCATTTTTATAAGAAAATTTTAATTCTCCATTAAGACACAAATAAGAATGAAGTACTAACACAGGCCCTCTCCCAAAACCAATGTTATGACGAAGCCCCACCTCTGATAGAGTTGGCAGCTCCCCATAGGTGCAGCCCGGCAGCAGGCCCAGGACACCAACAGCTGTGACTGCACCCTACTCCCCCTGCCTGCAAGGCCCTTCCTGCCCTTCTGCACATGCCAAACACACACTTGTCCTTTCAAATTGCAGCAGTAGAGTCTCCTCCTCAGTGAAGCTGTTACTGGGGAGAGACCCAGATCCGAGGACCCCCCACCCCAGCTTGTTTCTCAGTTCTTGCCTCACTTGCAAGAGATGAATTCAAGCAGAGACAAACCCATATGGTAGAAATGAGATACCAAGTTTATTTCTGAAACACATAACAAGCACAAAGCTGCAAACAGGCAGCCACCCAGCTAGTCTGAATGCCCCACGTATAGAGGAAATCAAGTTGTTAGTAAGTTTGTTCTATACACTTGAGCCAAGGCTACATACAAGTGGGCACTCAGCTAATCTGAGTGTGCCAACTACTGGGGTTCAGGGGTTATGTACTTTAGTCAGTTTCAAGGTTCACCCTCCTTATTCTGCTTCCAAACCTTTCTTTCCCACCTAGTGAAGGCTTTTTGTCTAATATTGAAATCGTTACAGAGGCTCCGCTTCTCAGCACAGAGTCTCAAGGACTCCCTTCCTCCCGCACTATCTTTGCCTTCGAACACCTGGCAATCTCATGGCACCAGGCTCAGGACTGCTGAGTTAACTGGTGAGACACGGCTTCCTTTTGTTTCCAGCCTCACGTTTTAAGTTCTTTGTAGACTGTAATGTGAGTGGGGGGGACACCACTGTATTTTCCCTCCGGCCGCTCATTTCTAGCTGCTACCTACAGTAACAAAGCAGCCATCACTGACTCCCAGGCACAGCACATCCCAGGTGCGGCCCAGGGTGTCCTGTGACCACTCTAACACACCACCAAAGGCACCACCCTGCTTTGTTACCTCAGGAGCAGCAGCTGTGTCCTACTCGCCTGTATTTCTTTACCGTCTGGCACCCAGGACCTGGCATACTCTAAACATCTGCTAAATTCTCACTGACTTAATAAATTTCAGAAATGGCTCTGTGAAGGCCGAAAGTCTGAAGCAGGATGGATATTCATAAAAGAAGCCTGGCAAAATCTCAACTGCCCAGTCAAATAAGGAAGCATTTCCAGTAAAGCCAAAGCAGCAAACTTCTCAGGAAAGTAAAAATGGGGGCTGGGAGCGCCATCCTCCACTTTTTGACTTTTGCTCCTCTGGCCCTTAAGTTGTCAAATAAACGTCTTTCCATGAATGAATGCTGACGCTACATTTTATAATATAAAGTTAAACTATCAGGGAACAAAAGCCAAGTTTGGCAAACAGGGATATCTTCCACTGCTTTGTGAAGTAAATGCACCCTGAGACCTCCTTATCCACAAGATAACATTAATGATGAAGGCAAATCACAGAAAAGGGAAATTTCTGACTGCAAGAAGGGGCAAAATTAAGGTTTCCTACAACCTTTCCAGTAACAAGGCAGGTTGGGTGCAGAAGCCCCTTGGAGGTGCCCGGAGGTGTTCCCACTGCCTCCAATCCAAGGCCTGGAGACCTCAGCTCTGGGCTCAGGCTGATGCAGAAGAAATCCAGGCAGAATTCTACAGCTGAAGATTTCAGACAGACAGTCCCACAAGGATTCAGGTTCATTTCTCCGAGATCTCAGATCACCCTCCTCTTTCAGACCCCAGATGGCTTGGTTTTCCCAGAAACTGTCTAAGCCAGTGTTTCCCAAACCACAGACTGCAACTCAGTACCCACCACCTCCTTGTTGACAGAAACTTTGGCATGCTCTAGCCACTGCTCTGTAGCTGGCTGATTTCCTTTTATCATGGCTATCAGTCCACACCATGTATCCAGAGCCGCTCCGTGCTTTGTAAACCATAATGAGCACGAGCACCAGCCCCTTTTGATGAGCATATTCTGTAATTGCAGCTATGCTACCATGATTTGCATCTTACATTCACCCCCAGGCAGGGCTGGCAAACACTCACTGAACTAAGTCAGGGTGAGAGCTCCGAGCTCCTGAAGAAATGAATACCTAATCCATCCAGCTCTTTCAGATATGAAATGACTCCAGAGAGCGGCTGGTATGTTCCACCTTGCAGTCAATTCCTGCCTTAGTTCTCCAACCCTGAATGACAATTCTCAGCACCATAGTTTTCAGGGTCTGACCCATACCCTCCCCAGGAAGGATGTGGGCTGTCAGGGTGTCAGCAGATGGAACCAGTGTACTTCCAAAACAGTATTGCTTCCACAGTTTTTACACCCAAACATGAACCTTCCTGTGAACTAACCTAGAAACCACTATCTAAATCAGGATTTCAAAAGAAATCCACATTCCAAGTTTCCAAGTCCAGCTTTTGGGATGCACTGAGAAACTCCAAGAATTATGCCTTCTCTATCGTTACTACTATGCCAAGCTTGTAGCAACAACAATTTCTCTTTAAGAAAAATTGCCAGCCCTGGCTGGTGTAGCTCAGTGGATTGAGCACCACCCTGTGAACCAAAGGGTCACCAGTTCAATTCCTAGTCAGAGCACATGCCTGAGTTGCAGGCCAGGTCCCTGATGGGGGGCGCTCAAGAGGCAACCACACAATGATGTTTCTCTCCCTCTTTTTCTCCCTCCCTTCCCCTCTCTCTAAAAATAAATAAAATCTTTAAAAATAAAAGAAAAATTGCCAGCTAGTAGGGGTCTTCACATAGGTCCCTGTCACTCACTGTCAATCTTTTAACAGCACCTGAGAACAAAGCAAGATGGATTAGAGAAGAGAGAACCAGAGGTGGAAGTGTTGGAATATTAGAACTCTGAGCAACCTGTAGAGGGAAAGCGAGGTTGTTAGCATGATGTATTTACAACCATACTAATTATTATAATAATAATAGCAGCCACTGCCCCTCCCCCACCCCTACCCTTGAGGAGTCAGTATGTCCTCTGGGGGGTAGAGCTGCATTTCTGCATTTACAGAGGAAGATGGTGTTCCTGTCCTCAGGGGTGGCTGTTGGGAGGGGACAGGACAAAATGGTAGTGTGATGACAACAGGTCACAGAGGGCCCTGGAGGAAAGACACAAACAGTGGGAGTTTAGGTGGATGGAAAGTCTGCAGAGACAGATGAGTCCTCATAGTTACTCCCTACAGTTTGGCCCACACCCACGCCCCCATCAACAAAGAGAGGGTACCAAGAGCAGTGAATATACATGACAGTGTTACCTGGTCCACAGCAGCCATGTGGTGGGCATAAAATATACCTCATGAGGGATTTGCAGCCACAGGGTACAAGGGAGGAGAGTATATTTTCAAGGATGCATCAATGTTTGAGAGAAACGTTATCCTGATCAGCAAAAGAGAAGTGACTGATGTGCACAACCACATACAAATGGGGACCATGGGCCTCGCACCCACCAGCCCGTCCCCCATCACCCAAGGCCAGGTTGCTGGCCTGATCAGCCACAAACTGTGAAGAGCATGCTGCCCATGGCCAGGCCATCAGGGGAAGAGGCCACAGGCCTCTGTGGGGGAGGAAAACACTGTCCTTTACCTTCCTAGTTTTTTTGGCTGATCTAATAATCAAATAGATGCTAGATAGACTAACAAGAGAAAATGACTAAATTTAATTACATATGTATGCATGGGAATCCACATACTTGAGTGTCACAGACACACGGAAAATGAGGTATACATGATATCCTGAGCTACGAACGAGATAAGGTGCCTGAGGTTTCAGAGGGGTGAAGGTCATTCACAGGATGATAGAGCAGATCAGATGTTCAGTAATCAGAGGTTTGCCTGCTCTGTAAATGAGTCATAAAAAGTTCCTTCTGATAAGAACTCATTATAGGCAAGGCCCCTAGTCTAAATTCTTTAAGGAAAAGGTAAAAGTTTCTTATGAGCCTACAGGGTCTCAAATGCCTTCTGCTCAAAATAATTTACATGCCAAACAGGCACCTCCTGGGGAGGCCTGTTCTGAACACTTTCACCTCCACTACCTTAATGCTAACCAAGCTACTTCCACTGAAACCTATAAAGATCTGTGATGTGAAATAGCGGCTGTGTCTGAAGCATGCTGCTGGCCATTCCTATCTTCATCATGTCCCATTAGAGGCAAAAGAAGACTTCTTACTATTTGGAAAAACATATTTACTGGTGAGGCCACCAGTGGGGGGTCTTGGCAGAACTCAGGCCATACCAGCTGGGGATACAGTGGCCATGCCTGTGTCTCTGGAAGAGGAAAAGCACAATACAGTAGAAGTCTCTGCAAACACATGAGGAGACGGGCTTAGATCTGCTTTGGGACACATCCTACAACACTTTGGTTGTCCCCTGAGGTCACCTGCATGATGCATTGCATCTAGAAGGGCTCACTCAGGGCCCAATAAGCCACCCTGAAGGACTTGCCACTTAGAGAGGTTCCCACTGATTCTGCAGAATAGAACAGGCTCTTCATTGTGAACACTTGCTGTCCCAAGTAAGGCAATCTGGTCTATTCTGGGACATTTTTAACAATTAGAAATTCCCTCCTTCTCTCTAAACTCCCTATCTCCCCATGACTGTCTTGTACTCATTTTTATAGATATCAATACAATGTGTTTCCACAAATGCACAATTCATTAGCAGGTAGCAAAATGGAAAATCTCTCCTACAGAAATACTAGCACAAGTGTGTAATATGAAAGTGTATAGGGGAACCGTAACAGTGTTCTCCCTGGCACTGGGACTCTCCATCAAAATTGAAATGGCTGCATTAAACAGGAGATTGGATGAGATGCCTTCAAATGCTCTTCCACGTAGAAGCCCTTGATTTATTCCATCTTGGGTAGTGAGGGAAACAGGCCCTCTGCTCTGGCTTTCTGTCCTCCATGTCTCACTTGCTTCTCCTCACAGGCCATGGAGTTCCATGGATGGAGAGGAGATCAGGACCAGGTGTCCATCAGGAGCCCCCCACGTCAGCCCTGAGGTGTCTGAGCCACCTCCTCTCATTGTGCAGAGGAGGGAATCCAATGTCCCCCACAAGAAAAAAAAAACTCTGTTCATGGAAGGTCCCATGTGCCCATCCCAGGCACATACTCTTCTGTAGTCATGAAACTTACAGGCTTGACAAAGGGGAAACAACAAGAGTAGCCACAGGGACTACAGCAAGTGCCCTGCATGTGACAGCAGCCAAGTCTGCAGGCCCCAGGCAGACGAATGCAACAATGACAGGAGCAGCCAGCCAGGGTCTGGGAGCACAGCCAGCGCGACTATGGCAGGGAGGGGGTGCTGCCGACCTGTCCTCACAGAGTGGGAAGCGGATGAAGGAAAGTGCTGCAAGCTTGTACTAGGAGGGTGTGGTCGCCAGGAGCCAGTCCCCACAGCAGGCAGCAGGAGTGTGGCAACCACTAAGATGACCAGTGAGCCCAACGTAGACACAGCTAAAGGTCTGGGGATAGGACTCCTCATCTCAACCACGCAGAGTGAAGTCTCCATGAGTGAACGGGGCAGAAGCCACAGTCACCCAGGACAGTGCTGAAGCCCAGAAGGAAAAAAGAGGACAGAGCTTCTGGTAGGGTCACAGAACAGGGAAGGCAAGCCAACCCAAAAATCATCTCCTTAATCATCCAAAGAACCAGTAGAGAGGGCAAAAGAGAGAGTGCTATGAGTTGGATTTTGCCCTAACTCCAAGCATCTGTGAATGTGACCTTATTTGGAAATAGGGTCTTTGCAGATGTAATAAGTTAAGATGAGGTTGTTAGGGTAGGCTCTAATCCATTAATAAGAAGGGGAAATTTGGACACAAACATACACACAGCGAGGGCAGTGTAGAGACCGAGGGAAAAGACAAAGGCAGAGATTGAGGAGATGCATCTACAAGCCCTGCTATTCCAAGGACTGCCAGCAACCATCAGCAGCTCGAAGAGGCAAGGGAGGGTTCCCCTCTAGATCCTCAGGGGAAGCATGGCTCCGCCAACACCTGGAAGCAGGCAGACAGGGGCTCAGAGAAGTGTCCCTAAGACAGTCATTCCAGCTTTCCTCACTGCAGTTTATTAAATAGAGAGGAAAACCACAGCATCTGAGAACCAAGCTCTCACATGTGTGTTTTAGGAGACAACTACAAGAATATTTATAGCAAAATAATTTGAGACAGCAAGACAGTAGAAACAGCTCAAATGTCCATCACAAAGAGAACTCATAAACTGTGGTAAATGCATCACCACAACGCCATAGAACAGTGAAAGTGAGTAGTGGCCACACACTTGGTATGGATGAATATCACAATGTTGAGCAAACCAGCAAGACCCAGAAGAATGTAGTCAATGCATCATATAGTTCCATTTATAGAACAATTCAAAAACAAGACCAAACAACATGCCGTGTAGAATATATATTTAGTAAAACTAAAGAGAAACAGTGATTTCTGGTAAGGAATGGGGAGTTCATATGGAGCAGTTACAGAAACAGTGGGAATCAGAACGAACAGGGCCTTAAATTGGTTTAAACTATAAAGAAACAGTTTCACACCGCAGAGGGCCAAAAGCCTAGGAGCTTAGGAAGGGCAGGGCTCCCTGGTCCAGGTAACTGCTTAACGCTTGAATTGGGTTTATAACTGAACAATTCCAGCCCAGCCAAGGCAAAAGAAAACCTCTCCTAACCTCTCCTCTTGTCCACGTGATTGAGAAGATTTAGGACCTGTGCTCACAGCCCCACCTCCACAAGCCACCAGAGGAATGCTGTGTGCTGATCAGCTTACCCCAGGTTTCTGAACCAGTCCCTCCAAGACAAACACATGGGGTAAAGGCAAGCAAGGTGACAAACTTACTGGATTCAGAAATAGAATGCAACCGCCACCCAGTCCTGGTTTCTCCTGCTAGTGTGAAAAGAATGCCTAGAAATACAGAACCGGAATGAGGCGAGAGGAACCGAGGGTGTAAAATGTGTCAGCAGGATGGGATATAAGAACATACAGGTAGGCACAAGTAAGCCCAACCACATGCTCAGAACAAAGGTAGTGGCAAATTTTTATCAAACGTCTGTCATGCACTGGGCACTCTACAAAGGGCCCCTCATTTGATCCTCAGTCCAATCCTGTGATGCTTGTGTCATCATACCCACTTTACGGAAAAGGAAACAGACTCAGAAAGATTCAATATCTTGCCCAAGGTCACAGTGCTAGGAAATGGGGAACCAGCATTCACACCAGAGGCACGCTCTCCAAAGCTCATGCTCTTTCCCCTGAGAGGCTAGGTAGAAGAACAGCAGGATGCGCAGCAGGACTGCCCTTGATCTCACCACGGTGTCTGAGCCAGCTCCCCCTAAGGAAAGGCCTGACTGTTCAGGTCCTGCGCCCCACTAAGATGAAGCATGGCAGCTCCCGAATGCCCTAGCCTGCTCATAACAGCACCACTTAAGAGATTGGGAGACAACCTTAAATTTACCCTCTGTGTCTTTTAACTAGTGCCCCTGTCAATGATAAAGGGGCCACATACTAAACCTGACAAGCCCAAGGGAGGCTTGGATGGTGGGCTTTATAAACGCAGAGACCAAAGTAATCACATACAGTGGTCTGAATGTAAAAGTTCCTAACCAAAAGCGGGTCTTGGTGAGTAGTCACACCTTAGGTCTGTAGATTCCTTGACAAAGATTGACAAAGGTCAATCTTTAGCTTTGAAATTACCTGTTCTCTTTGTGCATCTAAAACAATACAGCTTGGGATGCCAGAGTAATCTTCTTTGCCGGAGGCCTCGAAGGCGCCATCACCAGCACCAGAGCGTGAGACCACGTGATCTTGTTGTCCACATACCACGTCTGTGTGCTGTAAATGTTAACTATCTCAGGCCCACCAGTGTAAGTGTCTCTCCATCTGGTTTCTCTCCAATCTCACAGGCTCCACCCCCCGCCCCCACCCCCTGCTTTCTCCTGCCCTCTTAATCTACCACCAATGCATTTCATGTAACCTCCCCTACATCTCCTCCTTTGAGTCTAACATATAAAATAAGCTGTAAAACTGCCATTCTCTGGAGCATTATCTCAATCTGTTGAGATTCTGTTGAGATTTTGCTTGCCAGCAATCATCAGTTTGGAGCAAATAAACTCTTATAAGACTTTTCAAACAACAATAAAAATTAAATAAATAAATAAGTAAGTAAGTAAATAAATCAGTCTTTTTCTTAGTCTGGATATTCTTTTGTCAATTCCTCACCCAGAGATTACTATCTAGTCCATTTCTACCTCTGCAGAAAACAAATCCACGAAACTGTAAGGAGCAAGGAAAACTTAGCAAGAACAAAGGATTGTAAAACAGATGCAACCTAACATGTTTGGTTTCTAAAGCTACCTCTGTTGAGCCAATCCCCAACCCTGTTCCCGCCCACGGTCTTTGTAAGCGAATAGCTAACTGCCATGTCTGCTTCTGTATAACGCTTGCTTGCACGCCCATATAAAAGGACTTAGCTGTAAGCGCACCACGCGACTCTCGTCAGCAGCCCTTGCGGGTACTGTGTCTCCGGATACTCTGAGAGTCCGCCCCTGCGCAGGTAAAACTTGGCCAATAAAGTAACATCTCTGAAACCCTGAAAGTCTCCGGCATCTGTTCTTGCGGTTGCTGAATGCAACATTTGGAGGCCCCAGCGAGATTCTCCCTCAGTGGAGTTCTGGCTCAGAGGCCGGACGGGCAGCTCGAGCTGAGTATCTGTGAGGATCCTCTTCTGGTTTCTGCCCTGAGGTGGTAGGTGGGACGCTGCCAGTAGTCCACCCAGGAACTTTCAAAGGCGGGACGCCACTCTTTGAAATCTGGTTTCAGTAGTCTTAGAGTGACTGGTCACATTAGATTTCCTTTGTTCCTGCGCCGCGCCACGTTTGAATTTCGGATTGTATGCCTAACTCATGTGTGAGAGAGATTGGTTTGTGTTATCTGTCATCTTATTGGTTTGTGTTATTTGTTGGTTTTGTCTACCACTTAAATATTTCCAGCGGCAGGTGCGGGAGGCGCCATTTTGCCTCCGTTGGTGGGAGGCGCCGCCGTCTTGCCTCCGTTGGCGGGAAGCGCCACCATTTTCCCTCTCCAGGAGGCGCCCCCAGCGCCGGACACTCCACCGCGAGCACCCCCACGGTTAATCTATGTCCCCTTTTCTACTAGTGACTTATATAACTGGAAGCATCAGAATCCCCCGTTTTCTGAAAAACCCCAGGGGTTGATTTCCCTCCTCGAAACTATTTTCAGGACTCACCAGCCGACCTGGGATGATTGTCAGCAGATTTTGCAGACTCTCTTTACATCAGAGGAAAGAGATCATATTATAAGAGAGGCTGCAAAAACTATACTTGGGGAGGAGGGAGAGACAATGGCTGGTAGAAGGGAGATCAAGGACATCCTCCCCTCTCAACCCCCTGCTTGGGACCCCAACACTACTGGGGGAAGGGACGCGCTCCTCCAGTATCGCTGGGCTCTACTCAGGGGGCTTAAGGCAGCAGCTAGGAAACCTACAAGTTTTAGTAAGGTTAGTGAGGTTATTCAAGGCAGGGAGGAGTTCCCTGCTGCATTCTTAGAGAGACTCCTAGAGGCACATAGAGTGTATACTCCCCTGGAC
>CM052543.1:91911045-91933305 GCA_028533065.1 Trachops cirrhosus | reverse complement strand
ATCACCAAGCCCTTATTGTATGAAATGTGAATGGGACTTATGTAAGAAAAAGAAGATAAAAAAAAACATGTATAGTAAAATGACAGCAAACTCACAATTATTAACAACTGCACCTAAAACAAAAACCAACTAAGCAATCAACTGGAACAGGAACAGAACCATAGAAATGGAGATCACATGGAGGGTTAGCAACAGGGGAGTGGGAGGAGGAGAGGGGGGGAAAGGTACAAAGAATAAGTACCAATGAAGGTAGATAGAAAATAGACAGGGGGAGGGCAAGAATAGTGTAGGAAATGTAGAAGCTAAAGAACTTAAGACACATGGACATGAACTAAAGTGGGGGAATGTGGGTGGGAGAGGGTGTTCAGGGTGGAAGGGAAGGAAGGGGGGTAATGGGACAACTGTAATAGCATAATCAATAAAATACATTAAAAAAGAGAAAGAACTCATTTTTAAAACCTATTAATGGTTAAATAAATATTAAGAGATGAATTATGTATGGGGCCTCTTGCCAGTCTTCAGACATCCTCTTATAGAGTAATGAGAGTCCCCAGAGTTATTTAAATACTTCAAAAAACCAAATGTAAACTGTACACCTATCAAAGAATGGCTGTGCAGGCTAATTAAGCAATCAAATATAATCAAACCCACTGTTGGATAGAATTAGATGAAGCTGGTATAAAAGCAATAACTAGATGCGATTCAAAAGCTGAGCCTGCCCTGGCCAGTGTGCTTCAGGTGATGGCAGCGTCATCCCCTAACCAAAAGGTTGCGGGTTTCATTCCCAGTCAGGGCACAGGCTTGGGTTGTGGGCTTGTTCCCCAGTCCAGGTGTGTGCAGGAGGCAACCAACTGATGCTTCTCTCTCACATCGATGTTCCTCTCTCTCCCTTCCTCTCTCTACTTAAAGACAATAAAGAAATGTCCTTGGGTGAGGATTTAAAAAAGATATTTTTTAAAGCTGAGACTGAGTCATGGTTTTGTTCCATTTCAAATGGGTAACAAAATAATTACCTATAAACACAAATGTGTGCTAGAGGTGGCCTTCCAAGCATAGCTTTAGTTTGGTTATTTGTTCATTTTAGGGGAAGAGTTGACCATCAAAGGGGTCCTGGATGGTGATACAACTAGGCACCAGTGACTTATGTAAGAAACCAGGTCACACAAGTCCCAAGCAGTCTACCAAAGGGCTTCTACATGGTTTTCAACTGGGAGATAGAGAAAAAGGGCCAAAATGTTACTATTAAACCCATGGACACCTAATTCAACTGTCATCTATCAGGCGACCATAATATTAAACAAATATATTTTCAGGAAACCTAACCCATACTGCAGGATCACGCTGTATATGGGGGTATGGTGGGAGGGGTGGTAAGGGCAGGGGAAGGTTGTTTGTTTTGGTTTGCAATTCACATAATCTCCCTAAAGTCCCATCCTATGTCAAAATGCCTGCACTTCTATTTAAACAATGTCTGATCAACTATATGTACCCATTTTCATTATTTATCTCATTGTTGCCTTTTCAATAATCATTAGTCTAGAAAGAGGATCCTTGTCTGATCTTTTCCTGAAAACTGCTCACATTAAAAAGAATTCTCATGTTCTGGCATCCAGCCATGTGATAACCATGATGTTGCTAGGAGCAACAGGCTGTTATTGAATGCTCACTGTGTGCCAGGCACCACCCGACTGCATTTGTTCCTCAGTGATTCATGCTGTGCCTACCCTGTACCGGGCACTGGTCTAGGCATTAGGGCAGTAGGAATACAGCAGTGAATGAAACGCAGGTCCCTGTGTCGGGTACGGTGGTGATAACTGCTGTGGAGAACATGGAAGCGGGAAGGGGAGCAGAGAGAACGAGTGGAGGAGGAATTCGGTCTTAAACTGGGTGATCACGAAAGTCATTGAATGTCTGCTAGGACAGAGCTGTCTGAGAGAGGAGCATGTCCTCTAGGAGGAGGGGTCAGTAATGCAAAAGCCCTGAGGCAGGATGACTTTGAAGAGGAAAACGGCAGTCAAGGTCAGAGAGAGGGAGGCCAGGCCACATAGGGCCCATGGGTGACCAGTAGGTCTCAGGCTTACATGCTGAGTAGGATGGGTGCTGGCACAGGCTTTTGTGAGAGCAGTGACACACACTGACTTAATGTGTTAATAGGGTCATTCTAGCGGCTGCAGTAAATAGACTATGGAGGGATGAGGGCGGGTGCAAGGTCAGTTAGGAAGTTACTGAAATAATCTGAGAGAACAGAGCGGTTGTGGCAGAAATGATAACATGTGACCAGATTTCTGGATGTATTCTGGAAGCTAGAGCCAACAGGATTTGCAGTGAAAGTTAATTAAAAGAACAAAGCTGGCATCACCTCAGATGAAGAAGACGGGTGGGGGTGGAAAGGAAAAGGAAGATGGGTAGTTCGGCCCTGTAGAGTTGAGCAGTCAAGCAGACATCAAAGTGGAGATGGTAGGCGGACACATGCGTCTGGAGTTGAGAGAGGCCTGGGCCATAGATAAAATGAGGGCACTGTCACCATGTGGATGTTATTTAAAGCCATGGAACTGGATGAGCTCTCCAAGGGACTCGGAGTAAATAGAAGAGAAAAGGTCTAGAAATGGCCCAACTTTCTGAAGTGAAGGGAGAGAACAGAAGCCGCCAAAAGAAGTGGTCAGTGAGGTTACTGGAGGGAAAATCAGGTAAGTAGGAAGTCAATCAAAGGACAGTGCTTCAAGGAGGAAAAAGTAAGCGGGCGGGTTCAGTGTGACTGATGGGAAAAAGAAGTTGAGCCCACTGGATGGCGCAACACCAAGGTCACTGGGGACCTTAACAAGAATGATTTTTGTGGCATAGGGTGAAAGCCTGCCCAGTGCCCATTCAGGAGAAAATAGGAGAGGAAGTGGGGGGACACTAGTCATTTCCAGATGGAGAAACTGAGGCCTTGAGAGGTTTATGATGTTACCCAAGGTCTCATGGCTGCTAAGTGGTACATCCAGAATTCAAAGCCAGGAAGGCTGACTCCTGAGCTCCAGGTTTTAAACACATTATGTGGCCTTAATATGCAAAAGAATTTACTCAAGATCCAAAGTCCTATCTTTTTCAATTAATACCCTAGGAGTTACACTGCTGCTCAGGAGTGCCCCCTGACTCCAAATCTAGAAAGGCCTGTCCAGCTACCTTTCCTGAGTCCTGACTACCTGCCCAGAAAAATCCACACTGTCACCTTTAAATCCTGTCTGCCACCTTTCCCATTCTCTCTTTTCAGGATAACACAATTTGGGGGGCTTTTCTACTTTTTTTAAGCAGGGGTTTTAAAGAAACAACCCTCATAGAGCTTCTTGAATAAACGGAGTTCTGTCCTGATGGGGCAGACACCCTGTCCCCCTGAGCAGTCTGCCCCAGCACCTGTCCCTGCTGACCACAAACACTGCCCCACAGGGCACAGCTGAAAGAAAAGTCTTCAAGGCTTCTTATCAGGGACCTTGCCTTTTCCCATAGGTGAGCCCCCCAGCTGCTGCACTGATCTAACAGATGCAACTGCCCCCCCTTCCTCACACTGCCACCCTAGGGGTACAGCTCTTCGTCTACACACACACACACACACACACACACACATGCTCACACCCAATAGCTCTACTACCTCATTTCACTATCATTGTGGCCGCCATATCCTACTAGAAGAAGCCACATATTTTAACATTATGATGATCTAACACTATTAAAATACCCTTTTAAAATCTTGCTGCAAACATCCTAAAAGAAAAAGACAGTGCCATGGATAATGGAGACACAAGAAGCTTCAAGTTCTGGCAACTGAATCAGTGGAGACTACACGTGTGTGTGTGACCATGAAATGAAACAAAGCAACACAATGACAACCTGTGTGATGTGAGCTAAATCCCTGGACCACTGCTCACCTCAGCCCCTCCCATCCCAGCATCCTGGGACCTGTGACAACTGCATTGTCCAGGAGGACCCTTCAGTAGACCAGCTAGAATGATACTAAAGTAAGTTGGCTTTAGTTTACCTTTTTCACACAGCAAATATTTATGGAGCATCTCCTGTGGCCAGACACCCTTCTGGGCACTGGCGATGCAGCAGCAAAGAAAACAGACAAAATTCCCTACTCCTATGGAGATTGCATCATTTTTGTAACAATAAACAAAAATTTTATCATACGATGGTTAAGTGCTACAGAAAAAAACCAGGGAAGGCAGCTAGGAGGGAAGACAGGGTGAGGTCGGGTGGCGATTGACATAATCTTTAACAGGTAATCAGGAAGAGTCTCATGAGAGACATGTGAGCAGAGTCTACATAGAAGTATGGGAAGCACTTGGATAGCTGGGAGAAAAAGCAGCAAGTATGAAAGAACACAGGCAGGAATAGTAAAGAACTCAGCAGTTCTGTTTGAGTATTGATAAGGAAAAGAGGTGGCCTGTGTGGTGCTCAGCGTAAAGCCTGCGATGCCTGTGGGTGGACTTCAGCTCAGGAGTCCTCTCTAATGATTAACAAAAGCTGGAAACCAAAGCAGCTCTCAAGCCACAGTCCTTCCAGAAAGCTGTAGTAAACTTCTGCAGTAAACTGCCACATTAAACTGGAGGCTGGATTCCAGATTTTGACTCTATAATCTCAAGATCTGAACGCCCTGGGGGACCCACCCCCAGGGTCCTCTAGAGCATGCAAGTCAAGCTACAGCACTGCCCCTGACTGACCTTCTGATCTCTGCAAGGGATAAGGCAATTTGTCCACTGAATAGAACAGCAATTCTCAAAGTGTAGTCCAGGGAACTGTAGATGTCCCTACGGCCCTTTCAAGTAATCTGTAAAGTCTGAACTGTTTTCAAAATACTAAGATATTGTCCTCTTTCACTCTCAGTCTCTCATAACTGTAGAGACAGAATTTTCGAGAGGCTACAAGCATGTGATAATATCGCTGCTCTAATGGTTAATGGCACGTGTGCTTGTGTTTACCATTTCCATTAACCCACATAAATAAAAGCTCATTGGAGACTTCAATACTTTTTTACAATGTAGAGAGGTTCTGAGACTGAAGAATTTGAGCAGTGATAGAATAAAAGACCCACGAAGACAGACTCGAGAGAAACAGACCTTACTAAGACTCAATGGTCATATTATAATTATAAGTTGGTAATAAATTTTGCAGAAGTGAAAGGCATTCTGTTTTCATAAGAAAGAATGGACTTCTGCTTGCTATAACAAGCACACAGCGGCCACCCCGCAGCAGAGTTGGAAACTCTGGCTGGTGCGGACTTCCCACTCACGCCCGTCCCACCCCCAGCCTCCCCACTACAGGGAAAGAGTTCGAAGCACAGGCGCCTTAAGAACACAGCGTGGCTTTCCAGCCAGCCCTATTCGCCAGCAACTCCTCGATTAGGCCACCCCTCGCTTGCGGTAGTTAGGTCGATGTATAAAGTTAAGAATAGCCAGTGATGGACATGGCCCTGGCTGCTGCGCGGGTGTCACCAAAGACGGGCCGACCCTGAACTGCAGCACCCGGCGGCCCTAAGCCTAGGATCACCCTGCCCAGCTCCAGCGATCCACAAAAACTGCACCCACCGATACAAACTCGCAAAATTTAACCTCTCGATGCGCAGACGAGCGAGTTGAGAACGACAAAAAAAATTCGGAGCGTTAAGAAAACTGAGCAGAAGAAGGAAACATTCATCTTGCAAGAGGTCCAGTCTCGGAGATGCGAGATCTGCCCGTTTCCTCTCAGCTTCCCTGCTCCCATAGGGCCGGGGGGCCCAGCCGGTGGCTGGACCTGCCTGGCCTCGGGCCCGCCGCCCTCACACCCGCGCTAACAGCGAGCGCTGCAGCGAGCTAAGGCAGCGAGCTAAGGCAGCGAGCGCCCCGTGCGTGCGAACGCGGGGCTTTCGGACGTGGTCGCTCCGCGAATGCGCTCCGTGACCCGGGGTACACCCGTCCCATTCCGAGTCTCAGTTTCCCGGTTCGGTAAAACACCGATATGGCTTCGGCTCCCGCAAATCCCTTCTAACTCGGGACTGAATGATATGAAGGTTAAGTCAAGCAAGCTGCACGGTGCTCTCCCCATTCCGATGAGAGTAGAAGAAATTACACGCCAAGAAATAGAGGGCGGAACAAAGTTCCAAGGTATACGTACCCAAGTTCCCACACGGTCATGGCGAATTCATCCCCCGAACGTCTCCCACGCAGACTAGCGAGACCCAGGAGACCCCGCTGGGGCTCCCCTGGGAGGATAATGGCGTGGGGCTGGGGAACAGGGTGTCCCGCGACCGCAGGGCTGCGCCCCGCGGAAAAAGGGGACCGGGGACGCCGCGGGACTCGCAAACGAGGAGGCGCTGCCGTGGGCGGTGGAGCCCGGCCTGCGGAGTCCGCCCCACGGCCGAGCGCGCGGTGCTTCGCGGGGTTCGGCAGGTAATCACCTGCGAGGCGCCTGGAGGCCGCCCGCCGCGCCGACGTGCCTTACCTGGGGCTTGAGCTCGCAGCGCGCGGGGCCGCGCGGGTGGGCAGCAGGCAGAGGGTGGGCAGCAGCAACCAGCTCCAGGGACACATCCTCCCTACCGCGGCTCGGAGGCCTGGGCGCGGAGGCAAGGAGTGAGGCTGCGGGCGCCGTCCGCGTCGGCTAGCCGGCGGCCGCCGTGGCTCGCCGGGCTCGGGGGCCGGGGCTCGCCAACTTCCCAGCACCTCTCGCCTGCTCACCCCTGCAGTTCGCGCCACCGCCTCCGGGCGGGGCCGGGCCAGCCCGGCCGCCAGGGCCACGTGGGGCCCGGTCCGACCCCTCCCAACTCCGCGGGGCCCGAAGGCTGCAGAGTCCGGGCTCCGGTTCTCCCGCCCAAACGCTGTCAGGGCGTTCGGCCACCTCCGGAGGCGGAGAGAAGCGAAAAGTGAGATTCCAGCACTGTCTTCTGTGTTCAACGTAAAACCGCCTGGCTCCCGCCCTTACGTCTGTGTTTCTGCTGCCACTTCTGAGGTTGGCTCTTGACTGAAAGAGATAGACCAATGAAACAAACGAAAGGCTATTTTTAAAGGAAAGTTCATCTAAACAAAGAAAATTGTATGGCAGTTTTATCTGTAAAAATGGGAAACAATCAATGTGTGCATTCACTTAAAGTGCGGAACCACGAAAGCCGGCACTCCACTAAGTGCCCTCTTAAGGGATTTGAGGGAATAATACAAGGATGTGAACACCGAACTCGAATGATTACTGCAGAGAATAATTGAGGGCATTTATGAAAAACACCTCGTTTGGAGCACATAGTAATCCTGCAAAATGTGACTGATCCCCTTCCGCTCCGAATTCCCCAGGACGCTTTTCACATCAGTGACCCTTCAGGAAGAAAAAATTATGAAAGCAGCTAGCTGTACACGCCTCTCCCACCTCCCACCCAAAGCTCGAGTGCACTTTACCACCTCCCTGAACAGCCCAGACTTAGGCGTGATTACCTTTTGAGTGGCTTAATGGAGCATTTGTAGCAGGGGATCTTGTTTTAAAGTCCGTTTGTTTTGAGACTCTAACAGAAACTGTGGACAGTAGAGAGGTGTGGGTGGGGAGTGTCCAGATTTGCACGCAATGGGAGGAGTTTTCTGACACCCCGAAACACATCCTCAGTGCTGGAGTAAAGAATCCCTGGCTTGAACGAGCTAAGTTTTCCAAGCTTTGATTCCCCGGGGGTTAGGCTTCAGGTATTTTTGTGAAATCGTTAACTTTTTCCTGTCCCAGGTGTGAGTATTTACTTTCTGAGTTGTCCCTCCCCGTCTCTGCTATCTTCAACAAACTCCCTTTCAGCCCTGTGGTGATCTTTGGTTCCAATCTCACCCACCACGCCACCTGTTCGGGTTTTCAAGGTGCCAGTGCTGCCACCTACTGGTGAAAACGTTCTCTGGTTGTGAGATGACAGCATCAAGAATCCAAAAGTGAAGTATTGGGTTGCCCAAAAAGTTCGTGGGATTTTTTTCCTTAAAATAAAAGATGCACTTTTTCATTTTCACCAGTAACTTTATTGATTTGGATAATTTGAGTATGTCGGCTATCTCCCACGTGGTAGAAGTTGATTGTTCTCCATTAATGTCCTGATTTGATCACTATCAAATTCAATTGGTCTACCCAACCCTGGAGCATCATCCAGCAAGAACTCTCCAGCACAAAAGTTCACAAACCACTCCTGACACTTTCAGTCACAGCACCTTCTCCACATACTGCACAAATCTTTTTTGTTTGTTTCAGTTGTGTTTTTACCTTTCTTGAAGTAATAAAACATGCTGAAATGTCACTTATTTTCTTCCATCTTCAATATTAAAATGACTACATAAAACTTCACCAATTTTGATGTTTTTTAATTGCACACTGATATGACAGCTGTCACAATACAATCTAACAAAATTGTTTCAAATGAAGTTAAAGACAACTAAGCGCTACGTGAGCCATTTTACAGAAAAAAACAAGTGAACTTTTTGGCCAACCTAATACAACAATTAAGTATTACTTTATACTCTTTCCCCACTACAAATGAATTATCAACCAATCAGCTGTGGCTAGAGGAAAAGGAGGGAGAAATAATGTGTCACAAAAACACGATGGAGTTTGTTAACGAAAAATTAACATTACATTTCTATTACAATGTCATATCTATTACATTGATTTCTGCTCTTACCTGTATTTCCTTCCTTTTAGTTACTTTGGAGATACGTCCCTCTTCTTTTTTTTTTTTTATATTGTTAAGGTGGAATCTTAGGTCATTGACTTTGAATCTTTCTTCTCCAATATAACCATTTAAAGCTACACATTTCCCTTCAAGCACTGCTTTAACTGTATCTCACAGATTTTGAAATGTATTATCATGCAGTTGGGAATACTTTCTAATTTCCTTGTGATATATTCTTATCCTCACTCAAGGACATGATTATTGATTTTGGAGAGGGAGGAAAAACAGGAAAGAGAAAAGGAGAGAAACATCCATGGGTTGCCTCTTGCACACACCCTGACCAAGGACGGAACCCACAACCTAGTCATGTGCCCTGACTGGGAATCAAACCACAACCTTTTGGTTTACGGGATGGTCCTGCAACCGACTGCACCACACTGGCCAGGGCAAGGTGAGTTTTTATTTGACTGTGATAGGTTAGAAGTATGTTGCTTAATTTCCAAATTATGGTTTTTTCCCTAGATATCTTATTGTTATTGATTTCTTGTCTAATTCCATTGTAATCAGAAAACATCCTCTGTATAATTTCAATCATTTTCAATTTATTGGGACTTTGTTTATGGCCCATGATATGGTCAGACACTGAGTTTGAAATATCTGGTATATAGATAACTTTGTTTCTGACATTTTTTAAAAGTAGGGCTTCCTGCCTTCACCAAATTTATCCTATAAGACACTCAGTGTCCAAACATTTAGTAGAATCACATCTACTCTTCATACATGTCTCCACAGACATCCCTGAGTCCCCTATCACTCCACAGTACTGCCTCAGCCCTGATGACTGGCAGACTGGCCTGGCTTGGTCCTCCCCTACCTTATAAAGACCTCTAGGCTGTGGCTTTCGTGCCAGGTCCCGGTTGGGGGTGTGCGTGAAGCAACTGATCAATGTTTCCTTCCCTCTTTCTCTCTCCCCTTCCCCTCTTTCTAAAAAATAAATAAATAAAATCTTTCAAGACATCTAGGCTGAAGGCCTTCCTGGCTGCTCCTGGAGGCTGCTCTGGTCAGGAAGGAGATGCTAAATGTACCAGTAGCCTCCTCTCTGTGTATGCACAGAATTTCTTTATCTAGTTCAGCTCCCTTACTGGACTATTGTTCTTGGTCTGTACCTCTTGCCTCCCACTGCCAGAGACCTGGATGTTTGTAAACCTTTTCCTGCTCCTTTCTGTTTCTCTTTCATGGACAATTGATCCTGGCAACCTTCCTATGTCCACCTACTCATAAATTCTTCCTGTGTCCCTACCAGTGGCTTCCTGAATTTGCAGAAACCTGTGAAGCCTGTTCCCTTCATAGCAGTCACCTGAGGAAATTATACCCTGGAGGCCTTTTGCTCTTTCCCAAAAATCAGATATTCCCTCCAAAACAAAGGTTTCAGGGTCTGCAGAGGATTTGCCATGGTATCTACCCCACCTCTGTGCCTTCACCCTGCCTTGCCCTGCCTGGCGTGGCTGCCCTGCAGCCTTCCAAGTCCTGAGTCACTTAACACACTCAGGTTTCCCAAAATGGCTGAACAGCCCGGGTATGGCGGGCAGGCTCCCTTGATCCTGCCTCCCGGTACTCACACTTCTGTCCTTCCCTTGAGTGTGAGTAGGACCTGCAACTTGCTTACAACCACTGGAGATGGCAAAGGCGATGGATGTAAATGATTGCTTACACACACGTGACTATACAAGGGTGCAGCACCTATTCTCACTGGATTCTCTCTCTGTTGCAGTTTTTGAAAAGCAAGTTTCCAGCAGTCCTACAACCATGAGGAAATGAATTCTGCCCACAACCTGAGTGAACTGAGAAGATTCTTTCCTAGCGAAACCTCTTGTGAGAAAACTTTCTTGGGAAACGCGTTGATTGAAGCCTCGTATTACCCTAAACAGACGACCAGTTAAGCCACGCCCAAACTTCAGACCCACAGAATCTATGAGACAATAAATGGGTGCTATTTTAAGCCACTGAGTCTGTGGTAACTTGTCACACAGCAACAGAAAACCAATACACTGGGTAAAGTTGGGGTGCCAAGGAATTCCCAAATGTTCCAACGTGGGGCTCCGTCCTCAGGCTGTGTGCTCCAAGTGAGCGTCTCAAGACCTACTTCTTGCACTTCCAGGGCTTCAGGTTCCATGCGTTCCTGGAAGGGGACTGGAGTTTTGCCACACTCCCTTGTTGGCACCAGAAATTTATAAGTTAGAAAGTGTGGTGATTATCCCAAAGCTGCATTTGCTTAACAAGCACAGTTTGTACCTAGATTATGAGAAAGAGAATACACCTCCTGATAGCAGGAAGCTGGCCTGGCTCTGTCAGTGAAGACGCGCTGCGGAATTCTCTTGTTGGACATAAATAACTTCACGGACATCACGGTGTGACAAGGCCACTCTGTGACTGTGATGGGCGAAGACAAAAACAAGACCGCTCCATAATCTCATCTCAACACCAACAGTGTCCAGACCACACAAAGGGCCAAATATCCCCATCATGGCTAATGAGCGGCTGCTGCTGCCTTACCCAGCTCCACTTTAGCTTCGATCATTTCCCCCACCTTGCAGACTAGATGTAGTAAGGTACTGTTATGGGCTGAACTGTGCCCCCTCAAAATTCATGTGTTGAAGCCCATACCTTGTACATCAGAATGGGACTGTTTTTCTTAAATGGGGTCTTTAGAGAGGTGATTACATTAAAATGGGGCCGTTAGGGTGGGCACTAATCCAACCTGACTGCTGTCCTTGTAAGAAGAAGAAATTTGGACACAAAAAAGACATCGGGGCACTCAGGCATGGTGGGACCACCATGTGAGGACACAGCAAGAAAGCAGCCCTCTGCAAGCCAAGGAAAGAGGCCTCAGGAGAAACAAAACCTGCTGACACCTTGATCTTGGACTTCCGGCCTCTGGAACTGTGAGAAAACAAATGTCTGTTGTTTAAACCACCCAGTCTGTGGTACTTTGTTATGGTAGCCCGAGCAAAGTAACAGAGATTCTCAGTCAGAATTATACCCACATCACGAGAACACCCAACCAGAGCAAAGCCTTGCTTCTTTCAACCTCCTCCAAAATCACCTGAGAACTCAGGCAAAATCCTGCAGCAGTTGCTCAGAACACCCTCGTACTGAGACCCTCCACAGTTCCCCAAGGTGTGAGTTCTTCCTCAGTGCAAAGAGTAATAAAGCTAACTAATTCAACTTCAGGTGTGTCCCTGATGATCTTTGGCTAAAGGACATTAATAATTGCCTGTCTACATGAGGTGACTTTGGCCAGCACCCCAAGCCATCCATCCGTGTGCTTCCACTGGTCTTACATCAGGCCTTGTGTAGGGAAGAGCTGGCACATCTCCCCTACTCCTCCCCTCTCACCCTCCCCCCACATGCCCCATGGCTGACACAGCACTGGGGTGAATGGTACTTGCTCCTGGAAGCCTGGTATAATGTGCTGCCTGTATGAATGATTCCGGACTGAAAGGGCTTTATAGTGTGTCAAGATGAACTGAGGCCTCCCAGGAGAGCACTGGAGAAACCATGAATGGTCGGTCGCTCTTCAGCTAGCTTCTGGCTTCTGCTTCCTATGTAGCCTGTGCAAGCAGAGGGAAAGAGCTGAGCTGCTAGATGTTAGCAGACATTAGAGAGATCTTTTTTTTTTTCAAAGAAAGGGAGGATAGGCAGAGTAGAGACAAGGAAACTGAAGGCTATTGGAGGAGGAGAACAGAGAAGTTGGCCAGGGAATTTTTAATTACATCTTACTGTTCATAAGTAATGAAAACTTCAGGAAATGTATAGTAAAATTTAAATCACACACCAGTCTTTCAGAAATGGGTTTTGGGCCTCTGACATTGTAGCATTTGGCTTCTTCAAGATGAGCCTGAGGAAGGGGGAGGAGAAGGCTTCCAAAGGGAGACCAGCCACCTAACTGTGTGGTTTTTACTCTGAATCTAAAGTAAACAAACCTAGGCATATTTTTAAGTGACCTGAGTGATGGGTAAGTTTTCACAGGACTGGTTAGTGATTGTCCTCTAGAACCTTTCAAAAGCTCTAACTTGCTACCCAATGTGTGTTTGGTTTACATCATGTTTTGTCCTTAATGATTTCTTCATCCCTTCTATAAACTGCTGCATCCACTTAGTCAACATACTTATTAAATCCCTGGGCATTCCAATTCGGGGAGGGGTTTAGAACAATGACTACAGCAGACAGGACCCCTGGGCCCAGCAGCTCTGTGTGGAGGGCTGTGCGGTTCTTAGCCCTGGCTGCACATCAGAATCTCCTCGTGAACTGAAAACTACCAGCGCCCCGGCTCCAAACCTGGTTAGTTACCTCAGAATCTCATGGGGAGGTAGGGGGCAGCATCAGCATTTTAAAAGCTGCCCTGGTAAAGCTAATGTGCAGGCCAGGGTTAAGCGGCAGACAGAAAAAAAGAAAATTATAGTAATGGTACAGTATGTGTAACAAGTGTCCATGACAGCCCATAACCAAGGCCGTCCCTGCAGGGGAGTTTCCCAGTAGAATGTTGTCTGAACAGAGACTGAAATTCGAATAGGAGTCAGCAAAAGAACACCATTCCAGGGAGAAGAAGCAGGATAGACAAAGGCCTTGAGGCAGGAGACAGTGAGCTGTGTTCACAGATTTCGGTCTGATGACACATAGATGAAGGCAGGGAACAGTGACAAGAAGAAAGAAAAGCAGGAGCCAGAAGGTGAAGAACCCATGAAATGGGCTGAGGAATGTGGCTCTGTCTAAAAGCACTGAGGAGCCCTCAAAGTGCTTTAAGCAGAGGAACTGAACAAGCAAATGTGCCCTTTATGTCCCAGCTGGTGTGGCTCAGTGGATTGAGTGCTGGACTGTGAACCAAAAGGTCGCTGGCCGGTTCGATTCCTGGTCAGGGCACATGCCTGGGTTGTGGACCAGGTCCCCACTTGGGAGCATGTAAGAGGCAACTGATCAATGTTTCTCTCACACACTGATGTTTCTCTCCCTTTCTCCCTCCTTTCTCCTTGCTCTCAAAAAATAATAAATAAGTAAAAAAAAATTTTCAAATGTGCCCTTTAGAAAGATCATGTGGAGGGAAAATTGGAGGGAGTAAAAGTGGGCGTGGTAAGACCAGTTAGGAGAGACAATGGGCCCCCCACCCCTGCCGCCAGGGCCTGGCAGGGAACAAAGAGAATCGAAGTGACACTGAGAAAGTCAAGTCCACCGCACTTGCCAGTTGATTGGAAGTGGAAGAAAGGATGAACAGGAAACTTTCAGGATTGGGGCCCAGAAAGGGCCTCCAGACCACACCCTCTGGCCTCCATTTTGCAGCCACAGTGGAGCAGGGAGTGAACATCCTGGAGACCCAGTTCCATAAGTGCTTCAACGGTGCTTCATGCAGCAAGAGCAGAGGGAGAAAGGAGCAGCCCACCCATGCTTGGGAACACCAGCTCCTGCTGGACCCTCCCAAAGTCATTTACCCCACCACCCCCTGAAGTCTCTTGGAACTCCCCAGCCTTTCAAACACCCTCGCTAATCTTGCCCGCCCTGAAGAGAGCCTTAACCGCCTCAAGCACTTTCCCTTTGGCCTGAGACTATGCAAAGGCCAAACTCAGCTGCAGTCCCATCTTGTTTCTACCCCTTACTAGCTCTGTGACCCTAGAAAATCATGCACCTTGTCTTCATCTGTTTCACTTATCTCATCTGCTTCTCCAACTGCAAAATATTCAGTAGGAACGTAAAGGCTTTTTCTAAGGCAGTTCCACAATGTTCTAAAATGCGCATGCCCTTTGACCTAGAAATCCCAGTACAAGGTTCTGTCCTGAGGAAGCAGTGACACACAAGTGCAAATACACAAGCACAGACCACAGCTGGGAAGTCACCGAGCGGGGTCCACTGCAGCATGATGGCCACGAAAAACCTCAACAATCCGTACAATGAAGAGTGGTTCGGCCATCTGAACGCACCAGGCAAGTCCGTCTGTCTGGGACCGAAAGGGCGCTCAGCACACTCCCGTCTCCTCTCTGGGGTGAGAATGGGATTGCTGTGGTGCCAAGGAGGGGAGGAAAGAGGCTGTTTTAGTTTTTATTCTCTGTACTTCTGTTGCTGATGTTTTTATAACAATACAACTCATAACTTATCTAAATGTAATGATTTTTTTCCCCCTGAATCCCTCTTGAGCACGTACTCTGTGGCTTGTCTAGTTGGGAGTGTGACTTACACTTGAAAACCTACCAATCTACTCACTCTTCCTACCAGGGACAAAGCTGTCCACAATGTGGCCTATATGCCCTTTTTTTTTAAGATTTTATTTATTTATTTTTTTAGAGAGAGGAAGAGGGAAGGAGAAAGAGAAGGAGAGAAACATCAATGTGTGATTGCCCCTTACGTGCCCCAAACTGGAGGCCTGGCCCACAACCCAGGCATGTGCCCTGACTGGGAATCCAACTGGTGACACTTTGGTTTGCAGACCCATGCTCAATCCACTCAGCTACACCAGCCAGGGCTGTTTGCCATTTTTCATAATCACAAATAATGCTGCCGGGGATAGTGCAGTGAGGAAAATTCAGAGCTGGAGAAACATCAGGATTATCATTCTTATTATTCCAACTTGTTTATCAGGAGCAGTGGCCTGAGCCCAGCACCCCCAGCCACCATCCCTCTGCTGTCTGTCTACTGTGACCCCATCTGGCCCCTGACACCCCACCGGCCTTTGGAATGCCACCCTCGATTCTGGCAACTGATACTTTTATGACAGAGGAGGGAGGCTTCTCTTTCCTGCTTCTTTCATTCCTTGCCAGAGTCTGTTGTTTCTCAGGACAGCAGGTTCTTTTTGCCCCATGAATGGCCTCACAAACGAATGCTAGTAGCCTCAGTGAGGGAGAATCCCTGCCCAGATGCCCTGTCACCTGCAGGCCACAGCCATCTCAGCCAACGGGCCTGAACTCTGCTTTCCTTTTTCCTAAAGAAGCTGTGGAACCTCCCTGAGGCCCAGAATTCCCACCCAAGCAGCAGCTTCTCTCCAAGTGTGCGTAGACATGCTTACTCCAAGGACGGATCTGTGTCTATGGGGAAAAATATGTTTTACGGTCTCCCAGAAATGAGGTATCGGTAAAATTATTTATTCCAATTCGTTCTTGTATACGTACATGTACAAAGTTTTAAAATAATTTTGAGCTTCATACTTGATATTTTTCTATAAAATAACAACCATGGACATGCCAGTCACTGAGTGTCCCCATCCCTGAGGAGCCACCCTGCCCCTCTTCAGGGGAGCAGAGCTGGCATAGGGAGGTTAGGTCGCCTGCCTATCTAGTAGGAGCTGGATTCAAACTCACACACTCCAGAATCAGGTCAAGATGGCGGAGTAGGTGAATGCTGCACTCACCTCCTCCTGTGACCACATGAAAACTCCAACTAAATTATTGAACAATCAGCCTGGAGAAGCAGCTGAAGTCTACCTGAGCAGGAGTCCTATAACTAAGGATATACAGAAGTCACATTGAGACTAGATATATCTCATTTTTGTTATAAATAACATTAATGAACATTCTCTAATGTGAAACTTTGTACCATATTTTATTATATCCTTAAGATAAATTTCTAGGAATAGCATTGAATTAGAGACATTTTTATAAAAGATTTTATTAATTCTTATTTTTTAAAGAGAGGGGAAGGTAGGGAGGAAGAGAGGGAGAGAAACATCTATATGTGAGAGAAACATCAATCAGTTGCCTCTCGCTTGCACCCCAATGAGGGACAAGGCCTACAACCCAGGCCTGTGCCCTAACTGGGTGTCAAACCCATGATCTTTGGCTTAACTGGACAATGCTTAACCCACTGAGCCTCACTGGCCAGAACTTGAATTAAACACTATCAGAAACACACACTCTCTAATTTCAGAATCCAAACTTTCACCCATTTCCCTATACCCCCTACTCTCATTACCCGCTAACATTTTCTTAATGAGATATATTTATTTACATTTTCTATTATGAAGGCTTTTAAAATGCACACAAAACAAGGGTAAAGAAGTACAATGAACCTGTGTGTACATGTTTCCCAACTGCTGAAAGACACATAACATCTACAGAGCCAGTGTTCCGTGGGACAGTTTGGGGATCTCTGGCCCAGGTCAACATGAACAGCTCCTCCAGAGCCTGGTTAGAGAACATGGCAAGGACCACCCAGGTGATGCCCAGGAGGGAGCAGACAGTGTATAAGAGGGGAGCACGGGAGTCAGGAAAGCCAGGGGGAGTGGGGAGAAACTGAGTTCGGGGGGCCACTGGCAGCAGATAGTGTCAGGCCCTTCAGTATTGTCTCAGCTGCAGAGAGCCACCTCGCCTTCTGGTGCCCATCTCAGCCCATCTTGCCACAGCTCCAGCTCCAGAGTTCCCCTGGGTGTCGTGGGGCCTGAGGCTGCCACAGCTGGACTTGTCCGTCTGCCCAATCTCACTTCCTTGCTGCCCTTCAACAGGAGTCAATCCAAGGGCACACCGTAGTAACCATCCTGCACACTGAACCATCTGAGTCTGCTTCCCTGGACATCTAACCTGCAACAACCCCTTAAGGAATTCCCAGTGATCCTCTGTTCCTTGCAATCCAAAGAGCAAAATTAACACGGTCACCCAGTGAGTCACCGTAGTGGCTCTGGGATGACTCCTGGACTCCATTTGCAGAAAACATACAGACATCGCGATAGGAGAAAGACAACACAAATGGGGGACACTGTTACATTGTATGTGTTCAGGGAACATGTGGTCCCTATATGGGAAGACATGCAGCTTCCTTTATTCTTCAGGGAGTGCTTGGGAGCCCACCCCCACGGATGGGGAGTGGGTGAGCCAATTAAAGGTAACTCCATCCCTTCCTACGTAAAGCAGCCTCCTTAGGCTTCATTCAGTCCCCTGGAAGAAATGCTCAGTCTTTTCAGGCTCCTTCTCTTTTCCTCCTCCCCAAGAAGGTACAAGTCCCAGGGGCTAACTTGCCTTCATTTGTGCTGCCCCTGCCTCTAAAGCATCTACTGCTCTAATACACAGTCTGTTTTCTTGACTGCCTTCCTGACTTTGCAGCTTACCTGAGATCTACTGCCATTTTCCTTAAATCCCTGAGTCCTCTTCACAGGGCCAATTGACCCCTGTGGTGGCGACACACTCAGCACTGCAGATTTGTCATCCAACCCCTCGGGCAACTTCCTTATCTCCTAAACCTGATGTCATGATGTCACAATTCCTGGACCTCATCAACAGGTCAGGAGGAACCAGATGCTCTCGCTAAGCCCAGCTGCCTATCTCTGTGATAGCATTTTTAATGGGTCAAATTGTCTAGGCTATAGTCCCAAACTACTTATAAAATACATGTATACACACACACATATATGTCAGGTGGTATGATAAATGTTACAAAAGAATAATCAAGCTGGGAGAGGCTCTGGCTACGTAGGGAAGGAGAGACATTTAGCACAGTGCCTATCGCATGGTGTCAGTTATTTCGGTTAATGTCACTATGTCACCCAAGCCAACTGGAGACCTCTCTCTGTCACCCACTACATCCTACCCACCAGTGCTTACTTTCTGTGGTGACTAACTCCCAAATTCTTCAGCTTTTTATCCCCATTGTCCCTCTGTAAGTCTGACCCTTATTATCACTCACCTGGATCATAGCGACAATCTCCTAACTGAGCTCCCTGCAGCCATCAAATCCGCTGATGACCTGATAACAGCAAGCACATACACAGCCTTTGCTGTGTGTCAGATGCTGTTCCAAGCACTTTGTGACCACAGGAAGTGCATGCTGCTGCTGTCATCACCATTTAACAGATGAGGACACAGGCACAGAGGGGCTAAGTATGAGTCAGCCTCTACCATCCCTCTTTGCCTTGCTCCTTGTTTCTCCATGCCTCGCTTCTGTGGAGATTTATGCCAACATAGTTTCAAATCCAAACTCTGTCACTTAGGACCTTGAGGTCTGGGGTAAATTCTGTCAGTTCTGTCTTAATCAGTTTGGACTGCCATAGCAAAACACCATCAACTGGGGTTTAAGCATCAACCGCTTAAACAATAGACATGTGTTTCTCACAGTTCTAGAGGCCGGGAAATCCAAGATCGGGGCCAGCAGTTTCAGCTCTGGGTGAGAGCCCTCCTCCTCCTGGCTTCTGGACAGAGGCCTTCTCACTATGATCACATAGTCTTTCTTCTGTGTCCATGGAGTGTAAGAGAGGGAGATCTTGTATCTCTTCATCTTCTCATAAGGACACTAATCCCATCACGAGAACTCCACCCTCATCTAAACCTAATTACCTCTCAAAGGCCCTACCCTCTAACAGCATCAGTTGGGGGTTAGGGCTTCAACATATGTATTTTTCAGAGAAAGTTTATATCAAACTCCCTAGGCCCTTGTTTCCACAGCATTAAATGGAACTAATAATACTCCCTCCCAGGGTTGTCATAAAAGCTCAATAACCTCACAGAGTTGTGGCTATTGAGATAGCACAAGTAAAGCACGTAAGACCAAGCCCACCACATAATAAATATCCTATAGCCAGTTACTGTTGTTAATGGCATTATACATTCCTTATGCATTCCTAAAGAACTCAGCGCAATGTCCACAGCCATGTGGATCAGCCCACACCACCACTGCATCTGGTGTAGACTTGTTGTCTTACACCCATCACATATCATCATATCTATTTATGTATGTGTCTGTTTTTCATTACAGACCATGAACATCTCAAAGTCACAGGCCAAGATGCCTTAGAATTGTCTGCACCTGACAGGTGCCCAGGAAATGCTTGTTGAATAAATACTTGAGCAAATGAAAGAATGAACTGTGTCAGGTGAAACTCAGGCTCCCAGGTGAAAGCTCCCAGGTTTCCTCAACTGGTTACAATATTCATTGTTATGTGCTTGGGGTTGGGGGTGGGGGGGCAAAAATTCATACACTGGCACCCATTCGCGGAGAGCTAGGAGTCAGAGTTCTTGTTCCGGACCAAACTCAGTACCTGCACTGTCCTCTGATTTAAATGTTGATGGGTGTTGTGTGCCCCCAAAATTCATGTTAAAGTCCTAACTCCGGTACCTCAAAGATGTAACTGTATTTGGAGATAAGTCCTTTAAAGAGGTAATTAAGTTAAAATGTAGCTGTTAGGGTGAGGCCACACTCCAGTCTGACTGCTGTCCTTATAAGAAGAGGAAATTTGGACGCACAGAGAGAGATCTCAGGAGAGGGCGTGCCCGGAGGGTCCACCTGTGAGGAGGTAGTAAGAAGGCAGCCATCTGCGAGTGAAGGACGAAGACAGAGGCATCTGAAGAAACCACCCCTGCCAGCACCTTGATTTTGGATTTCTAGCACCTAGACTGGGAAAAAATAAACTTCTGTTGTTTAAGCCAGCTAGTCTGTGGTGTTTTGTTATGCAGCCCGAGCTGAATAATAATATTATGAGCAAGGCCCAGTGCCTGCTGCTTCCATGTCTGGAAATCTCCCTTAATTTCCTGGCAAACTTTGCCCACCAGTTCCAGGTATAATCTGGTCTTAATTTCAGGAATTGAACATTTTCCTGCACCCATTATATAACTACATCCTTCCAATCAACACTGTCCTTTAACATTTCTAAAAAAACTTCTTTTGAAAGGTGAACATTAATCTCGAGAGCACTTGTTGGGCAGCATAGGATGATAACAATAGAACAGTACTGAGACCAGCTCAGAAAGTACTACAGTAGCATATTAGCACAGTGCAGGGAAATTATAAAAATGAACTCAAGTAGCTGAACTTAATACAATGCACCCACAAAACACTCTTAGGTGCTTATCTCACTGATGCTCATGACAGCTCAATCATTATCCCCATTTCTTAAATGAGAGCATTGAAGTTCGGAGCAGCGAAGTGCCAGCTCCAGGCCCAGGGCTGGTATGTAATGGTGCCAGCTCCGAGCCCAGGTCCTCTGACTCCATGCGCCATCCAATGTGCTTCTTAAATATGTCTACACTTTCATTACAAAAGGAGGGTTTCCTGAGAGCACATAGTTACCACCTTCCTGGAGATGCAGCTATAGTAAGTAAAACCCTTTTTCTGCTTGGCTGTTGTAAATTAATGCTCCCTCCCCAATGAGCTGGTGATTGTCTTTTTATAAGGCTTAATTGGAGGGAAGCCTAGAGATTTGGCTCTATGCCAAAGAGCAACATATTGCATAAAAGAAACAGAGAAGGAATATGAATTCTGAAAAGAGCAAATCATGGAACATGGCAATTTTGTATGTTCTTTAAGGAAGAGGATTGAAAAATATGGTATGCAGAAGGAGCCATTTAATTTTATGCAAATTAAATACATGTCAGAAATGAATGAAAATTGGTGAAAACTCCAAAAGCAAATATAGCAACAGTTGAAAACATACTCCACACAGACATTCACACGGGTTTTGTTTGTTTTCACTCACATCATTGTTTGATGTGGTCCCTTATGTAGATCCAGGCGAGGGAGGCACGCACTTTAGAGGGCCTCCTCCCACACACAAGCTCCCTGCAGACCCGGGGCACAGGCTTTCTCTGCCCTGTATCATGGAAGCAAACGGTGATTGCACCTCAGCTGCAGAGGTCTGTGGGCTGTGCCGCTGCCAGCGGAAACAAAATTATGCTTTGGGGTTTAGGAATGGTGGGAGGCACGTGAGCACGTACTTACATGCATTTGTCATTCAAACCTTGTTTCTCGTAGATTCTTGCACAACCAGGATCTCCAATAGTACCAGGTGCCCATGTTCTTGCTCTTATTCCTGTTCCATTTTGAACCTCCAAAAATCAGCTCAGGAATTCCTATAGCTACAAGAATTCCTCGCAAATTAGCATGGTACTGCCAGCAGTTGCATAAGACAGCTCAGGAATATTTTGCAACTATAAACAAGCTCATATTATTCTTTAATTTGTGCACATGAGGGTATAAACATAACACATATGAGACAAAATACAGATTCTTTACATTGGCCATGAGGCACACGTTGAATGCTGGAACTGTAAATAGTTCAACTTTTATAAAATAATTCGTTGAATTTAATTACATCTACAAAATGTTTAAATGTTTTGTTGTTAAATAATGTTGGTTTATAATTTTGAAATTTGCTAATAACTGCTCATATTTTGCTTTAGAGTATGAGACAATGCTAATATTTTTATTTATTGGTTTTAGAGAGAGAGAGAAAGGGAGAGAAACATCGACTTGTTGTTTCACTTATTTATGCATCCAGCCAGTGGTCGATTCTTGCAAGTGCCCTGACCAGAAATCAAGCCCAAAACCTAGGCATATTGGGATGATGCTCTAACCAACTGAGCTACCCAACCGGGGCCAATAATTATTAATATTTTTTAAATACATCATTTTTATTATTTTTTAATTTTCCTTTTTATTGGATTTATTGGGGTGATATTGGGTAATAAAATGATATAGGTTTCAGGTGTGCAGTTCTGTAATACAGTATCAGTATGTGGGATTGCATATCCATCACCCCAGGTCATTCACTCCTTCCATCAGCATTTATCCCCTCCGTACCCTCTTCAACTCCCCCCGACCCTCTATCTCTCTGGTAATCACCACACTGTTGTCTGTGTCTGTGAGTTTGGTGGGTTTTTTTTTTTTTT
>CM052543.1:91849806-91910545 GCA_028533065.1 Trachops cirrhosus | reverse complement strand
ATGCCCTGAGCGGGACTGGAATTAGTGACCCTTTGGTTCGCAGGCTGGCACTCAATCCACTGAGCCACACCAGCCAGGGCTTGTGACACATTTTAAAAATGTGAAAAGGGATGGTTTTTTTATGAGTGAAAAGGGGCAAAATATCACAGCCACAGCTTATTCGTTCCCGTATCCCTAACAGGGCACAGCAGAGGCACTCAAAAAAACCCTGGTGGAAGGATGAAGGAGGAAGGATACACATCCTCATTTTCTCTGAAGTCCTTTTGTTCTTCATTTCCTAATCCCAGGTATGCCTCCTACCTCTTCATTGGCTAAGAGCATGTCACAGAAATTAAAACTGCAAAACCTTAGAAACAGAGCCTAATTTGTTTTTTGGTGACCTGTCTTGTATCGGAGTGACTTCGCAAAGAATTTCATCAACTCAGAGCACTGGTGCTACGGACTGAACGCTTGTTTCACCCCAGTTTCACGTGTAGGAATCCGCCCCGGTAGGCTATGGTATCAGGAGGCGGGGCCTCTGGGAGGTGATTATGTCCTAAATCTGGAGCCCTCGTGAATGGGATTAGGGCCCTTATAAAGAGACCCCAGGGGGCTCCCTAGCCCCTCCACCAGGTGAGCACACCAGGAGAAGGAGGCTGTCTATTAACCAGGAAGCAGGTCCTGCCAGACAGCTTGTCTTGGACTTCCCAGTCCCTGAGACCATGAGAGCTAAAATTCTGTTTATAAGCTGCTTTTGTCTATAGTTGCTATGTCTATAATGCTATAGACAACGATGGCATTAGAGGAGTAAGACAAAGGACTGGAGAACATTGTCAAGCATGGTGCAGAGAGCAGGCTTCACATACAGATCAGGGGCAGGCAAAGTCCAAGACCTTTCTGTGGAGGTATGTACAAGCAGGGAGGAGGGAATAACATTCATTAAAAAAAAAAAAAAACCCTTCTTTAACATTTAAATGAAAGAAAAACACAGAAGACAGACTATCCTGCCAAAAGACACAAGAAATAGTATCTTACCAACTAACACCAAAATTCCACTGAGGATGAGAACTGCCTTTGGGAAAACAGCTCCTCAGCTTACAGTAGAAAGCGGGTCCTAAAAACTTGCTTTCAGCAAGAACCGGGGTAGCAAAAGAAACAAGGACGTTGCTCTACTGGAGAGAAAATGGGGAGCTGGTCGTTCTGAACGGGAAGAATGAAGAGGGGAAGGAAGGAATCAGAAAAGGAAGCAAGGAGAAAGTGAGGCAGTGTGAGTTTGAGGTTACCTGGGAGAAGCACAGAGGGGAGATCACCCAAAGCACTAAAAGCATTTTTAGGATCTAGGATGTGTCATTAAAAATGCAGGGTTTTGCCCTGGCGAGGGTGGCTCAGCTGATTGGACTGTCGTCCCATGTACAGTGGGGTCAGTTTCGATTCCTGGTCAGGGCACATGCCTGGGTTGCAGGTTCCATCCCCAGTCAGGGGCACATGCAAGAGGCAACTGATCGATGTTTCTCTCTCACATCAATGTTTCTCTAGCTCTCTCTCCCTCCTCTCCCTTCTCTCTAAAATCAATGTGTGTGTCCTCTGGTGAAGATAAAAAAATGTAGGTTTTTCCCTCCTTACCCCACAATGCTTTGATAGAAGCTGTGCTATACACACCAGCTTTATGTCTACAGTTGCTTTGAAGAAGAAAGTCAAGACTAAGCGCTGCCCATGTTTGGCTATGCATCAATATGGAGACATAAAAATGCAGAGAAACCAGAAATAACCACAAGAACAGAATATTCCTGAAAAGTCAGAGAAACCATGGAAATGCATCAAATTGTAATCATTCAAAGTGTAATTGTAAGAGTTACAATCATTCTTATCTAGGTCTCTGTCAGACCCCAAAGGACATCTGGGCCACACACAAAATTTCTGAAACATCTGTCTTGAGGAAGTGAAAGGAGAACTTAGAAGTTAAAGGGATGGCTTCTGGATAGCAGATGCTAACGCACTGCGGCAGCGTTTAAACTGTTGGCCACAACCAATCAGTGGTTTATAAAAGTGAATGGGTAGCCAACAGTGTTTTTAACGAAATAATAAAACAGAAAGAACACTTTGACACCACTAGCCATTAGGAAAATGCAATTAAAACCTGATGAGATGTAGCTCCATGTCTATTATAAGAGCTAAAATAAAAAATAGTGCCCCGACCAGTGAGGCTCATTTGGTTGGGCTTCATCCCACAAAGGGAAGGGTCGCTGGTTTGATTCCCAATCCGGGGACATGCCCAGGTTGCGGGCCTGGTCCCAGGTTGGAGAGCATGTGAGAGGCAACTGACCAGTGCTTCTCTCCCTCTCTTTCTCCCTCCCTTCCCCTTTCTCTGAAAATAAATAAATAATATAGTGACAATACCAAATATTTCTGAGAATGCTAAGAAACTAGATCTCTTATATATTGCTGGCAGGAAAGTAAAATGATACAGCCTCTCTGAAAAATGGATAGTTACTTATAAAACAAACACTTTCACCATATGACCCAGCAATCACTCCCTGGACATTTAGCCCAGAGAAATAAAAACTTATGTCCTCAGACACCCAAAAAATGTACACAAATATTCACAGCAGCATTATTAACAGATAAAAGCCAGAAACAGTCGAAATGACCTTCAATAGGTGGTACTCAGAAATAAAAATGAATGAACTATTGACACACTCAGCAACTTGAATGGATCTCGAGAACATTATGCTGAGGGGGGGAAGCCAACTTCAGACAAAATTTTGGAGATGGAGAACAGAATAGTGGTTGCAGAGGTTCTGGGTGGGGGTGAGGTGGCGTGGCGGTAGGTGAGACTCTGAACGGGGAGCATGGGGATGGGATGGGGGAGCATACGGATTGTGGTGATTGCACAACTTTGTACACGTGATAAAACTGCAGAACCACGCACACACACATGCACATAATAATTGGTAAAGTCTGGAAATGGTTTATTGATTGCACCACTCTCAGTTTCCTGGTTTAGATACTGCATTATAGTTATGCAAATGTCACCACTGAGTACACAGAGGGCCTGAGTGCAAGTTCTCATGAGTCTAGAATTATTTCAAAATAAAAAGGTTTTTAAAATGAAAGGAGCAAAATAGAAAAAAGAAGGTTAGAGTGTATCCCTCAGAGTAAGCGAGTACTGCCCTGGTGAAACTTTTCTTTCATTTGTATATGCTCCTATAAACCCTGGATCACAATATGAACTCTAATTCATGTACTTCTTCAGGGGAAGGGGTGGTTGTCAAGGTCAAAAGCAGTTTGAAAACCACCGCTCTACAGCAAGCTTGGAAAACTCAAAGACCCAGGTAGCCAGGTAGACGATGTGAAGAAGCACAATAGGCCTGGATCATGAATGGTCATCACTCATCTTTCCCATGTGGCCATCACAGTGCTAATGGCAGGTTTCATAACGATGTAAATATTCTTTACTTCCACAAATGAATGTGCTTGTTCTTAATTTTTCTGGAATCACATGGCATTCTTGATCTATCCGTTTCCTCACTTTTGATAGGGAATTAGTTAATTGCTGAGTAACAAATTACGCCAAATCTTAACAACATAAAACAAGAAACATTTATTATCTCACAGTTTCTGGGAATGGCTTTACTGGGCTCAGTGTCACGGAGGACATTGCAGTGGAACGGTCGGCCAGGACTGCAGCCATCTGGAGACTCACGGGGGCTGCGGGACCCACTGCCAGGCTCACCTGCTGACAAGCCTCGCTCCTCAGTGGCTGTGGGCCAGAGACTCGAGCTCCTCATCACATGGACCTCTGCATAGGACTTCCCCCAGAAAAACAGATACAGGAGAAAGAGAAAGCCAGGTATCACAATGGAAATTACGGTTTTTTATAACAATTTCAGAAATGACGTTCTATTTCCTCTGCCATGTACCACTGGTCACAAAGATCAACCCTGGTACTGCAGAGGAGGTGACTGATGACACAGGGGTGGGAACAGGAGGTAGGGACCATTGGGAGCCATCTTGAAGGCTGACCTCCACAGTTAGAGACCTGGGGACAAGAAATACTTCTCTAGTATAAGTAAGTCACCAGGATATTTATAATAATTGGCAACTGACACTGGTCTTCATGTCGGGAACACATTAGGGAGCGGTAAAGAATCCAGTCACGTGAAGAGGGTATACCCCGTTTCAAGGGGGCAGTTTCTAATCATGCTGCTGCCGTGAGACAATAGAGACCCACTGTTGCTAGATCTTTAATTTGGAAATCTCCTGCTGTCGGCATTTCAGCTGACATTTTCTGTTGAATTTAATGTGGCCAAACAAAATACGTATGCCAGCTGATTCCAGGATGCCACTTCTCAAACCCTCCCTGATGCAGGGTGTAGGCAAGGACGGTGCAGTAGTCATGAGTTCAAGGTTTAGAATCAGTCCGACCTAGGTTCAAGTTCCAGCAATGCCAATTACCAGCTGTGTGACCTTGAACAAGCCTCAGATCCTATGTTATAAAGCATAAATGGTTTTTTAAAAAGCAGGGCTATTTCACATTATTTTGGTGACAATTAACTGAGATAATTAACAGAGCATAAAGTCCTTAGCACAGGGCCTGGAACACAGCAACTGCTCAGTAACATTCATTGCCATCATTTTCACTGTTCTAGCACCAGAGACAAAAACTCAAACAACAACATTCTCACTTACACTGTGGCTGTTAGCTACTTGGGCAACCCAAGCAACTGCCAAGGTTTATTTAGGGGTTCATCCATACATCTGCAGAGCTGAACAATCATTACTGAGGTTAAACCTCAAAGGCCTGCTTTACATTCTTCACAATTTTATCTTGGACGAGTCTTTAAACTCCACGACCTACAAAGAGAAATAGAATTTTGACTGAATAGAAAATGCAGAGGTCATACCCTGATTTCTTTGCTTCCTGAGCCTCCTTTGTGTGAGAGTCACACAGCTATTTTCAGGCTGGCAAAACTGGCACACAAAAGGAAGCTGTTTCACGAGTGGAATGACAGCAAGAGCAGGCCCAGAGGGGTCTCTAGGGAGAAGCCCAAAGCCTGAACCATCTCTGTAATAGTCCACATACTTGGCTATCCACTTCTCAATGAATGCCTCCAAAGACAGGGAACTCACCACCTCCCTCAAAGTAGCTCATTTCATTTTGATTCGGAATTTCATTCATTTGTTCAAAGTATATTGATTGAGCACTTACTGCTCTGTATCGGGCATTGCTGAGAATGCAATGGTAAATGAAACAGACAGATTCTCCCATTTTCTTAGTATGAGAGATAGACAATACACAAAGAAATAAATACATAACATGTTTGGTGGAGGTGGATTCTACGGAGAAAAATGAAACAAGGTAAAGTTTTCAGGTGTGTCCAACTTGCGCCTCGCAGACCACATGCAGTCCTGTGAATGCAGCCCAACACAAAATCATAAATTTACTTAAAACATGGAGATTTGTGTGTGCGTGATTACGTGTCACAGTGTATTCAGTGTGTAGGCCAAGACAACTCTTCTCCTTTCAGGGCGGCCCAGAGACACCAATAGGTTGGATACTGCTGGTTTAGAGAATGACAGTGTTGTCACTCTCTATCAGGTGACCAAGGAGGGCTCTCTGAGGAGAGGACACTTAGGCAGCTTTCTAAATGAAATGAGGTGCCCAATGTGAGTATCTAGACTGAGCAGGACCTGTTGTGTGAGCATCTGAGCAAAGGCAATTGCCCTGAAGCAGGAGGCGATGACTTCCTTTTTTCTAATGAAACCTGGACAGAATCCTTTCTAATCATATAGGCGCAAATCTCACTGCCACTTGAGAGTTAAGCATGGCAAGCGTGTCTCCCTGCCCTGTGTCCCTGTCTTTGTAGGGTTTATGGTCAAGCCATCTCATTAAATTTTGTCCATTTCTCCTCTGACTCCAGCTTGCTTTGGCATTTACAGAGTTAAGCATCCTTCCTAATATTGTCAGCATTCTACTTACATCCATTCAAATCCCTGGGCAGGTGTCAAATTGAACTGGCTTGAAGGTTGGAGTCCCATGGCAAATCTCCAAAGGCCCCCCCATCCCCAGGTTGACAGTGAAAAATCCCTTAGGTCCCTCTTATTAGCTCTACATTTTCCAGAGCACCCTTCTCAACAAAGAAGATGGAAATGTTAATGGAGTTGAGTGGTTCAGCTTTCTGTATACCTTCTGTGAACAGTATAGAGTCTGTTCTAAGTAGCAGGCTGAGATGTTATCAGACATAAATGATACCCAAGGCGTAAGTGAATACAAGGCATGAGCATGTGCTTGTTGATGGACTTGGAGTCATTCTATTTACTACACCACACTTGTAACTTCAGATTCTCATCATCTGTCTATCTTCCATATTCAGAACACTGCCAGATACTTTGTGGGCATTTGGTAAATGCTTACTGAATAAGTACATGTGTGTTATGGAAGACATTTAGGAAAAATTCCCAAGGGGGACCTGAGTCCCTGGCAGCACTAAGTTATGATTTTTCATCTCATGGTGTTCCGGTTATGCGTTGCTACATTTCAAAATATCCCAAAGCTTAGTGACTTAAAACAACTACAACATTTATTTTGCTCATGAATCTGCAATTTGGCCAGGGACAGCTTGTGTCTGCTCCACTCAGCATAAGCTGGAGCAATTTGAAGCTTCCAAGACTCACCTGCTTGCATGTTTAGTGGTTGACACTGGCTGTAGGCTCAGACCTCAGTTGAGGCTGTGGCTAGAATGGCTACAAACAGCCTCTCCTTGAAGGTACTTGGTTTCCGCAGGGTGTGGAGGCATCAGAGAGCGTTAGGCCCACCTAACTTATGGACCTACCCTCATACATCAAAACACATAACTTTCATCACATTGTATTCACTAGAAGAAAGTCATGAGGGAAAGTCCATACTCAAGAAGTGGTGGGAGAAGTGTCCAAGAACATTTGAAAACTGCTTCCCATGGGGCTGGATGAGACTAATAATTTGATCATTGTTCTTTTTGTTATTATTGAGCTATAACTGACATATAGCATCATGGTAGTTTCAGGTGTACAGCATGATCCAGTGTTTGTATATATTGAGAAACGGTCACCACAATGAGCCTCGTGCACATGCATCACCACACACAGTTACAAAATTTCTTTTATTGGTGACCATTGTTCTTAAGCAACAAATGCTAAAGAGGCCACCTGCTTTCTTAGAGATGGGCCACAGAGCTGCATTAAGTGAGGAACAAAAATGTCTGCAAGTCTACTTAAAGCTCCTTTGGGAATCCCGCATGCTTGATATGTTTGAAATGTGTGCCTCCACAGCTGTGTCTAGAAGAAACAGATTCCTTTGTTTCCCAAATAAAAGGAAGCTGGAATTGGAGTTCATCGTAGATCCAAATTAGAACAACTGACTATTTCCACACTCAGGCAAAAAGTGGCACTCAGGAAGGTAACACCTAAATAATGTTTGGCATGGCATAGATGCAGTACCTCTGGATGTCTGGGTAGCTTTCCGCTCAAGTTTGGCAGATCCTTCAACAGTATATGACAGAAACTGCTCCGAGTCCATCCACCCTGCTGCTTTTACTCCTGGGTGCATAGCTTGACTATATTTCCCAGCATCTCTTGCAATTAGGTGAGACCATGTGACTGAGTCCTGGCCTAATAAATGAGGGCAGAAATAATGGAGACTACTTGCAAGCCTGGAGCATGAAACCTCTAGTGCAGCCCTCTATCTTGTCCTCTTTTCCCATCCAAAGGCGTGCGGAAATAGATTTCTAGAACTTAGAGGAGGGCAGAGTGACAAGAGAGAAAGGGCCTGGATGCCTGAGTCACAACATGGAGGAGATCTGCATGACCAGAAACATTGATGTATAATGTTGCTATGTGAATAGGAAATACTCTTTTATTGAATTAAACCACCTTGGGGACTGTTTGTTACATCAGTTTGCCTACCCTGACTGTGAAGTTGGATTATTTGTCAAGGAATATTCATTCCCTTCCCTCTCCCACCATGGGTGGGATATCCTTCCCTACTCCATTAATGATGAGTTTGGCCAATGGGACGTTAACAGACATGCAGTGACATGACATGCTTTTATACTCACTTCAAAACTTCTACACTCTTTTGTGCTACAGCCTTCTTGCTGTTTTGCCATCCCCTGAGAAGAACAAGCTCCAGCTAGATCCTGGTACAGAGGATGAGACGCCTGAGAAGCAGACCTGGCTCCAACCAGCAGCTGGCAGCCACGCCCAGCCTAGCCCAACCCAGCAGCAGATGAATGAGCAAAAGTAAATGATTACTGTTTTAAGCTGAGTTTTGTGGTAGTTTGTTACACAGCATGGCATGGCAATAGTTGACTGATAAACTAACAAAGTATGAGTGTGGCTTTCTAACAGGTCTGCCATAGTAGCTTCCACTAATCCCTGTGCTTTATCTTATTTAAGCTTTATTTTACACAGGAAGAAACTGAGGTGCAGAAAGGCACTTGCCCAAGGTCACACAAGAAGTTTGGCATATCAAACACATAAGCCTAGATTTATTTCCTTCTCCAAATGCCCTGAGGGAATGTGAAAAAGCAGAAAAATAAGGAAGGTATCAGACAGAATTTAGGATGTTTCCGCTAAATGCCATTTTAAAAGAGGTTGGCAATTCTCTTCGACACTTGAATAAAGGAAAGTTCAGAGCAAATAAAACAATAACCAGCTTCATCCCTTGGTTGTTAATTTATTGACCTTGGTATCTAAAGATGTTGCACAGGCTGAAAATACAACTTTTCTAAGAAAGATTTGAATATTACATATGTGGTAACTCAGAACATGGCTTCTCCATAACAGATAGCTGACTGGTCAGTAGCCATAAGGAACCAGGACAACAGACTGTATCTGCACATCCCAGCCCTCTCAAGGCCCCTGTGTCTCAAAGCTCCTTGTTCATCACAACAGTGTAGAATTTTCACATGCTACTCCCTCCCTGACCCTACAAGTAGCACCAAGGCTGGAGGCAGGCTGCAGTTTTGCTGGCACCCATCCGTGCCATCAGTGAGTAACAAAGATCATGTCCACATCTGCTGGTACTCCCGGTGTTTTTTTCCAAATATCACGAGTATAAGTACAGTTCCCCCATTTAGAGCTCCTGCGTTACATTGCATTTTACCACTCCTATAATGGGTTAATAAGAAAAACAAGAACATTTGCAGGATTATCTTCAAGGTTAACTTCAAGAAGGAAAACAGCACCCTCAGACAGAGTGTTCCTAAGAGCCCTGAGAAGGAACACCAGGAGTGAGCCCTCTCAGACAACCTGCTCCCCTGACTGCCCAGTGTTTGCAACAAACATTTAAGGAGCACCCGCCCAGATTTCTGCAGGAGCTGCCCAGCTGAGGGAAGGAAGACGATAAGACAACCGGCCTCCAATCTGAGCAAAGAGCAGTGCGATGTTATGCATGTCTCGGCCCCCTCCCTCCACGCCCCCATCCCAAGTCTCTTCATCTCTAGGTCATCTTCATCCGAACCACTGCTTGGATTCTTTGTGCCAGACCACGCAAGAGCTCATTCACCGGGATGAGAGAAAAAGGGCAGAGGGGGCTTGTGGTGGGGGAAAAGGCAAAAGACACGGGGCTGTACAAGGGTGGGGTGGGTGTCTCCGGCCAGCAGGAACCGCTGTAGAGTGCTTGTGCACGCCCTCCCACCGACAACTACACATACACACCCCCTCCCCCGCAGGCCCCCCACGCTCTTCCTGAGGGTGAGCAGCAAATTCCCCGAGAAAGTGGTGCAGCCCCAAAAGAAAACCGAGGGCCCAACGGCCACTCCGGCGGTGCCTGCGGCCTCCAAAACAACGGCCCGGGACCCTAGTGGGGTACTGGGCAAGAGGCTCCGGGAGCTAACCCCGGGGGTACCGGAAGAGCCGCGCCCAGCCTAGCAGGGAGCCCGCGGAGGGCGCGGCGGGAAGCGAGCGGCCCACGCAGCGCCCGCCCCGGACTGCGGGCACCGCCCCTGCTGCGGAGAACGAGGGGCGGAGCGGGGCGCGGCGTATATAAGGCGAGGGCTCGGCGCCGCTCTTTTGTCTCCTGCTGCAGCGCCGCGAGTAGGAGCCAGGACCTCGTTTCAGCCAAGGCCAAGGTGAGCGCAGCGCTGGGCGAGGGACCCCTCTGGGTGGGGCCGGAGCCGGCCCGGGAGGGTGCGCCGTTGCGGCCCAAGCGCGCTACCCCGACGGGATCCCCGACCGGCTGACCACGCCCTGGGGCTGCGGTGAGGGTGCGGGACGTGCCAGGATCCCTGGCCTCTGGGCTGCGGAGAATGCAGATCCCTGGCGGGATCGCTCCGTGGGGAAGCGCGGAGGGGAACGCTGGCCCCCAGCTCCCGGCCAACCTCCTCGCGTTACCCACTAGGATTGTTTTAAGAAAATGGCAGACAAACCGGACATGGGGGAAATCGCCAGCTTCGATAAAGCCAAGCTGAAGAAGACGGAGACGCAGGAGAAGAACACCCTGCCAACCAAAGAGAGTAAGTGATCCCCCGCCTCTGGATCCGCGGCTGCGGCCCAGCCCCCACCCGGTGGATGCCTGGTCTTTGGGCCGCCTCGGGTCTCCTTTCTGTTACACAAAGCGCCTGTCTCCCCAGCTCCAAGCCTCTTTCCTAATCCCAGACTTCATGGGTCCTCGCCCACACCAGGTTTGGAAGGCCCTCGGTTTGGGAGGAGGTGTTTTGCAAGGTATCCTCAACCCCCAGTGCCCACTTTCTGCTTTCCACAGCCATTGAGCAGGAGAAGCGGAGTGAAATTTCTTAAGAACTTGGAGGATTCCCCACCCTCGGCATCTTTGGGACCCCAGTCGTGATGTGGAGAAAAAGCTACCTGCAAAATGGACACGAGCGACAAACTGCACTGTGAACCCAGACATTCCGCGCCCATGCCATCGGCCGTGGGTCTCTGAGGGGACCCTCCCCATTCGAACTGCCAAATTTTCCGGTTTGCCCTGGGATATTGTAGAAAATTATTTGTATGATTAATAAAAATAAAACATGCCTCGTGGCATGGCTGGTGTGGTCTGAGTCTTCGTTGGGGATGCGTGGGCAGTGCCGCTGCAGCTAAGCCCCAGGGGCGGAAGTTCCTGCTTCGGGGGAGGGGATCACAGATGGACTGATTTGGCGGGACCATTTTTAGTTTTTGCTTTACCTGCTTCTCCATAAGATTTCATGAACATTACCTGCTTAGCTTTTGCTCCTAATGCAATCCATGTAAAATTTAACTCCACTTTATCATTCATTGAAGCCGTTTGGGACATGCTTTTCAGAAGAGCAATGTTTGTTGATAGGCTTTTACAGTCCCACAGTTTCCCTCTGGCCTCCTCAAAGCTGACTCACACTAGAGAGAACAGTTTATTAGTCTGAGGAGAGGGGCGGAAAAGACTAAATCTGGAATGCGAGGTCACAATGTCTCCAAGAGGCTTTCTATGGGAACTTAAAGAGAATGCATTAGAACAAAAAGGCGGGATCCAGGGGACCAAAAGCAGGCACATCAAAACTAGAGTAACCAAATATCAGAGAGGGGCAGTCATGGGGAGCCTAGCTTTTGAGCTTAGCTAGGGACCTTTCGCAAAAGGGCTAGCCATTAGAGGAAGTGCAGGCTGGGTCGCGTCCTGTGCTGTGATGAGCAGGAAGGATGGAAATGGAAGGTCGGCCCTAGCAGTACAGTACAGCCACACGGGGTCACATCCTCTGGAACTGAGGGGAAGAGGAGCGGCCAGCCCAAAGGCGCCTTGCTGAGGGGCGGGGGGCACGGGGCAGTCTGGGGCTAAAGAGCACAGTGGAACAGAACAATCAGGCTTCTGATTCCTGGGGTGGACTTTTTTTTTTTTCTAAAGGAGGGAGGAATGTTACTTAGTGATTTGTCACACATTTTTGTCTGACCATAAGAGGCTGGACGCTGGGTGAAGGTAATTCAAATGAGGTGCAATCTAAAATCAGTGGGTGAGACAGGCAGCCACTGCAGACCAGAGTCTGGAGACGCCTAGGCTGCAGGAGCCACCGCCTGTTTTGCATAAAGGGGTAACTTGGCAGACACCTGTGTGCTTTGGAGGGTGAGTGGTGGGACTGGGGAGGAGAAATGAGGAAGGGAAACACATTAGGATGCCACCAGGGGAGGGACACTAACCTTTCTTGAGTGTCTGCTATTGGCCAGGCACTGTGCTAGGAGATTTAATTCTAAGAAACTATTAAGGCAGTATGGCTATTATCCCATTTTATAGATGGGGAAACAGGTTCAAAGAGACAGGATTTGCTAAAGTCACACAGCTAGCGAGTAGTGAAGCCAAAATTGGGGCCAAGGGTATGCTTTTGGGAATCATATAGTCCAATGTTTGGGACATCTGTTGTGTCAAATATTTTATGAAGATTCACTACTTAGGCATATTTGTAATTGACCTTGTTGGGGGTCTATTGTTGGGAAGGTAAAGAAAAAGAAACAAGAAATCACTACTGCCTTCGAGCAGCTGGTGAGAAGAGCTTGGGAACAAGATAAAGCTAGGTAGGGGGCTTGTAGCAGGATAAAATAATCAGTCTTTCTGACTCCACTTTATTCAAGCCAGCCCAGTTTCTGTAACACTTTGGTTAGCAGCTTCTGCTTAGTCCAGCACACAGATATTCTAATCATTAAAGGAATCTAACCTGTAGCCTAGGAATCACTGAAATGACCTTCTGGCTCAAAACTACTTCCCCAGGGAGATAAGAAAGGTATGTACAAAAATCAGGACTGTTTATCAAAAGATTTACAGGATCCTAGCGACAGAGACCATGACAACTGGGGTGTGTTGACCAAAAGCAAAGAAATTTAACCATTTTCCCTCAGACCCTCACTGGTGTCCAGCTGTCTTCGGTCATCCGTCACCTCCTGATCTCAAACCCCTCTTGTTTCCTCTTCCTCTGACATAAAAGAAGCCTGAATTCTGTACTTTCTCATGATTGGTCTTTAGGACTTGAGTCCGCTAACCACCTTCTTGGCTTGCTGGCTTTCCAAACAAAGGCACTTTCCTTGCCCCAACTCCTGTCACTCGACCTCGTGGCTGTTGAGCAGCAAGCAGTTGGAGCTTTCACTGATTACACAGGCTAAGCGTGCTGGGGTCAGGAAGGATTGGGAAGCCACTGAAATTTTCAATGGGATGGTTTTGAAGGATAGGGGTGGTGGGGGCAGTGCTTGAAACAAAACCCTAAAGAATGTGCCAAGGCACAAGGTAAGAATGTGCTGAAGTCCTCTCAGGAAAAACAAAAAGCTGGAGTGGAATTAGCAAGAAGTAGGGAGATGATGTGTGAGAGAGCAGAAGATAGAAGGCAAATCTTGAAATCCTTGAAACTCTTCCAAGGTTGGTTGCTGAGGAGTCCTTCACCCCTCTCCATTCCAAACCCCTGGATGCCCCTCATGGTCCCGCAGTGTCCTCCCTGGGCACTCTACACCCAAGGCCACTCCTGGACTCAACCTCCCCTCCAGGGCTCCATCTAGGATACAAATTCCAGGCCCTCTTTCCTCAGATCCCACACACCTCAACCCCAAAGCAATCACACCAGAGAACAGCTGCAGAGCCCATCTCCTGGGACCCCTGTAACCCCAGAAGATTCCCATGACTTTCTCATCCCCTCTCCAGGAATTTCTGTCTATTCTGAGGTTGTGGGCACTGAGGAGAGCCTTGTTCTTCCTAAGAATTTAAGAAGACACAAGTCAGGAGGAGACTTAAGGGCACTTTCACTTTTCTTTTCTTTTTTATTATATTTTATTGATTATGCTATTACAGTTGTTCTGATTTTTCCTGCTTTGCCCTCCTCCACCCAGCACCCCCTACTCCCTCAGGTAATCCTCACACCATTGTTCTTTTCCTTGGATCATGCATATAAATTCTTTGGCTACTCCATTTCCTATACTGTACTTTACATCCCCATGGCTATTTTGTAACTACCTATCTGTGCTTCTTAATCCCCTCCCCTCTTCACTCCCCCACCTTTAGCACTTTAGCAAATGCTAAAGAGATATAAGCAAAGCACCTTGGGAAGGTATATGAAAGAGTGGCTAACTCGACAGGAGGCTGCTTCATGGAAGAGGAGGCATTTGAACGAAGACCTGGAGGAGTGAGAGGGCAGTAAGACTTTCTCAGCAGGAGGGGGAGCAATGCAGATGATACCATAGCACATTCAGTGAAGTGAGAAGACACTGGCTCAGTGATAACGGAAGACTCCAAATTAGCCTAGAAAGGTTAAGTTGAGTTTCTTATCCTGCGGACAGTTGAGAGCCATGGCAGATTTTAGAGGTTGGGGTGAAGTGATCTGCAATGTATTTGACAGCATGTGGAGGATGCTGTAGCAGACATGATGGCCATCTACCCAGCTACTGTCACCAACTACTAGCTCTCCCATCACTGCCCCCACCACCTCCACCGTCACCATCACACACTCCTTGTCCTTTTTTATCCTCCCTTCTTCATGGCCAATGGAAGCCCAATTTTATTCAGATATGAGGCAGTTGATGAGTTTCAAGAGGCCCAGCCCCAGGAATAATACTTAATCGGTGTAACCCTAAGGCACCTAGGGGTTTGGCATTCTAGAAATTTGAGAGGATGTTTTGTTTCAGTTTGTTTATCATAAGGAGTAGGGGGCACAATTAACTTCATGGACAGAGATCTGAATGCTCACCATCCTGGAATGCACGGGGCAACCCAAAGGCACACAGAAAACTGCACACATCGTAATTGTACAGCTTGATGAATCTTCACAAATGGAATACACCCAGTGCCCCCTTCTGGTCATACACCTCTCCTAACCTCTAACAGCATGTACACATTTTGCCTGTTTTTAAATGGACCTATGGCTTTGAGTGAACCACTAGACATCCATGTAGATAAAATATGTCTTTATAATCATGTGAGTCTAGCAAGAACTAATTTTGCCCAATTTATCATACTTTACCATTTCCAGGAATACAACGACCATGTAAATCAAGGGATGTCTTTTCATTTAACTTAGCTTTATTAAGAGCTGAATGCCACTGCAGAAAATCATCACACTGATAGCAAAATCTCTCATGGTTTTTGAATTGTTGATACAACACAGTTGTATCAGTGTTCATCTGTACCTGCTAGATTCAACGCTGTGTACAGCAGCAAACACACAAAAGGGAGGACTGCTTCTTTATGTGCAAAATGTTGTGCTGTAGTTTGTTACTCAGTTCCTGAAAGGTTATGCTGCAATAATATAAAAACAAACAAACAAACAAACAAACTCCAATCCCTGGCTGGTGTGGCTCAGTGGATTGAACACCAGGCTGCAAACCAAATGGTTGCTGGTTCAATTCCCAGCCAGGTCCCCAGTAGGGGGTGCGTGAAGAAACCACACACTAATGTTTCTCTCCCTCTCTTTCTTCCTCCCTTCACTTCTGTCTAAAAATAAATAAATAAAATCTTTTTTAAAAAAACTCCAAAATTTTCAATGGCTCACAACAACAAAAACGTATAGTTTTGTTTATATTATACATCAGAGGATGCCGTGCTTCTGTTCCACATGTCATTTCCATTCTGAGAGGCATGCTAAAGAAGCAGCCCTGTCTGGGACATGCTGCTGTTGTGGAAGAAGGAAAGAGGAACGGCGGAGCCATGCAATGGTGTTCAGGCTCTGCTCAGATGTGACATTTCCATTCGTATCACATTGGCTGGAGCAACCGGGAGGCCAGCCTGGATCAGTTGGGTGAGGCACTGCAAGCCCCGTGCCATCAGGGACACATGGGACACAGGCAAGCCCCACACATAACTCTGTTATTGTGTGGGCAGGAAATAATGGGGACTTTTAATACAATTTGTCCCATATGTTGAAATACATATACATATAATTTTTTGAAATTATCTTTATTTTACCTTTTTACTCCAGCTAGGGCTTATATTGATGTATGTTTTTAAAGTATTATGTGTGTAGGTTATGTTGTCTTTGATGGCCATTTCTGAAAATAAAATATTTGCTACGAATAAAGATGTTGGTTCAGAAAGATCGGGAACCAGTGGTCTAATTCAGTCGTGGTAATTCGATTATCCTTGCAGTGACTGATTTAAGAATAGGTGTGGGCTACAATTCTTCCCAAGAGGAAGCCTGCTAGGGGATTTCTGGGAAGATTGTACTCGCTGTTTACGAGAGACATGAGGAAAAGGTACACATATCACTGTGTGATGATGTGATGCTTGAACCACAATAGTCATCTGGATGCCCTGAAGGGAAATGCCTACATGCTGAGATTGGTAACGTGGAAAAATGAAAAAAATCTAAGTACATGAGCTGCTGTGTCTTCCTGAAAGCACCTTCCATATGAACTTTGTTATGTGAAATAACACATTTTCTTTTCTTTTTTAAAAGATTTTATTTATTTATTTTTAGAGAGAGGGGAAGGGAGGAAGAAAGAGAGGGAGAGAAACATCAATGTTTGATTGCCTCTCATGTACTTCATACTAGGGACCTGGCCCGCAACCCATACTTGTGTCCTGACTGGGATTGAACCAGCGACCACTTTGTTTCACAGCCCGGGCTCAATCCACTGAGCTATGCCAGCCAAGGCTACATTTTCTTGTATTTAAAACATTTGTAGCTGGGTTTTCTGTTACTTGAAATCAAAAGTGTTTTACAATGATCATCTAAAATGGGAAGAGTCTGTGTGGAGAGACATCAGCTAGTGGGATATTGTAATAGCCCAGGCAGGAGGTAATGAGGACTGAAATCAGAGAAAGTCAGGTACATAGTGGTATGCTGGTAAATGTTTAGCAACCAGCTCTTAATTCAGTGTAGAGGTGAGTAGGAGTTGATCTGTAGCATTTGTAAATGTCTGTGGTGTAAATATTGCCAATTTCAAGTTGCAGAGAGAGTTTAACAACCAGCTTGTCTGCCTTCTTAAAATTTAACAATTGGGTCTTTACAAGCTGGTGCCAATTGGCCCTGGCACACCACGGGCTGTGGGAATAAGAAATCAGGACTTAGAAACAAAAGGCTTTGCAGAGGGTGAATTAGAAAGAATTCAGTTTCCATGGAGGAATGTTCAAGCTTAACGCAAAATCTGATGCAGATTTGTTGCTCTACTCAGTCATTTTTTTAATGTGACAGCCACACAGTACACATGCTCACTCAACAGTGTCTACTACCCCCACTGACTACTACAGGGAAGTCGTCATTGTTCACGCATGCACATTCCAGTCCACTTTCTTTGGCTGCCGGATTACACAGATGTCACATAAACCATTTTTGTTATATTAACAATGGCTGGACTATTTCTGGACAGGCCTCATATTTCAACATTGAAATCCATGAGGAAAAGTAATCTACTTTGCCAATAGTTGTTTTTTACTTGCTTTTTTTGCAATGCATTGACTTTTTTAAAGGTCAAGTTCTAAGTTTCTTGAAAGATGAAAAGTCTTTACAGTTCACTGTAGTGTTGCCTTGCAGAATAAACGTCAAATTTAACTTTGAAAAAAATTATTTTAAATCTTAAAAAAAAATGACTTCAGATTGTGAGAGCAATCACAGAAAGTGTCGTCTGCCAAACAGACACTTTACTTGTCTACGAGGCTTCACTGCTATGCTTCAGGTTCTAGAAGGGAAGACCAAAGCATCATATAAGCAGGGCATTGCCCAGAGAGTCCCCTGGGAGACACCGCACTTCTTCAGAGAGAGATTTTGCAATCCCCAGTAAGTATTACTAATTAATGTAATGGCCAACGCATTGTACAGAGAGACAATAAAACAAGAACTGGATAATGTGGGTGTCTCTGGCACTGAGTCTTGGGAAGGGTAGGGTGGTCTTGCAAGACGTCACAGTTTAGTAGAACTTGTGTCAGGCAAAACCCTGGGGCTCACACCAGTAGGGGTCTGGGACAAGTACATGTTGGGGAAAAGCGGCTGGGCTGGACGGAATCGGCAAGCTAGTCAGGGAAAGCCAAAGTAGAGAAGCCTTAGTTATTCATTTATCCATTGCTTTCTCCATTTATTCAACCACGATTTATTAAGCATCTGCTAGGTCCTGGGATAGGTAGTTGTTCAGGATAAACAAAATAAATTCTACTGCTCCTCATTCTCTCACAGATAAGAACAGGTAACCTAGATTAATGACAAAACATGAGATCATGTAATTCTGTACTCCAATTTAAAACTAAACAGGCACTGATCTTTTTTTTTTTTTTTACCTCCCTGTTTTGCCAAGAGCCAAGGTCCCAGAAGGCCTCAGCGTGTTGCCTGCCGATTCCAAAGAAATAATCCATAGGACTGGCTGCAAAAGACGAGAGTTTATTAGAACTTACGTGGGCACCAGGGGCAGCCTGCCCGTGAAGTCTCCACAGCACAGGCTTTCTCCGTTACACCGAATACGGAAAACGACGCAAACAGGGCACACACGGTAGATGTGCTCCCTCGCAAGCTGCGTGAGATCAAAACGCAAACTGCTTACGCCAGAGTTGGATTCCCTGTCAGGGCACACACCGAGGTTAGGGTTTGAGCCCCGAAAATCAATAATCATATCCTGGGATTTAAAAAAAAAAAAAAGCAAGCTGTTTGCCATCTGGGTTCACATCAGAGAACAGTTTCCTTCAGGTTGTTCCTTGACAAAGGAGCTGGCCAGGCTCCAAAGGTCCCCGGCACACTTGCAGAGGGCCTTCCTCACGTTCCCTCCCAAGGGCTGGGAGGGGCGTTGGAACTCGGCAAGGGGCCTGTGTTCTCACATTCCGCACTCTCCCTGGGGGAATTCTGAGCCCCGGACACTGAGATATGGTCCTCTTGGCCCAGCCCTGGCTTTTTTCAGCACTTACTCTGAATGTCTGTGGCATGCATGTTTATCTCTGCAATGTTCACTTGATGTGTTTCACAGAAATCCACAAGAGCAGAAGGACTGGCCATTGGTTAGAAGATAAAAACCATTGGCACCACAGATGCTATTGAAGGTTATCAAGCATCCAGACCATAGCTAAGACTTTTTGCTACACTGTGGAGAAATCTTGGTCTCTCAGAAGGCCATTCTGCTGAGAAAAACTCTCACTCCTGCACCAGTGCAGACCAAAGACCTTCACCTGGGCATCTGGGGCTAAAAAAGAAATCTGTTCTTTGAATCACGTTTTTTTGTGTTCAAATGCTGTCTCCTGCCATGCTGTCCCTTATTTTGTCTCCTGCTACTCAAAAGCCAGGTGATTTGATCTGGCTTGTTCTTAGGAAAAAATCAGCAGAATGCATAATTCCATCACAAGGATTCTTTGGGTTTTGAAAAAAAATACTATCCAACCTGACTTAAGGAAAAAACATTTACTTACTCATGTAAATGAGAAACCCAGAGAGTAGGTTTTGCTTCAGATATGGCTGATGAACGTAGTCACACGTCCTCACAGGGACCTAGTTTCTCTCTCTGTCTCTCAACGCTGCTTCTTCATTCTCTGGCTGACCCTCCCCACACAGGGTGACGACACAGACTCTGCAGCTCGAAAACTCATTCCTCCCATGTGTACGAACAGCAGAGAGAGAGAACTTCTCACCCAGTTCAAACAAAAACCCTGGACCTAACTTTCACTGGCCTGAATTAGATTAGGTGCCCATCCCTGACCCAGTCACACTGGCCAGGACAAGGGAAGACAGAGCTTAGTGTAACCTAGGTCATATGCTACCCCTGGAGGTATGGAGGGGTCACCTTCACTAGAATCACAGGGACACTGAATGGAGAAAGAGTAGATTTCTGAATTAAAACAGAGACTATTATCCAGAACAGGTTAAATGGACCTGGCTGGTGTGGCTCAGTGGATTGAGTGCTGGCCTGCAAACCAAAGGGCTACAGGTTCGATTACCAATCAGGGCACATGCCTGGATTGCAGGCCAGGTCCCCAGTAGAGGGTACACGAGAGGCAACCACACATTGATGTTTCTCTCCCTCAATTTCTCTCTCCCATCCCCTCTCTAAAAATAAGTAAAATCTTTTTTTAAAAAAAGAACAGGTAAATGCTTAACAGATATTACGCACCCAAGCCCACCCATGTCCGCCACAGTTATGTGCTAAACTGGTGTCTAAAGGTCCCATATTAACCTCTTAATTCCTGGGGCCTACGTGGGCCACTCTGAATCTGAGCCTGGGGTACCCACACAGACTTGAACTGGGAGAGAAGACCTACCATGTTTGTCATCGTGGCCCTATTCCCAGTATCTGCCAAAACCAGAGCTGGGGCAAGGGTCCTGAGATTAAAGACAAACCGACAGACACAATGTGTGTGTGTGAGAGTGTGTGTGTGCACAGAAAGAGCATTTTAGGAATTGACTCACACCATTGTGGGGGCTAGTGAATCCCAAATCCGTAGAACAGGGTCAGGCAGTTCATCCTTGTTGCAGTCTCCAGGCAGAATTCCTTCTTCTCCAGGAAACTTCAATTTTTAGCTCTCAATGTCTTGAGCTGATTAGATGAGGCCTGCCTACATTATGGAGGGTAATCTTTTTTACTTCGAGTCAACTAACTGTAAATGTTAATCACATCTACAAAATGCCTCCACAGCAACATCTAGACTCTGTCTCACCAAACAACTAGGCCCCATATTCTAGCCAAGTTAACATGGAATTGAACATCCCAGTGTTTGAGCTTGATTTTCCATTTCATCTTCACAGGCAGCTGAATTGAAGCAGGCATTGTCTCCCTGGATCCAGGCACCCATCCCACCATACCAGACCTGGCCAGCAGCGGAATGCAGAAGTCCAGCTCCCACTCCCATCCAGGGCCAGGAGACACACAATATGCTGGCTGGTGGAGAAGAAAGCTGGGAGGAACCCCAATTCTGAGCCTGGAACCTCAGAGCCACTATACCAGGCCTGCGTTGCATACTTCCAGACTTCTTTATGGGGGAGAGGAATAAGCTTCTATGATATTTAAGTCATGGGGTTTTAGAGGGTTTTCAGTTATATGCAGCTGAGTCCTGATACAAAAAAAAAATAAAAGAAAGAAAATACACCTTACAAAAAGATGATAAACAAAGGACTAAACAAAGACGCATTTTTTTAAAAAGAAAGTTTCAAGGAGACAGAAATAAAACTAGAGAGTTCTTTTAACCATAAATATAAATTAGTTTTTTTTACAGACTGGGGTAAACACCATTTTCAATTTTTTTTTTCAGGAAAGTTACATCTGCAACAGTTTCAGAAAGGTAAGATTAGGGTATAAATGTCAAACAAAGTAAAATTCAAGCCAGAAAAAAGTAAACAATTAAAGAGTGTTGTTTAATATTGCAGTCCACGATTTCAAAAACATCTATAAACTTTCACGCACTGAATACCAAACATCACGCACACGCACACACACTCACCCACTGAGTCAGAAGGAAGCAGGGCCCAGATGGCTCCACAGATGATTCCTTTCAAAACCGCAAGAAAGCAATGACTTCAATCCTCGTAATTTGTTTCAGTAGCTAGAAAAAGACATATGCCTATGAATACATTTTACAAAGCCAACATGATCTTGAAAATAAAATCTGCTGTGAATATTGTTGCAATGTTCTAAATAAAATACTACCAAATTTAATCCAGAAGCATATTAAATGAGTACTACCACAAAGCTGCTAACTAAAGCTCATTACAACAATGCAAGGGCGTTTCATTATCCTAGGTAAGAAAATTTATTACCATAATTTAGCATGTTAATTGGTCAAAGAAAAAATGTACATGTGTGTATATATTTTATATATATACGTTTCTCTGATATGAGCCCAAAAGTTTGTTTCTTATAAATTTCAACAACTATATCTGATTTTTTAGAGTTCTTGGTAAACTAACAATACATGAATTCTTTCTCAATGTGATATAAAAATAGCTGGCTCATACTAACAATCCATATACTTAATGGTGAAACACTGGAGTAAAAATCAAGAAGGAGATAATGTTGTGAGGTAGCCCCACTTCAATTTAACGTTGTTCTGGAAGTCCTAACTATCACCATACGGCCAAAAGAAGGCATCATTATTGGAAAGGAAGACAGAAAAATGTCATTACTACAGATGTTTTATTATCTAAATTAAGATATAGCAAATAATGTTAAAATTATTGAGAGTTTGATTAGATTATTTGGACCACAAAATAAACATAAATCAATTGCAGCAATAATCAGAATATATAAAGAAAAAAAGGATGCCATTCATAATTTTTTTAAAAGCCTAGCAGATTTTATTTCCAATAACCTCAGGTAAACTGTATTTTTTAATTCTAAGCAACAGTGAATGCTACCACATGCTCTTCCTCAGCGTGTCCTTGTCACTCCCCTGTAGGAGGTGACATCCTGGTCCCCGCCTTCAATCCTGGCTGGCCTTGTGAGTTGCTTAGAATCGGTGGACAATGACTTGCTTGTCATTGAACCAACAGAATTCGGCTGACTTCTGAGACTAGGTCATGCAGCTGCTGCCTGGTTTCCCTGGGGTACCCGTGCCAGGTAAGAAAACCAATCCCCTCAGGCTGCCAGATGGGAGGGACCAGGCTTACTTAGCACTCCAGCCTGCAGTCCCCTCATAGGCCCAGCTGAGCCCAGCCTTCCAGCCTCCCTACCAAGGGGCCGGGTACATGATGAAGCCACCCATGGGCCAGCTGAGTACCATGGAGTGACCTCAACTGGTGCTGCAAGGAGCAGAACTGCTCAGGTGAACCTGATCAAACTTCTGACCCACAGAATGCAAAATGGTGCAGCCACAGTGGAAAACAGTTTGCTTGTGTTTCAAAAGGTTAAACAAAGAACTACCATAAGACCCAGCAATTCCGCTCCTAATGTATATCCAAAAGAACTAAAGGCAGAATTTGAGCAGATGTCACCCACAGTCAGCAACATTATTCACAACAGTGTCCATCAACAGAAAAAGGGTAATTGAAGCAGTATATACACACAATGGGATATTATTCACCTGTAAAAGGAATGAACTGTTGATACACACTTCAACATGGATGGATCATGAAAACATTTTGCTTAGTGAGATAAACCAAACACAGAAGGACAAATATTGTATGATTCCACTTACATGAGGTACCTAGAACAGGCAAATCCATACACATAGAAAGTAGAACAGAGGTTACCGGGGCCTAAGGAATGGGGCTGGAAGGATGGAGCAGTAGGGAGTTATTGCTTAATAGGTACAGAGTTTCCACTGGAGATGATGAAAAAGTTTGAGGTATAGATAATGGTAATGGTTACACATTTTTATTTTAAAGATTTCATTTATTTATTTTTTAGAGAGAGGGGAAGGGAAGGAGAAAGAGTGGGAGAGAAACATCAATGTGTGGTTGCCTCTTGAGTACCTCCTACTGAGGACCTGGCCTGCAACCCAGGCATGTGCCCTGACTGGGAATTGAACCAGCAATTCTTGGGTTCACAGGCCCGCGCTCGATCTACTGAGTTATACCAGGCAGGGTGGTTACACATTTTGAATGTATTTAACGACAATGAATTGCACACTTAAAATGGTAAGTTTTATATTTTGTATATTTCACCACAATAAAAAAATTCCCTGATTCACAGAACACATGAAATGGAATAGTTGTGTTTTAAGCCACTAAATTTTTGAGTCATTTGTTAAAGAGCAGAAAACCAAAACAAAACATGTTTAAGAATAAATTTAGCAAGAAATGTACAGGCTACACCCTGACTAGTGTGGCTCAGTGGATTGGGTGTCATCCTGCAAATTGAAAGGTCGCCGGTTCGATTCCTGGTCAGGGCACATGCCTGGGTTGTGGACCATATCCACAGTTGGGGGGCCTGCATGAGGCAACCATTCTATGTTTCTCTCTTTTTCCCTTTCTTCCCCTCTCTAAAAATAAATATGTAAATTATTTGAGTAAATTTGAATAAAATTAGAGCTAAATTAATTAGGATTCTCCTAAGAAGCAGGTCTTGTCACTTACTCCCCATTCTCTTCCTTTAGGGTCAATCCACAGAATCTCTCCTCATTAGTCCTTAGAAACCCCATGCTAGCCACCTCTTCCTGGGGTGGGTCAACAGGGTGGTAGAACCCATCAGAGTTTGTGTCCCACCAGCATTGCTCACCAACACACCTGTCACGAGCACATGATTTGTACCAAGGGACACTTTCCCCCACCACCATCTTCATTAAGCTCCTGTAATAATATCCTCATGCGAATGTGAACAAATGCATCTCTAGGCAATGTTGATGTTTTCATTAAGCAGCAAAAGCAGTGTCCTTACTAGGCACACAAGGCTTCAAGTCAAATCCATAAGTGCCTCCCTTATCCCCACCCCACAAACACCCTGTTCCACTCAGATTGCTGCCCCAGTCCCTTCCTTTCAGAATTCTACAGGCCCACTGACAACAGAAACAAGGCAGATGAATGGCCCATTAGCCACGACTGTCCCATCACCTATGCTGAGCTCTGCTGCAGGTGTCACTTCTGTCGGAGGCCCTCCCACAGCTGTGGCCCCCACCTCTGCCCACAGCTCAGGGTGCTGAGGGGGCCTTTCCAGAACCTCCCAGTCACACTCTGCTAAGGCTCTTTGCCTGGCCCACGCAGATGCCAGGCCTCATCCATGATCTCCCCAAGCCAGAAGGGCACAGGCTGACCTAGGACAGGTCTTGGCAAGTGGGATGTGCAGGACGGTGAATGTACAGCCTAAGCATTGTGAAAGGGTCTGATGACTCAGGTAGCGATTTCTGGAGCCAACATGGTCAGTGTAGGAAGGATTTGTGGCTGAGTGTAGTCAGGATCAGCTCTGAGGCAGAATGGGATAGAAATGTACCTCAAGGCCGGCCTCTACTGGGCTCAGGGAGTCCAGAGGCCACGTGGAACAAAGAGAGGCTTGAGATTCAAGAGTGCCCCAAACCAGCCGGCCTGTGAATCTGCAGCTCCAGAAGGGTGGAGGAGCGCCATCTGGTGGCTCACTATGGGGATGTCCACAGGGGAGAATGACCTCAGTAACTAAGTATGTCACTTTGAATGCTTGCTGTGTGCCCTGCGAAAATGTTACCCAACGCCCAGGACCAGAGGAGGCACCATTCTCACATAATCCAAAGTCAAGCTGTCCCTTCGAGTTAGTGGTCCTAACTGTCCCAGCTGTTACGATACCCACACCCAGTGACAGAGAGGGCCACCCTTGAGCTGGCTCTTGAATGCTGTGTGGGAGAGGAGAAAGGGCCTTCTGGACAAAGGGCATGTGCCCTGGACAAAGTCTGTAGAGGTGCTTGGCACTTTGGGTCTGACTAGGGAATAAGTGCATGGGGAGAGATGGAAGATGAGGATGAAAAGGAAGGCAGAAATAGCTGCGGAAGAGCCCCAGAGTCATGCTAGGAAGTTCGGGCTTCATCCTGGACTAGGCATTTTAAATGCAAGCAGCTTGCCTGGCTGGTGTGGTTTAGTGAATTGAGTGCCAGCCTGCGAACCAAAAGGTCACTGGTTCAATTCCCTGTCAGGGCACATGTCTGGGTTGTGGGCCAGGTCCCCAGTTAGGGGTGTATGAGATGCAACTAATCCATGTTTCTCTCCCTTTTTCTCTCTCCCTCCCTTTACCTCTCTCTGAAAATAATTAAATAAAACATTTAAATGTAAGCATTCTGCAGATGTTTATTATTAGGCTAGAAATGTGTTTTAAGAAATTTTAAGTTGGAATGCCTTCAAGAGGAGAGTAACTCACACCAGACACCACCACTCCCTGTAGTCTGTAAGTACCCCCACCTTCACCCATCTGCATCACTGCCCAGCCCAGGAAGCATGTGGGCTTATGACCCCACCAGGTCATGGGGTGCTGTTCCGGATAGCACACCTAGGGATTGGCAGAAAAGAGAGGCATGCCTGCCAGTGGCAGGAGGTATGAGACATCGGCCTCCATTCCTTCTCCCTGGACAATATGGGGAGCGAGACTCCCTCCACCCACCACACAGTCATCATCTACATAATGACATGTAATGACATGAGGTGCTCAGGCTCCCAAGGAAAGGCTCCTTCTGTGGCCCTGGACAAGTACTGCAGGGTCCGCTGTCCTATTCTTGCTTCTGATCAACATTCTCTGGGCTGCTATTTCAAGGATTGCTTCCTGCTCCCTAACCCAGGACCCCATTCTCTGTGAATCTGTCCTCTCTCAGGGAACTGCTGGATGTTTTAGAGGGAGTGCAGACTTCTCCAGCGCAGGGCTACGGGGACACCAAGGAACTCAAACCACCAGTCTGCACTTGGCCACAAGCAGATTCCAGGAACACGAGGCCCAGGTGATGCCTACTGTGCTAAGACCAGACCTCAGGAAGCAGAAAGGCGCTCTCTGGTGGCCATTTCTGGAGTGGCAGCAGAGAACTGCAACACATTTTACATTTGGCTCCAGCTCTCTGTTCCATGACCTTGAGCAAAGCAGAAGAAAACCTGGAGAGTAATGTAGTACATAAGGGTCACACCAGATCCAAAACAAACTCAACATAGTTCCTCTTCTCTGGCCACAACTGAGCTTCCCCACTGTTCCCCAAACAGGTGGCCCATTCCCCTCTAATGTTACTCCTCTGTCTGAATTGCCTCCTCCGCCTCCAGCAGAAGCCTGCTCACCCTTGGAGACATGCATCAAAGGTGACCTCTTCTGTGTTCCAGTGTAGCTAATGGCTTCCTCCTGTGCTCTCTCCGCCTGGGCCAAACTAGTCCTGCAGTCGTGGCTATGTGGGGCAAGCTTTGCTTCCGTTACTGTCTCGTACGCCAGGTGTGTGCTGCTTGAGGAATTCCTTCCTTCCTTCATCTGGTATTGGAGTGACCCTATAGGTCAAGGACCAGGAACAACAATAGGAGGAATGAGATGCCAAGTCTTCATTGGTATGCCCTCCTTGATTCAACCACCAGGGGACAGAGAAGGCCCAGAAACGCTAGGTTGTGGTCCTGTTCCTGAGCCCTGTAAATCCACCAGCATAAGGGGCCTGGGAGTGGAGGATCTTTTATGCGTTCTTAACAACCATCTGTTCACAGTTCTTGCAACGCTTTCTCCTGCTTTGACTCAACTTCAGACTTAAGTTTTAGGCTCTCAGAACGTTCCTTATCCAGAGAGCTTTGTTCCCAGCAGATCCTGAACTCTGTTCTAACAACTCTTGCTCAGCGCTCCCCAACTTGTTTACAAAAGAACTGCCCTTTAAGCTTCAGAAGAGTTTAGGGTAGCAAAAGTAGATACAAAGTCCCTAGACAAGATGTTAAAAAGACTCTCAGAAGAGGGTGTCAGAGAAGACCCCAGGGTGTCAGGGGGTCTCCTATGGGTCTATTGTTCTTTCCAAACTGCCTTTCCACTCACACTCACGTACTTATATTGGGCAGCTCTTAACTTGTGGCTGATCTGAACAGGTCAAGTCTGTTACTTGTCCTCAACACAGACTCATGGGTGCCTCACATCACCTTTACTGCTGACCACTAGGAGAACGACGGGAAGGCTCTCCTCTTAGAAAGCAGGTCTGGGCCCTGTGGTCACTCCCCATGCTGCTTGAAGAAGACAAAATGCCACAGGGCTCAGACACTTTCTTAACTAAGGATTCTTATTTAAGGGTTGTAACATCTCCTGGCATATTTGTGTTTCCTGGTCCTTGCAATCCTTCCCCAGCCAACGTTCTTTTCCTTTCTTGTTTATCTCATTGCATTTCATATATTTTTCAAAGTCACCTTAAATCTCTTACAGTGCAAGTTTAAGTATATGCATACATACATATGTGCTGGGTTGGCCAAGAAGTAAGTACGGTTTTTTCCATAAAATAGACACATTTTTCATTTTCACCAATAACTTTATTGATTGAATATTTTGAGTACATCAGCTTTCTCCCAGGTGGTAGAATGTTGATTGTTCTCAATTACTGACTCAACTTGATTGCCATCAACTTCAACTTGTCTACCCAACCATGGAGCATTGTCCAGTGAGACATCTCCAGCACGAAACTTCACAAACCACTTTTAACACATTTGATCAGTCACAACACCTTCTTCACACACTGCACAAATCTTTTTTTGTGTTTCTGTTGCATTTTTACCTTTCTTGAAATAATAAAGCATAATATACCAAAAATGTTGTTTATTGTCTTCCATCTTCAATATCAAAATGGCTACATAAAAATTCACCAATTTTGACAAGTTTTTTTTAATGCACACTGATATTGTTACAGAAGAAACTCTCAGAAACTTGATTCTTCTCTCCAGTGCAGTAAAGAATTAGAGATCAGCAACTCTATTAGCGTGCCAGCAGGGTTTATCGGTGGTGATCTGTTCCCATGGACAAGAATGGGCCTAGCTAAAGTAAGGATGGGAGGGTTGAAAGGCATAGATTGAGGGTGAAACGGGGTAAGGGCAGCCAAAGGGCTGCCAAAGTCCAGGGTGCCAAGCACAGGGGTGGTAAAGGCCAGGGTGGCCAGCTCACGCAGCCAGAAGCCAGGTGGCCTAAGGCCAGAGGGCCTGGACAAGTGGCCAGAGCCAAGAGCACCAAGCCCGGATCCTTTGTCCTGAGGACTTATATAGTTGGCGGGGATGGGGAGGGTGAAGAAGTTACATATTGATTGACAGGTAAAGGTGGCACTGGCTTTCCAGAACAAGGAGTGAATACCCAGAGGTATTTATGGACTTCGTCCTTCAGGCACTAAGGGTCCTTTCAGGCCCTTCAGGCCATGGGATGAAAGCACAGTTTCAAAGTCTTTCTTTCCCAGATAGTGGAAGAGATACAAAGAATTTCAAGGACTGCTGAGTCAGTGGGTGGGACATGCATCCCTCCTCCTCCCTGCCTTTGTTTGCTATCTACCCTTCCTAATAATATGACAGCTGCCACAATATAATCTAACAAAATTGTTTCAATTGAACTTTAAAAAAAAATAAGCACTACTAGAGCCATCGTATAGAAAAAAACCAAACGAACTTTTTAGCCAATCCATTATTTGTACTTAGAGGCTGGCAAATAAGAGGTCTGTGTAAATCATGAATGATTAGTGAGGGAATGAAATCTCCAGGTTGAACAGGAAAGAGGGGCAGGTGAGTCAGGAGACTATTGTTCAGGTCACAGAGGTGGAGAAACAGAATCAACACAGTCAGGACAGGAGGCAGGTGTTGATGTTCAAAGGGCACTTCAGCCAGGAGATAATGGCAAGATAAATAAGCCTCAATGAAGCACCATTGGAAAGGGGGGTATCAAGTCAGCTAAGAACACAGAACCTTAAGGGGACAGCAAACTGCTACGGAAGGAAGGAAGAAAGGAAGGAAGGAAGGAAGGAAGGAAGGAAGGAAGGAAGGAAGGAAGGAAGGAAGGAAAAGAGAAAGGAAAGGAAAGGAAAGGAAAGGAAAGGAAAGGAAGAAAGGAAAACAGGGTAACAGGGTGCTTGCTTCAGCAGCACATATACTAAAATTGGACTGATACAGAGATTAGCATGACTCCTACACAAGGATGACATGCAAATTCATGAAGTGTTCCATATTTTTATGGTACATTTACATGATGGAATACTACACAGCAGAGAGAAAGAAGGAGCTCCCACCCTTTGTGACAGCATGAATGTAACTGGAGAGCATTATGCTACGTGAAAAAGCCAGACGGTGAAAGACAAATACCATATGATCTCACTTTTAACAGGAACCTAATCAACAAAAGAAAAAAGCAAACAAAATATAACCAGAGACATTAAAATTAAAAACAATCTGACAGTAACCAGAGGGGAGGAGAGAGGGGAGAGTGAGGGAAAGGGCTTTCAGGAACAACTACAAAGGACACATGGACAAAACCAAGGGGTGGGGGTGGAAGCAAGGGAGGGAGGTGGGTTTGGCTGGGGTGGGGGGAGTGTTGGAGGGTAAATGCGGACAACTGTAATTGAACAACAATAAAATAATTTTTTCAAAAAGAAAGGAAAACAAGGAGAGAGGAAGAAAAGAGAAAAGAAGCCAGGCTGGTCCAAAGTCCAAGGTCAAGAATCTCTTCAATTCACGCACATTAAAAAATCTAAATGCCCAAGCAATTGCCTGCATAATAACAGTGTTTTTTGAATAAACATTTTTATAAACACTGCTTTGCATTGAAAATTTGGCGTAGGAATATTTTAATAAAAACCAGATTCCAATTTTTAAAATATGCTTCTGCCATCAAATTTGTCAGCAAAATGAATCAAGAAAAATACTAAAATAAAAATGTTATGTAAGCAAAATCAGCCAACAAAAAAATAAAACCTGATTTTTTTTTTTTTTAGAGCTGCACACTGGCGAGTGTAGCAATGAACTGATATCTCGGATTTGCTTTAAACTACTTTCCCTGAGGCTGAAAGAAGAAAAATTAAAAGGAGGGTCCGAACTGACGAAACAGATGTGGGAAAATGTCCATATGTTGTAACGCAGGAGGTCTAGTCCAGGGATCTCCACTCTTCGTTGGGCTAAGTCAAAAATCCACGAGGAGGACTGGGCGGCACGGACGCGGCCTTTATTACTCTCACAGGACAAGGAGCGCGGACGGCAGCGGGTAGGGAAGCAGGACCTGGCCCCTCTGTGTCCCAGCCTTGGGTTAAGGGGTCCCAGACGAAGGAGGCACGTGTCCTCAGCGTGACTACAAACGACATTACCTCAGTGTAAAGGAAAGGTCAAGAAGCAGTCACAGGACAGGAAGCTGCTCCCAAAAGGTGATAAGAAGGAAGTTACAATCCATTTCCAAAACAATACACATTCCTTCTGGCCAGGGGCCCGGATCCACCCTCAGTCAAGGAAGGAGGTGGGCATGGCCATTGACCCCATACTGTGCATTGAGTCTGAGCAATGGGTATATAAGAATTCTTCTTCTATTCTCTGTATTTTTTAATATATTTTAATGTTTTCATTTGAAAATATGAAGACTGCACTGACTAGTGTGGCTCAGTTGGTTGGGGATCATCCTGCAAAGCAAAAGATCGCTGGTTTGATACCCGGTCAGCGCGCATGCCTGGGTTGTGGGTATAGGCACATACAAGAGGCAACCAATCGATGTTTCTCTCTCACATCGATGTTTCTCTCCCTCTCTTTTTTCTTCCCGTCCCTCTCTCTAAAGATAAATAAATAAAATCTTTAAAATAAAATTTAAAAATAATAAAATGATTTTTAAAAGATTTTACTTATTTATTGTTTAGAGAGGGGAAGGGAGAGAGAGAGAAACATCAATGTGTGGTTGCCTCTTGTGGACCCCCTGCTGGGAACCTGGCCCACAACCCAGGCATGTGCCTGGCATTTTGACTGGGAGTCAAACCAGCAACCCTTTGATTCGCAGGCCGACACTCAACCACTGAGCCACACCAGCCAGGGCTAAAATGTTTTAAATAAATAAATAGGAATACAAAGACTTCCGGTTTTGGCTACAACATGTAAACAACTTAGAAGCTATCACTTCCATCCTCACAACAAGAAAAAAAGTCAAACACACTACACATGAACAGCTACTCTTAGACCTGTCAGAAATTGAAGGGGCAGGGCAGAGCTCCCGGATGGAAACTGGAGGGAGGCGAATCAAGTCCACCAATGCCAAGATCAGCTCCGTTGGAGCAGATGCTGCTGGAGCCATAAAGTGGTAGGAACACTTCTCAATTATTTTGACAAATGGCTGGAAGCTAAGTGTGAACTAGTTGAAAGTGAGAAACCCCTTAGGGGTTTAGTCTTAGGGCCCTCCCCCAACTTTCTTTAGTTTTTACCACTAGGAAGCCCATCCAGTTCTCAAAGTAAAGATACCCAAAAAAACAAGCACCACCTCACATTTCAGATAGGGGGAGGGGAAATATAACCACTTTGAAATATGCCCAAAGCATTCTCCATTACAGAAGCCTGCCCACTAACTTGGAGGGACAGGGACAGGGGATATCACACGACCCCAGCCTCCTCAAGTAAAGTTTGTTTTTAAAGGCAAGGAAGCGCTTTTGAAAGGCACAGCCCACAGACTCAGACCCACTAAAACACTGAGGTTCGATCAACAGAGTACAGAATGCTTTCCTCCCCAATACCTTACCACCACTCCAACAGCATTCCAGGGTCATGACAGCGGATCCTAACCGAGATGGCTGCGATAAACAGGCTCTGCTGAAGGAGGAATTCTTGCAGGCAGAAGCAACTTAAATGTCCATCAGTGGATGAGTGGACACGGAAAAATGTGACATATGCATACAATGGAATTCTACCTATCTATCCTTCAAAAAGAAGGGATTCCTGTCATATGACACGACATGGATAAACCTTGAGGATATTGTGTTAAATAAAATAGGCCCATCACAAAAGACAAATATCATATGACTTGACTTACATGCAGTATTGAAAGCAGTCAAATGCATGGAAACACAAAGTAAATGGTGGTTACCAGGGGCCAGAGGGAATGGGAGGCTTGGCAGGTACAGAGTGTCCATCACTCTGAAGGGAGGCTGTGGGGTCAGCCGCACAACAGTGTGCGTGTGGTTGACAACACTGTATACCTGGAAATTGTTGGGAGGGTGAATTTTATATTCTGTGGGTTTTGCCACAATATTTTCTTTTAAAGAGTCTTCAGGACATCGTAAAAGCCGGCGCTCCTGCTGCCTGTCTCCACCAGAGCCAATAAGCAGAGACAGGATTGAATCTTCACAGGCACTTTATTCAGATGGCCAGCGATCCGAGAAGACCGCGGGTTATGCGCCCTAACAGACCAATTTACATTCATTTCAAACTGACCTTTCTATAAGGAGAAGGAAAGTGTAGCTAAGGGGTTTGGAGTTCAGGGTGAAGGTTAATCAGATAGAAAGCTGTTCTCTCATCCGTTGACCTGTGTGACTCTATCTTCGTCCTGGGCGGTGGGCGTCTCGTCCTGGAGCACAGCGGCTCAGATGCCATCTGAATTGCTTGCAGCGCTCCCCACACACACAGTCAGGGTGGGTCAAACTTCCATTCCTGAAATAGCAGCTTTTTACATACATTGATTACCAAGCTTATTGATTGACTATTACCAAAAACTAACATTTTCCAACTCTTGAGTCCGTCATCACTTGGAGAAACCTAAAGATGACAGAGAACAAAAAAAGAACACTAGGAAATATTGAAGCCTCCTCCTGCAGCCATAGTAAACATTAAACACAGCCCGACTACATCTGGCCAAATTAACATAAAAACTTTCACTAAAAACTTGATTACCTCAGTTTCTATCACCGATACCTCATGTTCCACTTTCGACAAAAAATTATAAGATGTAGTCGACATAAGAAAAATCCATTCCTGTAAGAATTTTTATGAGTTTATTTGAGCTAAACTGACAACTGCTGGGAAGCAAAATCTCAGTGGACTGAGAAAACGCTCCAGAGAACTTCAGTTTTGTACATTATTTTATACATCAGAATCAAAGGAGAAGACGTAAGGGAGTTAATGAAACCCACTGGTGACAGATTAGGGAGGCAAGAGAAAGTAAACCAGGGAAATCTCTGAGATTGGATAAAAAGCAAACTGAATAGACACATACTTCTTTTACATTTGTGTGTGTAGGATAGTTAACACTTAACAATTAACACAATAACAATAACAATGAGGGGTTTTGTGGTCTCTGCTCTGGTACAGTGAGGGGTGAGGGAAAAGGAAATTACCCTGACATTTCAAAGGTATGTTATTTTAGATGCAAGAAGACAATAGACATGCTCAGTTAAGATAAAGATCGACTTTTGTCAATGAAGATAGTAGCCTAGCACACGACTACCTCCATGACTCACTATTAGTTAGAAAGTTTTAATTTCAGCCCTGGCTGGTGTGGCTCAGTGGATTGAGCCAAGCGGGCCTGAGAACTGAAAGTTCACCAGTTCAATTCCCAGTCAGGGCACATGCCTGGATTGCAGGCCAGGTCCCCAGTTGGGGGCATGCAAGAGGCAACCAAATCTCTCCTACATCGATGTTTCTCTTCCTCTTTCCCCCTCCCTTCCCCCTCTCTAAAAGTAAGTAAATTTTTTTAAAAAAGAAATAGAAAGTTTTCATTTCAGACCATCCTATGTGGTTACTTTAGGTCTCTGAATTTGTAAGGCTCACCATGCAGGCCTCCCCTGAGCTTGTCAGGTTTAGTATGTGGCCTCTTTTCTATCCACAGGATGCTAAAACAATTTTTTTTATCCTCCCCCAAGGTCATTCTTTCATCGCTTCTAAAGAGGAAGGAAGAGAGGAAGAGAGAGAGAGAAATATTGACACAAGAGAGAAACATCAATTGGCTGTCTCCAATATGTACCCAGACCAGGGACTGAAACCTCAACCTAGGTATGTGCCCTGACCAGGAATCAAACCAGGAACCTTTGGTTCCGGCACAATGCTCCAATTGATAAAAGAGAGCTGATCAAATCACTGGGGATTAATAGGGAGGGGCCATAGGAGGAGTTTGCTAAGACAATGGTAAACAGCCGAGGACAGGATTGGCTGAGAAGCTGAATGCCTGCAGAGCACATGGAATCATGGGCAAGATTTGAAATAAAAAAGGGCTCTTGGGCTCTCTGTCTGGCTCTCTTCCATGAGGATGCCTGGAAGATGGTGCTGCAGCTGCCTGCATTCCCCAATGGATGGTATTTTGGATGGGGAGGGACTCCAGGCGCAGCTTAGGATGAGCTGGCCTGGAGGAGGGTGGCGGGGTTATTCTTCTTTGGGTGTTCTAGACTGGATGAGCTCCAAGACAGAAGCTTGCCATTCTTCCAAAATTGTGTATCTTTTTATCTTATGTTGTTTTATTTTGTAAACTAAACCTATAGGAATAAGATAATTAAAACTAGGCGGGGTGGGGGGGGGGCGGGATGATAGGAGAACTCAGGTGTTAAAGAGTTTAGCCTTAATGGATAGGCTCAATGACTAATGCATGTGGAAAGCCGTTATTCCAAAACTGTGAAGCTTTTCCAATAAAGGCACCTTTCCTTTATCACCAAACCTTTGCCTCTGTAATTTTGCCTACAGGTCTGCAGGCAGCAGGACTCCAATCACTGTTCAGTAGCACAACCAACTGAGCCACACTGCCAGGGGAAAAAAACTTTAAAATAGTCTAAAGAGATAAAGTGAAACCAGATTCAGACAGGACACAGATTTTTCCACAGCCCTGCCAGGGCAGGCACTAGCCTGGCTGCCATCAAAGCACTGTGACTCATGGGCCCTCTGCTGGGCCTCAGGGATAAATTTGGTTAAAGACACCGAGCTAATAAAAAATATACAAAATAATAATAATAACTATCTAATAAGTTAAGGGTTCTAAGGAAAAAAGTAAACAACAGACCTGGCTGGTATGGCTCAGTGGATTGAGCACCAGCCTGGGAACCAAAGGGTCATCAGTTTGATTCCCAGTCAGGGCACATGCCTGGGTTGCAGGCCAGGTCTGCAGCAGGAGGACGCAGGAGAGGCAACCACACATTGATGTTTTTCTCTCTCTTTCTCCCTCCCTTCCCCTCTCTCTAAAAATAAAAATCTTTTTTAAAAAAGTAGACAACAGGCAAAAACCTATGGATAATGTAAGCAGAGAGATGGAAAGACTCAAAAAGAAATGCTAGAAATCAAAAACACTAACAGAAATAAAGAGTGCCTTTGATAGCCATATCAATAGATTAGACACGGCCAAGTGAGCTTCAAGACATATCAATAGAAGCTTTCCAAACTGAAAGGCAAAAGAATGAAAAACAAAAACAGTTGTGAGTGAGACAGGCTAATAAACCAGGGCAAATGCAATAGGGAGACAGAAGAAATTGCCAAGGAGTTTACAGCCACCTAGTAAATCAAAAAATCCTATCTTCCATAACCAAGGACACTTAAGAGTAAATGGTTTACTTCTCCCCAACCAAAGGGTAAATAGCTTAAATCACCCTCCTCCAGGATACAGATAACAGAAATCCAAGTAGTGGCATTTGTGCCAGCCACACCCAAAGACAGATTAAATCAAGGGAATAAACCTCATTTTGTCATCAGAGCAAAAAGCTGATGAATATTCTACTCAGATCCTCCCCGAGACCTCTCCTAAATTCCCAGCCTCTAAAACCCTCAAGATGAAGGACCCAGAGCACACTCCCACTCCCAGCAGCATGCCCACACCTTTCTTTCCTCTCAAGTGTGCGTCTCCTGAACTCTAAGGGTCCCCACTAGACTTGCAACCAGGGGAGCAGTGGGCAGCAGCAGCTCATCCCAGGCTGAGCCCCTAAACCTGTCTCCAAGGCCCATTTTCTCTGAGTTTCCAGTGAGCCAAAGGAGCCCGCCTAGGCTATCTCCTGTTGCTTCTTTTATCCTAAGCTCATCCTTGTTTCACTGTCCCCAGCTTTAATAAACATCCTCTCAAAATCACCTGGACTCATGTTGTAAAATCTTTCCTGCATGAAGTCAAGAACTCACACACTATAGGCCTGCCTGAGGCAGACCTACTCTGGCCAGATCCCCTTTCCAGTAACATGAGTACCGTGGGACACTTTCAACAGGTGTAACATACACAGAATGGGAATGCCAGAAAAGAGAGTAGAAAACTATTTAAAGTAACCAAGGCTGAGAACTCTCCAAAATTAATGAAGCACAAAACCATACACCCAGGAAGCTTTGAAAAAACCAATCACAATACCAAAAATAACTACACTTAGTCATATATTCAAATTGCAGAAAACAAAAGTCAAAGAGAAAAATCTGAAAGAAGCCAGAGTAGAAAAATACCTTAACCTATAGAAGAACAAGGGTAAGAATACGTCTAACTTCTCATCAAAAACCAAGCGAACAAGAAGAGAATGCAGTGAAATATGTAGTGTCAGAAGGGAAAAAACGCCAACCTAGAAGTCCGTGTTGTTAAAGTGCAAACAGCAGGCCCAAAAGGTGCAGCGCCCACAGTGCCAAGTCTGGATTCCACACCTGATCTAACTGCAGTTTCAGCCTCTCCCACAAACCTAGTCAGTCTGCAGTGTTCTGGTCAAGCACCAGAAAGCGATGTTCTGTGGACCCTCTCCACACTCCACAGAAAAAAGAGGCAGTCTGCATGATGAACACCCTCCCAGGCCCTTCCCTCCAGAACAAGATGCCACGGCCCAGAAATAATACTGTCTTTTGTTTTGCTAAGACTCCCTTGCCCCACCCTTCCTTCATAAACCTTCTATTGTGTGGGACCCCTCAGAGCGCCCTTCTACTTGCTAGAGGGGATGCTGCTCAGTTCACAAACTGCTTAATGAAATCAATTACATCTTTAATTTTACCTGGTCAAGTTTTGGTTTTTAACAGTATCCAATGAGATTATGCTTTAAAAGTAAAATAAAAATAAATATATCTCAGACAAAACCTGAGAGAACCTGTCATTCATATAACTAACATATTACTGATAGTTATTATTTATATTTTGACAAGAAATGTTAAAGGAAGTTCTTCAAAAAGAAGGCAAATCATATAAATCAGAAAATCAGATCTAGATAAAGGAGTGGTAGAGAAGTAATAAACGAAGACAAAACAAAATCTTTTATTTTTTTAGTTCTCCATTTATTTTTCTTATTCTTAATTGAGCTAATAGATAATTATTCAAAGCATAACAGCAACAATGCATTTGAAAATTATAAGATACGGATTAGCAAAATGAATGACAGCAATGTCATAAGGCATAGGAGAGAAGAATCGGAAACACTTCATTATAAGGGACCTACACTACTTGTAATACTGAAGAAGTAGTGTACTGTTAGTTGAAAGTAGACTTACTTAGCTCTGGCTGGTGTGGCTCAGTGGACTGAGTGCTGGCCTGCAAACCAAAGGGTCGCCAGTTCAATTCCGAGTCAGAGCACAAGCCTGAGTGCTGGGCCAGGTGCCCAGTAGAGGGTGAGTGAGAGACAACCACACATTGATGTTTCTCTCCCTCTCTTTCTCCTCCCCTTCCCCTCTGTCTAAAAATAAATAAATAAAATCTTTAAAAAATAAAGAACTATAAATGATATGCTGGGAGAAGAAAAATTAAATTTTAAAAATACTCAAAACAAGAAAAGGCAGAAAAATCTGCAGAGATAAATAAAAAGTAGCAGGAAGTCAAACAGCAGGTACTTACTTGTGATAGGGGACTCAAGAGCTGGAAAATTTTAGTTTGAGTAATAGCTAATAAGCTTAGTAATCAATGCATGTAAAAGCTATTGTTCCAGGAACAGAAGGTATGACTCACCCTGACTCCAGGAGATCACAAGCAGTTCTACCTCTGTTCCTCAGGAGGATTGCAAGCAATTCAAGATGGTATCTGAGCCCTTGTACTCCAGGGAGAGATGACCACAGCTGGGGACACAGATAAAGACCACTGCCCAGGCAAGAATGCTGTGGTTTGTTTTTTTTTAAATCCAATTAACTTTTCTCTGAATTCCAAGCCCCTTGCCTACACTTCATTCTCCTTATAAAAAGGACCATTTTGGAATGGAATTTAGGATGCTCTGTTAGAATATGAACCCATCTTCTCAGATCGCTGGCCATCTGAATAAGCACCCATTAAGATTCAATCTCTGTCTCTGCTCCTTGGGTTCGGTGTGTGACAGGCGGCACGTTCGTCTTTTCCAGTTTCAACTCTACAGTGGTGTTCACCGAAGTCTGTTTGTCATATTCACAATATTCCCACTTCATGCTCACACACTGTGGACCAACTGGGGAGTTCCATCGACAGTAACCGCACAGGGTGATCTGATCCTAAATTCCTACCAGGGCAGGTCACGGTGGGTAGTCCTGCCCCAGGCCTATAACATCTTTAGAGGAAGGTTCTAAGCCAGCCCTGTTCATTGTTCTTGTGCATCTAAGTTAACATGCCTTTGAAATACCAGAAGTAATACCCCTCAGAGTGGGTATTAACCCTCAAGAGAGCACATAATCCTAACTATCCTGTAATCTGATCCCTGCCCTCCCTGTCCCTTCTCCCTGTAATCTTCATTACTTCCCTCCTTAATTTCAAATGCATAAAAAAGCTGCAAAGCTGTTGTTCTCTGGAGCACTCAAAGTCTTGCTCTCTGGCATATGTCATCAGTTTGGTTCAAATAAACTCTTACAAAAATTCACTACAGGTTCGGACGTTTTATATGTTGACAGGTTTAATAGCATATATATCTCTGCATGTGTAACGGGGTACAGCCAGGGTCTCTCCCCAAAGAGGGGTTTGTAACAGGGTCCAGAACTCAGGATGTCCAAGAAATATAGAAATATAGGATATCCCCACCCCTACAGGTCTGGACTGGGGAAAGGGATCTATGGAGCAGGGCCATTGAGAGATATTTTGCAGGCCAGCTTTATACCTGATATCAAAAATGGTTATTTTGTATATCAATGACAGCAGACTAGTCCTCCAGCCAGAATGGAGCCAGAAGGTATGCATAACCTTGACCCAGGACGTAACAGGTCACAATGCCTGCCTGAGAGCTCAGAGATGTTTCGCTCCACACCTCGGGCCCACGGCTGCCTGGACTTACTATGGTGACCCAGAAAGGCTGAAAATATACGGGAGTGCTGGCAGGTGTAGCCAATAGTGGGAGGAGTTGGAAATGGGGTTACAGAGGAGGTCTTAGGCTAGGATTTAAACTAAAGGCTGGCCTCCATGAGGGATGGAGAGGCAATGCAGCAGTAGGGACAGGGGCAATGCAGGACAATGAGAGAGGACAATGTGAGACCTTGCAGGGAAGGAAAGGGTTGAAAGGACGCTCACTGGTGGGTCACGAAGAGGTACCACGTGGTTTTGGATTAGGAACTGGAGGTCGTGGCAGCAACACAGCTGATGGTGCTGGGGACTGTAGAAAACCTGCCAGGCCGAGCACGGATTGCTGGGAGGAACCGGGAGGAGTGAGCTGCGGACTTCGTTCCTTTTCCTCTGGAGGACGGTACTACCAATTGGCATGTTCTGAGACTGACTTGACTGGGCTAAGAGGGGAGGGAAGGACTGTGTGTATCTGCAGGTGTTTTAGGGGACTTGGGATTTTAACAGCGACATTCTGTCATTACCCTAAACCTGTATAACCTTTGAATAAACAGTTCCTTTCCTTTTTACCAGCCTATGGCACTGAGAGCCACAATTCCTAAAGGCGATGAACCACAGTGCAGAGAGGCCCCCACCACAGATCCATTCTGTAACATATACATGAGAGATCCCCAGGAAAACTAACTCACCTAAACAGCTGAAGCCACCCCCTTAAATACCACCTTTGGCTGAAGACAAAAGAAGAGGTTGGGGGTGGGGATAGTCAGAAATGGGAGATTACTAGGAAAAGCACAATAACAAGGGTATAGTTGTTATGCAGATTTAAATTGCTTTCTGCTTTCAGAAGCATTTCTGGAGATAAGGTCATTGCCCTCTTCCTGATACAACAAGGGAAACTATTTCACAAATAGAGATTTTCCTTACAAATAAAAGTGCCTTTTACAAAGGCTTATTTCTTGGTTTTCAGAGCTTCTCCCATGCCTGCTGTTTCTTAACAGTAAGCAGCCTAAAATAATTCTTACTCCAAAGAGATACATTTTGGGGTGACAAATTCTGTTTTCTTGCAGCTCCTAAACTATGAAACTGTACAGCATGCTACTGTACTGAATATTGTAGGTGACTGTAACACAGTGGTTAAGTATTTGTGTCATGCGGTAACTGCAGAACCAGCTCAAAATGGTCCTAGTCTATTTAATAAGATACTGAGTTGCTTTTCAGAGACAAGAGATGAAAACCACCTGTCATGCAGCCAAAGTTTGTGCAGAGAGAACTTTGAAACTGGAAAAGTCAGCATTTGTGCTGCCTGTCAGTCAGTACCAGAACCAATAAGTAGAGACAAGGATTGAATATTTATGGGTGCTTTATTCATATGCCAGCAATCTGGGAAGACAGTGGGTAGCAGCTTATGTACCCTAAAAAGTGTTTTAATATCGCATCTCAAGACAACATTTTCACATGGAGAAGAAAAGGGTAGATAAGTGATTTGGGAAAAGGTTAATATCACATAAGAGTTGCAGTCCAGTGGCAATTTCCCCAGTACTTTTTTATATGTTGATCAGCAATTCTTTATCTGCATCATGAGCATTCCCTCCCTGGAACACAATGGCTCAGATACCCGCTCCAAGGCTTGCAGCCCCCCTGGGCCACAAAGGTTGAATTGCTTGTCGACTTCCTGGAATCATCTGGTCATGCATTGCAGTTTTCCCACATTCATTAGTCACTTAAGCACGTCAACTAAGGCTAAAATTGATACAGAGAGATCTGATCATATCACTGAGAAGTAGGGAGGGGCCATAGGGAGTTTTCCAAGGCAATGATAAACAGTCTAGGACAGGATTGGCTGAGAAGCTGAATGCCTGCAGGGGGCATGGAATTATGGGCAAGAAGGTTTGAAATAAAAGGAGCACTCTCAGGCTCTCTGGTTCTCAGACCAGCTGGCTCTGGCTTGTGGGTTCTTCTTTTTAGAGGATGCCTGGATGATCGTGCTGCAGCTGCCTGCGTTCCCAATGGACAGTATTTTGGATGGAAAAGAACTCCAGACACAGGCTGGGATTGAGCTGGCCTGGCAGATGATGGCAGGTTTATTCTTTGGGTGTTCTAGAGGGAACAGGCTCTGAGGCAGAAGCCTGCCTTTCTTCCAAAATTGTGTAGCTTTTATATCTTATGTTGTTTTAGTTTATAGACTAATCCTATAGAAATAAGATAATTAAAACTAATAGGTGAAATGCTAGAACTCAGCATTAAAGAGTTTAGCCTTAATGGATAGTCTTAATGACCAAAGCTGTAACTAAGGAGTTAAAGAATTTAGCCTTAATTGTTAGGCCTAAGTGACTAATTCATGTGGAAAGCTGTTATTCTAAAATTGTGAAGCTTTTGAATAAAAACTTCTTCTTTACCACCAAACCTTTGCCTCTGGAATTTTTCCCAGAGGGTGGCTGTGGCAGTGGGACCCAGACTGTCATTCAGCAACAAAATCTTGACCTCTTGAGTTCCCCTGTCAAAAGATGTCATTTCTTCCCAACCTGATCTATAGATTCAATGCCAATCAGAATCCTAGCAAGTTATTTTGTGAATCTCTACAAACTGATTCTGATTTTAATATGGAAAGGCAAAAGGTCCAGAATAGCCAACACAGTACTAAAGAGGAAGAACAAAGTTGGAGGACCAACACTATCCAAATTCAAAATTTACTCTTGTGGAGGAGGAACAAACTTTCCTCTACTTGCAAGATTCTTCTGGCTGTTCTAATAATCAAATAGACATGAGACAAATTAACAAGAGAAAATAACTAAATTTAATACACATGAAACTGGAAGAGCCGGCATTCGTGCTGCCTGTCATCTACCAGACCCAATATGCAGAGGCAGGGATTGAATCTTTATGAGCGCTTTTTTCAGATGGTCGGTGATCTGAGAATACAGCAGGTTTGTACTCTAACAGACCATCTTAAATTCCATTTTAAACTGACCCTTTTAAAAAAGAGAAGAAAAGTGTAGCTAAGAGGTTTGGAATTCAGGAAAAAATTAATCAGATAAAAAGCTGTGGCATTCTTTCATCTGTGTGCTGGGCAGTGGTCCTTATCTGTGCCCTGGGTGGTGGGCATCCCACCCGGAGGAACCCTCGCTCAGGTATCACCCTGATTGTTTACAGTCCTCCTGAGGCACTAAGTTGAAACTGTTTATGGTCTCCTGGAGTCAGGGTGGGTCATACCTTCTGTTCCTGAAACAATAGCTTTTCACATGCATTGATTACTAAGTTTATTAGCTATTACCTGAAACTAAAACTTTTCCAACATCTGAGTCCCCCATCACATACATATGTATGGGAATCCCACATACATAAGAGAATCAGATCCCATGTGCAGGAGAAGTTCAGAGATATAAAGGGGCATTGAGGTATACAAGACATTCTGACGTAGGGATGAGTGAGGTAAGGTGCTTTGAAGACCTCAAAGGGTCATTGCAGGATAATAAGAGCAGATACTTAGTAAACAGAAGTTTTCCCTGCCATATAGATCAGTCAAAAGAGGCTATGTCTGATAATCTCTTTTTATGGGCAAGACCCCTAATTCAGGTTCTTCTAGGTAGTTAAGGGAGGGGCGGAAGTTTCTCTTGAGGCTGCAACTAAAGTTGCCTTAAGTTCCAAGCAATCTGCATACCAGAGACACATCTCTGAGTGACTAGTTCTGAACCCCCATAGTTCCCTCCTCTGAAAATTTCCTGGAAGTTTCACATTCCAGAAGTTGGGTTGGGAGATTATTCTAGGTCTCATTAAACCAGTCTCGTTTTAAGAAAAGTTCAGTGCAGCCCTGGTTGGTGTGGCTCAGTGATTTGAGTGCCAGCCTGCGAAGCAAAGAGTCCCCAGTTTGATTCCCAGTCTAGGGCACATGTGGGGGGGCTCCGCCCAGAGGGCCCCCCCAGCCGTCAGGGATGAGAATAAGTCTACCAAGACATGATCTGCTTGGGGAGGAAAGGTGGCTGATTTCTCAAAGGAGAAGGGCCAAGAGCCTTTACCTCAATGGGCTTTTATTGGGTTCATTTACACAAGAATACAGATAAAGCTCACTAATCATTGTCAGGCAGTAAGTAAGGACCAAACAATAGATAACAAAGAACTCTGAGGGCCTATTTTGAGTCAGGGTCAGATAGCTAAAGAGCTATAAAACTTTGAGGAACAAACTCACTTACTGCATGAACCCTTATCATTTAATTGAGAGCATTCTAAACAAAGCATTTTTCACAGGATTTTACATATTCTTTCTTAGGCCTGATGGCCCAGGGCTTTCACGCCCTTTCCAGCACAGGGCTGCACCACTCTGTCATTGTTTCAGGCTTAAGTCAGGCAGGGGAAGTAAGGCAGCCAAGAGATTAGGAGACTTCTCTCAGATGAAATGAGGACTCAGGCTTTGTCAAAGCTGAGGGGCGAGGGTCCATCATTCCTTTTGCTGTAGCCCCCCAAGTCCTTCCTTGGGGGCCTCCCACGTGATTGTGCCTGTCTTAGGTCGTTCCCCCCTTGGGGAATCTTACCCATCATTGGCTAACCAACCAAGCATTGGGGGCCAGTTCTGGATGAAGTAAAAGAAGCAGAAGTGGCACTCCTGCCAGGGAGATAAGCTTTGTCTCCTTAGTGGCTTACAGTCCAAGGTCGGTCCCTCAGCCTTAGCCTTGGGGGGGTTACAGCTTCTGAAACCAGGCAGGGCAGTTCCCAACAGGCACATACTTGGGTAACAGGCCAGGTCCTCAGTTGGTGGTGTGGAGAAGACAACCACACATTGATGTTTTTCTCCCTCTCTTTCTCCCTCCCTTTTCCTCTCTCTAAAAATAAATAAATAAAAGCTAAAAAAAAAGAAAAGTTCAATGAAAGCTGTGTCTCAATTCAGGAGGTAGTAATGGTGGTGGTCTTCCAAATTTAAGCCTATGGTGCAAACAATGAAGTATTAAATAGAAAGCACCTGTATGGAAACAAAAGACAAACCAAAGTCAATGATTTGGGCAGACTATAATTCTAGCTTCTGAGTTCTGAAGGCAGGCAGTCAAGAAGACTTCTAGATGTCCATCTCAAGTCATCTTCAGACAGAGCAAAGACAGGCAGTGACAGTCCAATAAATTCTCCTGGTCTTCAGTCTGAATGTCTCTGGAGACCTGTGTGCAGCAGACACAAAGGTTGTTCACAGATGAGCAGCTGTGATGATTTCTCTAAAGTCTATATCAAGTTTTCCATCCCCCTTCAGCTCTCTTGGCTTTGAGAAAAGGGCCGTTTTATTTCTCAGTGATTCCAAGTCAAAGCATGGAAATGTAAAAATGTTAGTTCAGAGGGGGACAGCCAGATATTTCAGAAAACTAGAAAAATGCAGGAATCAATCCAATTGGTAGGTAGAAAATTTAGAAAAAAAATCAAAAGACCTTAGAATCTAATATTCACAAATTTATAGTTTCTACCAAAACAGATTTTCTCTCTAAAATCACCCAATTTTTCCCTGGCTGGTGTGGCTCAGTGGACTGAGTGCTGGCCTGCACACTGAAAGGTCACTGGTTCAATTCCCCATCAGGGCACAAGCCTGGGTTGTGGGCCAGGTCCCCTGCTGGGGGCGTGGAGGAGGCACCTGATTGATGTGTCTCCCACACATTGATCTTTCTCTCCCTCTCTTTTTCCCTCCCTTCCCTTCTCTCTGAAAATAAATAAATAAAATCTTTTTGTAAAAACTACCTCCAATTTTATCAAAGATAACCAAATTAAAGCTAATTTACTTGTAAAATAAGTTAACGTTCAATAAACTTGGCCCTATTATTTTTATAAGATCATCAAGAATAGTAATCAACCATATAAGCTTTTTTAAAAAAAGATTTTATTTATTTATTTTTTAGAGAGAGAAGAAGGAAAGGAGGAATAGAGGAAGAGAAATACTGTTTGATTCCTTCTCAAAAACCCCAGTCAGAGACCTGGCCTACCATCCAGACCAGTGCCCTGACCGGGAATTGAACCAATGACCTTTCAGTTTGCAGGATAACACTCAACCCACTGAGCCACACCAATCAGGACACGAACTTTTTTAAAAAATTTGCTTTGCTGTAATTTTTCATAAAAGATCTTCAGATTGAACTTAAAAATGCCTCTCACCCTGAATGTTGTGGCTCCGTTGTTTGGACATCACCCTGCAAAGGGTCACTGGTTTGATTCCTGGTCAGGGAAAATGCCTGGGTTGTGGGTTCAGCTCCCGGTTGGGGCATGTGCGAGAGGCAACCAATCAATGTTTCTCACATCAATGTTTCTCTTCCTCTCTTTCTCCCTCCCTTCCCCGTCTCTAAAAAACAAAAACAAAAACAAAACAAAACAAAGAAACTGCCTCTCAAGGTCAGAAAAGCGGAAGCAAGGACTTTCCCTCAGATGTTGCCTGAAATACCAAATGAGTTCTCCTCTTCTGGGGGTCCCTAAAGTACCCTGAGGTTCTTTCTTTGCATCTCCCGGGAAGCGGCTTTCATTCCTCACCTGGAAAGACTGCTGTGAGCTATGTAAACAAGGTACCAGGCTGTTTTCCCACAAAGCGCTTTTATTGGCTTCCGAAGACTATCTCAATTCCTTAAAGCTTTCTGGTCATATCTGAGTCTTTGTATGTCTCTCTCAAATATAAAATTCCAGAAAAAGCCTTAGTAATAAAACCAGTTTATAATTATGACCTGTCATAAAGAGAACAGAGTCTTATGAACTTGGGCAAATAAGCATTGCCATGAAAATAAAAATACTCATTAAGAGTTTCCAAATTCTGGAGAATCAAGTAGAGAGAAAAAAAAACATTTCAATACTGCTTACAAAGGTATAATTTACCAAGGTGCCCTAAGTTACAGGTAGTAAAAGAGAAAGGAGAAAAAAAATGCCTTATGATGAAAAACAAAAGATTTTAAATATCATCAATATTTCAACTAAAAGAAATCATAAAAGTGTAACCCTTCTCATCAGTTTATTCAGTCCTATGTAATTAAACTTGTTCAGCTTGAATCCAGTTTTCTCGTTATTTCTCTCAACCTTGCCTGATAATTGAGGGTAAAGGGTCAGTGATAACTCTAAGAAGTTTGCAAGGATGTCCACAAGGTTCGTATAATTTGCTCAGTGAAGTGGGTATCCCATTCACTGGATATTTTGGAAGGTACACCCTGTTACAAAGTACAGGGACATGGACCTAAGCCACTGCCTGTGCTGGAACAAGGAAGGTATACACCATGGGCTAAATATCTGACCACGAGCTTCCCCATCTCAGAGCAAGCAACTGAGGCATAGCCACTGACTGGCATCGTGCTGGAAACTGGTTGAATCCTCATTGCCCCACCCCTCTCCCTGGAGCTTTCTACAGAATCAGCCCTCCCCCGTCAGATATCCAGGACTCCTGGAGCATAGCAGCAGGGTGACTCGCCCTCCCCAGGGGTCTGCTACACAACTCAAAAGCCCTTCTACCCTTTCCCTTGGGGCTGCTCTCCCAGCCCACCTGCCTGCGTGTCCCACCTCCAATAAAAGCCCTTAATTGGATTTTTCTGGCACCAGGTCCTTTCTTAGCCACCTCCAATATCTAACATACTCCAGATGGGAAACACATCTAACAGTTTATTTGCCATTGTAAGGGTATCAGTCTTGTGGCATGGGAAAGCTTCAACTCGTCCAGAAAGCATACACACAATGACAAGGACATATTGATAACCCAGACTATTCGGCCACTGAATGAAGTCCAGCACAAATGTACTGGTGGATAAAGGAATGCAAAAGCCAAAAAGAAAATGCCAGGGAGCTGGAGATCCAACCACCCTTTTGGGTTTCCCATGGCCTGGACCATTCATTTAGTTTACAGCCTTTGTTTACCCAGCTTCATTTCTCTGACTCAGGAACAGGCTGTTGCCATGTTACAAGAACATCAGGATGGCAGAAGTCTAGAAATGAGGGGTCATTTTTGCAAAAACAATGGACTTCATCCTACAATCTGATACTCAGGTTCAGTCCTCTTAGAGCAGGGGTGTCAAACTCATTTTTACCAGGGGCCACATCAGCCTTGCGGTTGCCTTCAAAGGGCTGAAATAATTTTAGGACTGTATAAATGTAACTACTCCTTAACTATTAAGGAGTTGAAAGTACATTTGGCCCTTTGAAGGCAACTGAGAGGCTGATGTGGCCCCCAGTGAAAATAAATTTGACACCCCTGTCTTAGAGTATCCCTAAATTTTGATGACTGACAGCTTATGCTAGGATATCTCAGATTTCCAGCAATTTCACATATTTATGGAATATTTATAACATATACAAATACAACATAATTTTTTAGTTGACAAAGCTTCCCGTGTAATTTTGGTATACTAAATTGGCCTAATTTAGTATTTCTCTTTTGTAAGGAGAGAAAAATCTTTTGAGGTGTTTGCCCTTCTGAAATACCTAAGTGTTATTTATTTGTAGGTCAAAATTCTACTTATAATTTAATTTTTGGGAATTTTGTCAAAATATATGAAAAGGTTTGGGCATTTGACTAAATAGGGTCATAAGTCATTATGAAGCAATATTTAATTATCCATTTAATCAAAATGGCAATAGAAGATTTCAAACACAAATACAGAAGTGTACATAATTGTTAGCAAAACTTAGTTCTTATTATCAAGGAGATTCAGTTTTCTTAAGTAATCAAAAACTTGATTAAGATAACGTAAAACACAAAATTATTTTTTAAATGTTTATTTATTTTTAGAGAGAGGGGAAGGGAGGGAGAAGGAGGAGAGAAACACTGATGTGTGAGAGATACATCAAACAATTACCTCTCACGCGCTCCCTACTGGGGACCTGTCCCGGCAACCCAGGCATGTGCCCTGACTGGGAATCGAACCGACTACCTTCCAATTTGCAGCCTGGCACTCAGTCCACTGAGCCACACCAGCCCAGGCTATTTATTTATTTTTAGAGAGAGAACAGAAGGGGAAAAACAGGGAGAGAAACTCGATGTGAGAGAAACACTGACCAGTTGCCTCTAGTATGTGCCCCAAATGGGGACTAAGCCAGCAACCCCGGCATGTGCCCTGATCAGAATCAAAACAGTGACCCTTCACTTTTTATGATGACGCCCAACCAACTGAGCCACCCAATTAGGGCTGACATAACTTCTTCTTCTTTTTTCTTTTTTTTTTTAGCATAAACTTGTTTAAACATTCTAATGCCATAATTGTATCAATCCTTACATTTTTATATTCTTTTACTCTAATAATATAATAGCCCAAGTCAGGGCTTCACCAATGGGTTTTGGTACCACAGTTCATGAATTTCACATGAAGGAGTTTTGGAAAGTTCCTTTTTATCTCCTGACCATTTTACCCACTCTTGAGTGAAAAGACTTTAAGCTGATGACCTTGGCCCTGTTATCTATCACCTGTGCTTGATATAACCAGCCTGACTGCTACCCCAAGTGATTGCTGGTCGGGTTTCTCGTTGTAATCTCTTCCTTCCAGTCTTTTAAATTTCTTCATACTGGTATAAATAAAGCAGACAGACTTGTGCGGGACCCTTTAATTGGCAGGGACCGACAGAGGGTCAATTTGACCCATTTAGCCCTTGGTAGTGCTGTATTTAACCTTTGTTTTAACCCCATTGATGTCCTTTTTATTTATCTCATTTTTTCTCTAAGTGGAACATTCCTCATAATTGCCATTGTAATTTTAGATTAAAATGTCCTTGAGGGCTTACAGCAGTTCAGTCTCTTCTAGACATGCAGTTGCAAGGTGATCTGGGTAGTTAGTGATTGTGGGAGCAGTGACTGTGGTAGTGGCAATGGCAGAAACGAAGGCAGTGGTGGCAGTAGTGGTGGTAACGGTGCTGACATTGGGGATGGTGGCAGTCATGGTGCTGGTGGGGTAGTGTTACAGAAACAACCCCCAGGGAGGGGGACGAATGATACTATTACCGAATGGACCCCTCTTGTGCTCTGGGGTCCCCCACCCCCGTACTAGGTTCGCCTTGACTGCCATCAGGGAAAGACATCTCTCAATGCAAGAGATTGGTGAAAAGGAAAGGAATCATTTATTCAAAGAGTTATACAGACTTAGAGTAATGACTTAATGTCTTCATTAAAATACTAAAGTCCTTTAGAATACCCACAAATGCACAGTCCTTCCTTCTCCCTCTGCCCAGTCCAGGGAACTGTGTCTCAGGAAAAGAAGTAGGAGTCCGTGGCTTGGGTAGGCCCTCAGTTCCCGGCACCATCAGCTGTGTCGCCGCCGCTATCTCCAGTTAATCTAAAACCATGTGGCACCTTCTCACGGCCCACCAGCAAGAGTCCTTTCACCCTTTCCTTCCCAGCGAGGTCTCTCCTGCTTCCTAAGCCATGTGGCAAAAGGGAGCACCCCAAAGCCATGGGGTCCTGACTCTCGCCAAAGCTGAATGGTCCCAACAAAAACTGCTTGGTTGCCGTGCCTGGATTTAAATCCCAGCACCAATCTTCCTCAGCAGCCCCGTTTCCAACTCCTCCCACAATCAGTTACATCTGCCAGCATTCCTGTATTCTTCCAGCTTTACTGGGCTGCCATAGTGAGTCCAGGCAGGCATGGCTCTATGGCATGGAGCCAATCATCTCCAAGCTCTCACATAGACACTGTAACCAGAGGGAGTTGCCTCCCATTTACATCATGGGTTGAAGTCACTCCCATCTCCCTGGCTCAAAGCATGGCCACAGATATTTAACATATCCATGAAACCGGTTAAAACTTATAGATATGTTAAATGACCACGCCAGAGTTTAGCTGCAAAGTGTTGCTATGCAAAATAGCTCTCAATGGCCCTGCTCCATGTGTCCCTTCCCCCAGCTCAGACTTGTGGGGGTGAGGACATCCTATATATATTTTTTTTTCTAATATTTCCTGGACACCCTGAGTTCTGGACCCCATTACAAATCCCTATTTGGGCCCCCTCCCAGTTGCACCCTGTTACAGTACTCTTGGTGATAGGTAACGGTGGTGAAGGCTGTGGGGGTTTGTAGAATACAGAGACTGGGCTGTAAAGATAAAGGAAATGTAGCCTGCTACACATTTCTCTGAAGTTGGGCTGTGTAGAAGGAAGCACATACCATTATGGAGACTGAGCCTAGGATTTCCAGGCAGTGACTAGCAGCCTCTTCTCCAAGGCAGTAGCTGCTGGAAGGGCCAGGATTCTCCTCAGAAGATAGTTCCATGTTCCTGCGAGTGCACAGGCAAAGGGGACTGCAAAGTTCAACTCTACCTCACCTGGCCAAAATAGTTTGACTCAAAAAGCTGCTGAAACCTGACACCTGCCTCAGTGAAAAAACATTTATTCAATCACTCGAGGAACCATTATAAACCCAGCTTTGACTAATGCTGCCTCCTAGTACCGCTTTCCACCTATGAGGTATTTGTAAAACTACTCCAGGAAGACGTGAAAAAGTCACTTGATCGCTTAGGTCAGGGGTCAGCAACCTTTTTCTGTAATGGGACAGAAAGCAAAGAGGCTCTACAGGCCGTGCAATCTCTGTGACAGCTACTCGGCTCTGCTGTCCTGGGCCCAAAGCAGCCACAGACAATCCACACACCACCGAGGCTGTGTTCCCATAAAACTTTTTTCATAAATGCTGATACTAGAAGTGCATATAATTTTCACAAGTCCTGCAATACTATCCTTCCTCTGATGGCTTTTCCCCAACCATTTAAAAATGTAAAAACCATTCTACCCTTGCAGGTGCTAAAAAAGCAAGTGGCAGGCTGCATTTGGCCAACAAGCCATAATATACCAACCCCTGGCTTAGGATTGTCAGTTTTAAACCAGCCAAGAGTTGGGGAATATCCACCCAAGGTCATAGCTTGAATTTTAGAATTATTGAACTGTGGACTCTTCTTTCTGGTGACATTTCTGCCAATTGGAATCCCTTCTACTTATTTCAGTGTGACAGCTATCTCTCCAACTGTGAGAGGGAGCTCATCTTCCTGTTCTCTGCAGCAGGGACAGTGCTCCCAAAGCTCTCCATTCCAGGGCTGCTCAGTCACTAGGAAGCCAGTTATAGAGGAGGGAGGGCAGGGCAGTGGTGGTGGGATGGGTACCCCCCATTGTTGCCTGTGGCCTGGCAGCTCTACATCATAGACCATCACATCTTTCTTTTCAGGAACTGGGGTGCAGACACAGCCTTCCAGGAAAGGATGCACCCCAGAACGGATGGCCACAGCCGGGTTCATCCACTGCCCCACTGAGAACAGGCCCAGCTTGGCCCAGTGTTCCTTCTGCTTCGAGGACCTGAAGGCTGGGAGCCAGATGATGACCCCATAGAGGAACATAAAAAGCATTCATCTCATTGTGCTTTCCTTTTTGTCAAGAAGCAGCTGGAAGAATTAACCCTCAGTGAATTTTTGAAACTGGACAAAGAAAGAGCCAAGAACAAAATTGTAAAAGCAGCTAACAGTAAGCAGAAAGAATTTGAGAAACTGCAAAGAAAGGCCTTTGTGTTGCCCTGGCCCAGTAGCTCGTTGGTTAGAGAGTCATCCTGCTACACCAAAGTTATGGGTTCAGTCCCCTGTCAGGGACATACAAGAAATAACCAATGAATGCATAAATAAGTGGAACAACAAATCGATGTTTCTCTCTCTCTCTTCTTTTCCCTTCCTCTCTCTTCCTCTTTCTCCCTCTCTCTCTCTGAGATCAATAAATAAAATAATAAAAAAGTTAAAAATTAAATTTAAAAAAATAAGAAAGCCCGTTGTGCTATTGAGTAGCTGGCAGCCATGGAGTGACGCCCCTGCCACACCCTCTGACCTCAGAGTGGAATGCATCATCACCAATAATGGTCCCCAGTGCTACCAGCTTTTCTGTGGGTGCGTCGCAGTGCTTAGGAAAGGAGAACATTCTGAAATGAGAATCTTGAAAGTGGTGCTTGGGCTACTTCTGTCTTGTACCTGGTGCTGCTGAGTATAGTGACTGACTCTTTTTTCTTTGGTAGTTTTTGCTTTATTGATCCTGGACTTGCCAGGGTGGGAAGCTGAGAAGTTCGATCACGTGGGCAGAGCCCTTCCACAATGAAGTGTCTTGGCTTCATGGTGAGTGGCTGCTGAGCCTGAGCTTTGATGTGAATGAGATCATAGGTCTGTTGTTGCTGGACCAATAGAGAATTAAGGATACCATTTTAAATATTATTTGCATAGTGTAAATTTACAGTGTGCATTTCTTGTGTTCCCAATAGTCTGTGTGTTATCTCACTTTGACAAGTCCTGCAATTATCCTTTTACCCACCAGACCTGACTGTGCTGTGTGTGTTAAGGGGTTTCCTCACCTGTTTCATCAGTTTGTAATCTTCAAGGCTGTAGAGGAACATCTGGTAGCATTGGGTTCCAGGCTCCCTGGGGGCTGTACGTGGAACCCCTTCCATGCCTGAGGCCTGAGTGGTTGGGAGGGAGGGAGGAGGACTGATGTCTTGAGTAAAGCTGGTCTCTTGCTTTGAGGTCAGTTGAAGATCCTTCACCTCTGATGGACACATGGCAAGGTTACAGTATTTCTCTAAAACAGACAAGGAAAATGTCCTTAGTGCCAGACCTGGCATTTTCCAGGGCCCAGCTCAGTGCTTCATCCCTGCACAAGCTGGAAGAGTGCATAGTGGATTCTTCCAGAGTCTTGCTCTAGACGGACAGTTATCTACAGATGGGGTGGGCACGGGTGTGAGAAAAACCTGTGAAAGGAGCTTCTGCTCTTATAGTTCCAATATTCTGCAAACAGGTACTTCCCATAAATGATGTGGGTTAGGCAGCTAAGAATTCATCTTTCTTTCTAACATGAATCTTCCTAAAGTAGGACATGCAATAAATTAATTAAAAGTTGTATTGGGCCCTGGCTGGTGTGACTTAGTTGGTTGGAGTATCCACCAGTAAAGCAAAAGGTCGTGGGTTCAATTCCAGTCTGGGCACATGCCTAGGTTGCAGGTTCCACTCCTGGTTGGGGCACAGACAAGAGGCAACTGACCAACATTTCTCTTTCACATTGGTGTTTCTTGCCCTCTCTCTCCCTTTCCTCTCTCTAAAATCAATAAGCATGTCCTTGGTAAAGATTAAAAAAAGAATTGTATTAGAAAAAAATGAAATAAATAAGGGAGGGCAGAGTACAGCTCCCATGGGCCCCTGTGGAGGTTCTAACCGCTTTGTTCTTCTGGCAGCTGGCTGTCCTGGTGGTGTTGCTATGTGGGCAGAGACAGGAACCAGGTTATAACTTCTGGGGCCCATGGCTGGGGAAGGGACCTGTCCCTGGGATAGGAGTGGGAGCCAGCTCATGAAAATGCCAGCCCCCAGCCTTGGTTTCACATTCTTTGTCTAATGTCTTTTATCATGTTCCTAACAACTATCATGAAAACATATAACATTAAAAATACAACAAAAACTCACCAGCATCCCAGTTAGTGATTTGGCTTTGCTTCTGTAGTTCCCACCACAGAGTCAAGGCAGAGGAAATCTCAATAAAAGCCTTAAATTGGTGATGGTTAATGTTCAAGATCTGGAGCCAGATAGGTCTGCTAGTTACCAGCTCAGATCTCGGTCAACTTACTTAAAGCTGCCATCTGCACTCCACTGCCATGGCTGCTGAGAGTAGTCTCTATTTGTCTGCCACCTTTGGGTCAGTCCTTCCAGATTCTCCTACCTGCGGGACACTGGATTGGATAAACCTGCATTGGCTGAGCCTGGTGACACGGCAGCACCCTAGTTGCAAGGGGTAAAGTGTCTATCCACCTTTTAGTTTCTACCCTACTTCCTATCAAAGTGCACACATTGAGAGACGCTCCCTAAACATGAAGGACACAACTAAAAATAGCACTTCAGGAAATTACATTGTAGAATCATAGCAGAAAATACTTAAGGACATAGAAAAATACAATCTATTAGTAAGTTAAATTAAAAAATTGCAAAACAGCCCTGGCTGGTGTGGCTCAGTGGATTGAATACTGGCTTGCAAACCAAAGTGTCGCAGGTTCAATTCCCAGTCAGGGCACATGCCTGGGTTACAGGCCAGGTCCCCAGTAGGGGATGCGTGAGAGGCAACCACACATTGATGTTTCCTCTTTCTCCCTCCCTTCCCCTCTCTCTGAAAATAAATAAATAAAACCTTTAAAAAGAAAAAAATTGCAAAACAATGCATACAGTATGATTATATATTATAAATAATAATGAAGAAGCTAAGACCCAAAAGTTAAATGTGGGTACCTCTGGTAGGATGATAGGATTATGGGGGCTTTTCTTTCTCATTTGCGCCTTTCTAATTATCCCAAATGTTTACAAATACAAATAGAATACCCACTAAGATAGCTATGATAAAAAAACAGATAATAGCAAGTGTTGACAAGGATGTGGAGAAATTGAAACCCTCATACACTGCTAATAAGAATGTAAGATGGTGCACCCACTTTGGAAAGCAGCCTAACAATGTCTCAAATGGTTAAATAGAGTTACCATATGACCCAGCAATTCCACTCCTGGGTATATCTCCAAAGAGAAGTAAAAACATATTTCCACAAAAAATTTGTACATAATGAATGGATAAACAAAGTGTAGTATATACATACAAAGGAATGTTATTCAGCCTTTAAAAAGAATGGCATTCTGATACATGCTATGACATGAATAAACCTTGAGGACATTATGCTAAGTAAAATACACCTGTCACAAAAGATAAATATTGTATGATTCTACTTATATGAAGTACTGAGAATAGGCAAACTCACAGAGACAAAGTAAAATGGTGGTTGCCAGGGGCTGGGAGGAGGGACGAAGCAGGAGTTGCTGTTTAATGGGTAGATTTTCAGGGGAAGTTAAAAGCATTCTGGAGATGGGTGGTGGTGATGGCTGCACACGGCTGGGGCCATGAACGTACTTAATGCCAGTGAACTGTACACTTCATTGTAAAATTGTTAAAATGGTAAAGTCTATGTTATGCATATTTTACCACAATTTTTAAAATAATTACCAAAAATTTAAAAAAGAAATGGAAATAAAACAAATACAGTTCTATAAATTTAATCAAATTATTTTATATACTGAATAAAATATTCTACAATAACAAAAAGTGCTAAAAATAGCAAATCTCCTATTATGTGTATTTTACCACGATGAAAAGCAGTCTGGCTAACGTGGCTCCGGTGGTTGAACGTCCTTCTGCAAAGTGAAAGGTCGCCGCTTGGATTCCTGGTCGGGCACATTCCTGGGTTTCAGATTCAGTTCCCTGTCGGTGCCGGGGCATGTGAGAGGCTACCGATCGATGTTTCTCTCTCACATCGATGTTTCCCTCCCTGTCTGTCTCCATCCTTTTCCGTCTCTCAAATTAATTAATTAATTAATTAAATTTCTAAAAAAAAATTTGTACAGGAATGTTCATAGCAGCACTCTTCACGAAAGCCAAAAAGTACAAACAGCCCAAATGTCCAGCAACTGATGAATAAACAAAACGTAGTATATCCGCATAATAAAATGTTATTCAGCAATAAAAAGAAATAAAGTACTGATACGTGCTACACATAGATGAATCTAAGAAACGTTATGCTAAATGAAAACAGACACAGAGGCCTTATAGTACATAATGTAATTTATGTGAATTGACCAGAATAGGCAAGCCATAGAGACCGAAAATAGATTAGAGCTTGCCTGGGGCTGGGGAACGTTGTTCTTGGGGAGTAAATGTGGCGGTGATTGCACAACTCCGTGACTATTCCAAAAGCCATGAACTGTGCAGTCAAAATGGGCAAATCGTTTGGTACATGATTGTTTCATGAGCTGTTACCAAAACCAATGAACAGGGGAGAAAATCTCTCAGTAATCTATAAAGACATAAACAATTTTAAATGATTTTGAAATACTAGATGGTAAAAATACGTACTAAATCAGAGGTCCCCAACCTTTTTGGTACCAGGGGCCGGTTCTTCAAGGCACGGGCGGGGGCGGGGCAGAGGGAGGAGCTGAGGTGAGCTGAGCTGGCTCGCAGGCTGTGGATGGATGGGGGTGGGGCGACAGGAGGCGGAGCTCTGGCCCAGAGTGGCTCCCCGCAGGTTCCTAACAGGTGCGGCTGGGGTGGGGACCCCTGGATTAAATAGTAGAAACAACCAAAACAAATATTAAAATCTTTCAAATCCAGGGCTGACCTCTCCTTGAAAGTTCATGTTGATAAAACAGCCTATAGTTCCACAGGGCTTGGGAGACTTCTCTAGACAAGGTTGCCACGATCTGAATATTTGTGTTCTGGAAAATCACTTCTTGAAATACTTACCCCCAAGGTGATGGTATTAGACAGTAAGGCTTTGGGAGGTGATTAGGTCACGAGGGTGGAGCCGTCGTGAATGGGATTAGTGCCCTAATTAAAAAGAGCCCACAGAGCTCCCTAGTAAGCTCCCTTCCTTCAGGTAAGGACACAGCCAGAAAACAGCTGTAAAGGAACCAGGAAATAGGCCTCTGTAGAGACTGAATCTGCCAGCTCCGTGAACTTGGACTTTCCAGGTGCAAAAAAGATGGGATATAAATTCCCACTGTTTATAAGCTACCCAGTCTATGGTATTTTGTTATAGCAGCCCCAAAGAACTAAGACAAAGTTCAAGTATCTTGCAACCACCTGAGGCTGTCCCAATAGACTGCAGGCTTCCCACTGAGAGGCAGCTGGGAAAATTAGCAGAAGTGCAGCCTTTTCCTAGGGAAAAGGGTGTGCCCTGGAGGCCTACCCTGGTTTGGGGTATACATGGGGTATACACATGTTAAAGATTCATGCAGTTTCATATCAAAATCTCATGTGCCTCTCCCACTCAAAAAAAAAAAATTCTGCATACCAATATGGGCTGGAACAGATACTTCTTATACACATTCCTCACCTTACCTTGCTCAACAGCTGCCCCCTACTCACCCCAGGGTTAATGTTTCTAAGGAAAATGGGAGAGTCAGTTCCTAAGCTCTCCTCTTTGGTCTCATAGAGAGAGAAGATCACCCTGTGACTTCTTTTTTTAATACTGTTTTGTTTTTGTTGTTGTTCAGTTACAGTTGTTGCGCTTTTTTCCCCCATTGCTCATCCCTGTCCTATACTCCCCTCACTCCCACAACTGATATCCCCACCCCACTGACTTCTTTTCATCTTTAAAAAAATGTCTGCAATTCTTGGCTAAATTTAAAATGGGAATCATAAAATAAAAGGCATGGTAGGGAAGCAGAGGCAGGAGACAAAATTCCCTCACTGCGGGGAAAACAAATCTAGATTTAGAAACTACAAGATGGGTTCCTCCAGCCACCTTGGCCTTGAACTTCCTAAGGACTCCAGTGAAGATTTAGAAGGGACTTGAGACACTGCCTTTGTGGTGGCCCTGGCCGTTACATTTGGTTTCAGCTTTAAGCACCAGCTTTAAAGGGGACTTTCCCCACAAAACAGGAAGAGCCCACAACTGGAGCAGCCCCAGAGCAAGGCACACACTGAGCTGAATGCAAAATCAGCTGTCAGGCAATAAAGATGAGATGCTGGAGTGTCCACACAACTGCCAGTAGCTGGAACCGACCTGGTGACCATCAGGTTGGAGACCTAGGGCTTTACACAGGCCAAACACTAAGGTTTGTAAAAGCACAAGTCCTGTTGTAGGGGGTGGAGAAGAGAAATGAAAGCTAATGCACAGGTACTGGGAACTCTAAAGGTTTATGTCAAGTCAATGTGAGGAAGAAGGGCCCCAAAATGGGCTTTCTGCTGTAGGATAAAGGGATCATTGAGGCAAAACCAGCCAGGCATGACCTGCGGAGATGCAAACTACATCTCCCTCCCAGCCAAGAGGGGTACTTTTTATTTTTTTATTTTTAAAGTATATTTTATTTATTATGCTATTATAGTTGTCCCGTTTTTCCTTCCCCTTTATCTCCCTCCACCTTGCACCCCCTCCCACTAGCATCCCTTCCTTCCCCCACCCCCACCCTTAGTTCATGTCTGTGGGTCATATAAGTTCTTTGGCTTCTCCATTTCCTATACTATTCTTAACCTTCCTCTCTCTGTTTTGTACCTACCATTTATGCTTCTTATTACCTATACCTTTTCCCCCATTCTCCACCTACCCCCTCCCCGCTGATAATCCTCCATGGGATCTCCATTTCTGTAATTCTGTTTCTGTTCTAGTTATTTGCTTAGTTGTTTTTTTTTATTTTTAGGTTTGGTTATTGATAGCTGTGAGTTTGTTGTCATTTTACTGTTCATAATTTTTGATCCTCTTCTTTTCCCTAGATAAGTCCCTTTAACATTTCATATAATAAGGTCTAGGTGATGATGAACTTCCTCATCTTGATCTGGAAAGCACTTTATCTGGCCTTCCATTCCAAATGATGGCTTTGCTGGATACAGTAATCTTAGATGTAGGTCCTTGCCTTTCATGACTTTCAATACTTCTTTCCAGCCCCTTCTTGCCTGCAAGGTTTCTTTTGAGAAATCAGCTGACAGTCTTATGGGAACTCCTTTGTAGGTAACTGACTCCTTATCTCTTGGTGCTTTTAAGATTCTCCCCTTATATTTCATCTTGGGTAATGTAATTATGATGTGCCTTGGTGTGTTCCTGCTTGGGTCCAACTTCTTTGGGACTCTCTGAGCTTCCTGAAGTCTATTTCCTTTGCCAGATTGGGGAAGTTCTCTTTTATTATTCATTCAAATAAGTTTTCCACTTGTTGTTCTTCCTCTTCTCCTTCTGGCACCCCTATGATTTGGATATTGGAATGTTTAAAGTTGTTCTGGAGGTTCCTAAGCCTCTCCTCATTTTATTTATTTTTTTTTTAGAAATACTTTACATATTTTTTAAAGATTTTACTTATTTATTTTTAGACAGAGGGGAAGGAAGGGAGAAAGAGGGAAACATCAATGTATGGTTGCCTCTCGCACGCCCCCACTGGGGACCAGGCCCACAACCCAGGCATGTGCCCTGACTGGGAATCAAAACAGTGACCCTTTGGTTTGTAGGTCAGTGCTCAATCCACTGAGCCACACCAGCCAGGGCGCTCCTTGCTTTTTTGAATTCTTGTTTCTTCATTCTGTTTCAAATCATTGATTTGAGTCCTGGTTTCCTTCCCTTCACTGTTGGTTCCCTATGTATTTTTCTTTATTTCACTTTGCAGAGCCTGCACTTCTTTCTCTATTTTGCGACCATATTCAACCATTTCTGTGAGCATCCTGATTACCAGTGTTTTGAACTCTGCATCCTATAAGTTGGCTATCTCTTCATCACTTAGTTCCATTTCTGGAGTTTTGATCTGTTCTTTTATTTGTGGCATTTCTTTGTCCAGGAGCACCTGTTACATTGTAAGGGGTGGAGCCTTAGTATTCGCCAAGGCAGGGCAACCCAAGTTGCTGTGTTGTGGCGATATATGGGGGGGAGAGGGTCAGAGAGGAAACACTGCCACTTGTTCAGCTCTTGCCCTGCTTTCAGTCACTTCCCCTGCTACCCACAAGCAAATTCGGCCCTTCTGGTGCTGATTCCCGGGTGGGTGGGCCTGTGTATGTTCTAGGACCCTGTGGTCTCTCCAACAGACTCTCCTGTGAGGCTGGAGATTTATCCCACTGCCGCAACCCCCACAGATTTTCACATCCAGAGGTTTTGAGGCTCTAGTTTCCCCATGCTGGAACCCTGGGTTGCACAGTCAGTCTCACTCCCCAGTTGTTCTTCCCAGTTTATCTGCACATGAAAGTGGGACCACCTGGTCTGCCAGCCACCACCTTACCTGCCATTCTGCCCATCACCACCTTGCTACGTGTCCTTTCCACCCTGCTGCCCATCTCTGCCGCTCCTACCAGTCTAGATCAGTATTTCTTCTTTAACTCCTTGGTTGTCAGACTTCCATACAGTTTGGTTTTCTGGCAGTTCTGGTTGTTTTTTGTTTTTACATTAGTTGTTGTCCTTCTTTTAGTTGTGCAAGCAAGCAAGGCATATCTACCTATGCCTCCATCTTGGCCAGTACAGGAGTACTTTTTAAAAAATAGATAATACATTAAAAACTGAAATGGTAAAAAGTACACAGTGAAGTTTCCCTGTCATCATCCCTGGAACATCCAATTCCTCTCCCTAAAGGAGATATGTTTCTTTTTTACCATCCAGAGCTAGTTTAAACTAGCTTACGTATGTGTATAGTTTATATAGACAAGTGATTATTTTTCCTTTTTTTTTCTAAAAAAGGTAGCATATTGTAACACAGTTCAGGCCCTTGCTTTTTCACTTCTTAGAATGTCTTGGTCAATATTCCAGAACAACACATAGTTTCCCCTTTGATTTGTTATTTTTTAAAATATATTTTATTGATTATGCTATTACTCTTGTCCTATTATCCCCCCTTCATTCCCCTCCACCCTAAACACCCTCTCCCACCCATATTCCCCCTCTTTAGTTCATGTCCATCTGTCATAAGTTCTTTAGCTTCTACATTTCCCCTATTATTCTTGCCCTCCCCCTGTCTAT
>CM052543.1:91758709-91849306 GCA_028533065.1 Trachops cirrhosus | reverse complement strand
GTATGTTGGAACGTTTAAAGATGTCCTGGAAGTTCCTAAGCCTCTCCTCATTTTTTTGAATTCTTATTTCTTCATTCTTTTCTGGTTGTATATTTTTTTTTTCCTTCTGGTCCACTCCAATGATGTGAGACCCATCTTTCATTCCATCACTATTGGTTCCCTGTGCATTTTTCTTCATTAAAGTTATTGTAGCCTGCATTTTTTCATCTAATTTGTGACCAAAATCAACCAATTCTGTGAGCATCCTGATCACCAGTGCTTTGAGCTGTGCATCTGATAGGTTGGCTATCTCTTGGTCGCTTAAAAGGATGGGTTCTGGGGCTTTCAATTCTTCTTCTGTTTGAGCCATCTTTTTGCTGGTTTTTGTTGTTGTTTTTGTTGTTGTTGTTGTTGTTTTTGGTTTTTTGGTCTTGTCGAGCTCCTGTAGTGAGGGGTGGGGCCTTAGGAGTTCACCAGGGCGGGGCACCCCAGTCTCTGGGTTGTGACGCTATATGTGGGGGCAGGGTCTGGGGAGGAACAGTGGCGCTTACTCTGCTCTTTGTAGGACCCCAGACCCCTCCGCCACTTTCTGCGAGCCCACTGGGCCCCTCTGGCACGAATTCCCATGTGGGTGGGCCTGTGCACCCCTCGGGACCTTACTCCTCAGTCAGTGACCCAAAGCTCTATTTCCCAGCGCTGGGACCCTGAGTTGGGCGCAGTCCCTTGCTTCACGATGACTGCCTTGCTGGGTCTGCCGGTCACCACCCCCTGGCTGGGGCCCACCAGCCACCGCCACTTGTGCACCCAGGGTCTGCCTGCTGTGGACTTGCGCGCCACCCCGGTCGGTCAGCTCTCTGCTCCGAGTCCCTCGCCAGGCCCGACTCCGCCCCTCCTACTGGTCTGGATGAACGTGTCTATTTTTAAATCCTTGGGTGTCCGACTTCCATACACTTCAATTTTCTGTCAGTTCTGGCTGTTATTTTGTTTCTATATTGTTGTTGTCCCTATCTTGGTTGTTCGAGGAGGCACAGCGTGTCTACCCAGGCCTCCATCTTGGCCAGAAGTAGTTTCCCCTTTGATTTAATGCAGTGAATCCTCACTTAATATCATGGATAGGTTCTGAGACTTTAAGTGAAACAACATGTAATGAAACCAATGTTACCATAGGCTAATGATTTAAACAGGCAGCTATAAGCAAGAGTTCCTATGGCACCTAGTCACAAGTTATTAGACAAAAATGTTGAAGGGAATGTTATTTGAGGGCCTGCTGTAGGTCTGCACTTCTTTGGTTATACCATCTTTGTGATTAATATTGAGCATTAAGTTTATTTCCAGTGTTTGTTATCACCAATGGCACTGCAACGCAAAACCCTGTTCATATATGATTCCTTACACATGCAAATAAAAGTATCTTCCTGGAACAGAAAATGCTGGAAAATTTAGCTAGCTATTGGCAAACTTTTCTCCATAAAATTCAGGCCAACTTTACCCTTCCATTTGCAATGTAGGGCAGTGCTCCAGGTATGAATTTAGATTATTTGAACCCCACTGTGCTGAGAAACTGCCCATAGGTGGCATGGGTGAGATAGCCCCGGGGGAAAGGGCTGCTCCTTCCTTTCAAAGCTCTTCCATGACAACTTAATTATTCACAGTTACACATTCAGCCTGGTCACTTGTTTAGCCACTCTCCCCGCTCTGGCCGGTGAATACCTCAAGAGCTGAGATTGGGCGTTATTCGCCTTTCTACCTCCAGGATCTGGCCCAGAGTAGGTGATCAGTAAGTTTTTATTAGATGAGTGAACAAATTAATAAACTGGGCCCCTAGGTTCCATCTAGGAGAAAGAATTGGAAACTACAGAGTAAGGACTAAGGCTCTCATAACCTTAGGGGATTTCTTGACTCTGCAACTTTCCAATGTTTGGGGGTTTTGTCTTCTTGCCTGGATTTCCCTAGACAGATTAGCATTTAAATATCCAGAATTAAAAGGGCTCATACTTTGCAGGCTTCTAGAGTATTTTTTTATTTGATTTTAGAGAGAGAGAGAGGAAGGGAAGAAAGAGAGAGAAACATCAGTGTGTTTTTCCACTGATGTTTTTATGCATTCGTTGGTTGATTCTTACATGTGCCCTGACCAGGGATCGTACCCACAAACTTAGTGTATTGGGGCGACACACTAACCAACTAAGCTACCTGGTCAGGCCCTCTAGAGTACCTTGACTCAGTCAGCAAGTATGTTCACCCTTTGGATCTGCACTTACCATAAAGCCAGGAAGAAGTTTCTGTCCCAGAGCCCCAGGTCATGGCTTGGTAGTACCATATTTTCATGCAACATGGAAGTATTTCCTGAGAGCTAAAAAGTACCAGGCACTGTGCCGGTGCTGTCCGAGCTCCATCTTGGCAGAGAGCATTGCCCCTCCCCGCATAGTGAACATTTGTTGCTTCCTGCACCCACCAAGGACCCATCCCTCCTTATCTGGCACAAGACTCTACCGCTGGCCCTTGACCTCAGATGGGTAAAGGGACCAGCAAACAACCATACTGACCTCCAGAGAGTGACTCTCCAGGCTGTTGCAGATTCTTCTAGATCTAAATAAGAAGCCTGCCCTGTCTGGAACTGAGCTGGAAAGGAGGCAGCTGGAGCTACTGTAGCCATTTTTTTGCCACCACACAGGCTGCACTTGCTGAGATAGAACTTAGAGATAGGAAGTGAGACTAAATCATCAGGGAGTGAAGTCAAGGTCCTGACCTTTCTATCCAGCCATGGAAGTTAGACCTACCTCCTGGAGTTGTCACTTATGTGAGCCAATAAATTCCCTTTTTGCTTTCAGTTATATGCAGGGGGCTTCAAAGACCTTCTGGGCTGGTAACCACATTGAGGTGCTAGGGGCTAGGCGGACAGCATACCCAGAGAGGCCTTGGAAGCTCCATGCCGCCCTGCCTCCAATACGTTGCTCCATGCATCTCTTCCACCTGGTGGTTCCTGAGTTACATCCTTTATAAAAAAGTGGTAAATGTAAAGTGTTTCCTTGATTAGTGTGAGCTCTTTCTAACAAATCACTGAACCTGAGAAGGAGTTTGTGGAAACCCCAATTTATAGCCAGTTGGTCAGAAGTACAGGTTGGACCCTAGGACTTGCAACTGGTGCCTGAAGTAGAGGCAGTCTTGTGGAGCTGAGCTCTTGACCTGTGGAATCTCATGCTGACTCCAAGGAGATAGTGTGAGAACTAAGCTGAATTTTTTAAATTATTTTATTTTTGATTTATTGATTTGAGAAAGAGAGAGGAAGGGAGATGGGGGTCATCAATTTGTTGCTCTTATTTATGCATTCATTGGCTGATTCCTGTATGTGCCCTGACAGGGGATCAAACCCGCAACCTTGGTGTATCAGAGACGATGCTCTAACCGATTGAGCTCCCCAGCCATGGCCAAGTTGAATTGATGGACACTCAGTTGGTGTGCAGAGAGTTAGAGAAGTGGTTAGTGTGAGGGGGAAAAAAATAAATTTGGAGTCAGTATTGCTAGTGAAAACAATTCCCGCCTTCCCTAGTCCCAAACCAGATAACCCAGAGTCACCCTGGATTCCACCCTCACTACCTGCCCTTCCCAGCAGCCCTGCCCAAACACTTGGCAAATTGTCCTGATGTGACTCCGCAAATATCCCTCACCTTCCCTCTTTACTTTTCACTTATTCATTTACTCCTTCAGTCACAGATATTTACTAATTACCTTATTGGTCAGGTTTTGTGCTCCGCATTGGAAACCGGAAGACAAATGAGACCTTACCCCTGCCCTAGGAAGTAACAGTCTAATTCAGAACCAAAATACAATTGTAGAGCAATGGGATTCACACACAGACAGAGAAATGCACAGAACCTCACAGAGCCCAGATCAGGGCTCCCTGACCCAGTGGTGGGGGATCGGGTGAGGATATGAATGAACTTTTCTTCATGGAGGTAATACCTGAGTTTTAGAAGTTTAAAGACTGAAGGAGAACTGGCCATGATAAGAGGCAAGGAGAGTGCATAGCAAGCACAGTGGACAGCTTCAAGAATAGCCCAGAGGTGAGGGCAGAGAGGTCTGAGGCCAGGGGCTGGCTGAAGGCAGGTTCACATCACTTCTCACCTGGACAAGAGGTCATGAACTGCTCTGCCATCCATTCCCAACGCCCCCCCCCCCACTACCACCATCAGAAAATCTCTCTAAAGTTCAAGTTTGACTTCCTGTCTCTCCTGCTTGCAACTCTCTGCTAGTTTCTCTTCCTGATCTGTGGCCTCTCAGCCTCACCTCTGTGCATAAACTTCTCGGGGTGCCTTTGACTGTATTTCCTGTCTCCAGACCTTCTGCTCTTCTGCCTCCCTGGAACTTCCTGCCCTGCCTTGATTGATGTGACAAACTGTTATTCATACTCCAGGGTGACTCATAGGTGACTTATTGCACAAAGATACCTCAGATTGACTCATAGGTGACATATTGCACAAAGATCCCTCTCACTCTCACTCCCCTCTGTGGTACAAGTATGCCAGGGCAGTGAACTTGATCTGTGCCCCTCCTGCCTTGGCTGTGAGCGTGGAGACCTCCTCTACCCACCAGCACCAGGACTGCAGCAGTGGACCTCCAGCAAATGAGGGAACAAGGGCTTTGAGCTAGGTGAAAGTGCAGGTACTGACCCAGAAAGTAGAAGCTGCTGTAACATTCCTGAGTCCCTCCAGACCTAGAAGGAGCTGGATGTGAGGCGATTCCTGATGAGAAGGCTGATGTCTCTGTCCCCAGCTCTCCCTCAGACCCTGGTTCCGGTACAACTTCACACTTCCCAATCCAGGCCCCACCCTGGTTTCTCAATAAAACTGCCTCCTCTTTGTCCACAGATCCGGCTAGATTCCCATCCTACAGGGATGCTTAGAGGCACTGTGTAAAGGTGATTGTGTGGTTATGATGATTGTGAAGTTGTTATATTTTATGTTGAACACAAGCTTATGCACATTATAATTATGACTAGTAAACTCTTTTGAATTAAAAAAAATCCCTATTGAATTTTATTTAATTACAAAACCAGGCACTCTCAGTGCACAACATTGAAACAGTAAGTTAAGGAGAAGTACCCATCTGCCTCCACCTCCCACTTCTCCAACTCTAATCACCTGGTGTGACTACTGTTAACAGTTGAGTATGTGTTCTTTAAGACTCTTTTCATGCCTGTACAAGTGGGTGTGTTATTTTATTTATTTATTTATTTATTTATTTATTTATTTATTTATTTAACAGTTTGATGGACATCTTTGTCAGTACACATAATTCTATTTGATTCTTTTTAATAGACAGATGGTAAGAGTTCATTATAACAGAGGTCAGCAAACTATAGCCTGCAGGTCAATGGTGACCCAGCACCTAAATGAAGCTTTCATGGAGCATATACAAAGCCCAGACACTTACATATTGTCTGTGACTGCCTGTGCATCTCAACAGCTGAGTTGAATAGTTGCATCAGTGAGTCTGTGGCCCCCAAAACCTAAATGTTACTTTCTGGCCCTCTACAGGACAAGTGTAGCAACCCCTGCAGTATGGCTGTACCATACTTTATTTAACCAGTCTCCTATTAACTCCATTTGTTTCCATATTTAACACTGATTTTTTCATTTACACCAGTCAGTGGTCACTGTGGGTGTCAGCAAGTGAGAACATAACTGAATGTGGACCCAGTGTGTCCACACAGAATAACTTTCTTTAAAAAGCTTCTTCAGGTTAACAGACCAAGGAGCTCAATGGGGGACTCTGGGATTATGAGCAATTGCCAACCTCATTGTGGCAAATAGCTGTATAGAAAGATTTTGTTTTCATGCTAAAGAACCAGACCACCCCCCAAAAAGCATCAGGGTTCCCTAGCCAAATAGCTCAGTTGGTTGGAGTGTAGTTCCATACACCAAAAGTTTGAGATTTGAATCCTAGTCAGGGCACATACCCAGGTTGTGAGTTCGATCCCTGGTCGGGGCATATAAAACAGGCCTCCAGTCGATGTTTCTCTCCCACATCAATGTTTCTCTCTCCCTCTCTCTTTCTCTCAAATCAGTAAATAGAAACTTTTTAAAAATTGTTCATTCCTCAAAAAAAAAAATACTATCAATCAGTGGCCTACTCTCAAGGACAGCAGACATAAATGAGCCCAAAATAGAAGGAAAGGGAAGAAAATTAACAAATATAAACTGTATGCCAGGCAAGTGAGGCAGATAATCTATATGCAGGAATGTCAAATAGCTATTATGGCATGGGCATCAGCCAATCAGAACAGATACAGACCTTAAATAATTGGTATCACTGAACCTATGTAGCCAGTGAATGTCATGCTGTCCACACTTAAATTCTAAATTTAATCCCCACAGCAATATGCTGCCTGACAGCCAATGAAAGCAACACTCAGGGAAAACATCAACCTCCACCACATGCCTTTTCCTTCAAGGAAACCTCAGGAAATTACCCTGCCACTCTAATCACTGATGGTAACTAAAAGAAGTGATTACCAGTACACCTGCCCAGTCTCAGGCTGTATGGAGGAATATGGATATATGCATCAAGAGTTAAAGTTACACGTTTTTCAAGGTATTATTCCAAAGAAGACATACAAATGGTCAATACATGTATGAAAAGATGCTCAACATCTTTACTAGAGAAGTATAATCCAAAGCTGTAATGAGTTTCAGGTTCACTAGCATGACTATGAACAGATCAACAGTAACAAGTGCTGGCCAAGATGTGTAGACATTGGAACCCTCATACATTGATGGTAGGAATGTAAAGTAGTGCAGCCACTGTGGAAAACAGCTTGGTAGTTCCCCCAAAAGAGAAACACAGAGCTCCGTAACCCAGCAACTCTACCCCTAGGTATGCAGATTTCTCCTGCTAACCAAAAGTAGACCATTCCTATGAAAGCTTTGGGAAGCTAAAAAGGCATAAAGCAAAGAGATAGTTACCATTAATCTCCATAAAAAAAGTGTGAGTGTTCCCCTATTCAAAAAAAAATACGCTGCTAAGTCACAGCAAAGAACACAGAAAACCTAACGTGACACTAATAGGCAGTGACAGCAGTTCCCTCACTGCTCGGGTGTGCACTGCCTCTGTGAGGCCCGGTGCACTGCCTCTGTGAGGCCCGGTGCACCACAAACGCTGAATGACGCTGCTACTTGTCTCCTTTTCTCATAAAAGCAAAAATGCTCTTCAGATTTTTACAGTTTGCGATAAAACAGGTACTAATATAGGTCTTTCATAAAAATGAAGTGGTTAATGCCAACTTCCAAAAAGTGAGGGATATTTTATAATCAAGAAAAAATGAGGACTTCTGGCCAAAATGGAGGCGTAGATAGACACATTGTGCCTCCTCGCACAATCAAAAGAAGGATGAAAACAACAAATTTAAAAACAAAAAACCAGAACTGACAGAAAATCAAACTGCATGGAAGTTCGACAACCAAGGAGTTAAAGAAGAAATATTCATCTATACCAGTAGGAGGGGCAGAGACAGGCAGCCGGGCAGAGAGGACTTGCAGCAAGGCGGTGACTAATGGACCGGGTGAAGCAACGGCTTGCAGATTGGGTGGTCCCACATTCATGAGCAGATAATCCGGGAGGAACAACTGAAGAGTGAGACAACCACACAACCCAGAGTTCCAGCACAGGGAAATAAAGCCTCAAACCTCTGACTGAAAACATCTGTGGGGGTTGATACAGCAGCAGGAGAAACTCCCAGCCTCACAGGAGAGTTCGTTGGAGAGAACCATAGGGTACTAGAACATACACAAGCCCACCCACCTGGGAATCAGCACCAGAAGGGCCCAATTTGCTTGTGGGTAGCTGGAGAAGTGACTGAAAACTGACAGAGAGTGAAGCAAGCAGCATTGTGACCTCTCAGACCCCTCCCCCACATACAGAGTCACAACCTAGCAACCTAGCAACCTAGGTGTTACCCCGCCCTAGTGAATACCTAAGGCTCCGCCCCTCACTACAGAACAGGCACGCCAAGAGAAAAAAAAAATGGCCCAAATGAAAGAACAGATCAAAGCTCCAGAAAAAATACATTTAATTGACGAAGAGATAGCTAACCTATCAGATGCACAGTTCAAAACACTGGTAATCAGGATGCTCACAGAATTAGTTGAATTTGGTCACAAATTAGATGAAAAAATGAAGGCTATGCTAAGTGAAATAAAGGAAAATGTACAGGGAACCAACAGTGATAGGAAGGAAACTGGGACTCAAATCAACAGTGTGGACCAGAAGGGAGAAAGAAACATTCAACCAGAACAGTATGAAGAAACAGGAATTCAAAAAAATGAAGAGAGGCTTAGGAACCTCCAGGACAACTTTAAACATTCCAACACCCAAATCATAGGGGTGTCAGAAGGAGAAGAGGAAGAGCAAGAAATTGAAAACTTATTTGAACAAATAATGAAGGAGAACTTCCCCAATCTGGTGAAGGAAATAGACTTTCAGGAAGACCAGGAAGCTCAGAGAGTCCCAGAGAAGTTGGACCCAAGGAGGAACACACCAAAGCACATCATAGTTACATTACCCAGGATGAAATATAAGGGGATAATCTTAAAAGCAGCAAGAGGAAAGGAGAGAGTTACCTAGAAAGGAGTTCCCATAAGACTGTCAACTGATTTCTCAAAAGAGACCTTACAGGCAAGAAGGGGCTGGAAAGAAGTATTCCAAGTCATGAAAGGCAAGGACCTACACCAAGATTGCTCTATCCAGCAAAGCTCTCATTTAGAATGGAAGGGCAGATAAAGCGCTTCCCAGATAAGGTAAAGTTCAAGGAGTTCATCATCACAGAGCCCTTATTATATGAAATGTTAAAGGGACTTATCTAAGAGAAAGAAGATAAAAATATGAACAGTAAAATGAAAAAAAAAAAGAATCTCAAGTTAGGCACTAGAGTGGTCTGTGGCACTAGGATTTTCATTGTTTCTAAATGTTTTCAGTGAACAGAGCTTGAAAATACATATTTTTCCCCCGAAAGAAAAAAAGAAAATGTGTTCACACAAAAACTTGTACACAAATGTTCATAACAGCATTACTCACAATAGCCAAAAAGTGGAAACAACTCAAATAGTCATCAACTGATGAATGGATAAACAAGGCATGGTATGTGTACAGTAGAATATTCAGCCATAAAAAGGAATGAAATACTGATACATGATACAACATAGGTAAGCCTTGAAAATATTATACTAAGTGAAACAGCAGACACAAAAGGCCTCACACATATTATGTAATTCCATTTATATGAAACGTCCAGAATAGGCAAATTCATAGAGACTGAACGTAGATTGGTGGTGGCCAGACACTAGGAGGAGGGGGGATGGGGAATGACTCAATGAATACAAGGTGATGAAATGTTCTAGAGTCAGAAAATGGGGATGGGATGGTGGCACAGCTCTGTGAAAATACTAAAATCCGCTGTCTTCTCTTTTTAGAAGGGTGAATGTCACGGCATATGGATAAAATTCTTTTAACAGTTATATGTTGTTACACCAGTGAGCCATATTCTTGGTGATTTCAAGTTTCATCCCAAAGATCTCCCTTTATAAGAGAGGACATTCACCTAAGCCCTATTCCAGGCAATCCTGATAGTTCCTTTTCTAAACCAAGTCCTCTGCTGAGCCCTGCTACTAACGGGCCTGCTTCAGACTGAGCTCTTCCCGAGGCCCTGCCAGCCCCACACCACACTTCGCAGCCAGCCCCGGGCTTTCTCCCTGCCCACAGTACCCTCCCTGCTGAGCCAGGCTGCCACTCTGGTGGGGATAGAGTTCCCGCTTCCTCCAGGGTGGGACACAGACTCATCAGGAGAAGAAGGAGAGGGAAAAGAGGGGAGCGGGGAAGAGGAGGAAGGAAAAGAGGTACCTGCTATCATCTCTTTTTTCTCTTTTCTTCGCTCCTTGAATTAATTTATCCCTTCATTCTTTCATTCATATATTATTCTTCTGTACCAGGCACAGGACCAGGCCCTGAGGAAGTCACATGCTTCCTGCTTCAGTTTTGCTTTTCCCTTTGGTGACGCTCTTCCTCCTTCTTGATTATTGCCGGTTGATATCCTGGCTAACTTTCCTCAGTGGCCATGTGGCCTCGATGGCAGATGTCTTCTGTTCCTGGAGCCTGTCAGCAATACCTCAGCAGCTTCTGACAACCTTGTATCTTCCTATTTCAAAGCCCATGTCCACTGGAATCCTGTTCCTTGACTAGGAGACGCCTCTTGCCCACAGTCTATGTACAATGAATGAAAGGACAGTGGGTCCTGGACACTCTCCAAGTAACCAGCTCCTCACACTCCCACTGGTGTTTAGGGGAAGAACAATCAACAAGCCTGTCTTTGTGTGGGTGGAGGGTCACTTGTAGCGAGGAGTAGGAGAAATAACTCCACAAGGCCAGATGAAAGGGACCACAAGCTGGGTCACAAGCTGAGAGGGAAGCTATAGGAATAGACCAAGAGGGAGTCCTAGCTCATGAAAGGTAAGGTGAGTGTTATGTGCCAAACACATGGAGCATGGTTTGAGGCAATGTGGCAGGGGTAAGAGGATGTACAACCACCTTTAAAATATGGCTTATTATTAGTAACAGCTATGTGTGCCTCCCTCTTCAGGGGCCACACCTTGCCTACTTTAATTATAAGGTGTTAGCAACAACAGTAACAATAAATAACACTTACCTAGGCTGACTCTAGGCCAGACACTACACTAAGTGCTTTACATGAGTGAATAAGCTTTATTGGGTGGGAGGAGCCACTGCTTATACTTCTGAACCAGCTCTCCCTGAGGTCTCCTCATGAGAGTTCTGAAGAGGTGGCCTCAGCGTTGGGATGGGGGGCAGCAGTGGTGCAGAGAGAACACAGGGCACTGAGTTCAAAAGACTCAAAAGGAAACTCAAAATGGCAGAGGATAGATAGCCTGGTACAGTGCCCAGCAGCAAAAGAACAAGGTGAAGCTCAAAATCAAGAACCAGGTTGCACACTAGGATTGGAAAAGAAATCAGAGTGGGTGGTGGGCTCCTGTGGGAACAATCCTCAGCACCCTGTGGAGCGGCTGGTGCTACATCTAATCCTAAAGAACACGGTCAGTTTAATCCAGGTCTCCATCAAGAGCTCTTGGGGCTGCTCCCAAAGTAAGACTGGGGCACAGATCCGGACGGGGAGTGCACAGTTTGTTCAGTACAGATTTCCAAGCCTGGTTTCCCGGGGGTTCCTGTCAGCACAGCTCCTAGGAGAACAAGGGCAGGCTCTGACGATCTGACTGGTGTCCAGAGTCGAAGATCTAATTCACAGGAAGGGCGAGAGAGCAAGACAGAACAGCGGGACCACAAAAGGCCAAGCCAGGGATGGGGATCATGGGCAGGGCAAGCACTGATTTCAGAAAAAAGATGTAGGCTCAGTGGGTGTCCTGGGCCATAGACTCCAGGGCCCAGCATTTAAAGCAAAGGCGTGGGAAGCAGAAACACTGCTCGGGGATCGGCACAGTGCTCACAGAGTGGAGCCTGTTCCCACTGTGCTTCTTGGAATGAAGGTGGGGCTGCATAACAGGATGCTGAGGAAGACAAGCAGAAAGCAAAGTTAATTCTAGACTGTAATAAAGAACAGCCCTGCTGGTGTAGCTCAGTGGATTGAGCACGGGCCTGTGAACCAAAGGGTCACCAGTTCAGTTCCCAGTTGGGTCAAAAGCCTAGGTTGCTGGCTGGGTCCCTGGTGGTGGAGATGCAAGGAGCAACCACACGTTGATGTTTCTCTCCCTCTCTATCTCTCTAAAAATAAATAAATAAAATATTTTTTAAAAAAGAATAAAAAAGTACTCTTTCCTCAGTTGACTATAGGGAGTCTATCTCAGCAGATAAATTCCCTCTTGAATGAATTAAACTCCATATTAAATGAATCTCCTTGGGGCCCACGGTGTCCAAGGGAAAGCTAAGGGCAACCTAGCAGGCTCTTTCCAAAATGTCAGTGTTAAGAGGCTGGGCAGAAACTAAATATGAGGAGGCAAGGACTAGACATCCTTAGGATGAGATGCACAGGACTGAGCAAGTGTGTTCAGAACAGGGACAGGGGACAACCCTGAACTCACCTGTAGCACTTGGAGCCCAGCCAAATGTGGTTTCATGCCCAGGACGAGGGTACTGATGAAAGCACCAAGCTGCCCCAGGCAGAGGCTGGGTCCTTCTTCCCTCCTCACTCAACTGCACCCCTAGGACTCAGGCTGCCTCTGAAAGGACAGACTCCACAGTTAGGGAGAGAAAATAGCCGTGGGCCCAGCTGGAAGCCAATGTTTCCTGAGCACCTACTATGGCCAAAAGCGCTTCTAAGCATGACTCTGAGGAGGACCCAAGTTTTACTCCAAAATATGCCTTTGGGGATTGATTTTAAGCTAGTTATTAAGAAACAAAAGACTCAGAACTTTTGACCCTCCCCCCATTATTTGTCTAAGGGAATTCAGGCCAGAAAAACCTACTTAAGGGAGGAGAGCATCACCTTAGCATCGTAATATAACTAACTATGGCAGATAGCCGGAAATCTAGTAAAGCCTATCTGTTAGACTTCACTCTGTGCCCCATGGTTTCTGGGTGGCTCAGCAAGAACTTGTTTACTCCATGTCTGCTCATTCTCGTCTGTCTGTGAATTGCCTGCTTTACCTTTGAAATCGCAGATCCACGCTTCCCTTGTCCTTTGTTTTAAATGGCACATAAACCTCAACTGTCCAATACAGCGTTAGGTCTCATATTCTCATGGCACTCCTGCATGTACGCTTATAATACATTTTGAACAATTTTTTCCTGTTAACCTGTTTCATATTAATTTGATTATTAGCCCAGCCAGAATGTTAGGTAGGATAGATAGCACACCAAGGCAGGGAGGGGGAGGGAGACATGTCTCACCCACTGACATGAGCCTGGTCCAGTAATATTGCCAGGTGTTCCGACATTACAAGAAACACCACGCTAACACGAGAGGAGGGCAGTCCTTGAAATTCTATGTATCCTTTCCATTATCTGGGAAAGATAGCCTTGAAACTGTGCTTTCATCCCAAGGCCTGAAAGGCCGCAAAGGGCCCATAGGGCCCAAAGGAGGAAGCCCATAAACACCTCTGGGTATTCACTCCCCGTTCCCAAAGCTGGCACCACCTTTACCTGTCAATCAACATGTAACTCCCTCACCCCTCACCCCACCAACTATGTAAGTCCTCAGAACAAAGGACTCTGCATTTTGGCACTCTTGGCTTTCTGGCTGCCTGGCCTCAGGCCACCTGAATGCTTGCCACCCAGGCCTTTGGCCACCCATACTTTCACTGCCCTTACCCTGCTTCACCACAAACCTATGCCTTTCACCCTCCCCACTCCCTTAAATAGGCCCACTCTCTTCCAGGAGAAGAGAACTGATCACTCATAAACCCTGCTTGCACACTAATAGACTCACTAATCTGTAATTCTTTACTGCATTGGCAAAAAAAGAAAAACAAAACAAAAAAAACCCCACCAAGTTTCTGGAAGTTTCTCCCATAACAAGAAGAACTTAGAAAGGCAGGAGAAAAAATGATTTTTGTGCCCCCACAATTCTTCACTTACAGTTCCATCTACCCAGACTTTCCATTTTTTCTTTCTTAAATAAAGTTCTCTTTTCATAGTTATTTATCAACCAAAACTTCTACAAGAGCATTTGTTTTAGGGAAAATGACATGTTATCTGTTAATTACGTAATTAGTCACTGTGAACATGTTACAAAGAAAAGGCTAGGCTGTCTTTTTTTTTCCTATTGGGTGGAAGAAAAACATCATATATGCTTGTTAAAGCATCTATGCTCAAGGAGTAGAGTATATATGTTGTCCTTTGTTCAACTTATTTGTGGTTATTAGTCACTGAGATTTTGAGGTTATTTGTTATTGCAGCACAATGTATCCTGATTTATATAAGGATACAGAGGAAGGGGATCAAGATAGGCTTCACAGAGAAACTTTGGAAGATAAAGCCAATTAGAGCAGCAGAGAACAGAGAAAAAACATGCTAGAGAGGAGATGGGGAGCACTTACAGAGCTGCACCAGCCACAGACTGCTCTGCGGGCTGGCGTGGCCTGTGTGCAGGACTCCAAGAGGAGAGTGTGGGGCGAGACGAGGCTTCAGAGGAGGATCGGGGCCAGGTGCTGACACAGTCTTGAAAATATACTAGAGAGTTGCAGAAAATGAGGAGCCAACAAAGGTTTTTTTGAGTAAAACCCTAATGGATTATATATTTTAGAGAAACAACCAGCTGCTGGGTAGAGAAAGAACAGAATGGGAGGAAGACCAGTTAGGAGGCAATTATAAGCTAAGAGTAAAGTGATGAAGGCCTAAATCAGAGGTTGACAGTTTTTCTATGAAGGGGCAGATGGTAAACATTTTAGGCTTGGCTTTCTCTCCAGTCTCTGTCACAGCTACCTGACCCTGCCACTGCAGCACAGAAGCAGCCGTGTATTACAAATTACACATGGTTGCGTTCTGACAGAACTTTAGTTACAAAAAAGGCAGACTTGGCCGGTGGACTGTGGTTTGCCTTACCCTGAACTGAAGTAATGAAAAGAATGATACAATTTATTGAGACCTACTACATACCAGGCACTTGCAGACAATATTGCTGATTCTCACAGCCTTGCAGGGGAGATAATTATGGGCTCCATTTTACAAATAAGAAAATTGAGGCTGAGATGTTAAGTAACTGGCTCGAGGTCACACCGATGGTATATGTCAAAATCAGGACTCAGGCTCGGGTCTGATTCCAGAGCTCATGTGTTTTTGTCATTGCAACGCCACCTCCGGAAGGCGGTCAAGAAGGAAAAGAGAGGGAGATATACGGGGCTGTTAGCCGCAGTGCTCAAGATCATTTACTCACTCATCCAGCCTCTCATTCAACAAATATTTTGTTTATGCTATGTGTGAAGTATCAAGGATTCAAAGATGAATGAGATATGATTTCTGTCCTTGACTAGCTCAAGTCTAGCATTTAAACCTATTGCAGGATGTGGGGGATAAAGAAGAGGAAGTATGATTTATTAGTAAGATCAAAGGAGTAAAACATTGAAGTTGCTCTCATCCTTACCTCCTTTCCTCTAAGCATCCAGAGAGTCCTCTGATCCTTTTGGATCACAGCCACCAGATATTTTTACCCTCTAGCATTGAATGCATTGGTGGACTTACTGTGAAACTCTTGAACCTTAAGCTTCAGGGTCCCTTGTTAACTGAAACAGGGCCTTCTAAGGCTCTGTGATTTCTGCTTCCTCAAGCTCTTTGGAATTTAAGTCTCCCAGGGATTTAGTCTTCCAAGAATCATCTCAACAACCTCTCAGTGGGCCATTAGGGAAGGAAAGGCCACACACACTCCTAGTGGAGCTGGAAGCAGGACTGAGGCAGGGCTGTAGCAGCAGTGGAGGTAGTGGAGGTGGTCGGCAGCACTTTCTAGTGTGGGAGGTCTGTTGACCTCATCAGCTGGCCCAACTTTATATCCATTTGTCCAGAGCAAGTCAAACCTGGCAGAACCGACTGTTAAAAACAAGACAATATGCCCTGGCTGGGGTGGCTCAGTAGACTGACCAGTGGCCTGAGAACTAAAGGGCTGCAGGTTCAATTCCCAGTCCAGGCACATGCCTGGGTTTTGGGCCAGATCCCCAGTAGGGGGTACTTGAGTGGCAACCACACACTGATGTTTCTCTCCCTCTTTCTCCTTCCCTTCCCCTTTCTCTAAAAATAAATAAATAAAATCTTTTTAAAAAATAGGTGATGGAATGGATGTAGAAGTTTAAAACAAACAAGACAACAGGGCCCTGACCAGTATGACTCAGTTGTTTGGGCGTTTGTCCCGGAAAGCAGAAGATCACCAGTTTGATTCCTGGTTAGGGAACATGCCTGGCTTGCAGTTTAGTCCCAAATGGGGCGTGTGTGTGAGGCAATGGATAGATGTTTCTCTCCTCTAAAAAGAAACAAAATTACAAAACGAAAGACAATAGGCTTCTTTTTTGGGACTCCAAAATGGAGTCACTTATGCTAAGTCCCATATCACTGAATTGAAACATAACTAGTTAGGGATCTCCCAGTAAATATGCAACCTTAAACCAGTCAATCAAGAATCACCTAATCTGCTCTAGGTAGGTAATCTACCTGAGAGACCCCTGCCATCCGCTAAAGGAAGGAGACTTCGCAATAACGAATCACTTTTTCGTTTAGCATAACTTCCTTGTTCCCCCCGCCCCCTGCTGCTTATAAAAGTATTCCATTTGGTGCGCTTCCTCAGAGCTTCTTTCTATCTGCTAGATTTAATACTGCCTGATTTATGAATTGTTGGATAAAATTGGCAAGATCTTTAAAATGTACTGTTTTGTTTGACAATTGTTTTACACTCGCAAGTCACAAGTGACTCAATACTATAGTTGTTAATATGAGAACAGGAAGTGTAACTGGCAAAATGATTGGCTCTGGTCATTTGTTGAGTCCTATGCTCTGCCAAACAAATCCACAAAGCATAGCAAATTACAGGCTGGGAACTGGGTGAGTGAGAACAATCTGTGACTCCTCGGGACAGGTCCTGTGCCTGTTGTGCGTACTGTCACATCACTGGCAGCTAGTACAGCCCCTGCCCAATGGAAGTGCTCAGTAAAGGAGTAAGCTGTTCTTAGGAGATATACTCATTTCTGCTAAAATGAATTGGCAGTGTTCACTCATTCTATCTACATGAACAGCATTAGCAAATAGTATCGGAGCAACTTTATCCTTGGATAGTGTGGGATTACAAACTATAATTTCTCCATGTAAGCCACACACAAGCCTTCTGTTATGACTCATTTTACCTGTAAGCACCCACCTCATTGTATCATCCCAAGGCTTTTTTCCAGAGTAAGTTTTCATAATTATTTTTTAATTTTTAAAAAGATTTTATTTATTTTCAGAGAGAGGGGAAGGGAGGGACAGAGAGGGAGAGAAGCATCAATGTGAGAGAGAAACACCGGTTGGCTGCCTCTCGCACACCCCCAACCAGGGACCTGGCCCACAAGCTAGGCATGTGTGGTGACTGGGAATCGAACCAGTTACCCATCAATCCACTAAGGCAAACCACCCAGGGCAATTTTTTAATTTTTTAAAGATTTTATTTCTTTTTATAAAGAGGGGAAGGGAGGAAGAAAGAGAGGATGTTGATGTGTGAAACATTGGTGGGTTGTCTCTTGTACGCTCTCCAGCCAGGGACCAAACCCATAACCCAGGCATGTGCCCAGACTGGGGATTGAGACGCAACCTTTTGCTTTATGGGATGACACCCAGCCAACTGAGCCCCACCAGCCAAGGGCTCTTCCAGAATAAGTTTTAACTCCTTGCTGGGTTTGGGGGAAACTTGGCTGACATACTTAGAACCAACACAGGCTGTAGGGGCTTGCTTGCTCATCCTCTTTGTGTTAATTCTACTTACTTCACAATCAGAGGGCCCCATTTTCTGACTTTCCTTAAAGCCACCAATCTTCCATAAATCCCATTCTTCCACGTCCTTCTGCATGGACTTGAGGTTTTCAAGTCAGTGTATGATTTTTAGGCATAGTTGGAGCAGGAAATGCTTTCACAAAGAATTTGGTCGTTATGGAGATAAAATGTGATGTGACAGGGAAAATAGTGGATCTGGGGGTCAGGACACCTGGGCTCCCCTTTTCGACACATCACTCATTTCATAAGCACCCAAAGCCCACTGTGGTAGCCAAGTGCAGAGCCACACTAGCAGTGTGTAAATGAAGAGACACTCCCTCCCAAGGGCAGCCCAGTGGGCAAAGAAGAGAGTTTACTTGCAATAATGGAGAATTGTAAAATGAATTGGGAGCACTTAGTGGGGTTTTCCAGCTTCACTGCACCATTAGGATCCCCGTGGGTGTTCTTTCAAACACAGATCTCTGGGCCCCACCCCTCGGAAATCCTGACCCAGTAAGTCTGAAAGTCTTCAAGGACTCTGAAGCCTGAACAAGCAGCCCCTCTCCCCAGCCCCCCCGAACAAGGTGATTCTACTGGCAGTGGCCTGAGCACACTACAAGGACGGGGTCAGGAAGTGGTTCCCAAAGGCAGGGATGTATAGCTGATTTTTAAAGGATGCAGGAGTAGAAACTTACCAGGCACAGAGGCACAAAATAGCCAACCTTACCTCCCATTTTGAGAAAGTGAAGACCACTAGGCATAACTGCCACAGGTTCCTGCTTTACTAGAGAACTGACTTTCTCTACTGAAGACTCTCAGTAGAGAATGAGGTGTGGCCTCCTGGTGAGAGCTGCCCACAGCTGGGCTCCTCCTCACTCCCCCACCCTCCCCCACTAGTACACAGGCAGGGACACACACACGGACACACACACACACACACACACACACACACACACACACACGTCTCCCCCCCAGTTTTTAAACACACTGGAGTCTCCTGTTTCAAAAAGTCAAAAACGTTCCCGTTACTCTGGGCCCCTCTAGTACCTACCACCTTTTACTTCCCATTTATCACAATGCCAAGCTTCTTTAGACATAAAAGAAAAAAATAAACAGAAGTACTATGAAGTAGCACATGTTCGTTATAGAAAACATCAAAACTAAGAGGGACAAGGCCCTTCTCTTTCACATGATAAATTCTCCAGACACCCTTAGCACTCATCAGAACAATTAGATTAATTAACTTATCACCAGAATGTCAACACCTCGAGGATGGAGACATGGTTTTCTCATCCTGTGTCCTCTCTAGACACAGAAGACTCTCCATAAACATGTGTAATTGAACAAATAACATACATTGTCCATACTGATCTCTAAAAAGTCTGACATCCATCCAGTTTTTTTGTGTATTTGCTTTATTAAAAACCAAAAATGGCATCATGCTATATATACATCACTTACAAAGGGGTCAGGATGTCTGAAACTTCCTTTTTATAGTGAAAAATACCACAAATATATTTCCAGCTACTATGGGTTTGAATAAGTCATAATTTATTTAGGTTGTCTTCAATTTTAAATATTAAAAAGGACATTGTGATAAACATCCTTGTATCTAAAATCTTTGCATATGTCACAATGATTAAAAAAAATTTTTTTATCCTCACCCAAGTATATATTTACTGATTTTAGAGACAGAGGAAGGGAGAAACACTGGTTGCCTCCCATACGCGCCCAGACCAGGGACGGAACCAGCAGCCTAAGCATGTGCCCTGACTGGGACTGAAGCTGCAGCCTTTCGGCACACTGGGTGCCGCTCCGACCAACTGAGCCACCCAGCCAGGGCTGTCGATCACAATTTAAATCGACTGAATGAGTTGAAGTTGGATTGCTGTGTCAATGGGCTAAAGTCTATGGCTCTTGACACTTTGTCTTGGAATGGTTGTAGTAATTCATGTAAGTAAATATTAAGGAAATAGCCCTGGCTGGTGTGGCTCAGTTGGTTGGAGTATCATCCTATAAACTGAAGGAATGCAGGTTCAGTTCCCAGTCAGAGCTCCTATGAGAGGCAGCCAGCCGATGTTTCTCTCTCCTCTTCCCTTCCCCGCCCTCTAAAATCAATGCATGTATCCTCAAGTGAGGATTAAAAATATATGTAAAGAAAATAAAAACAAGATAAAAAAAAAACAATGGGGGAAGGCCTTAATATTAGGTAGAGTGTTCAGGCGAGGCTTCTCCGAGGTGACTTTAAATTAAGTTTATCATATGGCAAATCAGGTACACACATTCCAGAGGCCCTGAGGCAGAAAAGGCGACCACCCTTCTTCCAGGGCGACCTAAGGCTAACCACACTGTGGGCAGAAGACTAGCTGGAGAAGTAGAGGCAGACCCTGCAAGGACTTTAGACTCTGGTAGGAATTTTAGGGTTAGGGTTAGAGTTAGTTAGTCCATAAGAGATGGCATTAAGCAGGGGAATAATATGACCCAATTTCTGATTCTGAACAGTAACTCTAGAAAGGAAACACATCAAAATATAACAATAATTTTCTCTGGATGGTAAGGTTTTAAGTGACTTCTGATTTTTTCTTTTGTAGTTTCTAAATTTTCCCCAATAAGCATGTATAATATTCATGGTTTTAAACATCTAGACAGAAAGGAAACAAAGCTATCTGGAAAGCAGCAGGACAACAGAAGGGAGCATGGTGGGTGATGAGGTGCCAAGATCCCTCGAGTCTTGAGGAGACTAGAATGGTTTGGTGGCTGTGGAAACGTGTAGGGGTGAACCTGACCAATGCCTAATGAGTAAAAACCCACTGGTGACTGATTGGCTGTGGAGACAAGTGGGAGGGAAGTCTAGGATGAGGGTTGGGTTTCATCTTGGGTGGCCAAGTGAATTGACGCTGACTCCTCTCAACCCAATAGATACAGGAAGATCATGGACACGGGAGGGGAGATAAATGTGGTGTCACAGAAAGTGAGGGGCCCACAGCATCAAGAGCCACACATTCAAATGACTCAGGTTATAAAGCTGAGGAAGAGTAGCAACAGTTCTTTCAAGAAGTTTGACAATAAAGAAACCAGGGCAGTAACCAGAGTGCAGGTTTGAAGAATTTTTTCCAGCCCAGAGAAATGAACCAGTGGAGGCTGAGTGGGCAGAAGTACAGATGCAGAGGGGGTGGCTGAAGGAGCATGGCCATGAAGTGGGATCATAAGCAGAGGTAGGATTTAACTAGGAAAAGCACATCTCAGTTGTTTTGGGAGTGAGGGCAGAGACAGGAAGATACACATGTATAGGTTCTTTGGAGGCTCACAGCGGGAAGAGAAAATTCTTGCTTTTTGAATTTTACTCCATCTGTGCATTAGAAGGTGGTAATCTACGTGGATGAGTAAGCAGCTGAAGCAAAGTGGTAAAGGTTTATAACAACCTGAGAATGGTAGAGGGTGCTGATCAAAGATAAGGAGTGAAGGTGACCTACTAGATTTTGTAGCAGCCTCTCCTCCACTATCTGTACATTCTTTTTTTTTTTTTTTTTTTTACAGCGTTCTAAACCCAAGATGGTATAGATGGGGAGAAACTGAGTCATGCAATTGATTCAGGATTGGGAGTTTGCAGAGCTGGTGTACCTTGAGAATTAAGGTCCTAAAGTGTTAGTTATGAATAATAGCTTGATACCACGTAGCAACAGCACATGATTCTGTGCCTGTTTCGGACCTCCTGCCTCACCTCTGCTCAAAATGGACCCCAGATGCTCCTGTCCCACTGCTGGATCCTGTACTTGCGCTGGATCCTGTACTTGCGCTGGCTCCCGTAAATGCAGAGTGAAACGCACCACCTGCAAGAGCTGCCATTCCTGCTGCCCGGAGGGCGGTGTCTACAGAGGAGCACCGGACTTACGTCAGGGAGAGCCTGCTCCCACGTGTAAACAGACCAATGTGTTCAAATCTGCATTTTTTTTCATTCCACCCTGAACCATTTGCTACATTCCCTTTTGTATGAATTACGTGAAGGATAATAAAAGTTGTTGACTTAAAAAAGAAGAATAGTTTGAGTTGACCAGAGGGTACCCATTGGATCAGGAGGAAAATGAAGTTAAAAGGAAATTAAAAAAAAAAAGCCAAGTGGAAAGATCAAGAGATTGGGCTCTTAAAGAAGTAAAAGAATAAATTTAGTGGCAAAGTAAGAAAACTGGAAAAACAAATAGTTAACAATAAAACAGGAAGTCGTATGTTAGAGCCCGGATGTAGTCAGGATAGAGAAATGCGTGGTTTCAGGGCAGGTGCACATGGTTCAATTTAAAATCAAGGTATTGCAAGGCAATGCTTGAAAATACTCAAGGTGACAGAATTTGAAATGAAAACTATAAAGCAAGTTCAAGGGAAGGAGGGGATGTGATTCTTGCACAAGAACTGTGAGGATGGTGGACAGCACAGATATAACCAGACCTCATGAGTCTGACCCTTTCCAGGACTCTAGGCAGAAAACTGCAGTTAGCATCAGGGCCTCTGGAACATACAGGAGCTCTAATCCCAGCTCTACCAGTGACTAGGTATGTGGTCAGGTCAATTAACCTCTCTGTGCCTTACTTGCCTTATGAGTAAAATGAAGGTATAATAGCACCCACTAGTAAAGTGCTTGTATCACAGCAACACTTAAATGTCAGCATCATTATCATTTCTCATTTGAACAGTGGGGGGCCTGTAACTCTGTCTCTAAGGCAGAGATTCTCAAACTTTTTGGTCTCAGAACAGCTTTACACTCTTAAAATTACTGAAGATGCCAAATAACTTTTTATAATGTATAATATATCCATTGACTTTTTAATCTCTTAAAATAAAACTATTTCTTAGTAACAAGTGTTTTTAAGTAACTTTTTCAGAAGAAGAAACATTTGGAAGTGTGACACTTTCACATTTTTGCAAATACCTTTAATGTTTGGCTTAACTGAAGACAGTTGGATTCTCTTATCTGCTTCTACATTCAATCTATTGAGGTGCGCTGTTCAAATATATAAGAAACCTCAAGCACCCCAGTGACCCTTTAAAAAGGGTCTCAGGGACCCTAGACCACATTTTGAGAACTTTTTAAAAAGCTTTTTCCAGCTTTAAATCATTTGTTCATCCATTCATTCAACACCACTGGATCCCAGCAACAAAAACAAATCATGCTGCCTGTCCTGGAAGAGTTTAGCTGAGAGGAGAGATGAAAAACCTAATTAAAAATTACAGCACGGCATAAGTAAACACAGAGAAGGAAGTTATCGGTGTGCCTGAGAGGCAAGGAAGGTTAAACAAAGTGCAGGGAATTTGAATTCGGACTGTATTTCCTGTGCTCCCTCTAAGCAGATGCAAGAGCATATGGAAAGGCCAGGATGCAGGAATCAGTACAGTACCAGAAAGCAGAGTACATTGACAGGGCAAGGAAAAGTTATTATGTGGACAAGACTGTTGGGTCTTCTATGATAGTTAAATTTCACCCTCTAGACAACAGTCGGCTGGGGTGACAAGAGCTTGCTTTTCTTTTTTAAGTCAGGTTCACCAAGGTATAATTTATATAGAAGTAAAATTTACCTTTTTAGGTATACCGTTCTATAAGTTGTAACAAAGGTATACAGTAAACAGACACAATCAAGACATAAATATTCTCCTCATTTCAAAAAGTTCTCACTGAAGTCAACCCCCACCTCCACTCCCTTGGCTATAGGCAACGACTCATCTGATTTCTGTCCCAGCAGTTTAATTTTTACTTTGAAAAAATTTCACACACAGAAAGTTATACAGGGCCCATGTATACGTGCCCCAGCTCCCTCCAATGCTAACATCTTTACAAAACTATAGAAAAGTATCAAAGCCAGGAAACTGACAATACAATTAATTAGACTTAGGCCTTATTCAGATTCCACCTGTGTTTACATGCATTGGCCCATTTTAAGGGACATAATTGGGCCATAGTAGCAAGATGGGCTGTGAAGCAAGGACATGGAAAAAAGAATTCAAGGAGGTATAGAAAGAGGACAGAAGAAAACCTTTCTGGAGAACAGACATTATTTGATGGACAGTTTGGTATCAGTATTTAAATTAATCTTTTTCTTTTTTGAAATGAAATCTCCCATAAGGCAGGATAGCAAACAGGTTGTTATAAATTGAAGGGCTTGACTTTTGACTGAATTGAGGAAATGTTTCTTCCACTCATGAAATCCCCCAAATAATTTTAATATTTCTGCTTACTCTAATTCAAACAAAAAAATCTTTAGTCACTTTACTTTCTCACTTTTGTGTGACTGGAAACAATGAAATAACTAGCAAAAACCTGACATTCCCCTAAGATTTACACAGTTACCTGTCAGCTCTCACAAGCAGGATTTGGTAACTCCCCAAACCCAAACAAACCTCTATATTTTTATTCCTTCCTGGAGTTCTGGATTTTTTGTCAGGTCCTGTACCTGCTTCAGCACTGTTATCAGACTGGAGTATTAACAACGCCAGTAACTTCATGTCTTTACAGACATCATTTACTCAGCACGAGACCGCGTGTGGGGCACTGCCTTCACTTTTACAGCCTAAGCAACTGAGGCCCCAGTGTGCGGCCCCCAGGACCACACAGACCAGTCCTGCAAGCGCTTAGAAAGGTGCGAGCACGGGGCACAAGGCAGGAGGTGTCAGCTCCGCTAGTCTGAAGCCTATTTCTCTCTTACTAATTCAATTGCCGCCCTGATGGACCTCTTTCTCCAACAGCTGTGGTGTATTAAATTTGGACAAAAACTCCATACATGCAATGTAAATATTTCTGGTGACAAAATCCTCATTTAAATCTCGGTGTTTTTAAAGCTTACTCTGGCTGTTATCTAGTTTATCACTAGTTACTACCAAACACAGCCCTTGGATAGATCTGAGTGACTTCGTACGTATTTATGTCAAGCTTTTTAATATCTCTGAAATCAGTAAGTATTTTAAAACTGGATTTAATAAAATACGGTGACAAACTTTTTGCTGTGTTCTGGGTTAGACAGCTAATAAACATTTTAGTACTTAATCCTTCAAATACCTACCTGTTAATATTATCATTAATAATGTTATTATCTGCGACCACGCACATTTTAAAAACGGGGAAGTCGAGGCACAGGAGGCTAAGTCATCTGGCCCGGGGTCACACAGCTAGTTGGTGGACGCCAGGAGCAATCCTAAAGCAAACAGCACCTTACGATCCGATTTCAGTACACGTAGCCTAGGGACACGGTTTTATGAAAAAAGGGACAATTTCAAATATGAAAGAATAAATTAAAATAGCCACCAAGAGGAAACAGAGGCTCAGTAAGGTTACACAGAGGGTATCAGAACCAGAAGCCTAAGGCCCACGCGTCTTGACCCCGCAGACAATCTGCCCTCCTCCGGCGAGCCTGCCCGCCGCCGCGGGGGAGGGGGCGGTAGAAACATGTGGAATTCCTGCCTGGAAACAAAGTTGACAGGGAAGAGTGTAAAAATGTAACAGAGAAATAACGGAAAACGAGTTCTCCGGCAGGAACACGCACACACACACGCACACACCCGAACTCCCCCCAAGAGTCTTCCTAGCAGAGCCCTAGCGACGGGCCCGGCGGGGAAACTCACTCCGCGTGGGTCCCGCCGGCGGCCCTGCGGCGGCGCCGAGTCTTCCGAGCGGCCGCCCCCGGGTCCCCCCGCGCCCGCCCGCGATCGCGAGTCGCCCGGAGGAGCTGCCCCGCCGCCGGCGGGGGGCCGGGGCGAAGGGAGGCGAGCACGTGGCCCCGGACGGCCCTTCCGCGGGTCCGGGGCCGCCGCTCGGCGCCCGCGGCCATGCTCCGGAGGGCGCGGCCCCTCGCGGGCCCGGGGCGCCGTCGGGCCGCTGGAGGCGCAGCGGGCGACCGGGCAGGCGGGCGGCCCCGGCCGCGCGGGCGCCGGCGGCCAGACCGAGGCCGGGCTCGAGCGCCCGACAGCGACCCGCCGCAGGGCACCGGCCAGCGCCGCCGCCGCCGCCGCGCCGCCGCCGCCGCGCCCTCCGGCCGCGGGGCCTCCGGGCGGCTGGGCCCGGCGCGGGCCGCGAGAGGCGGGGCCGGCGTGCGGGCGGCGGAAGGAGGCGGAGGAGGAGGAAGAGGAGGAGGAGGCGGCGGCCGGGAGCCGGGGAGAGGGCGGGGGCGGGCCGGGGAAGGGGAGGAGCGGGATTTCAGGAGCGCGGCGCCGCAGCCGGGAGCCGGCGGGCCCGAGAGTGACCGAGTCACGGCGGCGCCGGCGGAGCCGCGGCGTCGGACCCGCCTCCTGGAGGAGCTCAGCCCCGGCCAGGCCCGGCCCCCGTCCCGCCCCGCGCCGCCTCCCCGCCGCCGCCGCCGCCGCCGCCGCGGGAGCGCTCTCCTGCCCACCCCGCCCCCGCGGCCGAGCCCGGGAGTCGAGTGGGATCGGCCGGCCGGCGCGGGCAGCGCCGGGACCCCGCGGGGGACACTGCAGCCGGAGCCCGGGAGGGGCCGCGCCGCCGCCGTCTGAACTAGGATGTCCCGACATGAAGGTGAGAGCAGCCCCCGCCCCCACCGCCCGGGCCGCGGCCTCCCCCTCCCGGGCCCGGAGCCGCGGAGGGCGGCCGGGCGGCGGCGGAGACGGCGGCCGGCCCGAGCCGCCCCGAAACGCCGGGCCCGGGAGCGAGCGGGGGTCGGCGGGGAGCCGCGGCGCCGCCGCTGCAGCCGCGGCCCTGAGCGGGGCCTGGTGCCGGAGGCGGGGCGGCCGGCGGCCGAGGGTTTGCACTGTCATGGGGGGGGGAGGGGAGGCGGCGGGGCCCGTTACCGGCGGGACCCGGGCCCTGGGGGCCGGCTGGTACCGGCCGCCGCGGCCCGCCCGGCCGATCCCGGGGCCGCGGGCCCCGCCGCGGCCTAGCGCGCCCGCCACCCCGGAAGGGCCCGGCACGGACGCCGAGCGGGGCCGCGGGCGGAGGCAGGAGACCGAGGACCCGGCCCGGGGTCGGCGGGCGCGTCGGGCGGCCCGGAGAGGGCAGAGAGCGGCCCTGCCCGCGGGGGCCGCGGGGTGGCGGGCGGACCCGGCGGCCGGGACACGGAAGCGGCCTCGCGGCTAGGCCGCGGCGGGGCCCGGGGCTCGGGTAGCCAGGCTCCCGGGGCGGGTCCGGCCGGGCCGCGGCGAGCACACTCCCCGCTCCGTCGCCGGGCGGAGCGGGCTCGCTCCCGGCCGGCCGCGGGCCCCTGGTGGGCGCGCACCGCCGCCCGCCCGAGTTTTGGGAAACGACCGCGGCGAGGTCTCGTTACCGGTCGGGGGGTGCTGGGAACTTGCTTTTTGCGATTTAACGACAGGATTGAGGTCCGGTAGCGAGTAAGTAGGCACCTCTAGCCCAGTCCCAGGGCACAAAGAGAGAAATGTCCAGGGCCGATGGATAGGCGTGGGGCTGGTAAAAAATAAGTTAACTTCAGTTTACTGCCATATGGTTCAGAAAAGGGGGAGGGGGTTGTGTTTTCTTTGTTTCACTTTCACAGGTCTTCAAATAAAAAGTATTAAGAGACTTGGCGAAAACTTTATCATGGTAAGGTTAATGCAAGGTTGTAGAAGTGGCTTGAAAGTATTGTGTACTCTTGATTATAAAATCTTGTGTAGGTGATGTAGGAGTGGAGAAAGTTTAGCGAGTCAGATTAGTTTGTACTTTACACCGGTCGGAAGGATATTCATAGGGAAATACAGGCTTTAGAATTTTGAGGTGGGAAAACTCAGATTAAAATGATATTCCGAGCAAGTTTCACAATTTGCGTTACTAATTGCAGTGTTGAAATTGACTCAGAATATATTGTGTTTAAGGATTCTGTATTTTGAAAGCCACAAAATGAATTGGAAATATAATGTACTCTTCACTTACTGTGCACAGCTATGGAGATTTTGAAATAATAATGTATTTAGGCTCGTAGAAATATTTTGAAACAATACCTAATTTTACAGTTTTTCTGCTTGGTGGAAATGTATTTCCTACTTCTAATTTTAAAGAAATTGTGATTAAAGTTCTAATCAGATTTTAATTTGGGCTATTAAAGTTTATTCTGGACTGTAGTAGTGTATACATTGACCACCTGCAAGACAGAATTAACATTAGCAATGGCTGCAAGCTGCTTTACTCCTAAGAACTGGGAGAGTTAAAATTACAGTATCATAGCAATGGAAGAAAAGGTGTTTGAGACTCATTCTCTTTGCTTCAAGAAAACATCCAGATCCAGACTGTATTCTAAATGAATGATATCCTAGAAGATTCCTTTATCCCTGTAATCTTTTAGAACAGTGATTTTCAACTAGTGTGCAGCAAGAATTTTTAAAACATGCAGTACCTGACTAGTCAGGGGCATGGACCTCTCTTCCCTTAGATTGTCAAATTAAAAAATGACAACAGCTAACACAAAGATAGCCATCTGGTGTGAATGAATCAAAATGATACCTCTTTCTTTTGTCAGATTGGCAAAAAAATATTTTTTGTGTGCTGCAGAATTTTAGTAATTAGTTATTAGTTATAAATATTACTAATTAGTAATTAGTTATGTGTACTGTGAGATGAAAAAGATTGAAAATCGTTGTTTCAGAGTAATTAAAATCCTGCAGTGCCAGTATTCTCAGATCTAACAAATTCTGTAATCTAAGTCCATTTTCCTCTACTTGGTCCTGTGGAATGGCATGTGGCTTTGAAACTTAACATTACTTTTTAGTTACTTTAATATTACTGAATTTTAGGGCATCGATGGCACAGCTTTTGTGGTAACTTACATAATGCCAGATGTTTTTGAAAAAGGAGTATTCCTATAATAATACATCAGTTGAAGACTTGTAGTACAATATTTGACAAGTGATTATCTTTTAAGGGTCTAGTTTAGGGCCTAAGGCAGGAAAGGCCGTCTCATTAAGAATCACATTTAATTCATTAGATGTTTTGTCTAATATTAGTTAGGGCCGAGGTTATTTTATTAGCAGGAATTAAACCTACCAACAAACACATAATTTGACACCCTCACTATTCTAGTTCTTTCTTCATCTTTCTCTCCTTTGGGCCAACTAATCCCATTTCTTTTAGCATTTCTTTAGTGGGTTTCATCTGTCCACCATCAAATTCTCTGTCATTCTTGTTTCCTTTCAGTGGTGTGACCTAGAACTTGATGTAATAGTCTAGTGAGAGATCTGAACTGTGCAGGTACAGTGTTGTACTTGCATTGTGCTTCCTTTTCAGTGCCTTCTGTGTGCATGTAATTTGTTACTTTGTCTTTACGCCCACCCTAATGAGTTGCGCTGTATTATGTATATGTAATGATGTAACTTTGGATGAGACAGCTCCAACCTGGACATTTACCAAGCTCTGTAAGTATTGTGTACTCTTGATTTTAAAATCCTGTATAGGTAATGTATGAGTAGAGACAGTTTAGTGAGTGCTTCGGATTAGTTTGTGCTTCACACTGGTTGGAAGGATATTCTTAGAGAAATACAAGCCTTAGAATTTTGAGGCTACCAAGCTCAGACTCTCTACCTTGTGAAGCAGTGGACTGTCTCTGAGAAAGGAGATGCACCCAGGAGCATAGAGAATGTTTAAGCTCATGGTCAGCATACTTCTGTAAAGGGGCAAGGTAGTAAATATTGTGGCTTGGTGAGTTATAGTGTAAAAGCAGTTTTAGACAACATGTAAATGAATGAGCATGACCATGTTCCAATTAAAACTTTATTTATAAACATTAACATTCGAATTTCATATAATTTTCATGTGTCATGAAATGTGACTGTTAGGTTTACGTTTTAGAAATGTAAAAACCATTCTTAGCCTGCAGAGTCTACAAACACAGAATGTGGCTGAATTTGGCCCTCTTTGGCCCAAGGCTATAGTTTATTTGCTTTCGTTTGCTCTGGACTAGAGCTTTAGAGAGTTTATGGAAATGGAATTGTTGGGAGTCCAGAAAGGTCCAACTTTGTGTGGTATTAATGAGTCCATAGACTAATCCAGTTCTATGCCTCAGTTTCCAGCAGCACCATGTAGATTGGGATAGAAGTAATTGTTTCCAAGGGTGGGAACCAGGCTCCCCAACTTTCCAGAATCTGAGTGGGAATGGCAGTGCTCTGCATTGTCTCCTGCTTGCCCGTTATGACCTTCCCAGCCTAGTGCTCGGTCACTTCATGTTCACCATACTAATACCATGGTACACATAGTGAAACCAGTTATTTTGTATTTTAATTTCAAGAGCACTTTTTAATGTTTTACTCAATGTTAAATGCTAAACATTATTTCTTTTTTTAAAAGATTTTGTTTATTTATTTATTTATTTTTAGAGAGAGTGGAGGGAAGGAGAAAGGGAGAGAAACATCGACTGGTTGCCTCTTGCATGCCCCAAACTGGCCCTCAACCCAGGCATGTACCCTGACTGGGAATTGAACCTGTGACCTTTTGTTTTCTAGGCTAACGCTCAGTCCACTGAGCCACACCAGTCAGGGCTACATACTTTCTTTTAGATACTTTAAAAATGTTATTCAGAGCTCAAAAACCATTTAATAGCTTTGCAGATTTTAATAAAACACATCAAATTACTCAGTGCTTATTAGCTAAAATAAAGTTATGAATGTTCTTGCATGAGTTGGAACCTAATTGCCTACCCAGAGTTAGGAATACATTAATTGCCTTAAATCATTCAGCCTTTTTTCAGTTGTTATGAATTAGACACATGTTAGGTACTAAGGAATATGAAGATAAATAAATGACACATAGCTTCTTACCTTAACTATAGCTTCTACAGCATAATGTTAAATATGCCATCAGGGAGGGATAAACAAATTGATGACAATAATTACCAACTTTTTTCCTAGTAATTCTGCCCAGTTTAAGAGGGAATCTATTGTGATTTCTAATGCTTTTTTCTTGAGGGTTTTCTTAACTTTTTATGGGCCACTCTTTATTTTGAATAAAATTATTTGAGATTTCAAATAGAGCCCTTTTCTTTATGTAATTTGTATTTTCCCTAGCTGTTTGAAGATTTTCATATGTAAAAATGATAGTGAATAAATGGACAGGTAATCATATTGTTTTGTTATTCTCAGAAGCATCTGAACTGTTTGTTTTCAACATTTGAAGTACATGAGTAGGCAGGCCATTAATCTAGTTTTTGAAAGTTGTACCATTTTTTGAAATTGTACCATTCTTCTGTTAGTAGATTAAATTTTCTTCTTTCTAAAATTTCTGCCTGACACTAAAAACACACAAACAATCCCAGAGTGAATTGCAATGATTTTGCTTTCAGGATTTGGGGATTGCAAAAACAAGATTGGTAATTAGCATGTGATTTTAATGTGGTGACTTTTGCCTTCCTGTAGCAAAATAAATTAACTCCTGCTGAAAAAGATCTTTACAGGGTTGGCAGTTTATTTGACTTTAACTGTGATCTATTAAAAGATTATGACATTCTTACTTAGACTTTTTCATTTTCAATAAATGAATTGTATTTATCTTGACTTTCAATAAAAGAAAGATAAGAATGTAAACATTTTAATTTCTGGGGTCTTTGATTTCATGATTTCTTACAAAGTTGATTTTAAAGCCCCTTTTTCCTATATTGATATTCGTGTTTAAGTTAATAAAATAAAATAAACCTTAATCTTATTTATTTATTAAAGATACTATTTATTTTTAGAGAGAGGGGAAGGGAGGGAGAAAGAGAGGGAAAGAAACGTAGATGTGTGAGAGAAATATCGATGGGCTGCTTCTCACAAGGCCCCAGCCAGGGACCTGGCCTGGAATCCAACCAGCAAACTTTTGGTTCATAGGCTGGCGCTCAACCCACTGAGCCACACCAGCCAGGGCAAAGTTTACTCTTTTTTAAATTGGAGATTTAATTTTGAGGAAATTCCTTTTAGTTTAGACTCTTGAGATGTATCAGCGGCAAACTTGTCTAAATATTGAAAACTTTTTTACAGTAGAAACTTATGAAACTTGTGATGTGAAATGACCAAATGAATTCCTTCATATTAGGTTTACAGTATTTGAAAAAAGAAATCCATGCATATATGAATCATAATTTTCAAAATGTCAGCTTTATAACATCTAATACATTTGCCGAGGTTTGGTGTTGTTTTTTTAACTAGAGGTTTCAAAAGTTGTTTTTAGTGAAGGTTAAGGCCATCATTGAATTATCCTACAAATAGTGTTTTTTATTGCATGATAAATACTGCTTTTGGATTATTGGCATGAATATGGACTCAAAGGAAACATTTCCTATAATTCATATTCATAAAAGTGGAATGCTGTTCATAATTAAAATCTTTGTTTATAAAAGATTAATTTTGATGTTGTGTTAGGGGCCACAATGTTTTTTATTTTCTTAAAATGATGAGGTATAGTGTTTTTTTTTCCACTCACTGAAGTCAGTAATTAAAGTTGAAGAAAGAACCCCTTAAGAGGTATACTGATCAGAGCATTTTAAAAATATAATTTTAAAAATATTACCCATGTCCTGATTCATGTGGAAAATAAAGAGATAAGGCAGACAGTTTTCTAAGGGAAGGTACTACCTGTTATCTAGATTCTGTGGTAAGGAAGGAAGTGGTGAAGAAGAAGTGGTGTTCCTGGAATGGTGAGGACAAGAGGCAGAGGAAAGTTAGGCAAGGTGGACATGAAACTTGGAAGTGATCTGTAGCCACAGAAAGTCAGAAACCAACTCTCATGCCTCATGAAACATCCTAGCAGCTGGGTACCAGAAGATGAAAACTTGGAATCCTGTGAAACTAATGAGATGAATTGCCTGTTAAAAGCAACTTCTGTGGTGCTATCCCTACTACTACGTGTCTCGGGCTCTCCCAATGTATTTGTTAATTGTGTTTTTTTGTTGTCTTTTTGAATAGTTACAAAGCAGAATGTGGGTCCATCCAGTTCATGTACTTGGTCAGTTTCTCTCTTCCATGGCCACTGTCCCACCTAGCAGTCTGGCAGACTTTAGCTAATGGCCACAAGGGGTGTCAGGGAGAAAGTATGGATGGCTCCTGCAAGTCCAGCACAGCTGGTAGAAAAAGCCAGCTGAAGTCGCAGAGTGGGTTAGTCTAGTTACCTTCAGCTAGGAAGGACAGACAGTAGTGGGTAAACCCTCTTGATATTATGACTAATTCTATTTGCACATTGTCTTCTGAATTGTGTGAGGCGTTTTCCTCTCTTGATAGTACTCAGTGCCAGTTTCATGAACTTCAGCGTTTTCCAGAGTAAGAGAATTTTCCTTAGAAGAGTCACTTTAGAGAGTACTAACTTGGTACATTGACTATTAAAACTGTCACAGGCATATTCAACTATAATTCACTTTTTAATTTTGACTCTCTTGTATCATCCTTCTAAGACTGTCATCCTCCCCTCCTACAGAGCAAAGTAAAGGATTCATCTGGTGGCACTCCTGCCTTATTCTACAGGCATTTTTTTAATGCCGTAATTGTTTACTTGTCTGTCTGCCTCCCCCACAAGCTACCTGAGGGGTAGGTATAGTGTTACACTTACCTTTATACCCTACCACCTAGCATAGTTCTGACCTTTGGGAGGTCCACTGAATTTGTGGGTGATTGTTAAGAGATGAGACTAGAAAATGCTCCTTATGTTTTATCTGGGGAAGCCAGTTAAGAGGGGGGGAGATTGTGGGAAAGAAGACTCAGATGTATCATAAAACTAAGAGGAGATGAGTAAACTACATAGAGCAGAAATAACTTAAGGGAGCTGGCTCCTGGGGGAATGGCCTGGGACTAGACTCGGGGTAGTGTTTTGTTCTATCTACTCCTGGCTCTGGTTTCAGATTAACTGACTGTGGGTCCCGCATATTAATTGCACTATGTGTGTGAGTTTTCTGGTTCATTCAGTCAGCGAATCTTTATGGACTACCTGCTTGAGTACCACTCACAGTCATATCCAGAGCTCACCACGAGTTGTTGACGCTGCTGCAGGATGATAACATTCAGTGTTTGAAACACGTTTGGGAATGAAATGCTTTCCTGTCGCATGGGCTGTGGCTCCTCTCCAGTGTGCTGGAATTAGTCCTTAAAGTTTATATTCTATGACAGGGTAATTAAATCATGTGAGTATTATAATCTTTTGGCAATATTTGCAACCTCCTCCTTTTTTAAAAGCTTGTTTTCATTTTAAGTTTCACAATTACCTTTAATTCTCCCCAGCAGTACATTTCTTTCCTTAACAATATTGTCCTTAGACTGTGGGAGTCTCAACACACGTCTATCTGGGTGTGTGAAAATATGTTCAGATAGGTTTTCCTCATAGCTTTGCAGAGAGAAAAGAGCTCAAGGGATTAAATGTTTCTATTAATTTTTCTATTCAGTATTGTTTTTTGCAAAGTTTTAGTGGTTATATACCAACTGTTTGAGTACTAGACCCCACGTCTGTTACTCTTTTTCAGCCAGTGTCAGTTCTCCTTTGGTGTCCTCTGTGGTTGTAGAGGTTAGGCAGCACAAACCAGTGAGCAGCTTTCTAACTTTGTAGTTAAGGACGTTGAGGTAAAACAGGCAGGGATTACAGGAATTGTTACAGACATGTCCCTTCTTTTCTGTAAGGATGAAATAACGTGCTGGGAGCTAGAGGGTGGGGATCAGGGAACCAGGTAGTTTTTGTAATTAGAGATCTTATGCTCAGTGTTATGAACATTGCTAGGGATTCTGATACATTTAATTGCAATTTGAAATGAATGTTAAGTGTGCAGTGTGTTTGTATAGCTGTAGATATGTGCGTGCGGGGTGGTTGCAGAGGTGGAACTACTCTTCCCCTCCCTGGCAAGTGTTCTGATTACAACATCAAGTGGCAGTGGATGAGCACTTTACTTGTGTTGTTCCTACATTAGGCCAAGATCAAGGATCTTCACTGCGTGTCCGAAATACTACATATCTTCAAGTTCATTCATTGCTCCATAACATTTCCTGTAAGCTTTTTAGAAATCATCCAAAGGAGGAAGTGATAGCAAATATATTTACAGATGGGGTAGGCTATCACTTTCCAATAGAAATCTAGTGCCAGCCACATGTAATTTTAATTCTCTGGTAGCCACAGTAACAACTAAGGTATAATTAATTTTAATAATTTAACCCAGTATATCCAAAATAACATTTTTACATGTAATCAATGTAAAATTTGTTAATGAGATATATTTATATTCCTTTTCCTTACAAAGTTGTAAAAATTTGAAATATACTTTATAGTTAGCACATTTTAATTTACATGCTAAATTTTCACCAAAAATACTTTTTTTTCTTTTCAGTTACAGCTGACATTCAATATTACATTAGTTTCAGGTTATTGCATAGTGGTTAAACATTTGTATAACTTATGAAGTGATTCCCCAGATAAATCGAGTACCCCCCGGCACCATAGTTATTACAGTATTTACTATATTTCCTATGCCATATTTTACATCCCCATGACTGTTTTGTAACAGCCAATCTGTACTTCTTAATCCCTTCATCATTTTCACCCAACCCCCAAACCACCACCACCTGCCCCCCAACCCCAGAAACCATCAGTTTGTTATCTGTATCTGTGAGTCTGTTTCTGTTTTGCTTGTTCATTTATTTAGTTCTTTACATTCCATATATAAGCAAAATCCTACACTATTTTGTCTTTCTCTGTCTGACTTATTTCACTGAGTATAATACCCTGTAGGTCCATCCATGTTGTTGCAAATGGTAAGATCATTTTTTATGGCTCAGTAATATTCCACTGCATATATGCACCACATCTTGTTATTTAATCATCTCACCAGAAATACTTCATCTTAGCTGAAATCATCTTTAGACTTGTGCACTTGGGGTCTGCTAATTCATCGCTGACTATATGCTGTCTCTTTTGTAGATACATTGTGATGCAGTATTGCCATCTACTTAATGGTCTGTTAACTGTGAATTTCTGCTTCTTGAATTTCTGTTTTAAGAACTTAAATTTTACATTACTTTTTCACCTGAAAATTATTTTTTAACCTACTTTACTTATATGTAACCACCATAACAGACACCCACTTTAGAAACAGCTACAAATGTACATAAATTGTAATCACTGTGAGCTGTTCAGATTAGAGGAGTAAGTAATGGCTTCAGTTAATTTTTTTTTAAAGATTTTATTTACTTTTTAGAGAGAGGTTAAGGGAGGAAGAGAGACATGGATGTGTGATATGCAAGAGAAACATGAATCGGTTGCCTCTCACATGCCCACAAGCAGGGACCTGCCCTGCAACCCAGGCTTCACCAGGTACCTCCACCAGGAACCGAACTAGCTACCTTTTGGTTTGCAGGCTGGTGCTCAATCCACTGAGCCACACCAACCAGGGCCAGGGTAATTTGAATGTGAGTTGGGGGTTGTTTTAAAGTCCCGTGCATTTACAGATGTAGAACTTTAAAAAAATATTGTAAATTTTATTATGGTGAATTTAGAGGATAGGTGTGGATTCTATCTGGTAGTGGTAGACTTAACCATCATTTTGGTAATTCGTTGTAGGTGTATTTCTTTTTTTTTCCTTTTCAGCTAAGGTAGCATAAGAAATGTATTATATATGTGTTGCATTCAGCCACAACTGAGAACAGAGCTAGTCCAGAGTCACAGGTCCAGCGCAGAGGACCAAAAGAGACTGTTTTTATATGAGCAAGGTATTTGGTGGTGATGATAAGAAGGTGGGTGTTTTAGAAGCATTGTGAAGTTCTAGGCAGCAAGCATGCTGTCCAACAGTTGGTCCAGCATCCTTGACCTCTGGCTTTCCTTATTTTCTCTCCTGTGGCATCTACCAGTGCACAAGCTAGCAGTTTACTTGGACCTCTGCCTCACATCTTTCTTCTTTTGTTTGTGCATTCATTTCTCCCTCCACTTGACTTTCAAGACACAGAGGTTACTAAAAAAAAATGTTGCTTAAGGCCAAGAAAGTTGTAGGTGTATTTGATTGTAATGAGAATGGATGTCTAGTATCCATCTAGAAAACGCTCTTGGCATCTAACAATAGAAAGCCAGGTGGTTATGGTTCTTAAAGTAATTTTAAGGAAATTGATTATGGAGCTAATACTCTGCCTACTATCAAAGTTAGCCACCCACTGGTGATTTCTCTTTGACCTGTTTGGTTTATTTTGTTAGCCAGTTAAAACTAGATTTGCACGTGAAAATGGAGTGTTTGAAAGACAAGCTGTTAAAAATTAAAGACCTTGTGTTTTTTTGCACTCATTTTTACTGAAGCAGGGGTTCTGCTGCAGGCTGTTTTATTGTTCTGTTCTTTTTCAGTCCCCCTGCAACCTGATCACTGGAACCTCAGGAATTTGTGGCTCTTTTGTTTTTTTAATAGTATAAAGATGTTAGTACTATAGTGTTCGGGTGCTCTCATCCCGTGGTTCTCAAAGTGTAGTTCAGTACAAGCAGTGTTAGCATCACTTGGGCACTTGCTGGAAAGACAGATTCTTGGACCATGCCCTAGACCTACTGAATTGGAACTTCTGGGAGTGGAGCCCAGCAATCTTGTGTTTTAACAAGCTCCTACTAGGTCCCAGTAGTGACCAGAGGCATTTATGTGTGAGATGGTCACTGCTGTTGACAGTAGCACACAATGATTATTGGACCATCTTTCACTGTGTGATACTAACCAAATGGAAACGGAGCTGCTGACCTTGGCCTCATTCTTCTTGAATACCATGTTATTTGCATCTGTGCAGGTGGAAGAAGAATGTACCTCCCACCTCCAGACTAATACTATTGATTTACATGATACATATTTATCAAAAGTGTACTTGAGGCTGGAGAAGATTCCTGTACCTGTGACACTCTTATTAGAAAGAATATAACATGAGTATATGGCCTGTGGGCTAAACCCAGCCAGTTACCTGGGTTTTTTTTTAAGATCTAATTCATTTATTTATGTATTTATATATTTGTTTATTTTTAGAGAGGGGGAGGGAGAAAGATAGGGAGAGAAACATCAATGTGTGGTTGCCTGTCATGCGCCCCTGACTGGGAATCAAACAGGCAATCCTTTGGTTTTTGGGCCAGCACTCAGTCCACTGAGCCACACCAGCCAGGGCAGCTACCTGTTTTTGCAAATAAAGTTTTATTGCAGCACAATCACATCTGCTCATTTACATATTGTCTAAGCTGCTTTTGTGCTACATTGGCAGAGTTGAGTACTTGGGACAGAAAGCTGAAAATATTTAGTACCCAGATCTTTACAGAAAAAGTTTGTGGATCCCTGGGATAGACCATAAAAGAATAAATATGTAAGAGTGTATTAGGAGGTGGCAGGTGTTAGAAAAAACCATAGAGCAGGTTAGAGTTGGTGGCCTACTGTAGATGCGGTGGCCAGGGAGGCCCCTTCTGAAGATGGGACGTTGGAAGGGAAGGGTATTTAAAGGAGGAAGGATCTGGCTGAGTGCACGCCATGTGCTGAGGCCCTGAAACTTGGAATGTTCTGGGAATAGCGACAAGGCCACTGTGGCTGGAGAAGTGACTGAGGGTGAAGGGGGTAGGAAATGAGGTTGGCATGGCTGGGGCTGGGTCCTGCATCCCTTTGTATTGTAGGCTGCAGTGAGGACTGTGTTTAAGTGCGTGCTTTGAGGAAATTTTAAAAGCCCTTCTGTAGAGGTTTTTTGCTAAACAAATGGCAGAGGCTGGAAACTAAATACCTAGTGTTGTAGCATATTCCACCATCTCTAAGAAACGTTTCTTTACAGTTTCCCCTGCACTCATTACTCTTTTAAGCTTTGTCTCCCTCAGCCCCTGTGTACTATCTATATTTTATTTAGTTGAATTTTCTCAGAGTGTGTGCAGTTTGGTGGAGAGTAAATAACTTCCTGGTTTGAATGTAAAACCCTGGAGCCTAGAAATTGGGTCATCCACATTAGCAGCTTTCAAACTTTAAAAAATATATATGACACATAGTAAAAAATGTATCCGGTGTTATGATCCAATAGTTACATACATATGCAATGAAATGAGAGTTTTATAAAACTACTCATCTTTACTGCAAGAGATGTGTTCTGTTTTGTTAGAAACAAAAACACTGGTTGTGACATTCTGGATTGATTTCTCATTCTGTTCATGGCCGTGCCTCGCTGTTTGAAAGACACTGGCCTAGGCTGTGTAATCCACAACTTGGAGTCCTTATGTACAAGGTATTGGGATAAGTACTGTGAGAATAGTAGAAAGCTCTAATAATTTTTCCTCCTAGAAGGGCATATGGGAAGGTCTAACCATAAAATAAACTGGCTGTAGTGTGACTGGGGCAGTAAGTGTCAAATCAGTAACTTCAAGTTCCATAGTGTTGGCAAGTGGAATACAGTGTTTTTTGGGTATCAGAGAAGGCACTTCAAAAAAGGTGTCATTTAAACTCAAGACTTGAAGAAATTCTGTATTTTTATAACAAGAGTCAGGGGCAGGGGCATGTACCAAGGAGACAATGGTAGGAGATAAAGGGCAGAGCTAAGAAAACATGAAGTGTGTTGGGGTGAGGTGGATAGGACAGCACTGAGGGGACCAGAGTTTCTGGAACAGAAGACTCCTGAGTATTAGTGGCAGGATTGAGGTATTAGAAGGTTTGGTGGACTAACCTATGATCCTAAGGGGAAAGTGGAACCGGGACCCTTTAGTTCTGACTTGTAGTTCAGTGCTAGAAGTCGGTTTTTCCTTCTGTAAAAGAAGGATCCTAATGCCTGTTTCACCTGTGTGACAGTGAAGTGTCAGTGCTTGTAAGAATGTTTTCTAAGTTAAGCACTGCATAAATGTAAGGTGATAGTATTTTTAACATGGGAGATACAATTAGAAAGGAAGATTGGAGCAAAGTAGATGGGAATTTTGATTGCCACACCAAAGTCACTTTTTGCCCTTTCCATACAGATTTTTAGGTAGAAGAGAGAGGGTAGTGCATCACAAGCTTTAAACAGAAAACGCCATGATGAGAAATGGCACGTTTTAGGAAAATTAGTGTCATAAAGTGTGTGGGAGAGATTAGTGCCTGTGGCAGGAAGACCAGTTAGAAGGTTTTTTGTTGAAATAAACTTGAAGTTAACAGGACCCGAATTAGTAAATGGCAGTAGGAACAAAAAAAAAGAAAAGGATGAATTAAGGTCTCATTATGAGAGAGCAAGGACTGACGTATAATTTCAGGACAAACTAGCCAGAGTGCTAGAACAACAGACTCTTCTAGTAAATAGGGAAGATAGGAGGGGAGAAATGGGGGAAAGTAATTTTCAGCTTTTAAGATTTTGAATGTAAGGTGAAGGCCATTGGGTAGAAATCAGGAATTGTGAAATGCTACTGGGGCTCAGCGGGGGAGAGAGATCTTGGCTATCGATAAGAATTTTATAGTCCCCTACACTGAAGCCTACGATTGCTAGATTTCTAAGGAAGAAAGCATCTAGAGAAGGGAGGATCATCAGGTTGCTAAGAGGAGAACCATGATTATGGTGTGACTTGGAAACCACAAAGGCCCTAACAGCAGTTGTCATGTAGGTGTTGACTTCCTGCTTTAGATGTAGGCTTCTTTGAATAGGGATGGAAGGTAGATGAAGATGTGGGAAAATGAGAAACTAATATTAACCAAGCTTTTGCTATATTAATAGTAGTATTTGTTGACTGCTTACTGTCTGCCAGGCATGGTGTTCAATATTTCCTATGTACCAACTCTTGATTCTCACAACAGCCTTTTCAGATACATATTATTATCCTAGTTTTGTAGATGAGGAAATTGATGCACTGGAGATTCAGTACCTTTCCCAGTGTCACACAGCCTGTGATACAGCTGGAATTCAAACCCAGGTCTGGGCTCTCAACATGAAGCTATACTCTGTACCAGGCACTTTGTAGACTGGTTCCTACAGCAGGAACCTGTTAAAAGGGCTTAGTAAAGTTTCAGAACAACCCAGCAAGATTTGTTAACCCATTTTATAAATTAAGGAATCGAGTCTCAGAGGTTAGGTCATTTGTCCTTGATCACAAAGATAGTAAGTGGTAAAGCCAGGATTTGATCAGATTCTGTCAGAAACCAAAGCCCATATTCATTTATATTTCATGCACAGGTCAGTACACTTTTTCTGTGCAGAGCTACATAGCAACCCTGGCTTTGTGTGCCATATGGTCTTGATGGCAGCTACTCCGCTCTGCTGTTGTGGCATGAAAGCAACCATGAGACTAAACGTGCACAGGGGAGCATGGCTGTGGTCCAGTGGATCTTTGTCTATAGACTGAAATTTGAATTACATATAATTTTCAGGCATCACTGAATATTACTCTTTAAAATTTTCTTTTCTAAACATTTAAAAATGTGAAAAGTATTCTTAGCTAGCAGGCTATACAAAAACAGGTGTAGGCCATGGTTTGCTGATCTCTGCTTTAATCCATTCACTTAATAAGTATGTATTGAATACCTTCTCTATGTGGAGACTTTGAGTCGGAGACTGGGGACAAAACCCTCTTAAGATGAGATAGGCAATTGAAGGAAGAACTATAATAAATTTACATTTATAAGGTCCCGTGAAAGAATAGATATGGGAGGCTTCTCAGTTTCGGGAATGAATTCATGAAGGCCTCCCAACAGAAGCCGTGCATTTGAGCTGGGACTTGATAGATTGCCAGGTAGGTGGTATGGGGGAGGGTATCCCATGGGGAGACATGAACAAAAAGAGTGTCCTTTGAGGGGAGATCATGAGAAATTTGGCATTACTGGAGCAAAAAGAGGAGTTAATGCCTGGAGAAAAACCTTGTCAAGATGGTACAGTGATGGGGATGAGTTTTTGGGAAATTTTAAGCCGGGAATTGTATTTTTGTGCTCTAGAAAGATATACTCTGAAGGATGGATTTACAGGGAGAGGGGACCACAAGGTAAGTGACCACAAGATAAGTAAACTGCTTTAGTGGGTGCAAATAGGAGACCTAGTTAGTGATTGATTAGACACAGGGATTGAGGAAGAAGGGAATTTGGGGTTTTGGCTTGATTGGTTGGTCGGTGCCATTCATTAAGATGTTTCCTAGAGCAGAGAATCATGCTTTGAGCGGGAAGGTGGGAAACAGGGAAAAGAGAAGTGAATTCCCATTTTAGCATGTTGGGTTTGAGATACCTGTGGGACACCCAGGTAGAGCTGTCCAGTGTCAGTTGAACATGTTGGTCTAGAATTCAGAAGGAAGAGGACTGGGCTAAGATAAATCTATAGTAGTAGAGTTGATTGCTCGGTGGTGGTGAGAACATCAATTGAGGAGATTAATCATTAAGCACTTGGGAACACTTGACATTTAAAGGAGCAGAAGGCTGACTGAATGGAAATCGCCTAGAGAGTAGGAGAAACGAGAGAATATTGGCATTGAAACTTAGGAAGTTGATTTGCCAAAAGGAGGATATGGTCAGTTTTGCTGCAGAAAGGTCAAGAAGATATGGAATGAAGTGTTCATTGACTGGGCTATTGAAATAAGGAAGGTTGTGAGACTTAACGAGCACTTTCAAAGGAGTGGGCTAGAGCCCAGATTGCAGTGTATTAAATCCTGAATGAACTTGAGAGATTGGAAACACTACCTAAAGATTTAGCTGAGAAGGGAAGGAGATATCCACAGCTAAGGTATCTCTAGCACTTAATTCAGGGTTTGGCAGATACTAGAGACTGGGAAGATTCATTCATTCAACAAATATTGTGCCAGGCACTGTTGTTGAAACTGGGGATGGACTAATGAAAGAGAGTAAGAGGAAGTTCTTATTGTGGAGCTTAGATTTTAGGGGGGGGACACAGAAAAGAAACATAATATAATTTTGATTAGTGATAATATTTTGAAGAAAATAAAACAGGGAATAAGGACTGAATGATAGAAGAGAAATGAGTGGTCTTTGTGGTTATTTTTAAGAGAGTGGTCAGGAAGACCTTGCAAAGGAGGCAACTCCTCAAGCAGAGACTTCAAGTATAAAAGACCTGGAGTGAGAATAAAGTAGGTTGTTTGAGGAATAGGGTGATTGGAGCTGATGAGGCAAAGAGGAGAAATAGAGAAGACGAAGTAGAGAAAGACCAAGTCCAGATTAAATGGGGCGATATAGGCCATGGTGAGGCCTTGTGAGTTGATTCTCTGAGTGTAGAGCTAACAGGACTTGATGGTATAGTGTAGGTGGAAGCAAGTGAGTGAGAAGAGGACCCTTTACTGAGGTGGGGAAGGCAGGAGGAGGGCATTTGGAGAGCGGAGGTCGAGATCCGTTTCAGACATGAGAGGTTGGAGATGTCTGTCCGACGTTCCAGTGGAGCTGTATAAGCTGTTTGGGTGAATAAACTGGAGATCAGGCCAGGAGGGCTCACTGTGGGAATTAGGCCATTTTGGCAGCTGGATAATGAATTCGTTTTTTTGTTTTTTGTTTTTTGTTTTTTTTAGTTCTTTTCTCTCCAATAAAATCCAGAGGAAGATAGAATAATAGACCTTTAGGTCTAGAAGGGCTGCTGAGTCCCGTTATTTGAGATCAGTGTCAGGACTAGAATTCAGATCCCATGACTTTTACTCCAGCCTGTTTTCTCCCATACATGCCCCCTGGGATGAAATGACACCAAACTGCAGGCTCAAGTTTTTTCTGAGGTGCTGAATAGTTGACTTTGGGAATGGGACTTTGGAGCCAGACTGCCTGACTTGAAACCCCCGCTTGCTCACTAACTGTAACCTCTCATAAGTTGTTTATCTCTTTTGCATCATTTCATGAAATGGGCAAATCCTTAGTAACCTCGGGGTGGTTGTTAGTGATAGTTATTATAAAAAATCTTTAGAATAATGCCTGGCATATAGTTTGAGCTATCTCAATTATTCTCATCTTGGATATAGAGAACAGCTGTTTACCATGCTTCTAAATTCTTTGTATATAATTTGAGTGCTAACAATCCTTATATAAGATTTAGGATCCATGGGGGATATAGCAACACCAAGCTTACTTTTTGGTAGGGCCCCTAAACTGGTATATCACAGTGTTGTTATAAACACTGTTTTTCCTTCATTAGGGTGTATCAGACAAAGACTGTTGAGGTCCTCATGGAAAGGATAACTGTATTGAGAATGATGATATAAGAAAAACTCATCACTGATTGGGTAGCTTAGAGAGTGTTGATCCACAGGTTAGTAGTAACCTGAAGTAAAAAGAGGCCTGAGGAGATGATTCTATAACTCTTCTTTTCTAAGATTTTTTAAATCAGATTTTAACAATTATTTTAGAGATAGAGGGAACGGAAAAAGAAAGGACAGAAACATAGATCGGTTTGCCTCTCACTCACCCCGAAGTGGGGACCTGGCCCGCAACACAGGCATGTGCTCCGACCAGGAATGGAACCGGCCGCTTTTTGGTTCGCAGGCTGAAGCTCAACCTATTGAACTGCACCAGCCAGGGCTGTTCTAAGATATTTTTAAAAATTGAGATTAACACAGTTACTAGTATTCTCCCCATTCTTTTACCCATTTTTAACGCATCAGTATTTTGCCATTTCTATATCTATTTTGATTCTATTTGGTTTCTATTTGGTTTCTATATAGAAATTAAAGTTCTCTCTTTATCTTTAATCTTGGCTAATGTAATTATGATGTGCCTTGGAGTGTGCTTCCTTGGGTCCAACTTCTCTGGGACTCTCTGAGCTTCCTGAACCTCCTAGAAGTCTATTTCCTTCACCAGATTGGGGAAGTTCTCCTTCATTATTTGTTCAAATAAGTTTTCAATTTCTTGCTGTTGTTCTTCTCCTTCTGGCACCCCTATAATTCAGATGTTGGAATGTTTAAAGTTGTCCTGGAGGTTCCTAAGCCTCTCCTCATTTTTTTGAATTCTTGTTTCTTCATTCTGTTCTGATTGCATGTTTATTTCTTCCTTCTACTCCAGATTGTTGATTTGAGTCCTGGTTTCCTTCCCTTCACTGTTGATTCCCTGTATATTTTCCTTTATTTCAGTTTGTATAGCGTTCACTTTTTCCTCTATTTTGCAACCATGCTCAACCATTTCTGCGAGCATCCTGATTACCAGTGTTTTCACCTGTGCATTTCATAGGTTGGCTGTCTCCTCCTCACTTAGTTTGGCTTTTGGAGCTTTGATCTGTTTTCATTTGGGCCTTTTTTTTTTTTTTTTAATCTCTGTGCACCTATTATGTTGTAAAGGGCAGAGCCTTAGGTATGTGCCATGGTGGGGCGAGTTGTGGCATTGTATGTGGGAGAGGGGTCCAAGAGGGAACACTGCCACTTCCTCGGCTGTCGGCCGGTTTTCAGTCACTTCCTCTGCTTCCCACAAGCAAATTGGGCTCTTCTGATGCTGACTCCTGGGTGGGTGGGTTTGTGTACGTTCTAGGACCCTGTTGGTCTCTCCAGTGAACACTCCTGTGAGACTAGGAGTTACTACTGTCAGCCACAACCCCCACAGATTTTTATAGCCAGAGGTTTTGAGGCTTGCTTTTCCTGCACTGGAACCCTGGGTTGCGTGGTCTGTCTCACTTCCCAGTTGTTCCTCCCAGTTTATTGGCACACAAATGTGGGACTTCTTGTCTGCCTGCTGCTGCCTCACTCACCCGTCCTCCTGCCACCACCTTGTCATGCATCCTCTCTGCCCCAGCCGCTCATCTCCACCCCTCCTGCCAGCCTGGATGAATGTTTCTTTTTTAATTCCTTGGTTGTGCGACTTTCATACAGTTCGATATTCTTGCAGCTCTGGTTATTTTTTTGTTCTTAAATTCGTTGTCCTTTTTTCTGATTGTGCAAGGAGGTACAGTGTATCTACCTACACCTCCATCTTGGTCAGAAGTTCTGATGTTATTTCAATATACCCTTTCATTGCCCATATTTCTTTTAAGTGGTATTCAGATGTTTGTTTTGGTAAGAATTTTGATAATGCTTCTTTACTATCATATTGAGAGGCCCATAATTCGTGGTTGTTCTCAGGGGGTTCAGATGTCAGGTTGATCTTCCCTTGGTGGTCACTGATTGTAGCTACCTAAATCTGTTGTTTCATAGTGGTTTCGAGATGTTGATTTTCCAACTGTTATCATTTCTCCTATGTTTATTCATTGGAATTTTATTTTGTAAATTCTTATTCATATACTTTAACAAAATCACTATAATACTCTAACATAAAGGAAAAAGAAACAAAAATGAAATAATGTATAAATAAAATAATATGCCATTAGATGTAAATGATCAGGCATAATTATTATATTAGAAGAAATAATTAATTTGATACTTGTACCTATAAACAGAATCACTATGAATTTGAGTGACAGCTTGAAGTGCATTTCCATAACAGATGTGTTTTGTTGATGATTCAGCATACCTTAAGCATTATTGCCTTTGATGCTGTTTCTTTTTGAACGACTCTTGGTGTCAAGTTTTAAACAGTTTACCCAGACTGTTGTATTACTATCTGGGTAAATTGTTTAAATTGTGATTTCAGTGTACATTAACATGGAAAACTACCTATATGTAAAATTGAGTTACCTTTTAAGTTCAAATAATTACAAACAGGTTTTCTGTTGGGACATTGAGAAGTCATGGAAAAGGTGGGACACTTCTTCTTCATTGTGTAATATTGTCAATCACACTGCAAATTTCAAGAATCCCTGGCTTTGACCTCCAGATGCCATGGTGACACCCATTATGACAACCAAATTTTCAAAATTCCCTCTCAGAAGTAACATCACCCTTTACTAGTCAAATGAATATATTAAGACAGGAAATCAAATAATCAGTATAAACATTTAAAAATAGCTAAAAACATTTGTTTTTGCTAATATTACTTTACATATAGAAAACCTAAGAGACTCTAAAAGTTAAATTCATGAGATAATTTAGTAAATGTCTATATACCTAGGAGGGAGATTTGCTGGGTCGCAAGTGTGTAGCTTCACTTAAATTTTTTTTGCACTCACTTTTTTCCCTCATAGAATTGCATGTTTCTTCCTGTTTCCTTTCTTAACATTTTTTTATATCGTAGGACTTTTTTTCCCAGTGACACATGCTTTGTGATGGTATCTTGGCTTCTCCAAAAGATTTTGTTTTGTTTTTAAAAGATTTTTATTTTATTTTTTAATTTTTTTTAAAAGGATTTTATTTATTTTTTTAGAGAGGGGCAAAGGGACGAAGACAGGGAAACATCAGTGTGTGGTTGCCTCTGAAGCGCCCCTTGCTGGAGACCTGTCCCACAACCCGGGCATATGCCCTGAGGGGGAATCAACCAGTGACCATTTTGGTTCGCAGGTCGGCACTCAATTCACTGAGCCACACCAGCCAGATTTTATTTACTTTTAGCGGGGGCAGGGGGCGGGGGAGAAGGTGAGAAACATTGATGTGAGAGAGAAACATTGATAGGTGCTTCTCGTGCACATCCCGACCTAGGATTGAACCGCAACCCAGGCACGTGCCCTTACCAGCGACCTTTCGGTTTGTGGTTTGCAGGACGATAGATACCCAACCCACTGAGCCACACCAGTCAGGGCCACAGCATACATTTTAAACTTATGTAGGATGGGCTCTGGCCCGGCAGCTCAGTTGGTTGGATCATCATCTTTGATTGTCCCAGGTTACTGGTTTGATCCTGACAGGGCACATACAGCAATCAGCCAATGAATGCATAAATAAGTGGAACAACAAATGGATGTTTCTCTCTCTCTTTCTCCCTCTATTCCTCCCTCTCCTCTAAAATCAATCAATAAAATATATATATGGTGACCTTGATGTGAATTTTTTTTGGTGTCAATAAAATTTAGAAAGAACCTTCTTTCATAAGCCCTTAGCTAAATAATATTTGGAAATAAATACATTCAGAGGAGTCTCTCTCTTTCAAAAGTTATAGCTATAAAAGCAGTCTCATACAGGTATGCTGTACTGAAAATTCAGCTGCTACAAACAGCCTTGTCAGGATTTCGTGAAAGGCTCAACAGCCTTTTTATATAAAGTTCTAAATGAAGCAAAACAATTGTTTCTTAACTTATGGGATAAAGACATACCTGAAAAGTAAGTCTTCACTAAAGCTGCAAAATATATTTTATGTTTATGGGAAAATGGAGTTTGGTAGTATGCCTAAACAATTAAAAAAATGTTTTGCATTTCCTAATTGAATGTCTGGTGGGAGATTTGGAATATCTTGTGATACTGGACAGTTCTTTCTTGCATTTCCAGATGCCTAACAACTTTGGCACCTCTCCTCAGTCAATGACAGTAGAGCCCCCAGTCATTGTGAGACCCCCCCACCAAAAAGTACCCCTAGCAGAGCCCCCCCCCCCAAAAAAAAAAGACTCCCAGGGAGTGGTACCTCACGGCCAAACCATCATAACTAAACTAATTTAATTGGATCATGACCTATAGTTTGAAAAGACTTTGGGGGGTTTCCCTCAAAACCAATAGAAGAATCAGTTGCAACATTATTGCAAATATAAGATTGTTACTTCCACAGTGTTGATGATTCTGCTTGGGTTAGTTTTGTTCTTCATATTCAGACTCCAAGATTAGTGGCCTTATCACATTCATTTGTCCTCCAATTCAGATGGCACTAGTGTCCCATGAAATGTGCAGAAATCCTTTCAAAGGCACGTTTCAGTCTGTCAAATCTCTGAACACAACCCATGCATTGGTAGAGTGCCCACTATACTATTTGAGAGCCATTTGTTGAACCATCTGCCTCCTTGTTTCTTTTAGATTCACAGAAAAGTTGCAAAGCTTGTGTGGAGACTTCCCTTATTACCCCCTCTCCCAATTTCCCTTAATGTCAACATACCATCTTAGCACATGTCAAAACTAAGAAACCAACATTGGTATATCATTACTCACTAAACTGTGGACTTACTCAGATTCTACCAGTTCTTACACTAATACCCCTTTTCTGTTGCAGGATCTACTTAAGGATACCACATTGCATTTAGTGCCTCTTGGTTTTGGCCTCAGTAGCTGCCCAGAGAGCAAACAAGTGCACTATTTTGGGCTAGCTCTGTCTGAAGCTCTGACAACCCCTCTGCATTGCCCACACTCTTCATCTCTTCTGCTAAATAGTCCATTTGCCTTAGTTTCTAGATTCTTTTCTCTCAATTCTCCATTCTCTCAATATATTTTTTTTTCTGGTTTTAAAATAAGACACCCAAAACTGAATGCAGTTCTTCACATATGGTGTGACAGGTGTGAAATGTAGCAATATTATGGTTGTGTCTTTTGTGTATCTGTTAATATACACTGAGTTTATTTATTTATTTTCTGGCTTAAGCAGCTGCATCCCATCTTGGGCTAATAATGAAGCTGAAGTTCTACTTTGTTCATTCTCCCAGAATTTTTTGTCACATGAATTATTGTTTAACCCAAATACAAGACTTTATGTGAATCCCTTTAAAAATTCATCGTCTTTGTTTTGACACACTCATTTGCCTCTCCTTGAATTCCTATTCTTTTTTCCAATGGTTTAACTGTTTCTTTTACGTAAAACTTGTAAGTTGTTTTCTGTCATTTTCTGAGTCACTAATAAACATTGTATAGAATAGGGTCAAGTACAGGACCTTAGGGGTGGGGAAGATAAGTGAGCAAGAGAAAAGATGTAGCAAGTATGTAACTATTTGAGGAAGCTAACCAGGGTTAGCATAGGGTGAAGGCCTGGATTCAATCTCACCTATACACCAGCTACCTCTAAGTGCCTAAACTAAAATTCTCACAGAATGAGAGCAGTTGAATTGTGGAGGACTGGTAGGTGAGGAAGGTCAGTCTTACCCAAGAATGAAGCCAGTTGTGAGTCATGGTATTGTTATCTTACCTTTCATTTTACTGGTCAGGCCTGAACCAGTAAAGATTTTCATGAGACTTTAAGTTAGGAATGGCTTTGAAAATCTTGGAGAACTTTAGGCATACTTCTATGACCAAGGATGTATTTGAATGACATACTTCCTCTTCAGTAAATGCCTATTCATATGTCATTTCTCACTTTTTTCTGTTGATCTTTTTCTGAAAATTTTTAAAGATTTTATTTTTTTAGAGGAGAAGGGAGGGAGAAAGAGAGGAAGAGAGAAACATCAATGTGTGGTTGCCTTTCACGTGCCCCCAAATGTGGACCTGGCCCGCAACCCAGGCATGTGCCCAGACTGGAAATCAAACTGGCGACCCTTTGGCTCACAGACTGGCAGTTAATCTACTGAGCCACACCAGCCAGGGCTTTCTTAATTTTAAGAGCCCATTATTTGTTATATTTGTTGCAGATATTTCTCCCATCTATTGTCATTTGACTTTGTGTTTATGGAATCTTTCACCAATATTAAAGTTTTTATATACATTTTATTGATTTTAGAGAGAGAGGAAGGGATAGAGAGAGGTAGACACACACATCAATGTGAGAGAGATATCAGTTGGTTGCTTTCCATATGTGCCCTGACTGGGGATCAAACCCTCAACCTAGGTATGTGCCCTGACCAGGGATCGAACATGCGGCCCTTTGGTGCATAGGACGATATTCCAACCAAATGAGCCACACCAGCCAGGGCTAAAGTTTTACATTTATACTTATCTATTATCACAGTGTATTCCTCTCCCCTCCTTCTGTTTATGGTTTCAGGTTCTCTGTATTGCTTCAAAAGTCTTTACCCACTAAGAGGTAATAAAAATACCTTTTTATAGTTTCTTTTAAGAAGTTTATAGCTTTAAAAAAGTCTAAACAGTATTTGCTATTTTTCAGATATATGGGAAGTTGGGCAGTCCTTTAAGAATAGAATTTTTATCTATGTGAGAAATATGTCATGTCTTCAGAAGAGTATACAAAATATGTGTATATTCATTGAAAAGCTAATAAAACAAATCCTTGTATCCATCACCCATGTTCAGAAATAGGCCCTCTCACAGGCATGTTCATACCACTACAGGGACCTTTGTCCCGATCATCCTTTTGCCTTCCTCTGTGGTTTAACACCCAACGCATCTGTCTGTCCCCATTGAAGCAGCACATTGTGATGAGCACGGAGCAGCAGGCTCAAACCACCCCACCACCCCCCGTGTGAGGAGAGGGCCACCTGCACCACTAGGTGGAGGCTCCCAGGAGAGGAGCTGCTGGACAAAGTCTGGCTCAGCCTCCCTGAAGGCTGCCGAGAAACCATTTGGAAAAGTCAAGTTTCACAAGTGAAACTTGAACTCAGGGCCACCACAGAGGGAGATTTGACTGGGTTGTCGCAGGGACCCCGGGTGGATTCCCAGCAGAGACGTGGTCCAAGGACAACTGCTCTGTCTGTGGCCGAACCCACCCCCAGGAGCAGGTTGGAGAGAGCTCTCAGCTAAACCTCCGCTGCGGAGAGCACGGGAACTTCATCCTTGCACGCTCCTGACCAGCCAAGTCCAGGCAAGCAGCTGAGCCTGGCCAGACCTCTGGGCATCATTCTGTCCTCGAGTCAAAAAGAAAAATTATACTGTCGTATGATTTTGTGTGTGTGCATGTTTGATTTTTGTTATTTTTGGTAGTTGTGCTCCATAAAGTTAACACAAACACTGAGCTAGCAAATACTGAAACATTGCTCAGAGGGGAAATTTAGTGTTAGGTTTCTGCAAACATCTGGTCACATTTTCATCAACAGCTCAGTACATAACCTTGTTTCATGTGTTTCTCTTGAAAGACACCTTTTTAAATATATGTTGTTGATTTATGAACGTAGAACTCACAGCCAAGAGCGCTGTATCTCATGCCTGAACAAAGCTTGCCTAACACATTTTACCTGTAAGACACATCACAGCCTCATGCTTAGGAACACTGGGCAGCACTTCAGCACTACATTTAGGGTCCATTTTAAACAGTGAAATCACCTACAAGCAGTACAAAAAGTAAAAAAACAAAATGAAACAAAAAAAAAAAACCACCATGGCACTAACTAGTCCATGAAAAGGACACTTGTTTGCAGTATGAGAGCGGAAACAAGAAGACAGAGTGATGCCTTGTTTGACCTCAGCTGAGAGTGTGCATATCAGGCAACTCAAATGTGTACAGATTGACTGAAAGCATTGCAGGTACTGTTTGTGTGTGTGTGCATGCGTGTGCGTGTTTATACATAAACAAAATGGAAAATCAATCTAGGAGGTTGGAAGTCCAGATAGTAAACCTGGGGTAGTTACTGGAAGGGCACAAGGAAACTTTTTGGATTCTAGTACTGTTCCGTTACGTACTTGATATGGGTGTTAGTTACACAGGATGTGTTCACTTTATGAAAACCAAGCTGTGTGTTGTGTGTTTATAATTTGTGTACTTTTCTGAATGGTGTTATACTAAAGTGGACAGTGTAAAACAGTACTGTGGCCTTAGGATCTAGTGATGACCATTCAGCATATGTGGCTCTTGCGTGTCACTGCTCCAGTGTGTCGGACTCAGTACACCATGGTTGTCATCCTGGGGATTCCCACTCCATCGTCTCCCTGGTGATTTTCATTGCTTCTCTCTTGTATTGGGTGTCCTGATTCCTAGATTCTGTCTTCAGTTTTCCATCCCATCACTCCTCTGGTACTACATATATACTTAACGTAGTTTTTGGAGAAAGGGTGCATAGGAAATAACTTTTTAAAAGAACTTTACACATCTGAAATGTTGTTATATTACCCTCATACTTGAGTGGTAACTTTCCAAAGTGTAGAATTTTAATTTGGAAATTCTTTCCCTTGGAATTTTGATGATATTAGCACTAATGTCCAGCGTTCAGTTGGAAACATCAGTCTCTTGATCTTTGTGTGTGACCTCTACTCCTCCCTTTCCCCTACCCTCATGGAAGCTAGTAGAATCTCCTTCATGCCCACTCTTCTGCAATGGGATTGGTGTGTTTCCTTTTATCCATTGTGTTGGGTACTCTTTGTGCCCTTTCAGTCTGGCAACTCAACCTCTTCTGGGAACTTGAATTGTTCTGTGGATTATTTCCCATCCCACCCCCACCCCTCCATTTTCTCACTTTCAGTATATTGAAACTTCTAGATTGGCATTCCAGTTTTTTTTAATGTTCTGTTCTTGTTCTCCTCCTCCTCCTCCTCTTCCTTCTCCTCCTCCTGAAGACAATTTAGTTACTTAACTCCAACTCCTCCTTTTTGTGTGAAGTGTGCATTTTATTGTCACCAGTGCCTTGAGTTCACTAAATCAGGGCCAAATGTTTTACCTTCTAGTAAGTAAACTTCCCCTTTGCACTCAAAGTAGAATATAATGTCAGAGAAGCAACTTAGAAATTTAACTGTTTCTCATAGAACTTTTACATCTTTCATCCTTAAATAATTCTTCACCCTAACCCTCATTCCAGTGATACCTGATGCTGCCAATCCTGAACATTTTGTTGAATCTGCATTGTAAATTAGGTTGTTTCTTAGCTTTCCCCTTTACCTGTACTTCACTTCTTCCAATCTCCAACTTATTTACCATTCATTCATTTGCTTTCTAGCTTCTAAAATCTTGGTGCTATTGTATATTCTTATTCTAACTATCCTTACAAAATTTTCTTTTTTTCAATTCCAATATGTCTACAAAAGTTTGCTGCCACCAGACTAATGTCAACAAAAGTCCTTAATCTGGGGGTGTAGAAAGAGGAGAAACTTTATTCAGGAGAACAGTTTGCAGACCAGAGAAATGTGGCTTATGGTGGAAACCAAAAGTGTACTCCACTGAGGTGCAGTTTTATAGAGAAAGAGCCCAAGGTGGTTTCTGACTGGTCCTTTTTATGCACATGAGGATTCTAAATTTGCCTGGTCTGATTGGCTCAAATAGCACTATCCAGATTGGAGGGGTTTTGATTGTCTTTAGGGAGTTGTTCTGATTGGTCAGTATGATGTAAATGAGGACATAGCTGTGCAGTTCCAATCGGGAGGAACTCCTTTATGAAGGGTTGACTCAGAGGGAAGGAGCACAGGGCAGGAGGTTGAAAAGGCTTAGTCTGTAGCATTTCCCTGAAAGCCAGTGTGCATGAGAGGCCTATGTCAGCGATGGCTGTTGACCTCTGGTTATGAATTTGTGCCCAGTTAACCATGAGGAGTCCTTCTTGTCAGATACATTCTTTCTGGAGTTTCACAAATACTAAATTTTAAGAGTTTCAAAAAAGAAACTCTTAAAATTCAAAATTAGCTGTTTTAGACCTTAACAAAATTATGGCTCAGTCTCAAATGCCATTATTTAGTGCATTGCTGTCTAATACCTCAGCCACTAGCTAATGTGAGCACTTAAAATGTAGTTAATGTGGAACTGAGTTACAATTATATAGTCACACATGGCTGGTGGCCACCATACTGGTGCAGTTGCAGTGCTAGTGAAGTAGGAGTTGGAGTGTCGTTCTAGTTAATATATCTACCATGAGGAAAAACTTCCTGTTTCCTTCTCCTTGGTTGGTTTACTTATTCATTAATATTTATATGGACACATGGATTCTTATATTATTCAATGGGTTCTACTCTGTTACTTTTTATTATTTATTTTGATGCTCAAATTGTCCCAGATTTGCCAGTGGAAACTCCTCCAAGGTTTTTTTTTGTGACACATATCCTCTGTTCTTTCTGGATTTTAGAACTGGGTATTACAGGCTCATGTACTTGCCCTGTCCCAATCCCTAGAATCATCCATTTCTCCAAGGAGCTCATGTTCCTCTTAGTAGAGAGAGGATACTGTTGGGAGCCAACATCTGGGTGTTTGGTGGGCTCATTGCTCCTGGAGCATCACTGCTTCTAGGCCCTCTCAGCTAGCAAGGCATTTTAATTGAGTAGTGACTATTGCATTGGACAGTACAGACATATATATTTCATCATTGCAAAGGGGAAATGTTGGGGTTACTAGGATTTGGCAGTTCAGAGTCGTGTGCCACCCTGAGCCTGGGTCTATCTCCATATAGTTGGTACTTGGCTGTTTGAGTGGGATGCAGGAGAGGCTGGTGCTGGAGCCCCTTGCTGGTAGCAGAATGCTTTATATCACTTTAGATTATCCCATTGACAGAATGGAAACCAAAACCCATCTGCCAGTGGAATGTGAATAATTGAGTTTACAGACCCTAGACCCTGCTTTCCCAGCCTCAGCACCATTGTCATTTTGGGCCAGGTGGTTGTCCTGTGCTTTGTTGGATGTTTAGTAATAATCCTGTCCTCTGCTCACTTGATGCCGGTATCTCTCTGACCCCAGTGATTCCGTCGTTACCAGATACATAGGGGTAGGAGTGCAAAATAGCCATTGAGAGCTACCTCCTAGACCAACTTGCAGAGAACAATATGCTAGAAGGGTAGGCTTGGAGTGCCCTACTTACCTCAGATGTCATTGAAATGTGAAGAAAGGGAGGTGAAATGAATGTTTATGTCTCTGCTATATAAATTACTGTATTTTTTTTCTCTTTAATTGTTGAGGAAATAAAAGATCTGTTAAGCAGCCTATCTGCAGTCAGACGAATTCAAATCCTTGCTGATAGATTTGTTTGGATAGTCTTAAAATTTGCTCTTGAATTTTCTAGGTTGGAGATGTTGCCAAACTCTTTAAGTGGGTGAACTGCTCTTTGGAGTGTTGCATTTCAAAGTCATTGTTGTTGTATTGTCAACCCGTGTGCCTTTTCTGGATAGTGCCCTCCTACTAGAGTCATACTGCTTACAATCATGGCTGGAAATGTTCATAAATGGAGGGAAGAAGAAAAATGAATAATATTTATATTAAAGCCAATGTTTTGTTTTTGTTTTATTAGTTCTGGATACTTAAATTTGAATACCATTTAACTTCATTTCCTAGAGTTTTACTTCAGACTGTATCAGCACTGCCAGTTTTCCTCATTCTATCGTTAAGCTTAGTCCTTTTCTTCTTTCTGTCCCATACTATCATTCTCAGTGATAGAAGGGCATGTCATCATCAAAGGATATTTTCCAAAGGTTAACCTAGCCAACTATTTACAATACCTTTCAACTTGCTTGTGTCATTAGTACCCCAAGCCTAACATTTAAGGTTAGGCTAATATGCTTTCTAGAGCAGACACGAACTGCAGTTCCTCTTCCAGTGCTAGAGCATTCACTGTACATTGTGTTCACTATTCGTAGTCCTCTCCAGAGCTTCATGTCTACCGTAGGTCCCTTTAGTTTGAAATAATTGAAGGAACTGGAACAGACATTAAAATAATGTAACAGTTGAGGTTGGATTTTTGAGGACCTGTTAAATTTTATTCATTAGTCTAGAAAAGAGGAAGAAGCAATTTAATTATTGCCTTAAACTCTATAGTGGGTTTCTGAGAGTGGAGTTAGAGTAACTGCCTTATGTCTGGGGAACATGGAACAAAGGGACTGGAAGCTGTATTTCAGTGGTTTGAAGGGGGTATCAGGGACTGCTCGGTGTGATGACGAGTTGTGGCTGGGTGAGGTAACTGTGTCAGTCTGTTGTACCCTCCCAGCCAGAGCAGGTCATCTGGTACTGTTTTCACATGTCGGATGTGTTTCCATAGTTCTGTCTCTTGCTTTTCGTACTGTTTTTTAATTACTTATTTACAAATCCTTTTGTGGGGACTTCTACATGTTGATGTGTGTCAGTCTAGTAGTCCATTGGAGCACAGTGTTCCAGTATTTCGTTATGTGATCATGTCATGTGTCATAGGTTGTCAAATCCCGTGTCTGAAGATGTATGCGTGCCAAATATCCTCATGTGTTTGAACAGACCGAAAGTTTAAAAATACATTATATATTTGAGTCATATATTGATTGTTGATGTGCTGTGAGGCTAGATGTTTCTGGCTTATTGACATTTTAAACACAGGAGTGGTAATGTATTTAAACATTTGCCACTGCAGGGCATGGATTTTCAAGAAGTCGAGAAAGTGCTATTCTAGAGTAAGAACTTAGGAAATAGTGACTTTAGGTAGAGCTGTGTTTGATTCTCAACCTCTGGAAATAAATATCTATAAGCACCTGCCTCAAAATTCAAACCTCAGGATTTCATTTTACAGAAGTTATGTGAACAGTACAATTAGGGTCTCTTAGAAATTAAAGAGTCGAAGGAAAAACAATAAATGTGATATTAAATATGTATGCCATAGTATACAAAAAGTTTTAAAGATGTCTACTTCTGGAAAAAACAGATTTACTGTTGTCAGAATACATGTGTCAGTAGGCAATTCGAACGGCTCTGTGCCTTAGTTGATGCATCTGACGAAGAGGAACAGTTCAGTGACCACGTCCTCGGCAGGTGCCTGGTGTGTCAAGGTCAGTTCAACACTGATTGTTGAGGGAACGTTGCTGGGTAGAGAGATCTGAGGGAGATTGCCCTGTGTCATGGATGTTCCTTTTTAAGTGGTTTAATTTTTTTAGGCCGGCCCCTACAGGTTTGAAATTGAATGGAATCTATTTTGCAAGTCTCTGGAAAAATGCTTATGTAATCACTAGATAGTTTCATAAAAATTACCAGCTTTACTAAGGGCAGTTGACTCTGGGAAAGCTGGAGCTTTCCTCCTTGCTCAGTAGATCTGCCCAAAGGGTATCCAGAACTGAGCAGTAGTTTGTGTGCTGTGTGCATTGTTTATAAATACCTTTTTTCTTTTATTATTTTTAGAGAGGGGGGAAGGGAGGGAGAAAGAGAGGGAGAGAAACATCAATGCATGGCTGCCTCTCACATGGCCTGCACTGGGGACCTCGCATGCCACCCAGGCAAGTGCCCTGACTGGGAATCGAACTCGCGACCCCCTGGTTCACAGCCCGCGCTCCATCCACTGAGCTACACCAGCCAGGGAAGTGTGCATTGTTTAAAATAACTGATCTGAATTGTGCAGATGCATGCAAATATGGGGTTTTATTTTTGTGTTTTTACATATAAAATTGTTAAAACTGGGGCAGACAGAAACCTGCTTCCCATCAACAGCCCCATCGTTTGGTACAGCTAGTAACCAAACTCTCCTAAGCTGATGTTGCCAGATTGCAGCTGATGCCTAGAGGTATTTGGGGGAGATTAATTGTCTTTTATCCTATAAGAAACAAATACCTGTTGTTATTCACCCCCACACACACACACCTACTTTCATTATTCATTCTTACATCAAGAAGTCTACTATGGACTCACCTTAATCCCTTTCACCTTCTCCTTTCATTCACTTCATTCATTCAGCAGATATTCATTGAATTCCTCCTTTGTCCCAGGCACTCCTTACACACCTTCTCCTCCTCTATTTTATGTGTTAGCAAGAAATCAGCTCTAATCATGGCTTAGTATAATAGTTGATTGGGGAATATTTAGAAGCTTCTCTGTTCCCAGATAAGAGGTTCTGAAAGGCTATTCCTAAGCTCACTACTGAGCAATTCCGTGGTTATTAAGATAAGTTTCTGTTTCCAGGTAGGAGATCCATTTCTACAAAATAAGAGTGTAGACCAGTTGTTTGCAACCAGGTAAACCCATCAATTGTTCTAAAATGGACCAACTTCCTTTACACTGAAAACTTTTAGAGATTAATTAAACTTTCTTGTTTGACAAAATGCATAAGGAACTCCTGAAATATAATGTCCAACCTTGCCTTTCTGTCCACTTTGGTGAGCAGATTTGACTGGCTTTGAATCATCCATGGTTAGGAAAAGTTTTACCATACTTGCCAACTATCTCAGAACTTTGTTGCAAAGATTGATAAATGCATGTAAATTGTTGGGCACACAATAAGTAACAATGGCAGTTGCTACTTATACATCTAGAGTGTTAGCTCTGTGTAACAAAGATTTTCATTGGTTGCTGTTTGCCCGGGTAACAGTTCTGTTCACTCCTATGTCCTGTCACATGGTAGACAGAGATACTTAGTGAGAAATGAAAGGATAGGTGGATGCTCCTTACTGTTACATTACAGAACTTGTAGAATTCCACCTGAAAACCATCAAGTAAGAGTAAAGAAATTTGAGCTCCCATACAGAAACAGTTGTTTTAAATTGCCAGATAAATGTATAAGAGTTTCAGGCAAGTCTATCTACTACTAAGTGTAAAGAACATACATACTACACCTGTGTTTCCATGTTCCCCCCAACTGTTGTATATCCTTTTTCTCATTTCTCTTTCTCTGCCCCTGAATTTCTTTGACTAAAGGTCTTTTCTTGAATAGTATATTTGTATGGGTCTCTACCCAATTTAATTTTCTCTTCTCTTGAGTCTCTCACTTAACTATATGGCTTAGATTTTTTTTTAATAAACATGTATAGAGTTACTTGTATATTTAATATATGAGGTCTGTCTGGAAAAATTCCAGCCATTGTTAATATAACAAGAACAGTTTGCATGACATCTATGTAACCTGGCAGCCAAGGAGAGTGGACTGGAATGTGCATGCATGAACAATAATGACTTCACTGTACTAGTCAGTGGAGGTGGTATTCACCCTTGAGTGAGCATGTGTACTGTGTGGCTGTCACATTCAAAATGACTTAGTGAGTAGAGCAACGAATCTGCACCAGATTTTGCGTTAAGCTTGAACATTCCTCCCTGGAAACTATTTGAATGATTCAGGAGGCCAAAGCTGTGGGCAACCAGTGATTGACAACTTCATCATGGCAACGTGCCTGCTCATGCATAATGTCTTGTGCAGAGTTTTTTTGTGAAACATCAAATCACCCAGGTGACTCAGCCCTGCCATAGCCCAGGTTTGGTGCCCTGTGACTTCTGACTTTTCCCAAAATTAAAATCACCTTTGAAAGGGAAGAGATTTCAGACTGTCAGTGAGATTAGGAAAATATGACAGGGCAGCTAATGGTGATTGAGAGAACTGTGTGAGGTCCCCAGGTGCCTACTTTGAAGGGGGATCAAGATGTCAGTGTCCTAAGTACAATGTTTCTTGTATCTTGTATCTTCAATGAATGTCTCTCTTTTTCATATTCTATGGCTGGATACCTCCTGATAGACCTTGTGTGTGTGTGTGTGTGTACACTCTTAATTCTTTAACAAAAGAAAAGACTTCTTGAGTTACCTTACCTTTGCAAGGCATGGTTGTATTTTCCATGACTCTTGATCTAGGCTCCCATTTTGTGAAATATTATAATAAAATTTGTCTTAGAATTCCTCTGGCAATTTTACTTCTTGAAATACCTTTTGACCACCATTTGTTTCTGGCTACTTTTGCTTTTCACCAAGTTATAATATGCAATAGTTCATTTCTTGAATTGCTTCTCTGTTTATCTAAGACCCCTTTCAAATAATCACATGATTTTTGAACCACCTAAATGAAGGAACTTCTTTTTGGTAATTGTCCTTTATCATTGTAAAGTTAATTCTCTCTGCAGTTTTTAATATTAAAATTATTGTATAGTATGTAGTATATACACACATACTTTTTTAAAGTCACACTTATTAGAGATGCATACCCTCTGAAGAGAGAATAATTAGATATTTCACAAAACAGGGCCTTCTTCCCAAATTACATGGCATGTAGATGTCAAAATAAATTGGCAGTGTCAAAAACCGCACAATCCCAGACCTCCAAATTCCACGTGGGGTTGACTTCCTGTTGTGTTCTTTTTTACTGTTTCTTGGCAGATAATTTACCCTTTATTGGCTTTCCTTTCCCATCACTCTATTCCCTACCTAAAAATTCATTCAAATCAAAAGAAAAAGCAACAGTATCCTTTGGGTTTTTCTTTTTTTTTTTTTTAAGCTATAAATAAAATTAAGAAAGAAAAAAGATTCTGCGTATTTTTTCCAGTGGCTTTTTAAACTTGTTCCCACTAGAGGGCATTCTTTCCTTTGATTTTAGTTTGTAGTGTTTATGTATTTATTTTTCAGAACTGTAAAAGACAATGGTAAGTGTTGAGAATGTAAATGTTCAGATACACCTTTTACAGGTGGGCATCAGATATACACATCCTTTCCACCTAAGTTTTACCTGTGCCAGTATTAACCTCAAACTGAGGTTAAACTATATTTCCTTGCATTTTGTTTATGTTGTAGGTGAAGTTGATCAGATAGGGAATCACAAATATTACCATAACTTTCTGATGTAGCTAATGCTAGTTATCATTTTACAAACTAGTGATTGTCTGAGTTTTATGCCATAGTATGGCTAAAGCTCGATTATAATTTTTCATATGCCAGTTCTGTGTTCTAAGATTTTCCTGAGAGTCTCTTGGTACCAGATAGAACCATTGTTGTTAAGGGAGGGATGGTGCAGCAAAAAGCTAACTTATTTTCTCCAATAGAAACTGTAGATTACCCAGGAAGGAAATTTTGTTAGTCTGTCTTTTAAAATGAATTCTGACCAATATACTTAGAAGGGACTCTGGTTTTTTGAGTGGGAAATCTGGATCCTTTTCAAAACTAGATGAGATTTAATCATTCTCAGTGGGGGCAAGGGAAGTGGGTTGCTATTGAGAAACTGCTGAAGCGTATGCATGCATCTATGCTGTCATTTAGACTTATGGCTCCTTTCAAATCAGAGGAGGTTATGGAATCTTCTATAAGATTAGATGCTGACTTGCGCTTATGATGACAAATTACAGGTATTAAAGGGCAGAGCTATTACAATGAGAATGGGTAGCAGGCTACATGGAAAACTGTTATAAAATATTTTTATTTCCCTGATTTTTTAAAAAGATTTCATTTATTTATTTATTTATTTTTAGAGAGAGGGGAAGGGAGAGAGAAAGAGAGGGAGAAAAACATCAATGTGTGGTTGCCTCTCACGCACCCCCTACTGGGGACCTGGCCTGCAATCCAGGTATGTATGTGCCCTGACTGAGAATCAAACCAGAGAACCTTTGGTTTGCAGGTCGGCACTCAGACCACTGAGCCACACCACCAGGGCTGATTTCTTATTTACGATACATTAATCACAAAAACAAATCCTCTGTAGCATCCTGGCCACCATAGATTATTATCAAGTGGCCCTTACATTGTAAGAAGTCCTGCTGAAAACTTACTTATCTAACATGTTTGATGGTGTGACTAAAATAGATATTTGTGTTTGAAATAATGACCTTGAGGCATACAAAGTGTTAAATGTCTTCCAGTGTTTAAGCAGTTAGAAAACATACATTTTAGAAACAATCCCATCAAAAATAGTTAATTAAAAAACAACAACTATTTCCAGTTGAGTTGCAGGTGAAGCCTGGCACTACCTGCCTCCCCCCGCCCCCTGCCCCACATTCACCCCTTAGAGGGGAGCATGAGATGAGCACCATCAGCATCTTCCTGCAAAAGCAAACAGTGTTTGGCAGTATCACCATCCACAGTCACTATCACCATCCACAGTCACCTTAAGCTTTGTTCATTTATACTTGTCAGGAAGCATTTCTGCCACCAAAAAAAAGGCCTGCAGAGCAATATCAGATGGGACACACCAAAGAGTTAGTGTTCAAAGCTGGGTTTGCCTTTCTGGCACCTTTATAAGAACAGTTCACTCTACATTTGCTTGACAAAGTTATTGTACCAGTCACATTAAACTTTTATTTGTGAACCTAAGTAGATATTCATCCCTTTTTAATATTTTCAGTGTTATGCTTAAAGTGTTGTCATGCTTGGAAGCTATTTTGAATAAGCAAATTTTGAAGTATCCTATCTTTTTGCTCAGTTTTTCAGTAAAGCTTTCTTTTTCCATAGTGTATCCTTTTCTGCTTTATTTTTCTCCATAGTACTTCTAAATTGCTCCATAACTTAGTTTTTGTGCCTGTTTTCACCCACTAAACTATTAGCTTCATGGGGACACCGCTTTGTTTGTTTTGCTCATTGCTGTATCCCCACCACCTAGAACACTCAATAATACATACTTTTTGAACACACTTAATACTAATGTGGTTGAATTGGTTTGGACTGTCTGTGTGTTATGTATATGTTTTAAGAAATTGTTTTCTACTCTGAGCTCATAAAAATATTTCTCTGTGTTGTCTTCCAGAGACTTTTTTCCTTTTGCATTTGTCTTTAAACTGTCTGGAATTGATTTTGTGTGTGGGATTCTATTGAAGAGATTCAATTCTGTTTTCCCCACATATGAATAATCGCCCATCCCAGCACCACTTACTGCCTCTTCCCCTCTTTCCCCACTGGTCTCTGGTGACCTTGCTGTCATATAACAGATTTCAGCCTGTGTGCTTCGGTCTCTGGGCATCCTATTCTGTTCCATAGGTCAGTTTGTCTCCTTGCCAGTACCATTCTATCTTAATTACTATAGATTTATAATAGCTCTTGACACGTTAAGCAAATTCTCCATCTAGTTTTTCTTCAGGAATATCCTGGCTATTCTTGGCCCTTAGCAACTTGCACAAAAATTTGAGTCAGCTTGCCATGTGTCACAAAAAAATATTTTGTAATTTTGATTAGAATTGCGTTGAATCCTCAGATCAGTTTGGGGAGAATTGACATTTTATTGGTTGAAGCTTCTAGTTTGTGAACTAATTTGCTTTCCTAAAATTTTTTTAACTCCTCCCCATCCAGTCAAAACTTTTTGTTAGATTGATTCATAGGCACTTTTTAATAATACTGTTACAAATGGCTCTCTCATTTGCGCCTTCACTGGGGACTGAGCCCACAACCTAGGCATGTGCCCTGAACGGGTGACCTTTCAGTACACGAGACAATGCCCAACCAACTGAGCCACTCCAGTCAGAGCTGCATGTACAATTTAGTGACATGAAGTCCATTCACATTGTTGTGCAACCATCACCACTATCCATCTCCAGAATTTTTCCACCATCCCAAACTGAAACCCAGTGCCTATTAAACAGTACTACCTTCCAACCAGCCCTGGTAATCACTGTTCTTCTTCTTTTTTTTTAAATATGATTTGACTAATCTAAATGCCTCATATAAGTGGAATCATAAATGGTGTATTTTTTAATGATACTTTTTTGGAGTGAAGAAACACAGTATTTTATTAAATTGGTTTTTATATTTAGCAACCTTGCTTAAAATACTTAGCCTAATAATTTAGCTTTGTTTGGGTTTTCAACATAAAGAAGCATATCACATGTGAATAAAAAAGGCTTCTTGAATAAAAAACTGCCCACTGAGTTTTAAATTTTAATGTTATTTTTGAATATTTATATGTTTTGGGGGTCATTTTCCAATGCATTGGTTGCCTCTTTTCACACTTTTATTTCTTTTAACCTATTAAGGATTATTTGATACACAGTTCTGATATAGGGACTGAGCCACTCTTTGCAGACTGATTCTGCTGTCTGTTTCTGCTACTTCTTTTTACTAGTGTTTTGTTCTTTGTGTGTAAACTAAATTCTTGACTCGAGAACCATTTGGGAATCATTTGGTAGTCTGAATTTGGGCGCTCCACTTAGAAGATAGCTCGCCTGGTTTGTGATTATGACTTTTGGAGGGTTTATGTTCTTTTGTGCTGTGGGCATGGAGGAATTTTACTAGGGCAAGTTTTGTAATCCTGTAGAGAGAATTTCTAGCTCACCCATACACTGAGGGTATATATTAAGTCCTCACTTCATGCCATCAGTGGGTTCTTGGAAGCTGCAGCAGAGTCAGTTTTATTGTAGGCTAATTGATAAAAACAAGAGTTAAGCTATGGCTTATTTTTTTTATCACAAAAACATCACCAAACCTAAATAAAGACCCAAAATACTTCTAATACTAAACATTGAAATAATGAGCTGTACAGACATTTAAGAAAGATGAATAAAAACAAGTATGATTATCTTTTCCAACCTGCTGATTTCAGTTCAGGTTGGTGGTGGCTGGAGTCTCTCCCAGCACCTCAGGACGCAAGGTGGGAGCCAAACTTAGACAGAACCCCTTTCCATTGCAGAGCCACTGACACCCACACTCAGCTCAGACTGGGACCATGTGGACACGCCAGTTGACCTCACATGCACATCTTCAGGGTGTGGGAGGAAACCAGAGTCCTCAGAGAAAATCCGCATAGACATGAGCAGAAGGTGTCAGCCAGCACCACAGGCAGTGGCCCCCACCTGGAATCCATTTTATTTTTTCTCGTGAGTGTTAGAATGACATGGCATTATTCAAGGACCTGACAAATTAGGGTCTCGGCTCTATGAGGAATTGCCTGTTAGACACTCTACCTTCAGCAGTTCTTGGTCTTTGCTTCCTGTTTTTCGTCTTACAGTGCTATGGAAATCTAAGCTCAGATTTTTACTTGCTTTGACAAATAAATGCCCACCTGTCCCCTTTAGTGATTCCAGTTACCATTTCCTCTTCCACTTGGTTTTTACCCTCTTGCTAGCTCATCAAAGCATTTTTTTTCAGTTGCAGTAACATTGGTTTATAACATAAAAGTTTTAGGTGTGCAGCATTATCACTTGATATTTGTATACTGCAGCACGCTCACCACCAAAAGTCTACCTTCCATGTGTCACCATATATTTGACTCCCTTGACCGATTGCACCCCTTTCCCACCTCCTTTCCCTCTGGTAACCACCCATCTGTTGTGTCTGTGAGTTTGTTTTTTTACCATTTTATCAAACATTTTAAGTATTTTCATTAAGTCTAAATCAGGGTAACAAAATTACCATATTGTTGGATATTCCTATATCATTTTACTAGTTGTTTGTAGTCATTTGGAAAGTAAATATGGGATTAAATGAGCATCTTAAAAATTTGTAAGTATGATATGGAGAATAGCCTTTTACAGCTGCTAATTAATAATATTTCTCTTTTTGTAGGTGTCAGCTGTGATGCATGTTTAAAAGGAAATTTCCGAGGTCGCAGATATAAGTGTTTAATTTGCTACGATTACGATCTTTGTGCATCTTGTTATGAAAGTGGTGCAACAACAACAAGGCATACAACTGACCACCCAATGCAGTGTATATTAACAAGGGTAGATTTCGGTACGTATTTTATAAAGCTTTAGTGGGTTATCGTTGAAAATCTTGTGTGTATGTGTGTGAAGAAGTAAAGGCAGAATGTTCTGATATTGCATCCCCACTAGTGTGTATGAGGCTCCAAATTTATTAAAAATAACTTGAATCTTACTTTTTATAAATTCTGAGTAATTCTTTCTCCTAATCATAGTTTACTCATTTATGAAAGCCATTCATATATAAATCTCTATATGAAATCTATATAACTGATAAGATATGAAATGGAAACATGCCTCAGTAAAAGAGGAATGAAGTTAAACTGTTCTTGCTAATAGTACACAGGTGTTCTTGCTCTAGTTATCAGGAAGCAGATTATTTCTACAATTGATGAGGATATCGTCAACCATAAGAAAATGTTTCATTGATATAATCTCTTACACAGTCAGCACTTGTTATTATCTGTCTTTATTTTTATTATAGTCATCCTAGTGGGTGTGAAGTGGTGGTATTTCATGTGGTTTTGATTTGCGTTTCTCTGATGGCTAATGTTGACCATCTTTTCTTTTGCTCATTAGCCATTTGTATATCTATCTACTTTGGAGAAATGTTTATTCAGATCCTCTGCAAAGTTTTAAATTGGGGAATATATCTCATTATTACTGAGTTTTAAGAGCTTGTAATATATTCTGTATACAAATCCCTTATCAGACGGATGATTTGCAGAAGTTTTCTCTCATTCCGTGGGTTGCCTTTTCACTTTCTTGATGGTGTGTTTTGAAGCACACAAGTTTTAATTTTGATGATGTCCAGTTTATCTGTTTTTTCCCTTATGGTGTGCTTTTGGTATCACATTTAGGAAACCTATTGCCTAATTCAAGATGACGAAGATTTAAAACTATGTTTTCTCCTAAGAGTTTTGTTTTTAGCTTTGACATTTAGATTTTTGATCACTTTGATTTAATTTTTGTATATGTGGAATGGGGTAGAGGTTCAACTCTAATCTTTTACATGTGGATATTCAGTTGTTCCAGCATCACTTGTTGAAACAACAGTTCTTTACCCAATGGATTGTTTTGGCATTCTTGTTGAAAACCAGTTGGCCAGGGAAAGGAGTAAATAGGATGATGTTGGTCAGAGGATACAGAGTTTTGTTATGCAAGATGAATAAGTTCTAATGCACAGCATGGTGACCGTAGTTAGCAATATTATATTTTATATCAACAAACATACACACAGTGGTAACTGTATAGAGGTGGTGGGTATGTTAATTAGTTTGAGTGTGATGATCTTTCCACAGTATACATGTATTAAAACACCAAGTTGTACACTGTTAATATATACAGTTTTAATATGTCAAAGTTATCTCAGTAATGCTGGTAAAAAAATGTCAATCATAAATGTGAGTGTTTATTTCTGGACTCTCAAGCTACTTCATTGATTTATATGTCTGTCTTCATGGCAGTACCACACTGTCTTGGTAACCGTACCTTTGTAGAAAGCTTTGAAGTGGAGAAGTGTGAATTTTCCAGCCTCGTTCTTTTACAAGATTATTTTGAGTATTCTAGATCCCTGAGTTTCTATGTGAATTTTAGGATCAGTTTGTCAAATTTCTGCAAAAAAAACCATTGGGATTTTGATAGGGACTGTTTTGAATCTGTAAATCAGTTGTAGTAACAGTATTAAAAGTCTGTCAGTCCTTGAACATGGGATATCTTTCTGTTCATTTAGGTCATCTAAATTTTTTCAACAATGTTTTATAGTTACCAGCGAGTAAGTTTTATACTTTTTTCATTGAATATATTTCTAAGTATTTTACTCTTTTTGCTATTGTAAGTAGGATTTTTTAAATTTTATTTTTGTATTGTTTGCTACAAGTATGTAGAAGAACAACTGGTTTTTATATATAGGATTTGTATCCTGTGACCTTACTGATCTCTTTTATTCCTTCTCATAGTTTTTCTAGTAGATTCCTTAGGATTTTCTGTATATATGTCATGTCATCTGCTAATGGAGGTAGTTTTACTTCATTCTTTCCATCTTGATTGCTTTCATTTCATTTTCTTGCCTAATTACTTTGGTTACATCCTGCAGTAGAACACTGAAATGTGTTTTACTATGTTTCATTTCTGTGAGACATAGAAATGGCATGAATGGACATTCTTGTCTTGTTTCTGGTCTTAGAGGGAAAGAATCCAGTCTTTCACCAGTACGATGTTCTCTGTGACTTTTTTGTAGATGCTCTTTAACAGGTGAGGAAGTTCTATTATTTTTTATATTATCCCCACATACCCCAAATGCACCTGGCAAGTCTTATGAACAATATATATGTAGCAGGTACGTATTTTTAAGATAGTCTAAATCTCCCTAAAAATGAATGTGAACAAATCATATAGTGAACACTTCCTTCCTTTTTCACTTCTTACAAAAATGATCATACCCTCTTAAATTTAGGCATTTTTTTCATGTTAAATAATGAGATAGTTCTCTGTATTGAAGCAACATAACCTACTAAATGTAATACTTTCCATTACATTTTTTGTGTACTACTAATGGAAGAAAGTAGACTTATTCCTTAAGATGTACTAATGAGGCAAACTGATTATTCCCAGACTCTCACTCATTGGTTGGCTCTTCACTAACTGAGTTGAGCAGTGTGCTGCTGCAGCAGTGCTGTATTCAATCAGGCTAGCACTACAAGAGTTAGCACTTCCCTCTGAGTGCTGGTGTTCTTGTATATGATGCACCCTGCTGATTTCTTTGTGTTGACATTGGTATTGCCACAGTGTATACAGAGGAAAAGTAAACTACAATGAAATTAGAACTGGATGTGAAATGAGAGATGTTTTGACATTAAATGAAGGGATTAAAAAGCTTTTTGCTTTGTTTTTCTCTGAAGGCTGTAATAGCTATATGGAGAAGGAAATTGGAGGGCTGTTGTGGAACCCTTGGGAGAATAAGGGCATTGCAGATGTAAACAGGGAGGTGTCTGAGCTGTCACTGACAGAGAGGTTGTCGGTGGAGGTTTCAGGCATGCTTTAAAGAAAAAACTTGTGCCATATGATTACATCTTTACATATTTAAAAAACTAATAATTATTTCTCAGTTCAATTCTGCTTTATTTTTTCAGATTTGTACTATGGTGGGGAAGCTTTCTCGGTAGAGCAGCCACAGTCTTTTACTTGTCCCTATTGTGGAAAAATGGGCTATACGGAGACATCTCTTCAAGAACATGTTACGTCTGAACACGCAGAAACGTCAACAGAAGTGGTAAGTAAAGCAGCCTTGTATCTAAAATGATGTGCTAAAGGACATCACTTCTAATAGTAAATAATGCTAAGTCACCATCATGTGTCTTCTAAGTTTGCATAATAATTATTAGAGTTATCTTTTAACAGCAATTTTACACGTCTTAGGAGGCGGCATGTGTACAAGATAATGCCCCTCATTTGTCCACACTATTCATTTTTGCACTGTTGCTAAAAAGCAGAGTGTAGAATCTTGACCAAATTCAGAGTTTTCAGTAAACGCATTATGAAAAGATTAAAAGCACTTCAGCTTGCAGTGCAGCTCTTTTTGTAGTATTAATGCTACCTGCTTAATTTTTTTTCTATAAAGAAACCTTCAAAGGAAATTTAAAAATCTCTGGTCACACTCTGGCTGGTATGGCTCAGTGGGTTGACTGCCAGCCTACTAACTAAAAGTTGCTGGTTGGGTTCCTAGTCAGGGCACATCCCCAGGTTGTGGGCCAGGTCCCCAGTTGGGGGCATGCAAGAAGCAGTCGATCAATATTTCTCTCCCTCTTTTTCTCCTTCTCCTCTCTCTAAAAAAATAAGTAAAAAAAAAATCTTTGGTTACATATTAAGTAGTATTCCATTGTTACATCTCATTGATTGATTTACTTGGTTTTCATTAGATCAAATCTCTTGCTTCATAGTTCAAAGCTCTGAGGTCCCTAGAAGTTCTCTGTACTCTGATCTTTTCCAGTGGCTAAAAGGCAAAGACCCAGAATAATAAACAAAGTCTTGCCCTGGCTGGCGTGGCTTCATGGATTGAGTGCTGGCCTATGAACCAAAGGGTCACCAGTTTGATTCCCAGTCAGTGCACATGCCTGGGTTGCAGGCCAAGTCCTTAGGGGGTGGTGTGAGAGAGTCAGCCACACACTGATGTTTCTCTCCCTTTCTTCCTCCCTTCCCCTCTGTCTAAAAATAAATAAAATCTTTAAATAAATAAATAAAATCTTTTTTTAAAAAGTCTTGCATTGAAAGCTTTTTGGATATTTTGCTTGGCGTCCGATTTAGCATATATCCAACTTCAAGAGATGATAAAGTGCATTCAACAGTTCCCTCCCCCCTTACCACTGTTAATAATAAAGAAAGAGGTGAGAGCCCTGGCTGATGTGACTCAGTTGGTTAGAGCATCATCTTGTAAACTGAAAGGTCATGGGTGCAGTTTCTGGTCAGGGCACATACCTAGGTTGTGGGTTCAGTCCCCAGTTGGGGTGCATGTGAGAAGCAACCAATCGATGTTTCTCTCTCACATTGATGTTTCTCCCTCACTCCCTTCTCTCCCTAAAATCAATATTTTATCTCCTTTGGTGAGGATTAAAAGAATAGTAAAGGGGTGAAAAATGGAACTGTTGGTATGGAATTTGGAGAATTTTGGCACATGCAGTTGCACACTGCATCAACTAATAAGCCCCTAAATGTACTCAAAACAAATGAACTGAAACTGAAGAGAAATATAGTAGTATGTCCAAAGACATACAGCTAGTGAGGGGCAGAACCAGGTATCTGAACTCAGCCAGAGTCTCTCTGAGTTGTAGAGTCTCCACTTAACCACAGTCCTATTTTGTCTCCACTACAGCTCGGCTGTTACAGCTGTGAATGGTACAGGTTCACTTTCATTCCCAGTTACATTGATATTTTGATGCTTAAAGTTGTTAAAGATTTATCATGCAGGTGGTAGATTTACATTATATAGTCCTCGAGCCAAATGTTATTGTCTGATGGCTTAGAAATGCTCTTAACTGTGCGTATTGGGGAGCCTCAAAACACTGTTGTTACATTCCACTACTGTTCTTAATTCATTCTTTTTATTCCGTAGAGGTGACTCTGCTTCATTTTGGTACAGTTCCAGGTACCAGTGTGAATCATGCTGACTTGATTGCATCTTTATTCTAGTTGTAGAAAACTTGGGATAAGTTCTCTCTGATTTCATGTCTGTCAAACTTAGGTACTTTATTTATCTAAATACAGGAAAGGAGAGGTTTCCCCGACTGTAAACTAGGCATTCTTAAAATCATTATTACCCAGCAGGCCCTACTATACTGTCATCACCCTACCGGGGCTCAGTTTTTCACATCCAAAATTAGAAAATCCAGTCGAAATGTAAGTCCTATCCTTGGATAAAAAGCTGATTGTTTTTTAGAATAAGAATTAATCCCCACCAGCCTGGCCTTATTTTTTTTCCTGAAAGTAAATACAATTTTATATTCCTTTATACCCGGTACATAGTTTGAAAATTAATTACTGAACATCTACAAGAGGTTTTGTGGTCTGGCTCATATAGTTATGCTCAATTACGTGCCTTCGTTAAGTTTCCATGCTTTTGGAACATAGCTCAAGGCAGTGGCTATACTGTTTTTCATATTGGTATGTGTGGAATATTTTAAGGAATTTCCCCCCCTCCTTATTAGCTTTTAGTCTGCATGAGCACTTCATCTGCCTTTGTTCTCACCCATAACATACCCAGACATTTCAAAGTGAAAAATGGTAAGCAGACAAGAACCTTTGATATAAAGGTGCAGGGTTTTTCTTTGAATCATGTAAGTCATGTCCTAGATCCAGGGCCAGTACAGCACAGGCACCGGTCCTTCAGAGTGGAAGCCAGTGAGGGCGTCGTACTTGGATTTGTGCCTGTGCCGTACCAGTTGTTAAATATTTTGAATGTCTTTTCTATATGTATGTGAAGCATGTTGTCAGCTCTGATATGGTAGTTATAGGCAAATGTCTTGGTGATACTACTGTGTGTCCCTTCTTACCCCACCCCCAGTATTTGGCAAAGTCAGGGTTAATCAAACATTTTTCAATTCTGGAGTTTGCATGACTCATGTCATTTTGGTGGAAGGTTATATTCACATAATAACTGACTGGATCTCCTTTTCTGTTCCTGTTAACATTTTTCTTTCTAAATGCTCAGTTTGCTATCTGGCTTTGCCCTGCCTGTGTCCTCAAGACCATCACCTTATACCTGCCGATAGGATTTAAGGGTTTCACTCCTCTAACCGGATATATCATCACAGATATTAACTGTCACCACCAATAAGGATTTACTGGTACCTGACATGGCCAATAAGAAAGCCTACTGAAGGTTAATTTTGAAAACAGCTATGTAGTCCTTGACTTTATTTTTCTGTTTCCCTTTTCAGCTAGGAATTGTAAGGCCCCAACCTGAAGATTTGCCTCCTTTCTTAAGATAAATGTAAGATTACTTAAGAGGTTTTTAATTTTGAGGGTATGGAAGACCCTTCAAAACCAGACTATGAAAAATAACATCTGAAATAGAATGCATAGTGAAGGTAATTACTAGTTAAAATTTAAAAAGCAGATTTGGTATAGTTTTGGGAGTCTTTAATATGTAAATACCAAATATAAACAATGTGATTTTGAAATTAAGTATAAGTCTTTAAAAACCCTTCTAGTTATCATGAGATTTGGTAGATTGGGACAACTAACTGGATTCTGACTGTGGAAAGAATTAAGAGGGCCCTGACTGGGACAGCTCAGTGGGTTGGGCGTCATTTCACAAACCGAAAAATGGTCAGGTTCAGTTCCCCGGCAGGGCACACCTGGGTTATAGGAGGCCAGGGCCCTGGTTGGCGTGAGAGAGGCAACTGATGGATGCTTCTCTCCCTCTCTCTCCCTCCCCTCCCTTTCCCCCCTCTCTTAAAAATAAATGGAAATAAGTAAAATAAAAATTCTAAGAATTAAGAGGGCTTTAAGTAGCACTGTAATTATTAGAACCCATCAACCTAGTAGAAATGAACAACAGAGGTCAAACAGGATTGCAGAGAAGAGGAATCTATTGAGGATATGTTTGGATTGTGAAAGGAACATGGTGGAAAAACTTTTCTTGGAACATGAAAGGGTATTAAGACCGACTCCTAAAAATTTTCTTAAATCTTACATTTGAGCTGACTTGTACTGCAGCTAATTAGAAAGCCTTCAGGAGTTTTTGTTTTTAATTGGAACATGCCACCCTGGCTGGTGTGGCTCAGTGGATTGAGCGCTGGCCTGCAAATCAAGGTAATGAACTAGGAACTGGTTCATTTCCTAGTCAGGGCACATGTCGGGGTTGTGGGCCAGGTCCCCGATAGAGGGCATGCAAGAGACAACCACACGTTGATGTTTCTCTCCCTCTCTTTCTCCTCTCCTTCCCCTCTGTTTAAAAATAAATAAAATCGCCCTGGCTGGTGTAGCTCAGTAGACTGAGTGTGGACCTGTGAACCAAAGGGTCGTTGGTTCAATTCCCAGTCAGGGCACATGCCTGGGTTGTGGGCTAGGTCCCCAGTACCGATGCACAAGAGGCAACCATGCATTGATGTTTCTCTCCCTCTCTTTCTTCCTCCTTTCCCCTCTCTAAAAAAATTAAATTTGGGGGCAGAAATGAAGGAGAAAAATCATTTTAGAAGTCTTCCACAATCTGATGGACAATTTTATTTTGTGAGTTTTTTTTTTAAAGATTTTATTTATTTATTTTTAGAGAGAAGGGAAGGGAGGGAGAAAGAGAGGGGAACATCAGTGTGTGGTTGCCTCTCATGAGCTGCCCACCGGGAACCCGGCCCACAACCCAGGCATGTGCTGTGACCGGGAATCGAATCCATGACCCTTTGGTTCACTGACCCACACTCAATCCACTGAGCTACACCAGCCAGGGCTTATTTTGAATAATAAATCTTACAGAGAAAGTGATTGTATAAAAGGATATATAAACCTTTTTTAATGATTTATAATAATCAGTTTTAGTAGATAATGTGTAATATTTAAAGTTGTTGAGGTGTCAGTTAAAAGGACCCATAGAGGACAGAATAGAAATTATCAACATCATTATGACATTTTGTGTATAAATAATTAGATTCATTTGATCTAACTTCCCAACACATATATTTCCTTACTAGAAACAACAATAGTGGGGTGAACCACAGTTTTTCCAAATCTTTTAACTCTAATCTTGTACATTTTCTTAAATATTATAATCACCTATTTACCCGTATAATCAGGTAGTTGAGAAAGGTTAGCATTTAAAAACCAAATATAAATTAAAAAAATTGTTACTGCATATATTCTTCTTTATCAAAGAATGCAGTTGGATTCCATATGCTTTTATGTGAGCTCACAGCAGCACTTTATTTAATAATAGTGGGGAAACAGGATTTGAAAAATGCTGTTGCTACAGGCAAAATCTTACTGCTACTCCTCAACTTCATTTAGCTAGAGGTTATAGATCATCAGGATTTGGTACTTTTACTATTTGTGCTTTTCATTACTTTTGACTCAACATACAGAGTAGGTCGATTTTTTCTCTCTTTAGTATTTGGCTGTCTGCATATTCTTTAATTATTTTGAACACATTCACTTAGTTAAAATCAGAAAGTAGTACTTCTGATTTTAAGGGTGATGCAACAGTTAGTACCCCAGCAGATTTTTTAGTTCATATGAGGGAAGAAAATGCTAGGAGATGCTTTGGATATTTCAGATTTGTTTGGAATAATCCTAGTATGTGTGTCATGATATTTTTAAAGATACTTCTATGAGAAATCAGTTTCCTAAGATGATATGAAAGCCAAAAGGGGAATCACTTAGATTATCATGAAAATAAGGTAATAGTAGCTTTTCTAGGAAGGTGTCTGTGCCTACTATTGAGAGTATGCTGTTATCTCTGGGTAGGGTTTTCATTATTCTGCATTTCCCTCCGTGTTGAATTAAACTCGTGTAGGGCAAGGTCAACAGGCAGTTCTCAGAATGGGAAGAACACTTAATGTGAAACGAAGTGCTAGGTAAGAGCAGCAGCAGGGAAGTACTAGAGACACTGATTTTGAATTCCTTTTTTCTTTGCTCACTAGTCTGGTGTCTTCCCCCTATGAAATACTGGTCTGTCTAGTTCATTGTACAGATAGCTAATTTCAGGTCAGTGCATAGAATGTTTTGCAGGGCCTGCAGGAAGATTTGTGGGGAGGGTAGTATAAATAAAGAAGGACGATTTCTGGTGATTGTTGGCAAATTGTAAGGTAGCTCAGTTCTTTATGCACTTTTCAGTCTTCTCTTCTCCTACCACGCCTTCTTTTCCCACTATGCCTCTCACATTTAAAAAAAAAACAATAAAACTGGTTAAAATTATTTTAAGATGATGATCTACATATTCAAGCTGAGGTAATTTTTATTTTAAGAAGCCCTACCAAATTCAGCCCCACTCAACAGACTTGTTAATGTCCCTGAGAAGAGTAACATACAGAGTTTCCGTCATCACCAGACTCTAATTTTTAAAAACCATATAAACAGTATAAACCCACTAACTTAGGTAGAGTTTATCTCTGGTTCGTCATTAAAATTGTCACTGGTTTGGGGCCCTGCCTCCATTCCTATCCCCTTGGAGTCAGTAAGAACCTGAGTTCTGTGGATACCATTGAGCATTGAGAGGTGCCCATTTCCTTTTCTTAAAGTCCACAGACAAAATATCTAGCTTACCCTTGGGGTGATAGGAAAAGTAAGGCTCACATTGGATTTTTTCTTCAAGGTGAATGTGGATGCTCATATATGGAGTGTATTGTGGACAAGATAAAGCTCTGACTCTTATTTGGAGTTATTTTTTATTGTGGCTAAATTATGTTATTTCAAGTTTCATGAATCCCAGGGTATCAACATACACATATAATTTAAATTTGCAAGAACCATATTTAAAAACTTAAAAACAAAGCTTAATTACTTAGGACTTTTTGAAAGTGTATATTATTGATTATGCTATTAGTTATCCCAATATTTCCTCCTTTGCCCCCGTCCACAAGGTACCCCCCTTCCCTCCAACCATCTCCCCCCTTAGTTCATGTCTATGGGTCGTGCATATAAGTTCTTTGGCTTCTCCATTTCCTATACTGTTCTTAACCTCCGCCTGTCTATTTTGTACCTACTGTTTATGCTTCTTGTTCCCTATACCTTCCCCCCCATTCTCTCCTCTCCCCCTTCCATCCTGATAACCCTCCATGTAATCTCCATTTCTATGATCCTGTTTAGTTGTTTGCTTACTTTGTTTTTGTTTTTTAGGTTCAATTGTTAATAGTTGACATCTTGTCATTTTAATGTTCATAGTTCTGATCTTCTTATTCTTAGATAAGTCCCTTTAACATTCATATAATAATGGCTTGGTGAGGATGAACTCCTTTAGCTTTACCTTGTCTGGGGAGCACCTTATCTTCCCTTCCATTCGAAAGATAGCTTTCCTGGGTGGGGTAATCTAAGTTGTAGGTCCTTACTTTTCTTCACTTTGAATACTTCTTGCCAGTTCTATTTGGACTTTTAAATCAAGTATTAAAATGTAAGGAAAATCAAAACTTTAGTATATAACAAAAACTACCAAAAGTTCTAAATTCTGCTGTTTAGTGCCCTGGCTCGTGTGGCTCATGTGGTCTGAAAGGGTGATGTGTCGAAATGGATCAGCCTCGGTACAAAGAACCAATCTAGTGCTTCAGCACCTACTGAATGATTTTGGTGAAAAACCAGTCTTTGTATAATGCTGCAGTCTAGCTTCAGTTAAAGCCAGGTTATATGTAGAACAGATAGGTACTTTTTAAAAAATTCATTATGCTATAGCAGTGAACAAAATGAGCAAGAAACTTATTAAGCATACTGGCCCCCCCCCCTAAAAAAACATATAAAGAACTTACCACGTGGAATTTAACTTTTCCTCTGTTGTTTTTAAAGCTCTACATACCACCCACAGAGACAGTGCTGCCTGGTGTGGGTATATGAGTTCAAGAAAGAGGCTGGAGGAAATCTGAAGTTGCTTTAGACTGGCTAATAAATTATGTGAGGATGAACGTGTGGTGCTCTTGTTTAAAAGTGAAAACCAAGCATGCTGACTTTAGATTTTGTGTTTGTGTGTGTGTGGACATAGCCTGTCACAGGGGAAAAGTTGTGCAAGTTAAGCAGTGACTTGGTGTTTGTATGCGGACTTGAGAAGGTTTGCTCTACACATCGATCACCACCCGTGTTAAGAATATGCACTGACTGTTGCTTGCTGTGAATCATAAACTGGAACCACATGGGGAAATGGAAATTCTGTTGTGTCTAAGCGTTGGATGTCAGTACATTGGAAACGGCTTCTAAACGGATTGCAGAGAAAAAGCAGGAAAAAGCAGGACTGTTGTTGACCTTCAGTGGCACAGAAGGGGAGACCCTAGCAATAGCAAAGAGCACGCAAGGGCATTTGTGAATAAGGGTGAAGGGGAGCAGGAAGTAACAGTAACAGTTGGTGTTTCATATGACAGGGTAAATATTTGTTACTTTTCAGTACCATCGTGTATTTGAGCTGCACTTGCCTGATTTATTCATTTATAAGATAACTGGACCCTTGTCAAAAATACAAAATCTAAATTCTTAGAATGATTTCCAGGTAGAGGCATGGGGAACTACAATTTTAAAATCTTTAGTCAAATTAAGAAAACGCTTATTTAGGCCAACTCAGTAACCCTTAATGTTGACAAGTTGTCATAATTTTAAGTTAATGTGTTACATGGAAGTTTCTTGTTGAAGTAATGTATCACGTGGCAGTAGAAGTACAATAAATACCAATGTTGACAGACTCATAATTTTAGGGTCAATAGCTTATCCTTTGTGTGGGATTTTCTTGTCCTGTAAAAAGGATTGGGCATCACCATGTAGACGGAAAGACACAGTCAAAACTTGTGCCCCTGTATTTGTGCCCCTGAAGGTCAGTGCAGCGTTACGCCTGTCCCCATCCCACCCGGCCTCTTCCCTGTTTCTCCCGCCCCACTTTGTTCTCGCCTCTCTTTCTTCTTCTTGCTTTCTCCATTACCTTTCAAAGAGTACAGCCTTAAGTCACCAAATTCTTATCCTAAAACATGAATTAGTTCGTTAAGTACCTAGTGTAAAACCTAAAAGGTGATCTAGGCATCTGGTCCCATCCACATTGGAGCTTAGTTTTCCTTTCGAAAGTCCTCATCTTAGTCAACTTCATTTGGCCCAAGTGTGGTGATGTCTTCCACTCGGTTGTAATCTAGTCTCTTAATTTTTCCACGTGAGCTCTGAAACCAGATGATCCTCCTGCCCCGGCAATTCCTTATGTTGGTAGTTAATTCTTTATCCCTGGTTATTACAGAAGCTTATTTGTTTTGTGTTACTTCTCTCTGAATGAAGCACTTCTGAATACCTTCATCTTGCCATCTTAGCACACTTACTATAATGAAATCTAAAAGACATTGAGTTACAGAACTGAAATTAGTATACAGTGTTAAAGATCTTGTTTATTCTACATTCCCATCTCAATGGTGCTTTTCTTTTTTTTCTTTTTTATTTAATTGTTGTTCAAGTATAGTTTTCTCTGTCTTTTACTCCCATCCCAGCCAACCCTCAATGGTGCTTTTCTAGTTTGTAGGAGATTTTCAATCTTATTAGAACTTTCTTGCCCAGGCTGCTGTGGCTCAGTGAATTGCACACCAGCCTGAGAACCAAAACGTCACTGGTTCGATTCCCAGTCAGGACAAATGCCTGGGTTGCAGACCAGGTTTTCCCCAGTTGCAAGAGGCAACCAATCAGTGTATCTCTCAAACATGGATATTTCATTCCCTCTCTTTCTCCCTCCCTTACCCTCTCAAAAGAAAAAAAGAACATTCTTAGTATTGTACATTTGGTATCTGAATTTTCCCACTCTGTCTTCCTTCCAAGAATGCATATTCTGGAGGAGATTTTTCTCATCTAAGAATGTTTACATGTATCCTCAAAGTACTGAAACTTCTGCAGCTATCTTTTCATAATTCAAGTTGTACATAGATTTTACCCAAAGGCCAATCTAAAAAATGAAGATGCCTTTTCCTTTTGGTGGTTATTTTCTCTTTGGATAAAAGTCTTATACACACAGTCTTATGATATAATAATACCATACATAGTCCAGCACCTACTAACTGTTGCAAAATGCCGAGTCTCAAAATATCTAAGTTGGTTTGTTTGTTTTATTTTTAAACAACTGGAGGTTGTTTATCCAAACCTTGTTGGTCTCTTTGCTTTAACAAGCCTGGTCATGGTTCCCAGACAAGATTCAGATCACACTGTCCTGCATTTCTCAAAGAGGTTACAGTCTAGTTAAGGAAGACATAAATACATGAAAAGTAAAATAAGTGTATCAAACACTGTTACTCAGTGTCACCACGCAGGAATGGCACAGACAGTAAAACCTGAATTCCTAATGAAGGGAGAGTTGATACTTTTTACTTTGTAAACTAGTGAGCAGAAACAGTTGATTTTCTCCTCTCTGACAGAAACAAGTGCCCGACCACCTTTCTAGCATCTTCTAAGAAAGGTGCATGTATGTCTGTCTACTTCTCTTTGCCTCACAGGCACATCCCATTATGACCTCCCTACTTTTTCCCACAGTCATGTTTAAACATTATTTCTCATGAGCATCTTAGGTTTTCTTTCATTATTTGTTTATTTGTTTGTTTATGTTTAGAGAGAGGGGAAGGAAAGGAGAAAGAGAAACATTGATTGGTTGCCTCTTTCATGCCCCACAACTGGGACCTGGCCCACGGCCCAGGCATGTGCCTTGATAGAATTGAACCAGAGGCCTTTCAGTTTGCAGGATGATGCCCAGCCCACTGAGCCACACCAATCAAGGCTTAGGTTTTCTTGAGGCTATTTCTCAGTCCTTTGGCAGATAATCAGGACAGCTGGCTGCTTAGGCATTAGAAGAACTGGGATCTCAACAGAGTCAAATTCTCAGAGGACTTCTGCTTTCGAGAAGTCAGAGTAGTTTCTTTTTCCCTCTCTATCCCCGAGCTGCCCTCCCAAGTCTCACCTTTCCCTGCCTCCTCATATCCAGTGCTCTTCTCTTCTCCCACACTGCTGCAAGGGGCAATAAGATCACCACCAGTTGCCTGAGTTTTTCGCCAAGTGAAAGAATTTAAGCACAAGACGCATGTGTTGGCAAGGTGAATCACATATCCTATCCTTAACTCTTTTTTCCCTAGAGAGGCACAAGCCTAAAACTTTAACTGTACATTTCCCAGGGCCTCCCTTTGATCATACTCCTGTGCTTCACTCTTGTGTTCTTAGCTGTGCTCTTTAAGATTGAAGTTCTTCATACTTCAAGGCTTAGCTACCATTCTTAGATTATCATCTGTCCATTTGGACCTCTGGAAGAGTGGGGGCCTTTCCACTAATAGTTCCTTATTATTTCTATCCTTACCCTCTCCTGCCTCATTTCACCACTTCTGTTGAAACTACTGTTTCAGAAACCTCATTTCCAACCTATCAAGCCTCCTTTGTCTCCCTATACACCACTTTGTTCCCACATCCTCCTTTTATCCCTTGCCCTAAGGTCCATGGGGATATTGGTCTTCTAATTCTGGACCTTGCCCTAATCTCAAGCTTTTGTCCCACCCACCCTCTTTACTCCTTGAAAGTCCAATTCATGAAGTTATAGACACATTTGCATATGATCAGCAGTCATTGTCTGTCTTACCATATCACATTTAAAATATGTAAGAGTTTTGTGGTCTTATTTTGCGATTGGCCCTCAAGTCTTGTTTACTTTGGAAAAGCTTATGTCTCAGTCTTTACCATTCAAGATTGGACTTACGCATAATGTGAACTGAATAGCATATTTTAATTTTTTTTTGTGGAAACTATTTTGCTAGACCATGTGAATGAATTGGAACACTGCAAAGAGGCTTTATCAGAGCTCAAGTTTGAACTGTCTGTCCGGACTGTGTGTCTGGCTCTGAGGTGTGTTTTCATTGTGAGTGATAGCACTGATGGGCTATAGTTCTTTCTTTAAATTCTATTTTATTGATTATGCTGTTACAGTTGTCCCAATTTTTCCCCATTTGCCCCCTCCACCCAGAAACTCCCCACACCGGCTTGCTCTGGTTCCACATCTTTTAAAATATATTTTAAATCCTCACCAAGAATATGTTTACTGAATTTTAATTTTTTAAAGATTTTACTTATTGACTTTAGATAGAGGGAAGGGAGGGAGGAGGAGGGGGAGAGAAACACCTACGTCAGAAAGAAACATCCATCAGTTGCCTCTCAGACAGTCCCCTCACTCTTGTCCATGTGTCATGCATATATATTCTTTGGCCACTATATTTCCTATGCTGTCCTTTATATCCACATGCCTATTCTGTAACAACCAATTTGAACATCTAATCCCTTCATTTTTTTTTGCCCCCCACTTCGAATCTGGCAACATCACTATGTTCTCTGTATCTATGATTCTGTTTCTGTTCTACTTGTTCATTTATTTTGTTTTTTAGATTCAATTATTGATAGGTATGTATTGTCATTTTATTGTTCATAGTTTTGATCTTCCCAAAGAAGACCCTTTAACATTTCATATAATACTGGTTTGGTGATGATGAACTCCTTTAGCTTTTACTTGTCTGGGAGGCTCTTATCTGTCCTTTGATTCTAAATGATAACTTTGCTGGATAGAGTAATCTTGGTTGTAGGTCCTTGGTTTTCATCACTTTGAATATTTCTTGCTAATCCCTTCTAGCCTTTTGAGAAATCAGTTGACAGTCTTATGATATCTCCCTTGTAGGTAACTAACTGCTTTTATCTTGCTGCTTTTAAGATTCTGTGTCTTTAACCTTTGGCATTTTAATTATAATGTGTCTTGGTGTGGGCCTTTTTGGGTTCATCTTTTTTGGGACTCTCTGTACTTCCTGGACTTGTATGTCTATTTCCTTCACCAAATTAGGAAAGTTTTCTGTAATTATTTTTTCAAATAGGTTTACCATTTCTTGGTCTCCTTCTTCCCCTAGCAGCCCCATGATGCGAATGCTTGAAGTTGTCCCAGAGGCTCCCTACACTATCATCATTTTTTTTTAATATTCTTTTTTCTTCTTGCTGTTCTGATTGGATGTTTTTTGCCTTCCTATATTCTAAACCACTGATTTGAATCTTGGCTTTATCCACTCTACTGTTGATTCCCTGTAAATTGTTATGCATTTCATTTAGTATGTCCTTCATTTCCGACTGGTTCTTTTATGGTTCTTTTACTGTTTTTTTTTATGGTTTCCATGACCTTTTTCATGCTGTTGAAGTTCTCTTGAGTTCATCTGCTTTTCTAAGTTCATTCAGCATCCTTATAACGACTGTTTTTTCTGCATCTAGTAGATTGCTTTTCTCCATTTTGTTTAGTTCCTTTTCTGGAGCTTGTTCTGTTCTTTCATTTGGACCATGTTTCTTTGTCTCCTCATTCTGGCAGCCTCCTTGTGTTTTTTTCTTTGTATTAGGTAGAGGTGCTACAACTCCTTGGTTTGGTAGCATGGCCTAATGTAGTAGGTGTCCTATAGGGTCCAGTGGCACAGCCTCCCCTATCACCCAAGCTTAGCAGTTGAGGTGCACACTCTGTGTGGGCCAAATAACACCCTCCCCTTGTAGGTGAGCCTTGATTGCTGTTGGCAGGTCAATGGGAGGAATTTATCCAAGCTGATCAGGTGCAAGGACTGGCTGAGACCACTGACCACCAAACTCTGACCACCATGGAGGATCAGCTATGCAGGGGCCTACTCCACAGAGTAGGACTTACTTCAGCAGGGCTGTGGTGCCCACTGAGTTCGCCTCTTGATTGTGTCACTTGTGGAGGGGGTTGGGTGGTGGTGCTCCAGTGTGGTCTGTAGCTTTCCATCGGGTGTGCTGGCTCTAGGGTTTCCACGTGGTGCAGGCCAAGGTCAGCCCCCTGGACATGTTCTGTCCAGGGCTACCTGGCGTAAGCTACAAAGTTGTCTGCAGATGGCTGCTACTTGTTTTGGTCTTGGAGGTTTCCAAGGTATGAACTGAGGCCAGATGCTGCTTATTTGGAAGGATTTAGAAAAATCTGAAGGATGAGGTAAGACAAACCATTTGTATGGAAAAGCCACTGGAAACAGCTTGGCTGGGCTCGAAAGTTGGGTGGGGTGGAGCCTCAGGGAATCACTAGGGTGGGCAAACAGTGTGGACCAGGTTGCTGGAGTCTCTGATAGGTACCCATCTGCCAGTTCTTTGTGGGGAGGGCTCCAAAAAGGAACGGTGGCCTTGCCAGCAGTTCTGTTGGAGAGAATGTTGTCCCCCAGTTCTCAACCTGATGCCAGACACTTCAGTTTTTCCCCATATGCCCCTGGTGCCTTTGAAGCTGCTGCCCCATGCTGGAGCTCAGAGGGAGTGAGTCTGAGTAAGTTCGTGTATGGGCCCTTCAAGAGGAGCTGCCTGTGAATCCATGAGTTTCTGTGTTCCACAGCTTCAACCCCCATTGGTTTTTGCAGCCAGAAGTTATGGGGACTTACTTTCCTGGCACTGGAACCCTGGGCTGGGGGGCCTGGTATCTGGGACTGGGGCCCCTTGCTCCTGAGACGTCCCTTCCAGTGTTGCCTACAGCACATGGCAGTGGGACCAGCCTGTTCCGCAACCACCTCTCCTGCCAGTCTCAGTGCGGTTTCTGCTTCAGTTCCGTATTTGTAAGACTTCCATTCATCTCAATTTCTGGTGGTCCTGAATAATGGCTGTTGTGTCGTTCATTTGTAATTTTGATGTGGCCGTGTGCGGAGGCGAGCTGTGTTTGCCTGTGTCGCCACTTTAGCTTCCTTCCCCAGCATGCTGCGGTTCTCGTCAGGCCTCCCCTGCCTTCGCTAGGACAGGATCTGCTGCGTTTCTGCCTGGGTAAACTCGGCGGCAGTAAAATTTACCGTGAAGTATTCATCCAGAAAGATGCCTGATCAGTGTCCATGTATTAAATCTGCTTTCTTTTTCATTTCAGATTTGTCCTATATGTGCAGCATTACCTGGAGGTGATCCTAATCATGTCACGGATGACTTTGCAGCTCATCTTACACTTGAACACAGAGCCCCTAGAGATTTAATATCCTTTCCAGATGCAACAAAGGAAAAAGTTGTTTGTAACAGTTGTCATTTTGATTCTTTTTAAGAGCAATATCCCCAAAGAGAAAAACTAACTTCTAATTTTATTTTATTTAGCTTATTTGATGTTTTCCTAAAAGCATCTTAGTGTTGAGATGCACTTTCTTACTTCTCTTTTCAAATGCTACGACTTTTATGAGTCATGCTTATTAAGTAAAAGTTGACTTGCTCGTCATTGTTAGTTTATAAGATATTTTGATCAGATTATAAGTCTTCGGGAGAATGTTTTCATACAAAAGAGGAAAATGCTGATCCAAATTAAAATCTAATTAATGGACTATAAGGAGGGTTTATTTGCTTCCCCTCTCTGTTCTCTGTTGCCTTCTCCTATTTCAGGTGGGATGGTGGGCAGATGTGCATTTGGGGCTCTTTTCCCTTTTGGAGTCTCCTCCAGGGAAAGCCATTTCCTGCCCAGTCTCTCTGAGTAGGATAGCATACGGTCAGGTCCAGCTCTAACTTCCCTTTCCATTTTCATTTCTGCTTCCCCTTCCCAAGCCTATATCTCATGAACGTTCTTGGCATGCTCCCAGTAATCTCCCAAAAGTTTACTAGCCCACCACAGTAATTAAATTGTAGGCGCGGTGCTTCTGGTTACAGGTGATGAATTGTTTTGTAAAACTACCACTGATTACCATAGGATTTTGTTCTCATGTAAAGATTTCGGTGTTCATTGCATTTGGAAGCAATTCAAGTGCAAATCACAACTTTTTTCTCTGCCAGACTTTATTCTTAATTCTTTTGAATGCCTCTTGGCAGTCGTAATTCATATGAGAAAGACACTGGTTTGGTGATTTTCTTGTCCTACAGCTCCCATCCCTTGATCGAAGTTCCTAATTTTCTAATTGGAAACATGGCCCTTTAGAGTTGCAGGGAGAGAAGTGGAGACCAATGGAAAGTAAAGATACGAACCCAGCCCCAGATACTAGTGTCAGCCCAACCTGAGCCAGTACTCACTAAGCAGAGGAAGCCATTCTTTCTCTCTCCTAAGTGCAGGGACCCTGAAAGCAATAGGAAGAAAGCAGTGGCTATTTTTTCAGAGCATATGGAAACCCAAATGGGCCAAAAATACTTAAACCTTTGAGTCACTTTCCATTTCATATAAAAGAGTTCTACAACAATACTCAAAAGGGCTGTGTTTGAGCCATGCTGCACTCCATCTCCATGATGGCAAATAATATAAAACCAAGCTGTTATCCTGACTCTTTTCAACAAGTTCATGAACCTCTAGTGAAATTGGTGTCTATTCAGTAGACTGTCCCATATCATCTATTCACCATCATTCCTGTGAGATTTTTATAAGAATCTCTGGTTTCCAAGAGAAGATTAAATTATGTAAAGTATAAGAATAGGAGTAGGCATTTGTCACATTTTAGATTCCAAACAAGTATTACGAAGAAGTTGTTCAAAATGTTGGCATATCAGGTATCCTGGAAGCATACAAATTTTTCAGGCACTTAGTTGCTTTGTGGTAACTTTGGCATGAGGGAGAGTCTTCTCTGTAAGCCTCCTGGGCACCAGAACCTTTTGGGGTTTTTTTTTTCTGTTTTTGTTTTTTAGCAGCAGCAGCATTGGAAAAGAACTTAAACACAGTTTAAAACTAGTAACCCAGGGGACTCTTACTCTTGAATTTAAATTATTCATAATATTCCTTTCTCTTCACAGACTTTAACTGACATTTGGTCAGCTTATATATTAGCATACTCTCCCCAGATATAAAAACTGATGCTTATTAATTGTGGTTACTTAAGTGTAAACATGTAAGAAATTCAGTACCGAGAGCATCATGCTAAGGGAATGACTCACCTTGGATATCTGATTGGGCGATGCCTTTCTCCTTGTCTAGCAGTGTTATTTTGGTTATTTTAGCTAGAACCAGGAGGAAATTTCTTTGAAAACACAATATACACATACTCTCATATTGCTTTAGAGTTAATAGCCTTTATAGGTATAGTTGTGACATTTGCATTCTAAATTAAATGTGCTATTTTAAAATGCTTACAATTTAGGAAATCTAGCAAGGGCTTAAGTGATTTTTTTTTTCTGTCTATAAAATACTTGGGGTCTTTTCTTAACTTTGGAGTTATGATGAATCGAGTGGCGTTCGACATGTACGTAGAATGTTTCACCCTGGCCGGGGATTAGGAGGTCCTCGTGCTCGTAGATCAAACATGCACTTTACTAGCAGTTCTACTGGTGGACTTTCTTCTTCTCAGAGTTCATATTCTCCAAGCAATAGGGAAGCCATGGATCCCATAGCTGGTAAGTTAGTTTCGTGTTAGTAAAGGAAATGGCTGGGGACAGGGCACCCTTTCAGTTTTTTGGTGGAATTTGTGGTCCTAATCGCTCATCACACTCCTGCATTCTTTTACAGAATTTTCCAAAGTTTTGTAAGTGTAAAGTATTTTTAAACTAGACAGTTTAATGTAGTTCATATTATTCTGGTGTTTCTTTAAGCACTTATAGAGGCCTAAGGGAGTAAGACATGGCTGTATGCTCTGTTCATGGCCTGCAGTGAAACCCAGGAAAATCATAAGAGATTGAAAGACCACCACAATGTCATGGTTCGACCTCCACAAGTACACAAATAAGAAAACTAATTGACAAGACTAACGAATTAAGCTTGCTCTTCTCTGCAAGCTTAACTCAACTTTCTCAACTTTCTTCTCATACAAGAAAGTAAAGTAGGAATTTCTCTGTTCTTGGCTTGATTTGAGAGCTATATTGTTGCGCAACATACTGAAAAGTGCATGTTTTAATAGCTTGGAAAAGTCTTACTGAAGAACAATATTTGAACATGGAGTGTCTAGGAAGTCAAAGGATTTAATGGACGGCCACCCAGGAAGCCCCCACAGACAAAAGGGTTGAGGGTCAAAATGAAATATCAAAAATCACTGTAGGCAATGGAAGGGAAGTTGACTATGGCTGGTGAGCACACAGTAGAGTATACAGATACCGAATTATAATGTTATCAACCAGTGTTACCTCAGTAAACTTAATTTTTAAAAAAAATTGCTCTGGCCTGAGACAGAGGCCCCCCGAGCACACATAGGCAGTAACACGGGGAGGCCCAGGACGCGTTCTGAATGGGTGTGCACGGTGGCGTGTGCACCTGGAAGCTGCAAAGTGTCTTGCAGAGCATACTGCAACACTGAGAAGTGTAAGTCTGTTACGGAAACGGGACAGTTTCACTTACCAGTGTTCTTTAAAGTAGGAGATACACAGTGTAAAATATTCCAAATGTGCTTTGGGCCTTTGGATGTGCAGTAAACTGAGTTTTGGGGATTTAAAAAATATTTTTCCAAAGGGAGTACAGTATTTACCTGCTGTTTTTGGTAGAATGTTCTAAAACTAAAGGTTAATTTCTGGGCCGACGGTTGCCAGAGGGGAGTGGGAATTGAGGGACTGAGTGACAAATGGTGAAGGGATTAAGAAGTGCAGATTAGTAGTTACAAAATAAAGTAATTCTGGGAGCAAAACTCACAATTGAGAAATTCTCTCCATTCAGTTTTTTCAGTGAAAAACAGTTTAACAATGGATAACATGAAATAATGGTGTAAGAACTCCTGGGGTAAGACAACAGTGAACAAGAAAACACAACTGTTCATGAGTTTTCATATGTTTCTGTTTCATGAGTTTTCCATATCTGTTCATGAGTTTTAATGATGAAGAACATTTGCTAGCCTGGGAATTCTGCAAGGCAATTTTCAATTCCAAGTACGCTAGGTAGGTAGACCCTCCAAGTAGGACAAGGCAGTGATTGCACCTTCCCTAGGTGAATATGCAGGGACAAAGGTCCACATTACTCTTAATGAGTACCCCCTTATTGAAACAGGAGGGCCTGGATCGAAACAGACCACTAAATAGGCTATGCAGTCAGGAGCCCATCAGCCTTACTGAGCGTCTCCAGTGGTACTCTGGCACTCTCAGATGACAGTACCAGAAAGTCTCCAAGAGAGAAGACAAAGTCAAGTGTGCAAGGGTCATTGTTAAAAATGACCCAGGTCTTTTGGGTTTAATTCTGATAATTCAATTATCGAATAAATGTTTGAGTGCCTACTATGTATCAGGCACTGTTCTAAGAACTGGGAAGATCATAAACAGTACATTTGAGCTATGCTCCCCTGGAGCTAATGTTGCAAGGGTTTATATATTCTGATAGGACTAGTAGATGAACCACTTTAATCTACTAAAATACTAAGAGAAAGTATAACTGCATTAGCTCATTAAGTAAATAACTTAAGCAATACTATGTTTTGATGAAAACACACACTTGTATGTGGGTTAATATTCATGTGGGCATTCCCCACGCATAACTCCTTCCTCCAGGAGGTATCCTAAAAAGCATTGCTCTGAGCTGAAACTACATGTTGCCATGGGTACCTGCCTGTCGGCCATCATTTTTAATGTTCCTGGGAGGAAAGTGATCTGCACCCTTTTGTATTCCACAGTGTTTAAGTAGATACTAATGGTCTTCATTTCCATTGGCAGAGCTTTTATCTCAGTTATCAGGAGTGAGACGTTCTGCAGGAGGACAGCTTAATTCTTCTGGCCCTTCCGCTTCTCAGCTACAACAACTGCAGATGCAGCTGCAGCTGGAACGGCAGCACGCCCAGGCAGCCCGGCAGCAGCTGGAGACCGCACGCAACGCGAGCCGGCGCACTAACACGGGCAGCGTCACCACTACAGTCACGCAGTCCACAGCAACAACCAACACCGCGAGCACAGAGAGTAACCAGCAAACTGTCCAGAATTCCCAGTTTCTTTTAACAAGGTGGCTCATTTATTAATATTACTTTCAGAAGCAATGTTTATTAGCACTACACAGTCTGAAATACTCTTTTGTGCTTATGTATGTTGTTAGACACTCTGCCTTTGACCAAACCATTAAAGCCCCCGGATCTCTAACCAAAACTGCATATTCAGTATTTCTCCGAGAACATGGAAAATAATTCTTATTTTAGATAAAGTACAAATGCTGGTGGTCTTGCTCTACAGCATATCATCATCTAATAAGAATTTCTTTTCCCAGATTGCCCATAAAAATTAAGCACCATATCATTATGTGTATGGGATATATTAGGTATATTTATTATCATAATTCTTTTCTCTGCCAATTTCAGTCTTCTGTGAAATATTAAAAGGTACAAGAGAGGATTCCATAACGTGTTGGTTTTCTCCTGAGAATTTTATAAAGAAGCAGTATTTAAATTCTCGCGGTCGGTGTACACAAAAATAACTACTAAAAGAAGGGCTTACCACAGTGTAAGAAATATTCAGTACACTCAGTAAGTGGCTCTGCTGGATGGAGTAGAGCTCTTACTTGCTTCTGAAAACTGCCATTAGCAACTTGATTGTATTCCTGTGCCAAAAACCTCAAGCATTTTATGTGACTTTTAAGAATATAAAGGGGTTTGGAAGGAGCAATAATGAGTGGACTTTGGCTCAACATAGAATAAATCTGGTCTAATTTGGGCTTTTAATGGAATAGAGAGGAATATAAAGTAAAAACTGTGAGATGAAGAAGAAAATTAATGTAATACATCAGTTGTCTCCAAAATGCAATGTGTGTGACAGTCAGATGTTAGAAGAAAATATTATTTCTATGTATATTTCTTTTATGTCATACTTGTCTCTGGCACATTTATAGAGTTGTAAATAACATATTGTGGATGTGGACTAAATAATGTTTGTGGACCTCTGTCTAGAGCCCCAGCTTTGCCACCTACTTAGTTGGGAGCTTAGGCAAGTCACTTAACTTCTCCAAACCTGAGTTTTATCATCAGTGTCCTATGAGTTTTGCCTCTGGGGAGAGAGAATTGTTTTGAGGATGAATTGAAATATTCATGTGTGTATGATCTGGCTCAGTATCTGCCATGGTGTAAAGGCCCAATTAATGGGACCCATTATTATTTGTTACAGATCTAAGCAGGGAGTTTCAAGTAGGGAATTTATCTTTGAATTATCTCTGCAAAAGTCAGTTATGGTGCCTGGTTATTACCAGAACATGTTTCAGACAGATTTGCCTGCTGCCATGTAACCTGACCTGTAGGGACTGGCCAGCAGCAAGCATATCACTTGCCAGATGTAGGTACATACCTCAAAAAGGAGCCCTACCAATGTGCATATCCACTGAGAGCCCACTGACCTGTGGGTGGAATGAGTGTCTTCACAGTACTTATTAGAAAAGACATCTTCCATCCTGACCAGTGCAGCTCAGTGGATTGGGTGGTGTTCCGCAAACCACAAGGTCGCCGGGCACATGTTCAGGGCACATGCCTGGGTTTGCGGGTTCAGTCCTGGCTGGGGCACGTATGGAAAGCAACTGATCGCTGTTTCTCTCTTGCATCAGTGTTTCTTTCCTTCTCTTTTTCTCTCCCTTCCTCCCTTTCTAAAATCAAAAGTAAAATTTAAAAAAAAATTTGTTTAAAGACATCCAGCCCTTGCCTCATTGTTTGTTTTGTTGTTGTTTTGTTTTGTTGGTTGTGTTGTTTTCTTAGCCCCACACTTGTGGGCTCGCTAGGGGAATTTTCTCAGTGCAGTTGTCTACACTAGACATCCAGCTCGCAGGGTATGGGGATGGGTGCTTCTGACTGTGCCTTCTTGAAGGCCCCCTTCTGTCGTCTGACACTTCACATTGCATCCTACCTTGCAGTTTGCAGGCCACTTTCCACGTCTTTCATGGTACCCTTTGTTCCTGACTCACATGGTTTACCTATGGCAGTATTTCCCAAAAACTATTCCGTGTTTTATATATTCTAAGGAATATATGTAGTTATATATGTACATTTCTGTTTCCCCTAATGAATAAGTTTGGGCAAAACTAAGTAACAAAAATAGTTTATTTACCATTGGATTTCTCAGAACCTCAAATAGCATATTAACATGCGTCGTGAATGCTCATGGCAAGGAGTGGCTGCTGTGTTCCCAGGGGGAAATCCTGGTCTCTGGTCACACAGCTGTTGTGTGATCTGTGTGTGGCTCGAGCCTGATCTTTGGTTTCTTTGGTCAGGGACAGTTTCTGTTTGTGCAGCCCTGGAACCCATGGTGAGGACACGGTTTTTCGGGGATCGTTAACCTTTTAGAAAGTGATTAAGTGCCTATGTGAGGTTTCAGTCTTAGTAATGAAGTCAGCTAGTTTGGTTAACCCTAATCTGAAGATCCTTGACAGCTTTGCAGTTACCTCTAGATCCCAAATGAAGTTAACCTAGTCCTAGTCCACTACTAGATTCTTTTTATTTATTTATTTATTTATTTATTTATTTATTTATTTATTGGTATATTTTATTGATTATGCTATTACAGTTGTCCTATTATCACCCCTTCATTCCCCTCCACCCTGCACACCCTCTCCCACCCACATTCCCCCCCTTTAG
>CM052543.1:91740344-91758209 GCA_028533065.1 Trachops cirrhosus | reverse complement strand
TTGTCCCTATCTTGGTTGTGGGCACAGTGTGTACCTATGCCTCCATCTTGGCCGGAAGTCTTTTAAGTATATTTTATTGATTAGGTTATTACAGTTGTCCCATTTTTTTTCTCCCCTTTCTCTCCTGTGGCCTGAATCCCTCCACCCTCTAGCATTTCCCCCCTGCCATGCCACCTCACCTTAGTTCATGTCTATGGGTCATACATATAAGTTCTTTGGCTTCTCCATTTCCTATACTATTCTTAACCTCTCCCTGTCTATTTTCTATCTACCATTTATGCTTATTCCCTGTACCTTTTCCCCCCATTCTCACCCCTCCCCTCCCCACTGATAATGCTCCATGTGATCTCCATTTCTGTGATTCTGTTCCTGTTCTACTTAGTTTGTTTTTATTTTTTTTACGTTCAGTTGTTGATAGTTGTGAGTTTGTTGTCATTTTACTGTTCATAGTTTTGGATCTTCTTTTTCTTAGATAATTCCCTTTAACAGTTCATATAATAAGGGCTTGGTGATAATGAACTCCTTTAATTTGACCTCCTCTGGAAAGCACTTTATCTGCCCTTCCATTCTAAATGATAGCTTTGCTGGATAGAATAATCTTGCATGGAGGTCCTTGCCTTTCAGGACTTCAAATTCTTCTTTCCAGCCCCTTCTTGCCAGTAAGTTTTCTTTTGAGAAATCAGCTGACAGTCTTATGGGAACTCCTTTGTAAATAACTGTCTCCTTTTCTCTTCCTGCTTTTAAGATTCTCTCCTTATCTCTAATCTTGGGTAATGTAATTATGATGTACCTTGGTGTGTGCTTCCTTGGGTCCAACTTCTTTGGGACTCTCTGAGCTTCCTGGACCTCCTAGAAGTCTATTCTGTTTGCCAAATTGGGGAAGTTCTCCATCTTTATGTTTTCAAATCAGTTTTCAGTTTCTTGATCTTTCTCTTCTCCTTCTGATTCACCCCTATGATTCCGGTGTTGGAACATTTAAAGTTGTCCTGGAGGTTCCTAAGCCTCGCCTCAGTTTTTTTGAATTCTTCTTTCTTCATTCTGTTCCAGTTGAATGTTTATTTCTTCCTTGTGCCCCAAATCATTGATTTGAGTCAGGGTTTCCTACCCTTCACTGTTGGTTCCCTGTATATTTTTCTTTATTTCATTTTGTATAGCCTCCACTTTTTCCTCTATTTTGTGTCCATTCTCAACCTTTTCTTTGAGCATCCTGACCCACATTGCTGTATTGTGGCACTGTAGGAGTCAGAGAGGGAACAATGCTGCCTGCTTGGCTCTCAGCCGGCTTTCAGTCACTTACCCCGCTACCCAGAAGCAAACTGGGCCCTTCTGGTGCTGATTCTGGGGTGGGGGGCTGCTTGTATACATTCTAGGACCCTGTGGTCTCTCCAGCAAACTCTACCATGAGGCCTGGATTCTCTCCCATCGCCGCAACCCCCATAGGTGCCTGGGTTTTGTGGTTTTTTAAAGATTTATTTATTTTCAAAGAGAGAGAAAGGGAGAAAGAGACAGAGAAGCATCTGTGTGAGAGAGATACACTGATCGGCTGCCTCTCATGTATCCCCCATTGGGAACCTGGCCTGCAACCCAGGCATGTGCCCTGACTGGGAATCGAACCAGTGACCCTTTAGTTCGCAGGAGCGCACTCGATCCACTGAGCCACACCAGCCAGGACAGGTGTTTATAGCCAGAAGTTTTGAGGTTTTATGTCCCTGTGCTGAAACCCTGGGTTGTGTGGTCTGTCTCACTCCCCAGTGTTCCTCCCAGTTTATCTGCACACAAATGTGGGATCGCCCAGTCCTCCAGCTGCCTCCTTGCCAAGCGTTCTCCTGGGCTGCCCATCTCCACCCCTCCTACCAGTCTGAATGAACGTTTCTTCTTTAACTCCTTCATTGTTAGGCTTCTATACAGTTCAATTTTCTGGTAGTTCTTGTTATTTTTGTTTTTAAATTTGTTGTTGTCCTTTAGGTTGTGTAAGGAAGCAAAGTGTATCTACCTACACCTCCATCTTGGCTGGAAGTCCACAAGTTCATTATTTTTAAGGCTAAATAATATTTCATTGTATAGGTAAACCACATTTTGTCCACATCTGTTGATTGACATTTGTATTGTTTCCATCTTTGACTATTGTCATCAATGCTGCTATGAACATTTGGTGAGCAGGTACCTGTTTGAATCCCTACTTTCAATTCTTTTGGGTGTACAAGGCCTGTCCAGAAAATGCCTAACCATTATTAATATATTGAGAACAGTTTGCACCACATCAATGTAACCTGGCAGCCAAGGAGACTGTTCATGAGTGAACAATGATGACTTTACTGTGCTAGTCAGTGAGGGTGGTAGATGCTCTGAGTGAACATGTGTACTATGTGGCCCACACACTCAAAATGACTGAGCAAATAGAGCAATAAATCTGCATCAAATTTTGCATGAAGCTTGAACATTCCTCGGAGGAAACTATTTGGATGATTCAGAAGGCTGCAGCTATGGGCAACTGGTGAATGGCAGCTTCATCATGACAACGCATGCACTCATGCATCATGTCTTGTGCAAAGTTTTTTGGTGAAACATCAAATCACCTAGGTGACTCAGCCCCTACAGCCCAGATTTGGTGCCCTGCAACTTCTGTTTTTTTCTGAAACTAAAATCACCTTTGCAAGGGAAGAGATTTCAGACCATCGTGAGATTCAAGAAAATGCAATGAGATAGCTGATGGTGATTGGGAGAACTGTGTGAGGCCCCAAGGTGCCTACTTTGAAGGTGACTGAGGTGTGCATTGTCCTATGTACAATATTTCTTGTATCTTCTTCAATAAATGTCTCTATTTTCCAGGTAATTTCCAGAAATTACATATCTAGAAATTACATATCCAAACCTCATATATCTAGAAGTGAAATTACTGAATCATATGGTAATGCTACGTTTAACTTATGAGGAAACACCATACGGTTTTCCACAGCAGTGGCAGCATTTTACATTTGTAGCAAGAATGCACCAGGCTTCTAATGTCTCCACATCTTCAGTGACACTTCCTATTTTCATAAAAAAATGATAGTGATCCTAATGGATGCAAAGTATTACCTCATTATGGGTTTGATTTACATTTCTCTAATGACTGGTAATATTAATCATCTTTTCATGTGCTTATGGGCCATCTGTAGTATCTTCTTTGGAGAGATGGTTAGTTAAGTCCTTTGCCCATCTTTAAATTAGGTTGATCTTTTTTGTTGTTGAGTTGTAGGAGTTATTTATATCTTTTCAATATTAATCCCCTATCGTATATGATTTGCAAGTATTTTCTTTCATCCTATGGATTGTCTCTATTCTCTTGATAGTGTCCTTTCATGCACAAAAGTTTCTAATGTTGTCTCGATAGTGATTTTAACTTAATTAAAACAATAAGTCATCAAGTTTAAGCCAAAGTTTTTTTCATAAGGATATGAAATCATTCCAACATCATTTGTTGAAAAAATTACCCTTCCTCCATTGCATCAATGTCAAAAACCAAGTCTCCACATTTCTGTGGATCAGTTTCTGCATTCTATTTTGTTTCATTGATCTGTGTATGTCAATGTTCACTAATAGCACATTGTCTTGATTATTTTAGCTTTAAAATAGGTATTGTAGTTCTTTCAATTTTATTCTTTTTTTTCAAGATTGTGTGAGTTATTGCCTTTCTGTACCCATTTTAGAATCATCTTGTCTATATTTATTTAAAATCCTGGTGGGATTTTTATTGGTATTGAGTTTAATGAATTTCAGGAGAAGCAACATCTTTATTATGTTAAGCCTGCCAAACCATGAACATGACACACTTCTCCATTCATGTGGACCTTCTTTAACAACCTCCACCTCAGAGAGCATTGTACTTTTCAGTACATAGATCCTTTACATATATTGCTAGGTTTATAGCTGGGCATTTCAGTTTTTGAATATCATAAATGATATTATTTAAAAATTTTTTCATTTCCACTTGTACATCACATGCACATGGGAAAATGGCTTCTTTTTGTGTGTTGACCTCACTAAATTCACTTATTAGTTCACAGAGTTTCTTTTATAGAGAACTTGGGATTTTTGATAGAGGCCATCAGGATATCTGACAACAGGAACAGTTCTGTTTCTTCCTTTCCAATCTTTATGCATTTTATTTCTTTTCCTTGCTAACCAAGGTTAGGTTATGAACCATTTTTACTCACCACACTTCAGAAACCAAATGTGTGAATTTTTCCCACACCAACAACTAGCTCTGATGCTAACTGGGTGTCCTACAATCCAATTCAATTCTGACACTAACAACCTGGAGTTAGCGCAGACCCTACAGGTTAAGGGCTCATTCCCACAAAACTACTCCTCCTTCCTCCCCCAGATGCCAATCACAAGTCCCAGGTTGCCACCTCTATTTCTGACAAACCATATATAAATCAAGCATTTTCTTGTCCCTTATCAGATTTGATAACTTGCTAGAATGGCTCATAGGACTCAGAAAAACTCCTTACTTACTATTATTGATTTATTATAAAAGATACAACTCAGGACAGACAAATGGAAGAGATGCAGAGGGCCAGGTATGGGGGAGGGGTACCGAGCTTCCAGGCCTTCCCCGGGTGCGACTCCTTCCCAGCACTTCCGTGTGTTCACCAACCTAGAAGCTCTCTGAACTGCGTTGTTTAGGGGCTCTACAGAGGTATGATGTGCGCATGATTGACTGTGGTGATTCACTCAATGCCCAGCCTCGCTCCCTTTCTTGGAAGGCAGCAGGTAGGACTAGGAGCCTGAAAGTTCCAGCCTCCTAATCACGTGTTGGTCTTTCTGGTGACCAGCACCCATCTGAAGCCGTCTAGGGGCCCACTAAGAGTTGCCTCACTAACAGAAGATGCTCCTGTCTCCTCTATCACTCAGGAAATTTCCAGGGATTTAGGAGCTCTGTGTCAGGAACCAGAGACAAGGCCAAATAGATACATTTATTGCATCACAGGTTACAAACAACTGACTTTCATCTTGAAGACTCCCTCTTGCTCCCTCACTTGCTTGCTCCAGAGGAAGCCAGTTGCCATGCTGTGAGCTGCTCTAGGAGAGGTTCAGATGGCAAAAAACTGCAGCAGGCCTCTGGCCAACAGCCCGTGAGGAATTGAGACCCTCAGTCCCACAGCCTGGAGACAACTACTTGAGAGCACTCGAAAGCAGATCCTTCTGCCCCAGTCAAGTATTGAGTGAATCCTCAAGTCCATGTCTGTCCCACCAGAATCAGGGTGGGTTAGGGAAAGGGTGATATCGAGGTTGGTGGGCCCTTAGGAGGGAACAGCAGGCTTCACTGGCAGGGAGGGGCAGCCTTTGCACTCAGAAAAACAAGGAGGCTGTGGGTGGCTGAGACTTGGTCCTGGACCAAGCCCCATGGCGAAGGGTCAGCTTAGCTGGTCAAGCTAAAGGCTTTGCTTGGTGCTGTTGGAAAATCAGGAAGTTATAGTCAGGGTTCAGGGACAAGACAGTCTCGGGGTTCCAAGGTGGCCCCAGAAGAACAGAGAAGAATTCAGGGACGTGGGAAAGTTTGGTGGGAGGGCAGCTGAGGTGTGGATGTCCTGTTCACAGGCCCCGATGCTCTGCAGGGTGGAAGTCAGAGACAGAGGACAAAGGTGTCCAATGGCACATAGGACCTGCTGCGGCCTTGGGGTTCGGCGGTGTCCTGGGCCAATAACGTGGAGTGGCAGCCACATTGAACACAAACTCAGACACCCAGACACGGGGGAGGAGGGGCCGGAAGCGGGCATGCAGAAACAGGAGCCGGGGCCCAGATGAGAGCTGCTGGGCCCTTGACTGCTCTGCCTTTCACAGGCCGCTGAGCTCAATTTAAATTTTTTATTTAATGAACAATTTTTTTTTTAAATTTCATGCTTTTTTTTTTAAGATTTTATTTATTTATCTTCAGAGGGGAAGGGAAGGAGAGAGGGAGAGAAATATCAATGTATGGTTGCTTCCTGTGCATTCCCTGCTGGGAACTGGCCTGCAACCCAGGCATGTGCCCTGACTGGGAATCGAACCATGATCTCTTGGTTCACAGGCCCGCGCTTAATCCACTAAGCCACACCAGCCAGGGCTTAATGAACAATTTTTTATTTAGGCCTCACCATTTATCAGTAAGCACTTTGCACACATTAACTTATTTAGTCTTCACAGCAGCCCTCTGAGGGGAGGAATAATGATTCCTTCCATTTCACACACGAGGACTCTAAAGCAGAGAAGCTAATCGTCTTGCCCACAGTCACCACCTAGCATAGGGATTCAGGTCCTGGCAGTCTGGCTCCACAGTCCTAGCTCTCAATCACCGGGAGCGAAAACAATGGCCTTTCCCCTCCAAATTGGAAATATCTATTGTTTTTACTGATTTTGAAGGTAACTAAAGAGCCAAAAACAGATTTGAATAATGTAAAAGGGTATAAACAGAAAAGGAAAATTATACCATGTTTAGACATAGAGGTGTAGACATAGAGTTTATGTCTAGTTCTTAATACTGTATACTATTATCAGTTCTTTGGAGCCTAAAATGGCCAGTCAAAGTGAGGACAGCCAGGCTCAGTGGGTCACAGTTCTGGGAAGCTGGGGAAGAAGGCTCTGCACAGGGAGGAAGAAGAGTGGGGGTGGTGCACAGCAACTCGTAGGTGTATAGAAGGGCAGGTAGTGAAGGGCATGTGCTGAGGGTCCGAGGAGACCCACAGGCCCAGGGATGGGAGGCTTTGGCACTTATGAATATTCCAGGCAGGCTGCTGGGCCTTCAGGAGTGCGCTTCACCTTGGGCAGCGGGCACAGCTGGGCCTGGAGTTGGCACAATGCAGAGGACATCCAGCCCAGGAAGATCTGCCCCGTCTCCTCCCTGCTCCCAGCCCACTGCTGGCTCTGGGCCTGGCAGGGGAGCCTGAGATCTCCTAGATCCCCCACCCAGCTTCCCTAATGAGGCCCATAGGAGCTCCAGCTGTCAATCAGCTGACTCCTAGCACAACCTTTGTATTAGGAGGAGGCTGATGAGCGAAGATGCCAGGCATGGTGGCAGCCAGTCTGGCCAGGAGGGCAGTGACTGAGGACGGGCAATGTTGCAGAGGTCAGCACCACCCCTCCCCCAGGGGGTGAGGATCCTGGACTCAAAGGAGAGCTAGGGCCCCTGAACAATCAGACTGTTTTCCTTCACTGACACTTCACTATTCAGGGTTCCCCGCTGAGTGTGTGGTTTCTGAGGGACAGCACAAAGTTTAGGGGCTGAGGACAGACCAGGAAGTGCTGCCACAGGACAAGCAAAGAGAGCCTGGGAGGAGGCAAGAAGCCACAAGAGGCAGGAGGAGCAGCCGTCTCCAGAGCCTCCTGGGGGTGTCCTGGCTCGTACTGCTGCCTTCAGCTCTTCTGGGGGAACCCGCTGCTGCAGGGTCATGCCATGACCCTGGTCTGCAGTGCTGTGTTTAAATGTTCTTGGTTCCAGGAAGGGTCATTAGGTCCTATAGCCCACATTCAAGGAGAAAGGATTACGTGAAACATGAACACTCAGAGGCCAACCACAGTCCACCTTCTGGCCCCAAAGATTCATGTCCCTGTCACGTGTAAAATGCATTCACTCCTTCTCAAAGGCTGCCCAAAGTCTGCTCCCGTTATGGCATTAGCTCTAAGTCCAGAATTTCATCACCTGAATCAGGTCCAGGTGCGAATAAAGCTATACTTCCAGCTCTCAAATATGGTTCCTCGCCATCTGTGGGTTTGTGAAACCAGAGGGGAGCTGTTTGCCCCCACTACCACCCCACTGCCGCGGTGGAGCAGACATGGGATAATGACTGCAGACATCCCTGTTCAGAAACAGGTGAATGAGAGGCAAAGGAAACCGCTGGTCCACAGGAATTCCAAAATGTAGGTGGTTAGATGTCACAAGTTCCCCGGTCATGTTTCAAGGCCTGGGAATAATTCCCGTGACTTAGGCTGTGTCTTGTGGGCTCCCTGTTCTGCCTCTGAGCCCATCCTTCCTTTACCGTGAAAGGCAGTGCATGTTTGCACCTGAATAGTTTTCCCAGCCTGCTTCCTACTAGTAAAATTTGGAAGTCCAACAGCCTTTCTTCATTTTATACATCTCTGCCCCTTTCAGGCCAAGCTGGCAGTGTTTCCGCTTACATGGTTCTCAAAAACTTTGTGGGTCTCCTGTGAATTTCACAGTGGTTCACTCCCTTCAACAAAAGCATTTCTGCAGATCTCTTTAAAATTAGTGTTGTTACACCTTGGGCTCCTGCTGGGGGACACAGCTCTTAAAGTTTTGACAGCCCTACTGTTTGATTGGAAAGGATCTGGGAGGAACATTCTTAGTCTCTTGAAAGGGCCTTTTATGTGATTGAATTCTCTGCCCCTTTCATCCAACTGAGGTCTTAGGGAGGTATAGCCACACCCTTGCCTTTATTGCCAGACCGTGTTTTTATGCAGTCATTTCTTAACTTTAGCGCAGTCTGCCATCGAGAAAGAGTGAGAACTTGCAAAACCATCAGGTCCTAGCTGTTTTTGTTTACTAGTTCTTCCTTTGATTTATCTCACTCTTGCATTTTATGATAAGCAGCAAGAAGAAACCAGCAGTCACCTTCAACGGTTTACTTGGAAGTCTCCTCAGCTACATGCCAGGTTTAGTTGGCACACAGTCCACCTTCCACGCGATTGCAGATGACAATTCACTAAGCTCTCTGCCATTATGTAACAACTACCCCCTTCCTCTAGTTTCCAACAATAATCCTCATTTCCTGTAGAGCCTGTACTGGCAGCCTCCTCCAAGTCCAGAATTCTACTACCAACTTGTTGAGGCAGTCTAGGCTTTTTCTAATATGCTCCTCAAAAATCTTTCCAGCCTTTGCTCAACAATTGGTTCCAAAGCCATTCCTACATCTTCAGGTATTAGTTACAGCAGCCACCCTCCCCCATTCCCAGTCACCAAACTCTGTATTAGTTGTCCATTGCTGCATAACAAATCGCCCAAAACTTAGCTGCTTAAACCAATAACGTTTATTACCGCATAGTTGCTGTGGGTCACTCAGCTGAGTCCCCTGCCTCACGGTCTGTCACAGGCTGCAGAGAAGGTGTTGACCAGGGTTATGGTCTCATCTGAAGACTTGATTAAGGAGAGATCCACTTCCAAGCTTCCTCACGTAGCTCTCGACAGAATTCAGTTCTTCCTGGGTTGGACCAAGGACCTCAGTTCATCTTTGGCTCTTGGCTGGAAGCCACTCCTGGTTCTTTGTCGTGTGGGCTTCTCCATGGGAAAACTCATAAAATGGCAGCTTGCTTTATCAGAGCCAGCTAGGAGACGAATTAAAGAGAGAGAAAATTCAAGCAAGACAGAAGTCACATTCTTTTGTAACCTAAACTGGGAAGTGACATCCTATCACATTTGCCATACTTTTTGTTAGAATCAGGTAACTGAGTCCAGCCCTTGCTCAATGGGAGGTTATTACACAAGCGCGTGAATACCAGGGGGTGGGGGTCACCAGGAACCACTTCAGAAGCCTCCTACACACGCATTCTCGAAATTCTCTTCTGCAGATTTGTAAACACCGTATTTACCAAGTCCTCACGGTGTCAGCCTTCAGAGATGCCAGCGGACCTCAACTGTCCGCTCACCCCACACTGTCCTCCTGACTGAACTTAATTTGTTTCTACTGCTGACTCTGGGGTTTGCTCCATTAGAAGTGCTCAGAGGCAACTTTTCATGTATTTATGAGCCACTCATGGGTTTCTGGTTATGCATTTTGCCCATTTTTTTTTGAATTCAGGTCCCCGCCCCATCTTGTTGATATATGAGTTCTTTATATAGTCTCTCTACAAATCTTGATTGGGTATATGTGGTGTAAATATGTTCTTTCTTTCTGAAACTCAACTAAGCAATGATGCTATTGGGTTGAACATTGGAATTATTTTGGAGGCTATGAGATTTTTTAAAACAAAAGTAATACATGCATATAGTTTTAAAAGCCAAACAGCTAAAAGTCTATAATAAAGTTAGTCTGCTTGCTCCCCTCTTCTCTCGCCTTTTCTCACCTCTCTAATTTCCTAGAGGCAACCACAGGCATTTATTTATTTAAATTCTAATTCGAAGACATGTTCATCGATTTTTAGAGAGAGGGGAAGAGGAGGAAGAGAGAGAAAGAGAGAAACATTGATCAATTGCTTCCTGTATGTGCCCCAACGAGGGATCAAACCTGTAACCTAGGTATATGCCCTGATCAGGAATGAAACCAGCAACCTTTCAGATTATGGGACAACACTCCAGTCAACTGAGCCACACCAGCCAGGTCCCCTTGGAAGGGCACCCCCTCTGGCTGTCTTGGAAATTAAGTCAGGTTAGCTTTGGATGCACCTCAGACTTGCAATTCACTTCACTCTTTTGGGCCTTAGTTTCCTGGTCTTCAAAGCAGAGATAATATTTGCCTGCTTTCCTCACCCCATGTATGTGAACTGAGATGATGTCTGAGGAAGTCTTTGGAAATCACTCAGCTCTCTCTCAGTATATAAGGGAGGACAATGTCGGTTCGTGCTACACTCCCAGCTGAGGTCTGGGTTCAAGACCTACAGTGTGCCAGGTGATGCTGCTTGACCTCCAAGCCTCAGTCCATCAGAATCACCTGCTGATGGCTGGGTCCACCTCCCAAGATCCTGAGCTCATAGGTCTGGAGTGGGGCCCAAGCATCTGTTTGTTTTAAGATGCTTCTTGAATGATTCTCATGTGCAGCCTAGGTTGAACTGAAGGCTAGGTGATCTGGAAGGCCTCCATCAATTCTAAAAATAATCCAAGGCCTGCTGGGGATTCCCAGGCCAGAGGCACAGATGGTGGAACCGGATGGGCTGGGGCTACCACAGCAGTTCTTGGCTCCCTCATCTCTGCTCAGCTCCAGCAAGACCCTCTCCCTAGTCCGCCAGGCCCTCAATTCTCTGCAGTGAGAGCAGCTCAAGCTGTAAGGGTCACAGCTGTGCACCTGGCAGGCGGCCCTGAGACACTGCCTCATGCAGCCCACTGAGTCTCCAGGCAGGCAGCTGCAGGTGGGGTGAGGGTCAGCAGGCTGGGGTGGGGGCAGCTTAATGCAGAGTGCATTTACAAATCTTGGGGAGTAAGGGCTTTCAACTAGAAGGTGCTGCATTTTAAAAAACATTTAAAAAATTCTTTTGACTTCATTAAAATAACACACTATCAATATAAAAAACCTTCAAAAACAGCAGACAAGGTAAGAAAAACAAAACAACCAAAAATCGCACAAAATACTACCATCCAGCAGTAATCTCTGTTAACATTTTGGCACATTTCCAAATGTCCATACATGTCACGACCCTGACAGTGACGTTGTTGGATGTTTACTCCAGGGCAGGCCAAAGCTGAGCCTTGTGTGGATTACCTCGGGAGATGCCACAGGACACAAGGGGGTATAGGACTCACACGACTCCATCTTTCCAGGCGAAGAGATGGGCAAGAAATTGCCCGAGGTTGTTACTTGAAGGTGCGAGACTTCAAGCCCAAGTCTGTCTGGCTCCATGCTCTACCATTCACACCTGCCAGCCCTAAAGCAGCTGAGGTACAGGTCAAAGGTGTCCTCTTTCAAAGGACTTCCAAAATATCTCTCCCTTCATGTCTCTTGACCTTTCCCCCAAATCATTAAAATGCTTTGATGGTTTACCAGCAATCAAAGAAAGCAATTCAAAGGGAGATACCATTTTTCACATAGCACATCAACAATAATAGTGCATTGTTATTTCAAATAGTATTGTTCAATGCAGTGTTTCAAAAGAAAAGTTTAAAATTATCACACACATGCCCGTGAGGAGTTTTAAAATGTTCAAGTGCCTAGATTCAGATATCCCATTTCTAGAAACCTATCCTAAGGAAATGGAGAGGTGGTGGAAAGCTTATTTATAAGATCATTCACTGAAGCATTATTTAGAATTGTGAAAAATACTGTGGAAAAATCATCTGAATGTATAACATGCAGACTTCAGAAAATTATGCCAGCACTAAAAATCGCATTATAAAGTATACTTCATGGCACATAAAAATATTTTCAGAATATGTAAAGCAAAAAAAAAATAAGGTAGGATCCTGATTTGGTGAGGTTTGCAAAATAAATCCGAATTTAAAAAATGTTTTACGTTCAGTCTCCTCATTACCCAATAATAGAAAAAAGAGGGACACGGCCTCTCCAAATGTGCAGTGTATATTTAGGAAAGGCTGAATTCAAATAAGGGTTATGGCATATTCATGGTTCTTTTTCTCTGTATGAGGGCCTGACAGACTATGCAGAGATAGGCAGCTAAACAAGTTCAAGGGGAGGCCTGTGTGAAGGCCAGAAGGGACCTACCCAAGGGAGATCCTCAGTCATATAAAAAAAAATGGTTCCAGGCATGTGCTCCAAAACCGCAACATCAAAGTCAGAGCCTCTGGATCACAGCTGCCAGTGTGCAAGCAAGTGGCTTCTCTCATGGGTAACCATGAAGGGCACTGTCCCGGAGGGTGGCAGAGGGCCCTGTCCACTTACCAATGGTCAATGGCACTCCTGAGCAAAGCTGAAGGGTTTGCAAATATGAGTGGGAACAGCCTGAAAAAATGATCCAGTGTTACCAATCATACCTCTGAGTGGTGGTATTAACTAATAACTTTATATTTTTGATAGTTATGTACTTTCTAGTTTTTTTATTCTGAATATATGTAACTTAAAAAAATTCTTCTTAAGGCCCTGGCCAGGTAGCTCAGTTGGTTGGAGTGCCATCACATGACTGAAAGGTCACTGGTTCGATTCTCAGTCAGAGAGCATGCCTAGGCTGCAGATTCGATCCCCAGTTGAGGCGAGTGCGGGGGGCAACCAATCGATGTTGCTTTCTCTCTCTGTTTCTGTCTCCCTCTCTCTCTCTTTGTTTCTCTCTCTCTCTCTCCCCCTCTCTCTCCAATGAGAATAAAATAAACCTTTAAAAAATTCTTAAAGAAAATTCAAATATAGCAAAAGTAAAGAGACTACTAAAATGAACCTTCATGTGTTCATCAGTCTGTTTCAACTATTCTCAACATTCTGCCAATCTTATTTCATCTGTTCACACCAACTTTTTTCCCCCTGGGGTATTTTAAAGCAAACTCCAATCATCCCACCTCAGGCAGCAGAAGCTCCTTCAGGTTGTCTCCTGCATCCTTGTGAAACGCCTCCATTAGTCTTTGACAGTGACTGTGCTTTCTGACATAATGAGGTCCCTGCTTGGGGTAGATCTTTTTAAATGCTCATAAGTGCCTCTCACTGCCGTATGCATGCACCTTTGCAATATGACTTTGCAGCTTCTCCCCTCAAGGGGGGGCGTCCATTTCTCCTCCCTTTGGATCAGATCTGGGCTTGACCATGCTTTGACCAGTGGGACATTCTTGGCAGTAATAGTAACACTAAGTTCATTTGATTGAGTCCACTCTCAATTTTGGCAGAAGATAGAGGAGGCCGCTGATAAAGGTTGATCTCAGCTCTAATCTGTATTTGTTGTCTATCGCTGCATAACAAATCACTCTGAAATTGACAACATTTCTCATGTCACAGTTTCTGTGGGGCAGCTTGGGTAGATGGTTCTGGATCAGGGTCTCTCACGGGGTTGCAGTCAAGATGTCAGCCAGGCATTCAGTCATCTAAAGGCTTAACAGGGGCTAGAAGATTCATCTGCAGGATAGCTTCCTCACTTACTATGGGAAGGAGGCCTCAGTTCCATATCTTGTGGGACTCTTCTAGGGCTGTTTGAGCATCCTTACAGCATGGCTGCTAGTTTCCCCAGAGTGTGTGATCCAAGAGTTGAGCCGGGAGGAAGCCACAATGCCTTGTATGTCCTAATCTTGAACGTCACACACTGTCACGTCTGCCATATGCTTTTTATTAGGCAAATTACTAAGAATAGCTCACTTGAAGGGAGGAGGATTAGGCTCTACCTTTTGAAGGAAAAAGTATCAAAAAATTTGTGGACATATTCTAAAACACCATACTCTCCTATTCAGATTTCCTTTCCCAACTTGTCCTTATACACTGCTATCTTGTTCACAGGGCAAACAAGCCTTACCAGTTTTATAGAATATAAAAGGGAAAATTTCATTCTGAAGGAGGAATTTTTAGTGCAGCAACTTAGCTGTACACCTCTGTCATTTTGCAGTTGTTTTAAATATTTCAAAATGTATATTGCATGCTAGCAGTGATATGTATCATGATACATATATTATTTTTTCAATTTTCTCATGTAGGTATTTTAATATATCCTTCAGGTTTACATTGTATTAGCACTTGCATTTGTCTTTTCCAAACATGTTTGACAGTCCAATATGATGATTTTTTTAAAATATTTTATTTTTAGAGAGAGGGGGAGGGAGGGAGAAAGAGGGAGAGAAACATTGATGTGAGAATGAAACATTGATTAGTTGCCTCTCATGCACACCTCAGTTGGGGACTGAACCTGCAACCCACGCATGTGCCCTGACTGAGAATCAAACCAGCAACTCTTTGCTTTGCAGGATGATGCCCAACCAACTGAGCCACACTGGTCAAAGCCAGTATAGTGATTTCTGAAGATACAGTATGAAAAAGAAAAGGAAGATTGTAGGCCTAGGTTTACAAATGTTTATTTTACTTTATTTATTTATTTTCAGAGAGAGGGGAAGGGAAGGAGAAAGAAGGAAAGAAATATCAATGTGTGGTTGTCTCTCATGAGCCCCCTACTGGGGACCTGGCCTACAAGCCAGGCACGTGCCCTGACTGAGAATTGAACCAGCAACCCTTTGCTTCACAGGCCAGTGCTCAATCCACTGAGCCACACCAGCCAGGGTGATTTACAAACATTTTTGGCTAAGGTAGTAGTGAAGATTTTTAGTTTTCTGAGTCATTTCAATGCACTAAGGGACAATGGACATGAAAAAATTCATCTTTATTGTTAAAGATATTTATGAATAGGTTTTATGTGAACCAGTAATTTGGGGTGTTCTGTTTCCTTGTGAATCATCTTCAATGAGCAAGTTACACATTGAGCTATGACTCTGTCTTATTCTATTTGGACTGCTATAACAGAATACGATAGCCTGGGAAGTCCAAGATCAAGGCACCAGCAGATTCAAGTGTCTGGTGAGAACCTGGTTCCCAGACAACTTTCTTCACATAGCAGAAGGGGCGAGGGAAAGGTCTCTTTTATGAGGGTGTTAATCCCATTCATAAGAGCTCCTCTCATGGCCTAATCACTCCCAAAGACCTCACCTCCATATACCATCACAATGGACATTAAGATTTAATATAGAAATTTTGAGGGGACACATTTAGTCATAGCAGGCTCCAAAACTAAAAGATGCTTAACTACAAATAACAGCCATTTGGCAAATGATGGAAGTACTTATTGTAAATGACTACTGGAAAAGGCTCATGAAGCAAATTATTTAGTAGTAGGACTTATTGCCCAGAAAAGAAAAAGTTGTGTAGTTCATGAGAATCTAATAATGCCAGAAGTAAAATTAGAGATGACTGAGAATATAGAAAGGCTGTTTTCCCCCAAAATAGAACGAGGCACTCTGTTGATGACATCACATGACGCCAAAGAGGTTTTGAGTAGTATGCTGAAATCAATAACATCTCTACAGACATCTCTACTGATGAGCCAACAGTAAATTCACACCTTAATATTTGTGATACTTGTAAATTTGAGACCTCTGTTTCTGTTGTCCAGAGCTGCTACACAATTCATTAAGATATAATAATTATAATCGCGTATGAAGATAACAACAAAATTCCAAAAAACATAAAGCAAAAAATGAGAGAATTGCAGAGAGATACTGTCAAGTCAACGATAACATTTGGAAACATCAATACTTTATTTCCAATAAGTATAGAACAACTAAGTCAGAAGATCAGCAAAGAAAGAGAAGATTTGAACAGCACTGCAAACCAACTGGACCTAACAGACAACTCCAGCACACTAGGTAGACCTAACAGCAACAAAACAAAACTTCTCCACTGTACATGGGACAGTCTCAAGATACACTATATGCTAGACCATAAAACAAACTTCAGTGCATTTAAAAGGATAGAAATAATATATTCTCCAGCTACAATGAAATGGAATTAGAACTCAATAACAGAAAGAAATCTGGGGCACTCTGAAGTATGTGAAAACTAAACAACACAGTCCCAGATAAAAATTGGGTCAAAGAAGAAATGAAAAACAAAGTCAGAAAGTACTATGAGATACATGAAAACAGAGACAACGTGCCATGGCTTGTGAGGGGCAGTGAAAACAGTTCTCAGAGCAAGTGCTTGCTTCAAAAAGAGGAAGGATCTCAAATGAATAACTGAATCTTCCACCTTATAAACCACAATGAGAAGTACAAACTAAATCCAAAGCACATAGAAGGAAGAAATTAACAAAGATTAGAATGGAGATAAATGAAATCATTTTTTTAAATACAGAAAATCAACAAACCCAAAAATTAATTCTTTGAAAATATCAACAAAATTGACAAACATTTAGCTAGACTGAGCAAGGAAAAAAGAGAAGTTTCAAATTACTAAAATTATGAATGAAACTATGAATGAATTATGAATGAAAATTATAAAATTATGAATCAAATTACTAAAATTTTATGAAATAAAAGTTATGACATTACTAACTACATTACAAAAATATTATTAAAATAATTATAAGAGAACACTATGAGTTGCTGCATGCCAACAAACTGGATAACCTAGACAGAATGGACACACTTGTAGGTAGCTACAAACTGCAAAAATAGACCAAAAAGGAAATAGAAAATTTTAATAAATTTATAACAGGAGATTCAGTCAGTAATTTTTAAAACTTCCGACAAAGAAAAGCCCAAAACCAGATGATTTTACTGTTGCCTTCTACCATGTGTTTGAAGAAGAGCTAACATTGACCCTTTTCAAACTCTTCCAAGAGAGACAGAACACTTCCTAACTCATTCTATCAGGCCAGTGTTACCCTGATGCCAAAGACATCACAAAAAAATAACTACAGACCAATATTCCTTATGAATATGGACATAAATATCCATAATAAAAACACTAGCAAGCAAAATGCAGCAATATATTAAAAAATTTATACACAATGACTGAGTGGGACTTATCACAGTAATTAAAGTTTGGTTCAATATATGAAAATCAACTAATATAATATACCATAACAATAAAATAAAGTACAAAAACACATGATTATCTCAATAGATGCAGGAAAATCATCCAACAAAATCCAACACCCTTTCATGATAAAAATATTTAGCAAACTAGGGAAATAAGGGAATCTTTTCAACCTGATAAAGTATTATCTACAAAAACCCTACAGCTAATATTATATTAATGACCAAAGACTGGATGCTTTCCCTCTAAAATCAGGAACAAGAAAAAGATGTTCATTCTCACCAATTGTACGCAACATTATGCTGGAGGATCTAACCAGGGTTAGTAAGAAAACGTAGTAAGAGGCATCCAGATTAAAAGGAAGAAATAAAACTATCTTTATTTGAAGGTACTATATATAGAAATGCTAAGGAATCTACTAAAAAACTATTAGAAATAATCAACGAGTTCAGCAATGTTGCAGGATACAAAATTGAAATACAAAACTTTATGTTTTTCTATACATTTTGATAATCTGAAGATGAAATTAATAAAACTTCTATTTTCAGTACCATCATAAAAATTTAAATTCTGGGAATCTATTTAACAAAAGTGTAAAATTTATATTCTTTTTTTAAATATATTTTATTGATTATGCTATTACAGTTGTCCTATTATCCCCCCTTCATTCCCCTCCACCCTGAACTCCCTCTCCCACTCACAGTCCCCCCTTTAGTTCATGTCCATGTGT
>CM052543.1:91698136-91739844 GCA_028533065.1 Trachops cirrhosus | reverse complement strand
AACTTATGACACATGGACATGAACTAAAGGGGGGGAATGTGGGTGGGAGAGGGTGTTCAGGGTGGAGGGGAATGAAGGGGGGATAATAGGACAACTGTAATAGCATAATCAATAAAATATATTTTTTAAAAAAGAAAGAAACTTGCATACTGAGGAAGGGGAATTATCTAGAATGACTCTGAGCTTTTACGCCAAAGATGATGGAGAGAACAGAAAACCAGAAGGAGGAGGCTTAAGGTCTTAAGGTTCTAGAGAAGGAGACAAGTTCTTTTGTAAAGTAAATTTTTATTGATGTTAAACGTGTACACACAAAAGTGCAAAAAATGTAAGTGTGCAGCTGGATGAAATTTCACAAACTGAGCACATCTGTGTAACCCCCACCCAAATGCAATTTAGAATATTAAGAAGCTCCTGTGCTCTTCCCAGTCTTGACCTCTCCTGAAAAGTTGTCCTGGTTCCCATTCTTATCAGTATATACTAGTTTTCCTTGTCTTTGAACTTCATGCAAATGGAATCATACAGCATGTGTCTTATGTGTCGTTCTTTTGCTTAATATTATTTCTGTAAGAGTTATCCATGTCACTGCATGTAGCAGTAGGGTTTTTTTTTGTTTTGAATTGCTGTGTAATATATCATATGAACATACCACAATTTTTTATGTATCTATTCTTTTGCTGATAGATGTTTGGGTTGTTTCATATTTCTGGCCAATACAAATAATATTGCTGGAAACACTGGTCTCCACATCACTGGGTACCCACTTCTACTGAGCACATACCTAGGAATATGACTGCTGGGTCATGGGATACGCACTTGTTCAGCCCAACCAGATATTTCCAGAATGGTCATATCAGTTTACACCTCCCCTGGGGTGTGCAATAGTTCCATTGCTCTACATTCTTGACCATAAATGGTATTTCCAAAATATATGTTCTGTAACTTTAGCCACTCCCATGGGTGTATATCAACAACTCACTATGGTTTAAATTTATATTTTCCCAGTGACTAATTTTGTTGACTATCTTTTCATATGCTTCTTGGTAATTTGGATATTGTCTTTTATGAGGTATCTGTTCAAGTCTTTTGTCTATTTTTCTCTTGAGTTACCTGTTTTTTTCTTATGGATTTACTTGAGTTCTTCATATATTCTAGATATGACTATGTTGTCAGATATGTGTAATGCAAAAATTTTCTTCTAGTCCATGACTTGCCACTTTACTCTAATAATATTATTTGAGGAATAGAAATTCTTATATTTAATATAATCCAGTTTGTCATGGTTTCCCTTTATTGTTAGTGCTTTCAGGTCCTATTTAAAAAATCTCTGCTCATGTCAAAGGCATGGAAATATCATTCTATATTATGTCCTAGAAGCTTGATTGCTTTACTTTAAGTTTAGATCAACAGTCCATCTGAAAGATATTTTATTGTAGGGCTGGAACTAGAGGTCAAGCCATACAATAAAATATGTATGGTTGCCAATGCCATCCTTTCCCTTTCCACTGCAATGGCATCTTTATCATAAGTGTGGGTCTATGTGTCTAAACTAGTACCAATAACACACTATAGACATATTACAAGACTTCAAATTTGTCAGTACAAGTCCTTCGTCTCTGCTGTTTGGCCTCTTAAATGCCATATTGTTTTAAAATGTAGGTTTTATTTATTAGTGAGGTATAGTGAGGCCAGCAGATCAGGAGATGACTTCCTTTGAAAAGATAGCTGTTACTCACAGTTTCAAGAGGAGAGGGCACGCCATACCATGCAGGGACACACAGGAAAACACCAGAGTTGATTGGGAGGCAGAGGAACAAGGAGAAAGCATGGGCAAAAACTTTATGGTGGTATTCATGGAAAGGAGTGGGTGAGGCAGTGTAAGCAGGATGAGAAGGTTCAGGACTGGTGGTTTGAATGATTTTAGCAGACTACAGGAGCTGTTCTGAGTTGCCTGGCTTCTGGCCCTGGGTAGATGAGGGCAGGGGAGTGTTGGTACCAGCAGCGATTCTCAATCTTTTTCATCTCATGGCGCACAGAAACTAATCACTAAAATTTTGCAGTACATCAAAATTATATTTTCTGCCTATCTGACATAAAAATAAGTATAATTTTGGTTAATCCACACTGGACAGCAATTGTTGTGTTGGCTGTTGTCATTTTTTAATTTAACAATCTAAAGGAAAATAGGTCAGTGCCCCTGACTAAATAGTCAGGTACTGCATAGTTAACAAATTCTTGTGGCACACCCAGTTGAAAATTGCTGGCCTAGAGTATAAGAGCCCATCCAGTGAGAGCTGAGTAAAGGAGGTAGTTGGGAGGTATGGACTTTGGGTTGCTTGGTTTGCATATGAAAACCCCATTCACAGGGCAGTAAAAATAGTCATTTGCTATCTCTAGCCACCATAGTGGCTGTATCTCCTGGGTTGGCAAGACCCCCAAGATATCAATAAAGCATCATGAAATACAGAAAATAAAAATAAAAATCATGATTAACACGCATGTCAACTTTAGAATCAGTTTATCAATTTCCAACAAAAAATACAAGTTTTTATTGTCTTTGTATTAAATCTGTAGTTCAATTTGCAAAGAATTAATACTTTTCATAATATTAAGTCTTCCAGTTGAAGAAACAAGAATATTTCCACCTTTTCTTTTTAGCTGAAGTCTTCTTCAGTTCCTATGACTGATATTTTTTGGTTTTCTTTGTAGAGGACTTACACATTTTTTGTTTAACTTATTTCTCAAGTATTTGATATATTTTGATTGTATCTAAATGGTATCTTTTACTTCATATTCTCATTGTTTATTGCTAGTATGCAGAAATACAATTGATTTTTGTTCCATTGACTTTGCAGCTAGTGACCTTCCTAATTTCACTTATTAATTCTAATAGTTTTCTATAAAATCTTTTAAAATGTCCTACATACACAATAATGTTGCCTGAGAACAATGATCATTTTATTTCTTCCCTTCCAATTCACATATTTTTCAATTCTTTTGCTTGCCTTATTGTGTAGTCTAGGATGCTGAGGAGAAGTGATATTAGCAGTCATCCTTTTCTTAGTCCCAGTCATAAAGGGAGAGCTACCAATATTTTACCATAAAGTATGATGCTTGCTGTAAATTTTTTCATTGACAGTGTTTATAACATTAAGAAAGTTCTCTTATATTTTTAGCTTGTTTATGATGGGGAACCTCAAGAGTTAGGCATCTTTAGATTTAAGTTATAGTTAACTGGATTAGTGGTTAATGCATGTAGAAAGCTGTTGTTTCAGGGATTGGAATGTACGACCAGAAGCACCCTGACTCCAGGAGAACCACAAGCAATTCCACCTTTGTGCCCCAGGAGGACTGCAAGCAGCCAGGATGGTTACTGAGTCATTGTGCTCCAGGATGGGAACATCTGCCCACTAAGATGCTGATAAAGAATCACTGGGCCCTGGCTGGTGTGACTCAGTGGGTCAGATCAGAACTGTCAACTGAATTCCTGGTCAGTACACATTCCTAGGTTGTGGGCCAGGTCCCCATTTGGGGGCATGTAAGGGGTAACTGATTGATGTTTTTCTCTCACATTAATGTTTTTCTCCGTATCTTTCTCCCTCCCCTCCCCATCTCTAAAAAGTAAATAAAATCCTAACCAAAAAAAAAAAATCACTGGGATGCTAGGAAAATCACCATGCTGCAACTTTTATCTGACTAACCTTTCCCCCTGAATCCCGAGCTCCTAACCTACTTTTTTTCTAAATTCCAAACCCCTTACTTACCCTTTTCTCCTCCTTATAAAAAAGGTCACCTTGAGATGAGACATTAAGATGATTTTCTTAAGGTACATAACCCTCCATCTTCTCAGATCACTGGTTATCTGAATAAAGCACCCATAAAGATTCAATCCTTGTCTCTACTTACTTGTTCTGGAAGTGACAGGCAGTGTGAATTCTGACTTTTCCAGTTTCATATCCTGGTGACTTCCTTTCAGGATGGCTTAAAGACTCTACAATGAGTCTGGGTATTTGGTGGAGAGTCCTGTTTGCTGCTGAACTGGGAGCCCCCCAAGGTGAAAATTTGGAGACTCCCAGCAGCTGCCAAGTGATTTCACTTAGGCACTCTCCTTCTCTAACTCTCAGCACTCCCTGTTGCCTTCACTTTCTATTGAACCACTGCGCTTTCTGGTTCAGGATTATATTGCTGGTTTACGACTTAGATCACTCATCAGAAATTAAGGTGCCTTCTGGTTTGTGTGTCATTTCAGAACTCTGTCTGGTAGAGTCGGGGGGAGCTTCCATTTTGGGAAACAGCCCTTTGGGGAAAATTTTGGCTGATTGGTTGACTTATGACCAAAAAGAAAATGATTTTTTAAAGATTTTATTTATTCATTTTTAGAGAGAGGGGAAGAGAAGGAGAGAAATATTAATGTGTGGTTGCCTCTTGCATGCCCCTCATTGGGCATCTGGCTTGCAATCCAGGCATGTGCTCTGACTGGGAATTGAACTGGCAACCTTTTGGTTCACAGCCTGTGCTCAATCCACTGAGCTACACCAGCCAGGGCAAAAAATGATTTTTTATGGTACTACTGCTTGACTTATGTATGTTAGGGACTCAGAAGAGTGCTGGCTGTTGAATGGGTCTTTAAATTACTATACTGTTCTGCAATTAGAGTTGTTTTATCAAAGATCAGGAAAATGAGACAAAATACATTTGTATAGGCTTTTATGACTTTACATAATAAAGACGCAGTATCAAAAGGAAATAGATTAATGGTCCGGAGGAAAGGGAATTTGCCTGTGGCAGGTAACAGAAGCTCTAAGGGGAAGACCAGGAAGATAAGGATGTTTTGACTGCTGCAAGCAGGGTCAGGGTTCCCACAACCCTTCCAGCCCTGGGGGATCTTCCTCCTTACTCAGCTGAGGGAGCCGCAGGAGGTGAGCCTGAACTGATTTCTGTGTGCCAAACCCATCAGGGAACCAAATTGGGTGGAGGAAAAACCCCTACTGGGGCAAGGCCATACCCTTTGTGAAGACTTCCAGTGGGAGTAGGCCCAGAGAACCAGCCCACTGGATATTATTGGGCACATATTCCATTTTCTACATTGGATCTGTTTAACTGGAAACACTCAAATCCTACTTATAGGGATTATCCTACTAAAATGACTGACATAGTTACGTCAATTTCTGCTACCTACTGTACCAATTGGGCAGACATACATGCCTTACTGAATATCTTGTCTATAAAGGATGAGCAGATGTTGGTATTGGATAAGGTAAATGAAGGGGCTTCATCAAGAAAATCCAGGTGGGGCTCCCTACCCTAGTAAACCAATGCCTTTAACCAAGCTCAACTGGGACCCTAATGAGAATGGCCACCCCCTCTTAGACATTATAAGAGGTGCATCCTTAAGGGACTGAAGAAAGGAGCTCCTAAACAGAAAAGTCTGAATATAGTATAGGAAGTACAACAAAAGCTCACAGACGACCCCTCTGAGTTTCTTGAAAGAATCTACCAGGAGTGTAGAAAATATATTTATTTGGAGCCCAAGCCCCTGAAAATATTAGAATGGTGAATATGACCAAAGTGTCATATCAAAGTGAAAAGTTTGTCTCTCAAAGTGTATCTGACATCAGAAAAAAAATTCAGAAGTTAGAGGGAGGAATAGGCATGAGTCCTTTTCAATTAGTAGACATTGCCTTCAAAGTTTATAGTAACAGAGAACAGAAAAGACCTAAGTGGCCACTATTTTCTTGGCACAAGTCTAAGGGCAATTCCATCAGTGGGCAAGAGGTGCCCAGCCTCCATCTAAAACACTTGCCACTAACCAATGCATGTATTGTAAAGGAAAGTGGCACTGGAAAAATGAGTGCTCCAAGCAAAGGAAAAGGAAGCCAGTGTCTGAGAACTCAAGAGTTATGCTGAAGAAAGGAAATAGCTCAGAAGATGAGTGACAGGGCCCAGAAGTTCTATTATTATAACAACCTATTAAAGTTATCCCTCAGGAGCTTTGGGTAAAACTAAACTAACAGTGGGGAGACAAATTGTAGACTTTTCAATTGATACCAGAGCAACATATTCCGTGGTCAGTAGTCCTCTAACTGAGTCCTTGTGGCAGGCTGTAACTGTAACTGGAATTTCTGTAAGCCCTGAAACCCAATTTTTCTTGAAACCATTAGAATGTGCTGTGGGAGGTACAGTTTTAACTCATAGATTTCTATGTGTTCTTGAGTGTCCAATTACTCTTCTGGGAAGGGACCTGCTGTCCAAACTTCATGTTCTCTCCAGAAAAATAACAGCTCCATCCAGTGGTCCCTCCATAGCATGTCTGGCAGTTGCTTGTTAAACCATGGAAAGAAGAAGAAAAGCAACTTTGGTAAGAAGAAATTGAGAATAACCAAGCCCTTATTGTATGAGATGTTAAAGGAACTTATCTAAGAAAAAGAAGATAAAAAATATGTGTAGTAAAATGACAGCAAATTCACAATTATTAACAACCACACCTGAAACAAAAACAAGAAGAAACTAAGCAAACAACTAGAACAGGAATGGAACCACAGAAATGGAGATCACATGGAGGGTTAGCAACAGGGGAGTGGGAGGAGGGAAAGGTATGAAGAATAAGTAGCATGGATGGTAGGTAGAAAATAGACAGGGGGAGGGCAAGAATAGTAGGGGAAATGTAGAAGCTAAAGAACTTATGACACATAGACATGAACTAAAGAGGGGAATGTGGGTGGGAGAGGATGCTCAGGGTGGAGGGGAATGAAGGGGGGATAATAGGACAACTGTAATAGCATAATTAATAAAATATGTTAAAAAAAAGAAGAAATTGAGAATCAAGTAAACCCCATTCAGTGGGCTGCTGGAAAACCAGGGAGGCCTAAGTGAGCTTCCCATGTTAAAATTGACCTCAAACCAGGGGCGAGGACCCCCAGTAAGAGGCAGTATCCCTTGTGGGAAGAGATCCTAGAAGGAATATGTCCAATAATTCAGAAATTTCAGGAATATGGACTGATTTGGCCCTGTGGTTCCCCATACAATATACCCATATTTCCTGTTAAGAAACTGTACTCAAATGAGTATTGATCTGCACAAGATTTAAGGGCCATAAATGACATTATCCAAGACATTCACTCCACTGTCCTTATACTTTGGTGAACAATATACCTGGGGAGAGCTTCTGGTATTCAGTATTGAACTTAAAAGATGCCTTCTTTTGCAATCCAGTTGATTAAGACTCTCAACTGTTGTTTGCTTTTGAATGGCAGGATCCAGAATTTTGGGTCAAGACTCAGTCAAGATTGCTGGACAGACTTACTACAAGAGTTCACGATCTCCCCCATGATTTGGGCGGGAGACCCTGGGCCAGAGCTTAAAGGACCCAAAATGAGAAAATGGAACTCTGTTACAACAAATGGATGACCTCTTAATTACCAGAACATCACTTCATCAATGTTTAACTAATACTAGAGCTACCTTGAACCATTTGGCATCTTATGGCTATAAAGTGTCAGCACAGAAGGCCCAAATTTGCTAATACACAGTAAGGTTTCTTGGTTTCTGCTTGAATCTGGCAAAAGGAGTCTTATTGGAACCAAAAAAGAAAACATTATCCAAATGAGAGCTCCCAATACCAGGAAACAGTTGAAAGATTCCTGGGAATGGTGGGCTTCTGCCACATTTAGATTCCAAATTTTGGACTCTTTGCTAAACCATTGTATGAAGCTGTGAAAGGACCAGACTATAGCCCTTTAGAATGGACAAAGAAGTATGCTTGGGCTTTTGAGTCCCAGAAGGTATACCTGGCTTCTTCCCCAGCTGTGGGGTGAAACCAACTAAAGCCCTTTCTGTTATATGTTTATGAAAGGCAAGTCATTGCCCTAGGAATCCTCACCCAAATGCTAAGTGACATTTGTAACCCATCACACACTTGTCAAAGAAACTAGATCACATTATCCAGGGGTGGCCAGCCTTCTTAAGGACTGTGGCTGTCTCCTGGGAGCTTTTGCAAGAAGCTGACAAGTTTTCCTTGAGATAACATATCACCATTTATGCACACCACCAAGTATTGAGACTGCTGGAGCAAAAAGAAAATTTGTCGCTCACTGCTGGAAGACTGGGCAGGTACCAAGCAATTCTTTTCAATAATCACAATGTCTCCTTCCAAACTGTCAGTATGTTAAATACTGCCTCCCTTTTCCTAGAACCTGACTCAGCCTCACTAATGCATGACTGCTGAAATAATTGATGAAGTATATTCTAGCAGAATTGATTTACAGGACCATCCTCTAGAAGAGGCAGACTGGACTTTATATGCACATAGAAACACTTACATGAATAAAGGAAACAGAAAGGCTGGATATGCACTTGTGACTCTAGTAGGAATAGTAAAGGCCATGGCTTTAGCACTGGAATCCTCTGCTCAGAAAACTGAACCGATTGCATTGATAGGGGCACTGGAATTGTGGCACAAAAAGAGAGTGAATGTGTATAGTGACTCAAAGTATGCTTTCTTCATTTTGCATGCCAATGGAAGGAAAGAGGAATATTAACCTCCAATAAAAAGAAAATTAAACATGCAACAGAAATTTTAAAATTATTAAAAGATGTTCAGGTATCTTTCTTTATAGGTAGCAGTTATGCACTGCCCCAGTCATCAGAAAGAGGACACTGAAGTTGTTAAAGAAAACAATCTGGCTGATCGAGCAGCAAAAGATCCTGCTAAAGGAACATTTATGGTGCCTTTGGTACATGTTCTACACTTGTCACAATTCAATCCTGAATATTCAGCTGCAGACTTAAGGAAAGCTAAGAACTTGGGTTTTGATAAAGAACATCCCACTAGTAGATGAAGAACGAATAACAAAGGAGTTATACTGCTCCTTGAACACTCATTAGAGCCAGTCACGAAGCATTTGCATGAGGCCACACACTGTGGAAGAGACTTATTAACCACCTATGTCAAACTATGGCTCACAGGCCCTAGAATTTCTAAAGCCATATGAAAAGTAATTGTTAGATGTGTTGTGTGCCAGAAGAACAACCCCAAGACAGAGTCCCATCAAAAGAAAAAATGGAAATAATACCAAGGACAGTGCCTGTTTGAGGACTGGCAAATACACTTTACCCAGATGCTGAGAGTCCAAGGGTGGAAATATTTGTTAGTCTTTGTCAACACCTTTTCAGGATGGGTAGAAACCTATCCTACTAAAACTGAGAGATCCTCAGAGGTAGTGAAAGTCCTACAGAAGGAAATGATTCCTCACTTTGGCCTACCTGGCAGCATCCAGAGCAATAATGAACCTGCTTTTGTTTCAGAAATTACACAGAAGGTTAGTAAGTTTTTAGGAATCAAGTGGAGACTCCACATGGCATGGAGACCTCAGGCTTCTAGGAAAGTAGAGAAGACCTTCACACCTTAAAGAAAAATATAGCCAAGCTGTGTCAAGAAACTCATCTCCATTTGGATCAAGCCTTACCTATTGCCCTGCTTAGGATAAGGCTGGCTCCTTGAAGTGGAATTCAATTGCATCCATATGAAATTGTATATGGGCAACCATTTCAGGGTACAGTTGGGTTTGGGAGATATGTATGTAGATCAAATGTGAAGGTAAAGAACATTTATGTACAACATTTAAGTCAGACCTTAGCTATAATTAATGACCTTGCTTGCATTACAGACCTCTCCCCCACAGGTTTAGTACATTCCTTTGAGGCTGGAGATAAGGTGCTCCTCAAGACTTGGATGACAGGATCCCCAGAGAGTCAACTAGGAGAGCAGCAGACTGGATCTTGGGACATGCTCCTCATCACCCCCACTGCAGTGAAGTTGGCAGGAATGAAACCTTGAATTCATCACACCTGAGTAAGGAAATCACTGGAGGAACAATGGACCACTGAACAGTGAGAAGACCTGAAACTCATCTTTCAAAAACAATGAATTATATTCTTTTTATTACTTTTTGTTTAACCCAATATTGTGATGAACTTATTCCTTTCAAATGAGATGAAAGATTTGGGTATATTTCACAAAAAAAAATGTTCTTAAAATATCTGATTTTTGTCTTGCAGGAGGAACCTATGTTGAACAAACTTTCACTTTGTGTCTTTATCATAGCTTATTATTGCCTACCATGTGCTCCCTTATGTGGATCTGCAACTAAGTCTATTCCTAAACTCCCTATGAGACTTTCTAATGCTAAGATACAGCCAACAGCAGAATGATTACTTCCATATGAAACTAATCTCATAGAAATAAGATAGAATCTGTTTCCAAACTTCAGGCCAAGATGGAGGCATAGGTAAATGTGCTTTGCTTCCTTGCACAACCAAAAGAAGGACAACAACAATTTTAAAAACAAAAAACAACCAGGACCACCAGAAAATCAAACTGTATGGAAGTCCAACAACCAAGGAGTTAAAGAAGAAACATTCATTCAGACTGGTAGAAGGGGTGGAGACAGGCAGCCAGGGTGGAGAGAATGTGCAACAAGGCAACAGACCAACCTGGGCAAGGTGGTGGCTAGAGGACCGGGTGGGCCCACATTTGCATGCGAATAAGCCAGGAGGAACAACTGGAGACCAAGACAGACAACATAGCCCAGGGTTTCAGTGAGGGGATATAAAGCCTCAAAACCACTGGCTGTAAAAACCTGTGGGGGTTGTGGTGGCAGGAGAAACTCCCAACCTCACAGGAGAGTTCATTGGAGAGACCCACAGGGTCCTAGAACGTACACAAGCTCACCCACCTGGGAATCAGCACCAGAAGGGCTCAATTTGCTTGTGGGTATTGGGGGAGTGACTGAAAGCCAGCCCAGAGCCAAGCAAGCAGCACTGTTCCCTCTCTGACCCGTAGCCCACATATAGCACCACAATGCAGTGACATGGGTTGCCCCATCCTGGCAAATATCTAAGGCTCCGCCCCTTACAACATAACAAACACACTGAGACGAAGAAATATAGCCCAAATGAAAGAACAGATCCAAACACCAGAAAAAATACAACTAAGTAATGGAGAGATAGCCAACCTATCAGATGCACAGTTCAAAATACTGGTAATCAGAATGTTCACAGAAATCAGTGGGTATGGATGCAAAATAGAGGGAGAAGTGGACACTATGCAAATTGAAATAAAGAAAATTATAAAGAGAACCAACAGTGAAGGGATGGAAACCTGGACTCAAATCAACAATTGGACCAGAAGGAAGAAATAAACATTTAACCAGAACAGAATGAAGAAACAAGAATTCAAAAAAGTGAGGAGAGGCTTAGGAACCTCCAGGACAACTTTAAACATTCCAATATCTGAATCATAGGGGTGCCAGAAGGAGAAGAGGAAGAGCAAGAAATTGAAAACTTATTTGAACAAATGATGAAGGAGAACTTTCCTAATCTGGTGAAGGAAATAGACTTCCATGAAGTTCAGAGAGTCCCAAGAAGTTGGACCCAAGGAAGCACACACCAAGGTACATCATAATTACATTACCCAAGATGAGATATAAGGAGAGAATCTTAAAAGCAGCAAGAGAAAAGGAGACAGTTACCTGCAAAGGAGTTCCCACCAGACTATCAGCTGATTTCTCAAAAGAAACCTTGCAGGAAAGAAAAGGCTGGAAAGAAGCATTCAAAGTCATGAAAGTCAAGGACATCCATCCAAGATTACTCTATCCAGCAAAGCTTTCATTTAGAATGGAAGGACAGATAAAGTGCTTCCCAGATAAGGTCAAGTTAAAGGACTTCATCATTGCCAAGCCCTTATTATATGAAATGTGAAAGTGACCTATCTAAGAAAAAGAAGATCCAAACTATGAACAGTTAAATGGCAACAAACTCACAACTATCAACAACTGAACCTAAAAACAAAAACAAACTAAGGAAACAACTATAACAAGAACAGATTCATAGAAATGGAGATCACATGGAGGGTTATCAGTGAGAAGTGGGGGAGAATGGGGGAAAAGGTGCAGGGAATAAGAAGAATAATTTGTAGGTACAAAGTAGACAAGGGGAGGTTAAGAATAGTATAGGAAATGTAAAAGCCAAAGAACTTGTATGTCAACCCATGGGTGTGAACTATGTGGGGGAATGAAGAAGGGAGGAGGGATTCGGGGAGGAGGGGCATAAAGGGGAGAAAAAATGGGACAACTGTAATAGCATAATCAATAAAATATACTTAAAAATAAATTAAAAATAAATAAAATAGTTACCACTAATAGTAGGGAATGATGGGGAAACTCAACAGTTAGAAATTTTTATTTTTTGATTGATTTTTTAAAGATGTATGTATGTATTTATTTATTTTAGAGAGAGGGAAAGGGAGGGAGGAAGAGAGGGAGAGAAACATCGATGTGAGAAAGAAATGCTGATAAGTTACTTCTTGTATGGGCCCCAACTGGGGGTTGGGCCTGCAACCCAGGTATGTACCCTACCTGGGTATCAAACTGGTGACCTTTTGCTTTGCAGAATGGTGCCCAGCCAACTCAGCCACACTAGTCAGGGCAAGAGTTAGAAATTTTTAGTTTTAAGTTATAGTTAATAGGTTTAGCGATTAATGCATGCAGAAAGCGGTTGTTGCAGGAACTAGAATGTATGACTGGACCTACCCTTACTCCATACGCCCACAGGTAATTCCACCTTTGTGTCCCAGGATGACTGAAAGCCATCAAGATGGTATCTGAGCCATAGTGTTCCAGGGAGGAACTTCTAATGACCAGGAAGCCGATAAAAAATGCTGGGATGCTAGGAAAGTTGCTGGACTGCAACTTTTATCTGACTCACCTTTGCCCCTGAATTCCAAACTCCTTACCTATTTTCCCCCTGAATTCCAAACCCCTTACCTCCCCTTTTTCTCTCTTTAAAATTAAGCTCGGTTTGAGAAGAAATGTTGAGATGGCTTTTTGAGGGATATACCCTGTCTTCTCGGGTCACCAACCATCTGAATAAAGTGACCATAAGGATTCAATCCTTGTCTCTACTTATTGGTTCTGGTAGTGACAGGCAGCACGAATGCAGACTTCATTCCAGTTGCACTCAGAGCTTTTTTAAAAATCATAAATGATCATTAAATTTGATAAAATACTTCTGGTATTTATTGAGATAAGTATATTTTTCTTTATTCTGTAATTGTGGTTAACTATATTGATTTAATTTTATAAAAAATTTTATTTATTTATTTCTAGAAGAAGGAAAGGAGAGGAGAAAAAGAGGGAGAGGAACATCTATGTGTGAGAGAAAGATCCACCAGCTGCCTCTGGCATCTGCCCAACTGGGGGAACCAGGCCCTCAACACAGGCATGTGTCCTAACCAGGAATCGAACTGGCAACCTTTCATGTTGCAGGATGATGCCCAACCAACCAGCCCACACCAGCCAGGGCTATGTTGATTTAATTTTTGGATGATAAACTAATCTTGTATTCCTGAAATAATACGATTGATCATGTTATGCTTTTAACATATAACTGGATTCAGTATATAACATTTTATTTTGAATTTTTGCATCTGTGATAATGAGAAAGGTTTGCTTTTAACTTTTCTTATAATATCTTTTTTAGTTGTAGTATCAAGATTACACTAACCTCATTAAATTGGTAATAGACTTGGTAAGTATTCCTATTTTTGTAGTTCTCTGGAAGAGTTAATATAAGATTGTGTACTAGTATCCTAGGGCTGACCTAACAGAGTAACACAACCTGCGTAGTTCAAAAAAACAAGTGTATTCTTTAACAGTTCAGGAAGCTAGAAGTCCAAAATCAAGGTGTCAGCAGGGTTAGCTCCTTTTGAAAGATCTGAGGGAGTATTTGTCCCATTCTTCTTATGACAGTTAATTATATGTATTAACTTGACTGGGCTACAAGGTGCCCAGATTAAACATTATTTCTGGGTGTGTCTGTGAGTGTGTTTCTGGATGAGATAAATGTTTGAATTAGTGGACTCAGTAAAGTAGATTGCCCTCCCCAGTGTGGATGGGCATGATCCAATCCATTGAGGGCTTGAATAGAACAAAAAGATGGAGGGAAAATTCATTCCCTTTAGCCTTCTTGAGCTGGGACATCAATCTTCTCCTGCCCTTGGACTAGGATTTACACTATCAGCTCCCCTGGCTCTCAGGCCTGCAGACTTGCATTGGAATTACACCACAAGCTTCCCTGGGTCTCCAACTTTTTCTCTAGAGAACTGTGACTAAACTACTTCTCACCTCTCTCCTGGCTTCTAGTGATGACCAGGAGTCCTTGGTGTTCCTTGGCCTGTGGGCACATCATTGCAATCTCTGTCTCCATTGTCACATGGCATTCTCTGGGTCTGTGTCATCTGTGGCTGTCTTCTTATAAGAATTCAAGTCATATTCACTTAGGGGCCCATCCTACTCTAGCATGACCTCATCTATAAAAAATTACATTTGCAATGACCTTATTTTCAAATGAGGTCACGTTCTGAGAAGCTGGAGAGACACAATTCAACTTGTAGCATATTGTCATTTTTTTCTTAAAAGTTTGAGAGAGTCAGTTAAATCACATGGGCTTGTAGTTTATAGTGTGGGAAGATTTTAAATGATAAGTTCCATTTCTTTAATAGTATTCAGCTTTTTTAGACTTTATATCAGTTCTGGTAAGTTGAGCTTTTAAAGGGCTTTTTCCCATTCATTTAAATTTTCAAGTTTATTAGATTAGCTGTTCATAATATTCTTTTACAATTTAAATTTAATATGTTTAACATTTGATGTTCCCCTTTCATTACTATACTATAAAATCTCTTTTTAAAAATATATTGCCTAATTTTCAAACACTCAGAGTTTTTCTAATTATTTTCCTTTTTAAAAATTATTTTTAAATATTTTTATCTCCACTGGGGTCAAAGACCATACTCTATGTGGCAATTCTTTGAAATTTACACATGTACATAAAAAGCATGCAGCTTCTGGAGTCGTCAGCCCAATGTTTTGTATATATGTCAAGTCTGTGACTTGCATCGCTCAAGTCTTCTATATCCTCTTTAATTTTTTGTGGCTTGTTCTATCAGCTACAGAAAGATGTATGTTAAAATGACCAGCTATGTTTGTAGTTTTGCTTATTTCTTCATTTAGTTCTGTGTTTTTCTGCATATATTTTGAAACTATGTTATTAGGTAAATTTGAATTTTCCGTTGTTATATTTTCCTTTTTTATAATTATGAAATGTGTCCCTTGTCTCTGGTAATACTCTTTTTTTAAAGTCTACTCTGTCTACTGTCAGTACCGCCAGCTCTTAGCTTCCTGCTTTTGTGTTTACCTTCTTTCATCCTTTTACTCCAACTCACTGTACCCTCACTTTACATGTGGACTTTTATAAGCAGCCTATAGTTGCTTTCTGAATTATTATTATTTAAAAACTTTTTTATTGACTGATTTTTAGAAAGAAAGGAAAGAAGAGAGAGAAAAAGACCAAAGCACCCATCGATTTGCTGTTCCACTTACTGATGCGTTCAGCGATTGCTTCTTGTACGTGCGCTGGGCCAGAGATGGAACCTGCAGACTTCGTGTCTGAAAAGCACACTCTAACCAGCTGAACTACCCAGCCAGGGCCTATAGTTGCTTTTTAAAAATACAATCTAAGAATCTTATCTTTAAATTTGGAGTATTTCAATAGTATACATTTCATATAATTAGTGATACATTTGATTTCAATTTATCATCTTAATGTTTTTATTTGTCTCACTTGCTCTTCAGTTTTTTTCCTTCCTTGCTCATTAGTTTGTTAGTAACGTGTTCTTTAATTTTGTTCAGTGTGTATTATCCTAGAGATGGCACCATGCATCCTTGACTTAGCAGAGAATACCTTAAATTAGTATTCTTGCCACTTCTCAGATAACCCTAGTGCAGATTAGTTTTGTTATCCCTCCTCTGCCTTTTGTGCTACTGTTGTGCTGTATTTTAATTCTACATATTTTTAAACCACAAAAATATATTATTGTTTGAAACAGTATATTTACCCATATATTTACCTATTCTGATATCCTTCATTATTTCCTCTTTAGCAGGCTCTTTCTCAGAATCATTCTCCTGCCTAAATAAATCCCTTTGAGCCCTGGTCGAGTAGGTCAGTAGGTTACAGCATCCTCCCAATATATCAAGGTTGCAGGTTCCATCCCTGGTCAAGGCACATGCAAGAATCAACGATTGTATGCATAAAAACGTGGAACAACAAATCAATATTTCTCTTTCTCTCTCCCTCCCTCTCTCTCTCCATAAAAAAAATTAAAGGATCGTAAAAAAAATTCCCTTTCATGTTTCTTCCAAAGGAAATCTACTGGCAATAAATTCTCAAAGTTTTATTTATCTGTAGTTGCCTGGATTTTGCTTTCATCTTCATTTCAGTGCCTCCATTTTCACTGGGGGTGATGTTCTAGGGTGGCAGTTATGTTTCTCAATACTTAAAGATGCCACTCCATGTCTCCCTTGAAAAGCTAGCTGTTATTCTTTCTGTGAGTCTTTTTATCTGGTTGTTTTAAGATTTTCTTTTTCTCTTTAAATTTCAGCAGTTTGACTGCCATGTGTCTGGTTATGTTTGTGGTTTTTGTTTGCTTGTTTGTTTGTTTGTTTTTCTTTCTTCCTGGCATCTGTTGAACTTCCTAAATCATTTGTGTCTTAATGTCTTCAGTAAATCTTGAAAAATTCCCAGATGGAATCTCTTCAAATATTACTTTTGCCCCATTTTATCTCTCTTTTTCTGGACTCCAATTAAATGTGATTTAGACTTTTTCACTGTGTTCAAATGTCTCTTGTACACTTCTTTGGTTTTTCATTCTTTCTTTTTATCTGTGCTTCTACCTGAGATATTTTCTACTGACTGACTGTGGTAGGCAGAATTTTAATATGGCTCCTATAAACTTTGTCTTCCAGGGTTACTTCTGTGATTATGTTACCTTATATACAAGGTAACTCCAGAAAAGGTCCAGCCATTGTTAATAAAACGAGAATGGTTTGCCCTATATTGATGTAAGCTGGCAGCCAAGGAGAGTGGACTAGAAAGCACACGTGTGAACAATGACGACTTCACTATACTAGTCAGTGGGGGCGGTAGACACCATTGAGTGAGTGTGTGTACTGTGTGGCTGTCACATTCAAAGTGACTGAGCTAGTGCAGCAATGAATCTGCATCAAATTATGTGCTAAACTTGAACATTCCTCTGTGTGAACTATTCAGATGATTCAGAAGGCAGCTATGGACGACTGATGATTGGCAGCTTCATCAAGACAACATGGCCACTCATGCATCATATTTTGTGCAGAGTTTTCTGGTGAAACATCAAGTCACCTGGGTGACTCAGCCTCCCTACAGCCCAGTTTGGTGCCTTGTGACTTCTGGCTTTTCCCAAAATTAAAATCACCTTTGAAAGGGAAGAGATTTCAGTCTGTCGATGAGATTCAGGAAAATATGATGGGGCAGCTGATGGCAATTCCAGCAAAGGATTTTATAGAGTGTTTTGACTAGTGGAAGAGACACTGAGAAAACTGTGTGAAGTTCCAAGGTGCCTACTTTGAAGGGAACTGATGTGTCATTGTCCTGTGTACAATGTTTCTTGTATCTTGTATCTTCTTCGGTAAATGTCTCTATTTTTCATATTACATGGCAGGGTACCTTCTGAATAGACCTCATATGTGGTGTGGACACATGTTTTCAACTCTTTTAGATATATGAGTATACCTAGAACTGGAATCTGGAATTGCTGGGTCATATGGTAACTGTTTAACTATCTGATGAACTGCCAGATGGTTTTCCAAAGCAGGTGTACCATTTTACATCGCCACCAGCAGTGGATGAGGCTTCCAGTTTCTTTACATCCTCACCACCTGTTATTATCTCCCTTTTAGACATCCTCCTGGTGTGAAGTGGTATCTCATTGTAGTTTAGATTTGACTGTCTCCAATAAACAGTAATGTTAAACAACTTCTCGTGGGCTTATTGACCGTTTCTTCATCTGTTTTGGAGAAATGTCTATTCGGATCTTTTGCTAATTTTAAAATTGTGTTATTTGTCTTTTTATTAGTGATTTATAATTGTTCTTTATATATGCTAGATACAAGGCAATTATCAGGACAATGATTTGTAAAAATTTCCTCCCATTCTGTGAGTTATCTTTTCACTTTGTTAATGGTGTACTTTGAAGCACAAAAAACTTAATTTGGTGGTGACTAATTTATTAACTTTTTATTTTTCTGCTTGTATTTATGGTATTATATGAAGTGCAAATTTATGTGAGAGTGCAGACCTCACTTCTCCTTCCAACTTCTGGCACCACAGGAAGTTTTAAAGCAGCTCAGCAGTACGTGGGCCTTGAAAAAGCATTCGTTGTCATCAAGGTGCCTTCACTGCAGTGTAAGGTCCACATGAAAGGGCTTGTTTGCCTTCCAATTACAGGTTAATTTATTTAGTAACATCAAGACTGCTGCAAAAGGTATTTTTCAAAGTGATTTACTGTTTGATGACACTTTAGGGCAGTAGTTCTTGTTTTAAAAAATTTCAGTCTCAGTCTTGAGCTCAAAAAAATCACAATAAAATTTTACTACTTCTAAGCCATTAAGCTGCCATATGGTAAGGCAAATCAGGATATTCAGCTTCTATTTCTGACAAAAACTCACAAAATTGATGATAGTTAAGTCCACGAGGCAAATATAGTTTACCATTAATACTACTGGGTCAGTAACAAGTAACAGATTCAAGTATTTTCTGCAAAGTACTTGTTGGTGAATGATATAATGAACACCACAGGCTATAAACACCTGGCTTTGGCCCTGACCCCTGTGACTCAGTTCGCTGGGAGTCATCCTGCAAAGCAAGCCTAAAGGTCACCGATTAGATTCCCAGCTGGGCCAAGAGGCTACTGATTGATGTGACCACATCAATGTTTCTCTCCCTCTCTTTCTTCCTCTCTTCCCCACTCTCTAAAAATGGATAAATAAAATATTTTTTAAAAAACTTGCTTTGTAAATTTGTCCAGGTAAGTCTTTTTCTGCCACAGATATTTTTACCTCTATTAGTTATAATACATCTTAGCAGATTCCACTTCAGTTTACACGGAATTAGTGTTTTTTCAACTTCTTTGAAAATATTCTCACTTGTAGCTGTTTCACACAGACTATTCACGAAGGTTACTTCTTTAGTCACTTCAAATTTGTCACTGACTCTGTAAATAAATGATAATTGAATAGTATTGTCAATATATGCCGGTTCATCAAGAGCCAAGGAAAACTTCTTGAAATCATGAAGCAATGTAATGAATTGCTTTGTCTTGCTTTCTAAATGACTAACAATGTTTCTCCCAGTGTCCTCAACTCTTTAAATAATACTAGAAGGCTAACAGTCATACACTAGTTTATTTTCTTTAGACACATCTCTTTTTGCTACTGCAATCAAATGCAATGTAATGAACTCACTGTTTGTGAATAGCTTTCTTTGCTTGACTAACACATAAGCCTCTAGGAAACTTATTTTGTAAAGAAATTTTTGTGTGAAAAAATACTCTGTTTTCAGTTTTCTAATTTTTCTGACTTTCATCTCAGTTGGAAAAATTGTGATGAGTGGTTAATCTTTAGATATTGATATATATTTTTATTTTATTTTTTTAAAGATTTTATTTATTTATATTTAGAGAGAGGAAGGGAGGGAGAGAAATATCAATGTGTGGCTGCCTCTTACATGGCTCCCACTGGGGACCTGGCCCACAACCCAGGCATGTGCCCTGATAGGGAATCAAACCAGTGACCCTGTGGTTCTCAGCCCACACTCAGTCCACTGAAGTACACCAGCCAGGGTTGATATATATTATTTTAGTATAGCTGTTTTTGTTGCATAACAAACAAAATGCTTTACCATCTACTTTGGTAATAAAATAATCCACACCGGCTATGCCTTAAAAGCACAACATTTATAGTCCGCTTTTCTTGTTCTGACCTGATAGGTATGCATCTGACAACAGAAGAAATAAAATAAAATGTCATGATCTAGTAATATACAGTATACAGCACTTGAAACACCACATCACTACAATTTATAGTGTAGTGAGCAGAGGTGTAACACAGCACATACAGTCTTTGCTGCATCTTCTAAACTCTGACATTATTGTATTAAAGCAGCCATAGGCAATATGTAAACTAATGAGTGCGGCAATCTTCCAATAAAACTTTATTTATTAACACCAAAATTTGCATTTTATGTAATTTCATACAATAAACTATTATCCTTCTTTGATTTGCAGGGAACCATTTTTAAATGTAAAAAACAGCTCTGGCTGGTGTAGCTCAGTGGATTGAGGGCAGGCCTGTGAACCAAAGGGTCATCAGTTCGATTCCTAGTCGGGGCACATGCCTGTGTTCCAGGCCAGGTCCCCAGTAGAGAGTGTGTGAGAGGCAACCAATCGATGCATCTCTCAAACACTGATGTTTCTCTCCCTCTCTTTCTCCTTCCCTTCCCCTCTCTAAAAGTAAATAAATAAAATCTTTACAAAAAATAAAAATAAAAAATAATAAAAAGTGTAAAAAACATTCTTAACTCACAGGCCCTACAGATAGGCAGGAGGCTCTCGTTTGCCTGCTCCAGACAGTTGCTGCTTGTTTAGCCACTATGCCTGATGTTGCAAGTCACCAAGTGTTTGGTGGGGATAAAAGAGCAGTAAACACGAACTCACTTCAGGGCACTTCCCTTCCCTTTGGTATCTTGACTCCTTAAATCCCAGCTGATTTGATCAGTTCTAATGCCCTTCAGATTAGCTGGGTGCTGTTGTTTTATTTGGGTCTTTTACCCATAGCTGTTCTTGGTAAAGGGTCGGTCTGCCTCCATACCCCATTAGAATGGAAAACAAAGTCTACGTACGTCATTTTAATGTTGCTCTCACCATCATGACATATTGCCCTGATATATTAGCATCACACTATGTGAATGCACATGATATTTTAAAAAACAATTCCTTATTTGGGGACACTGAAATCGTTTCCAGCTTTTCACTGTGATGAAGATACATCTATAGGTTTCTTTGTGTACCTGGTTATTTCCTAGTATAAAATCCTGGAAGTACATAGATGAATCAAAGATTCACACTTTGAGAGGTTTTTTTCATAGGGATTGCCAAACGTTCCTTCAGAAATGTTACACAATGGCATGCCCAGAAGCTTCTTTTTCTCAGCACAGGGGCCAGTGCTAGGTGCACTATTTGTCGCTACCTTTGCCAATCTGATAGATGGAAAACAGTATATCTGTGCTGTTTCAATTTGCATTTCTTCGAGGTTGGTAGGTGTGGTGAACTGATAATGGCTCACTCCAATGGTACATCCCTGCACTAATCCCCAGAAACAGTGAATGTTACCTCATAAATATCAACCCGTAGTTGTTGGTGCCAATTCATTGCCAGCAGGAATCCCCAAGATGTGGTGCAGTGAAAAAGGGATCTTAACTCAGTGCAAAAAACTCAGTTGTGATACAGCAAGCTGTGAGAACAGCATAGCTGTGGAACAGCATAATAGTGTTAAAGCTCAATTATGAAGCAGCCCTATTGTGAAACAGCAAGGCTGTTCAGTGGCCCTGAGGCAAGGTGGTCCTGGGAAGAGGTGACCCTGGGTCAAGATGATTCTGTCCCTGCTCTGCTCCAGCAAAACGGCTTTGGTGTTTCTGCTCCAGCCAGGAAGATAATCTTTGGTGGAAAGAAAGTGTGCTCCCCACATCACAGGGGAGCTGACTTACATAGGCAGAGGTCCCTGTCCTTGATCCCTGATTGGTTTTCCTTATGCAAATGAGGACTCCAAAACCTTGCAGCTTGATTGGTCAAAAGGCACTGCCTTGATTGATTAGAATAGAGCTGCTCTGACTGATCTGTGAACATGCTGATAGAGCTATAATGTACAGTTCCAATTGGAAGGGGAAAGTCTCAGTCCTATTGGTTGAAATAGAATTCCAGGAACTCCTTTATAAGAGCTGGTTCAGCTTGCAGAAACAGTGTGGGAAGGCAGTGCAGTGCAGGAGACAGGCAGCTGAGGGCAGGATTCTTCTTGAAGTACAGTACATATGGCAGACTCCTGTGTAGAAATGGCTGCTACATTCTGTTTTTAAAATTTGAACCCAGTTAGTCACCAGGAGTCCTTCTTAGGTATCTTCTTTTTTGGGGTCTACGTAAGGAAAAGGGGTCTTTGCAGATGTGATTAAGTTAAGGCTCTTGAGTGGGGAGATTATCCAATATTATCTGGGTGGGCCCTAAATGACAGTGCAAGTGCCCTTCCTTAAAAGAAGAAGGCAGAGAGATTTAGTAGACAAAGGAGACGGCAATGTGACCACCAAGGCAGAAATTGGAGTGGTGAGATCTCAAAGAATGTTGGCAGCCTCCAGAAACTGGAAGAGACAAAGAATATACTCTCCCTAGAGCCTCAGGAGGGAATATGGCCCAGCCAACGCCTTGATTTTGATTCAGTGAAACTCATTTCGGACTTCTGGCCTCCACAACAGTAAGAGAACGCATTCCTGGTGTTTTAAACCACCAACTGTGGCAGTGACTTGTTAGAACAACGATGGGAAGCTAATACAATAGACTTTTCATACATTTAATGGAACACAGGAAAAGCCTTTTGAATTTTAAAAAATAATTTTTTTTAGAAACTTGGCTTCAGGGTTGTCATTTCTTAAAATTATATTTTATTGATTATGCTATTACAGTTGTCCCAATTTTCCCTTTTTGCTCCCTTCCGCCCAGTACCTCCCACTTCCTTAGGCAATCCCCACGCCATTGTTCATGTCCATGGGTCATATGTGTAAGTTCTTTGGCTACTCCATTTCCTACACTGTACTTTACATCCCCATGGCTATTCTATAACTACCAATTTGTATTTCTTAATCCCCTTACCTTTTTACCCATTCTCACACATCCTCTCCCATCCAGCAACCAACAAAAAGCCCTCAGTGTCCATGATTCTGTCTCTGTGCTTCTTGTTTGCTTAGTTCATTTTTCAGATTCAATTGTTGATAGATATGTATTTATTGCCATTTTATTGTTTATAGTTTTTATCTTCTTTTTCTTAAATAAGTTCCTTTAACATTTCATATAATATTAGTTTGGTGATGATGAAGTCCCTTAGTTTTTTCTTGTCTGGGAAGCTCTTTGTCTGCCCTTTGATTCTAAATGATAGCTTTTCTGCATAGACCAAGCTTGGCTGTAGGTTCCTGCTTTTCATGACTTTGAATATTTCCTCCCAATCCTTCTAGCCTGCAAAATTTCTTTTGAGAAATCAGCTGACAGTCTTATGGGAACTCCTGTGTGGGTAACTAACTGCTTTTCTCTTGCTGCTTTTAAGATTCTCTATCTTTAACCTTTGGCATTTTTATTATGATGTGTCTTGGAGTGGGCCTCTTTGCATCCATCTTGTTTGGGACTCTCTGTGCTTCCTGGACTTGAATGTCTATTTTCTTCACCAAATTAAGGAAGTTTTCTTTCACAATTTTTTTCAGATAGATTTCCAGTTTCTTGCTTTTTTTTTCTCCTTCTGGCACCCCTATGATGAGAATGTTGGTACGCTTGAGTTGTCCCAGAGGTTCCTTACACCATCCTCATTTTTTGGGTTCTTTTTTTCTTCTCGTTGTTCTGATTGGTTATTTTTTGCTTCCTTATGTTCCAAATCATTGATTTGATTCTCTTCTTTATCCACTCTACTGTTGTGTCCCTATAAATTGTTATTTATTTCTATTAGTGTATCCTTCATTTCTGACTGGATCTATTTTATGTTGCTGAGGTCCTCACTAAGTTCCGTGAGCATCTTTATAACTAGTGTTTTGAACTCTGCATCTGATAGATTGCTTTTTTCCATTTTGTTTAGTTCTTTTTCTGGAGTTTTAATCAGTTCTTTCATGTTTCTTTTTCTGGAGTTTTAATCCGTTCTTTCATGTTTTTTTGTCTCCTCATTTTGGCAGCTGTGTTTGTTTCTATGTATTAGGTAGAGCTGCTACGACTCTCTCTCTTGGTAGTATGGCTTAATGTAGTAGGTGTCCTATAGGGCCCAGTGGCACAGCCTCCCCTATCACCCAACCTGGGTATTCAAGGTGCACCTTCGCATGGGCTGACTTCACCTTCCTCTTGTAGTTAAGCCTTGGTTTCTGTTGGCAGGTCAATGGGAGGGAATTACCCAGGCCAGTCAGCTGCAAGGACTGGCTGTGACCACTGACCACCAACCTTCACCTCTGTGGAGGATCAGCTGTGCATGGGCAGGGTGGTGGTGCTCTGATGTGGTCTGCAGCTATCCATCAGGTATGCAAGCCCTGGGGTTTCCTGGGTGATGTTGGCCAAGGTCAGTCCCAACCTGTGTTTTGCCTGGGATCACCCTGCCTGTGCTGTAGAGCAATCTGCAGATGGCTGCTACTTGTGCTGGGATTGGAGATTCCCAGGCAAAGGCAAGCTGTGAACCTAGCCCGGCTACTGCTAGTGCTGGGCTTGAGGCCATTTAGCAAGAGGTATCGGGGTTGAGGGCTCACTGAGGCCGGCTGATGCTTGCTTTATAAAAATTTATAAAAGTGAAATATCACACCATAATATGAACAGTATAATTAACTCTATGTGAAAATAAATTCAAATGTATGTGTATGTGTTTACACGTGTAGATAAACTGCCTAGGAAAATGTCTGAAAGGATATATACCAAACTAGTAACAGGAGGGAGGTCAACTGGAGGGAGAAATAGGAGGAAGGGAAAAGGAAACTTTACTTTTTGCTTAAGATACTACTTGAGATACATTTATATTGCTTGAAAAGGTTTTCTAAAACTGTATTCATGTGCTGTATAAAAAACTAGATAAGGCATATCTGCTCATTGTACAATATGGAGGAAGTAGAAAACAAAACTGCCCCTCTCCTCTGACCCGTCCCTTTCCCAGAAAGATGGACACTAACTTGGTGTGCATGTTCTCAGACTTCTTCCTATACAGAAACAAATATATCTTTGTAATTAAAAATAATAATGGAAGAGTGGGTGCCATATATACTGTCTTTCCTTAAAGGGTCTCTCCAAAATCATTCCAGGATCCATGTGTGCATGGGCTCCATACTGTGGAGTAGTAAGAAAGTCCCAGAATTCATTTTACAGACCTCCCTGCTGCTTTGAACTTTCTTGTATGTGTGACTTTGTCCATATGTAGCGGGATTGCTGTAGAAAACTCCTTTGCCACTTGTGTTTAAAATAGTTTCAGATATTTTCCATACTGCCTTCTAGTCTGCTTTTAAAATTTATGTTCCCACCTATATAGTTCCCCACTATGGATGACACAAGATCCACTTTTTCAAACTTTCCCAAACTGGCTGAAGAGGGATGTTATTTTAATGTTGTAGCAGGCATTTCTTTAAGTATGAGGCTGGTTGGACATTTTTCATATGCGCATTGGCTACCGAGGCAGCTTTGTGAATGGCTTCAGAGATCACCGGCAGAGAATTTTCCTTTCAAAGAACCAAATCCGAATCCTTTCTGAAGTCAGGACCATGCGTTACTTGATTAAGGACCTAATGCAGAACGATGGGGTGAAAGTGGTCTTTGGGTTCAGGTGACTCTGGACACCTGAACAAGGTGAAAAACCTGTACTGGGGCAGGGTGCACGGTGAAACCCCACGGGAAAGAGGAGCGGAAGGCCGTCCTGTGCGTTCCGGAGTGCCATAAAATTTCCTCATCCTCTGCTCTGTGCATCCATCAAGAGTGACCAGGCCGGGTGGTATCCTACGCTCGGAACTCCAAGCAGTAAGTGTCGCCCGCGGGTTTGTGTGTCCCAAGCTTTCCCACAGGGGGCAGTGCGGCCCGCCAGCACGCAGCTATGGTGGGAGGTGATGTGGAATCTGTGCGGAGTTCTGGGGGTTGTTTGGAAGAAAGTTAGGGGCTGCCTAGGGATAGGGGCGGGACTCCAGCGGTTCTCGGGAGGGTGGGGGAGGGTTGCTGGGGGTGCAAAGGTGGGGCGCTAGGGAGGGGGACCAGGGCGAGTCTAGGGGTGAGGGCCGGGCGCGCAGCAGGGAGGCGCAGCCCCCGGAAGGTGTGAGCGAGCGGTGTGTGAGTGTGAATGCCAGTGAGTGTATGCGCGCCGGAGCTGGCGGGGTTCCGCGCGCCGCGCGGGTGTCAGCTTGCAGCCGGGCTCCTCCCTCTGGCCCCCCTGCCCAGCCCGGCGGGCCCTCCTTCCTGCCCCGCTCGCCCCTCCCCGGCGGGCCAAGCGCTGGGACGCCCCGGCGAAGCAGGCGGCGGCGGCGAGTTGGGGAGCCCTGGGCTCGGCGCTGCCGGAGGGGCCCGAGCCGAGCCGCCCCCGCTCGGCCCGGCCGCGCCGGCCCCGCTTCCCGCCGGACCACGCCCTGTCAAACTTTGTTGCTGCGGCCGCTGCGGCGGCGAGCGGAGCAGCCGGGCGAGCGGGAGGGAGGGGCGCTGGGCCGGGCCGGGCCGGGCGCAGGCGGCGCGGGGCTCCGAGAGCGGCGGCCCCGGCCCGCGGCCCCACCATGCCCCAGCTCGGCGGCGGTGGTGGCGGCTCGGGTGCCGGGACGACCGGCGGAGGGGACGACCTCGGGGCGAACGACGAGCTGATCCCCTTCCAGGACGAAGGAGGCGAGGAGCAGGAGCCGAGCAGCGACAGCGCCTCGGCGCAGCGGGACTTGGACGAGGTCAAGTCGTCCCTGGTCAACGAGTCTGAGAACCAGAGCAGCAGCTCAGACTCGGAGGTAAGGTGGTTCCGGCGGCCGTCCCCAAGGACCCCGGCTCGGCTCCCGCTCACCCGCCCTCGTCTTTGTGTCTCCTCTGCAGGCGGAGAGGCGCCCGCAGCCTTCTCGGGATGCGTTCCCGAAGCCGCGGGACTATTTCGCCGAAGGTAGGTGCTGGCCCAGGCAGTCCCCATTCCCGGGCCTCGCGGTGTCCTGAGCCTCAGTTCAGGCAGTTCCCGGTTCTCCGCGCTCCTGTAGCCGTGACCCTGCTCCCCGCCCCTGTAGGCGGCAGCCGTCCTGGGGCGCGCATGGGGGCGCTCGGGTCCCCTGTCCCCGTCCAGGGGCCCCCTGCCGTGGCGTTGTCGTGGGGGCCCGGCCTCACCCCGCCTTGGTCTTGCCCACAGTGAGAAGGCCCCAGGACGGCGCGTTCTTTAAGGGTCCCCCGTACCCTGGATACCCGTTCCTGATGATCCCGGACCTGAGCAGCCCGTATCTCCCCAACGGACCCCTGTCTCCCGGAGGAGCGCGCACGGTGAGCGCCTGTCCTGCGGCGCCGGTGCCATTGGGAGGCCCGGCCGGCTGGATGCGCCCCCGGCTTGGCGACGGGGTGGGGGATGGGTTCGTCCCGGAGGATCGGGGCAGAACTTCTTCGCTGAGTTGAACGACTCCGCGGTGGCTGAACGTTAGGTTGCGCTTGCCAGTGCCTGGATGAAAGTAAAATTCTTTTGAATTTACCCCTTTTTTTCTGGGGAGAGGCTTGGGAGTGCTCTTCTGGGGTCTTCCTTGACTTCCAAAATAATTTGCCTCCCACTAAGGAAAAACTTGGATTTTTGCCGGCTTTGGGGTTGGGGGGTTGGGTGGGTCTCGTTTTCCTTCCTGGAAGTGGGTCAGCGTTCCCTGGCAGTTGGGCGATGGGCCCTGGGAGCTGGGTTGGCGACGTTGCCCCCCTCCCCCGCAGCTTTACAAGGCGGCTGTGAGTTGGTTTCTAAGAAACGCAGTGTTCGTGGCCGGTTATTCACACATCCGTCTCCCCACCATCAACCCTCGCATGGTGGCCTCAACTTTTCTGTGGGGCTCGAGATTTTAAACTCGAGGGCAACCCGCGCAGCATTCTTTAAGTTGAGGAACTTGGCTTCTTCCCCCGCTTTGTTGCCGACTTTTCTCATTTAAAGCGAGCGCTGCGACACTTTAAACCTGTTAATGGGCGCGCATTGTGTGCTGCGCGCTGGCATTTAGAGCCGTGATTAAGCAAATTGACCCGGCCCCAGACGCCGTGCAAATGAGGGCGGATTCCTTCTCCCCCTCGCTGGCCCTGAACTCCCGCCCGCCAAATCGCGGGGCTGACTAGGCTTTGTGTCCCCCGAGCCACCCACCCAGGGCCTCTGCCCAGGTGCTAGGTCCGAATGAGCGCCTAACTACTACGTGCTGGTTGTTTCTTGCGTGCTACCCCTTGGGCGCCACGCACGGTAGTGGTTCTCTGCTTCCCACCCAGCCTCCCCAGTGCCTGCCAGTTCTTTATTCATTCGGGGGCGAGAGGTGTTGGCGCTTCAGGAACAGGGCCAGACAAACTCATTTTGTGTTCAAGTTGTCCTTGAATAATGATCTAAATTAACGGGCTGCCTGAGATAGGCCGGGTGCTAAATGGACGGTCCCTGCCGTCACGGTCAGTGGAGAGCGGACACTTCTGCGGTGGGTTCAGTGGTGCGCTCTACTGACCAACTGAGATGTGGGAGTGGAGGTGGGGGGCTCTGACCAACTGAAAAGGGAGTGGGACCACACAGCCCTCACTGGTCAAGCAGGGAAGACCTGTGACTTTGGCCCTGCTTTGGAGCATCGCAGGAAGTCCTGCATATAATTTGGATATGGGCATCTCTGGCCGTTACTCTTTCTTGTTCATATTCAAAGAAGAAAGGTGTGTGTAAAAATTGAGCGGTAGAAGATATAGGAACTTTGTTTAGGTTTTCACCGATTCCCTCACGTGTCCCAGACATAGCTCAGTTCCTAAAGCTTTGGTCGAGTTCTTGTGCTCTTGTGTGTAACAGGGTTATGCTTCCGGAGTCTCACTTTCTCATTTCCCACTGGATGTCTGGAAAGAGGAGTCTGGAGGCATTAGCCTCTGTGGGGGGAGCACTGATCCAGGGCCTGGTGCAGGTAAAGTCACTAGACAAGTCCCAGATATGAACGATTATTTTCCTCCAGCAGGCTCTTCCTTCAACCTACCCATTTCTCATTAGGGTATTTGGAGTCTTTGTCTTCCAATGGTGACTCTGACAACTGCTGCTGCCCAGGGAAGAACTCCAGTGGGACAGATACTCTGTTTGTGCCAGTCCACTCCTTCCTCCTACCACCTTCTACCACCCTTCCTTCTTTCTACCACCTCACGTGTTCTTTTGCCTAAAAACTTCCCAAGATGCGTTCTTGGTGATACTGAGGATGCCTGATTACTAAATCCAGGCCTGTGTGGGATTTTCAGAGCCCTCCTTAGGGAAGCTGACCTTTCCCCTCTGTGTGCCTGCTCACCTCTGCAGCTGTTCCCTGCCCTGGCCCATGTCGCCAACCCTGTTTCAAGCCTCCGAGGACACTCACCCTCTCTGTGTTGACCCTTCATAAGGGACTTAGTATGTCCTGACCCACTCTCATACCTACATTCTGTCTCCCTGGTGATTTGTCGTTGCAGAAGTTCAATTCCCCCATTGTTTCTGTGCTCTTTAAATGCCTATCACTGTGTTAGGCCTGCCTACTTACAAAGTTCATTGATGTATGGGGACATTTTCTGCAATTCAGTCAGCTCAATAGAACCTGCTCTTTGACCCTATCCTTGGGTATCATGGGCTGCATCGAAAGCAAGTGAGGAAACCCTTAAGCACTTGTCTGGACTATATAGGGTTGAGGTGATGCTTTCCTGTGGGTGATTATATTAATGTAGCTAATAAGATTCTCACTGTAGGCAAACTATAGGCCCTCTGTTGGTGTCCCATCCTCTTAAAATGAATGTATGATATGGGGTGGAAGAAGGGGAGGGAGGTGGCTGAAGGGAGAGAGGGAAGTGCCTGGAAAATATAATATGGTCTCTTTTGGTGTGTAGGTCTGTGTTTCATCTCTAAATTTCACAGCCTTAGGCTTTGTTGCTCTAAGGCCTATGAATGGTATAAAATTTGGTGACTTCAGTTCTCTGTCGCTCTAACACTTTCTGGAAATACCAAGCCAGAAGCAAAAGGGGGGATTAGCTGGAATGTTTTCAGGGTGTTAATTGACCCTGGGAATAACAAGCAGCAGAGCTGCAACACCCTTACCACTGGCATAACTCCTGCTGGGATGACTGGGGGCTGGGCAGTCCTGTTGTCCGACCATCTCCTCCCCAGGCATTACCTTTGCCCTCCACTCTGGTTTGGCTGGGAGGCTGGGAAGTGACCTCTTCCTGAGGCTCTTTAGAGAAGGCATTCCCTTAACCAGGGGTGTGTGCCAAGCCTCGGAGCTGTGATTCTTTCCCATCTGGAGCCCTGGGGACCCTGTGGCCTGGGAAGAGAGGAATAACTGTCACAAACCATCTTTCACTTCTTCAAATGGTCATCCTGAAATGAAACATTCATTCCTGAAAAGGCTTCACAAGTTTACTAAACCACCTCGGCGCTGTTGACTAGAATTTTGTTAGGAAAATGTAAGTCAGCACAGAAGAAAGTGGATGTCAAAAATAGTTTGACTAATAGGAGCCAAAAAGAAAATGTTGACTGTGGTTCCGTGAGCTAGCTACAAAGTGATGGAGGATAGTTTGTGACCACAATGAGAGTGCTAATGACATTTTGGAAAAGCAAACCACTTCTAGGTAGATTGCTAAGGAAATTTATACTTTTTGTGTCCAGTTTATAAATTTAAGAGTTTCTCTCACACCGCTCAAGCACCACTTTGCTCACACCTTTCTCAGGCCATCTCAACTCAAGTTTCTGTATGAAGTGGTTTTGTTCCCCAAACCTGTGTTTCTTTTTAAGTCCTTCCTATCCCACTGCTTTTTGTGGGTAGACTTGCGGATATGCTGGGTGCTCCTGATTTCTTTCTAAACAAAGAATCTGAGCTGAAATCTTTGTGTTAGTTTAAAGCAGTTGTCTGTTTTTAGGAGTTGTATGTAAAAGCTAAGTCAAACCTTATGGAAGATCAGGCTGCTTTTCGCAAAAATTCTTTTAAGCCATTTCACCTAAATATAACTTCAGTTCCATTTTTTTCCCTAAATATAACCCAGGGTTTAATGAGGGCTTTCCACATGGAACAAGCTTTTGCGAGGACCCAGCCTGCGTTGTTGAAGTTTTGGCACTTGGCTTGCTGGGGTGACAATTGGTGACAAACCTTGTGGAGGGACTCAGATCCTGTCAGTCCTTTATTTGGATGGGCGGACCTGGCAGGGAATATCTGCTCGCTCAGTTATAATTTTAGAAAGTTAGAGGTTGGTCTCAGTCTTCATTGATCTCACTTCTATGGATTCTTGAGAAAGTAGGCTAGCATGCATGCTAACCTTCAACAGAGTATCCCAGCCTTTACAATGATGTGCAAAGTTAACAAAAAATTGTGCATAAGAAGGAATTTAAATAATTAACTCATTAGAAAAGTCTATAATGCAAAGATCCTACTTATATTCTAACTTAGAGCCAACTTTTACTTGCTAAATTGGGGAACTTTAGATTGGCGTCTTTAAGGTGTAACTACTCAACCTAAGGTGATGTTTATTGAGAACCCCTCATGGGCAATGGCTAAGGGACTGTGGGAGACGGGATGCATTAGACCCAACTTTAAAAAATGAGTTAGGAGCCCTGGCTGATATGGCTCAGTGGATTGAGCACCGGCCTGTGGAACAAAGGGTCACAGGTTAGATTCCCAGTCAGGGCACATGCCTGGGTTGCAGGCCAGGTCCCCAGTAGGGGGTGCATGAGGGGCAACCTCACATTGATGTTTCTCTTCCTCTCTTTCTCCCTCCCTCCCTTCCTCTGTCTAAAAATAAATAAATAAATAAAAATCTTTAAGAAATTGGCATAATTGTCTAGAAAAATCCTCAAAAGTCTGGAAAAAAATGAGTTAGGAGGAAGTAATGTTAGCACAAGCCACTGTAATAGGAAGTCTACGTTAAGAGTCCATAAAGTCTAGAAAGAATTTTGAGAATAAAGAGAATTGGAAGATTGTTTGGGGCCAGCCAAATCAAGGAAAGCAGGTAGAGGAAGTCGTTAAAACTTTTTCCCAAAACTCACTCATTCTTTAATTCAAAGTAATTCTTATTGATCATCTAACCATTATGCTATACACCTAAAACTAATATAAAATAAAACTGAATGTCAACTTTACTAGAAAAAAATTAAAAATATGTTTAAAAAATAATTCTTGTTAGTAATGAAACACATAAAGAGTGCAGAGGTATTTAGGGTGAACAGTGAGGCTGGAGCCAGCACAGGGAGGGCAGAGGCTGGGAGAGAGGAAGCAAGTTCAGGGCTGTCAGGGGCAGTGCAAGCCATCCTATGTGCCTGGAAGGATAAGGGGCCAGACCTTGAATGCCAGTGCAGGAATCGGGTCTTATTCAAGAAGCAACAGAAAACCATTGAAAGTTATGCTGGGAAGTGACGTGACTCGTATATGCTTAGAAAGGTAATAGGGCTTGGAGGGAGGGCCTCGAAGGAGCTAGAAGAGTTAGAAGACTTACAAGAGTCCAGGGGTGAGATGAAAATGGCTTCAGAGTATCCAAATGGAAAGGATGGGAGAAACTGGGGTGGTTGGTTAAATTTGTGCAGGGAGGGCAATACTGTAGGCAGAAAGTGCCTGTTATCCTAATGAACTGGGGTCTGAGCCCTGGTGAGGTGGGGGAATGACTTCTTGCAGGTGGGGCCCTGGCCTGCTGTCTTTGCCTACTCAGTGCTGGACAGATGCTGTTGACTTTTGGCAATGTCAATGCCCACATGGTCTGTGTGAGGCTCTCATTTGGAGAAACTGCTAACTAAGAGCCAGCTTTGGAGATTCATTGGTTTGAGGGGATATTGAGGGAATAGTTGCAACTACAGCAACTGGTGATGCTGGGGAACAAGAGTAGAAGGGAAGAGGATGCTCAGGGCAGAGAAAGAAGTCACTGGAGGGTGGAAAGGAGCACTTGCCAAGGTGGGAGGAGAGCTTAGGTACTGTGACATCATGGGAGCTGGAGGGAAAGCAAAGGGGAGGGGTGTCCTCAGTGACAGATGCCACAGAGGGGGCAAGATGGAGGGGTCAAGTGAGGCTTTGGGTATTCACTAATGAGGAAGTTATTGGTGCCCACCAGAGAGAAGTATTCCAGGCAAGTAGTGGTGATAAAAAAGATAGGGAGGCAGAGATACTAGCTTAGGGGTTCCCCATCCAGTGCCAAGGCGGGCTGTGCATTGGAATGGTCCTTGGTGTAAACCACCCCTTGCTTCTCAGCCAGGACGCCTGACCAGGCTCTCACAGTGGCGAGCATCCTGCTCCCTACTCCTTTGTACCTTCCACATTTCACTTTCTGTCCTACCATAACCTGGAAGATGTTGAAAACCCAGACTGCAGACAACCATTTAAGGAGAATGGCTGTGGCATAGAGGGGGAAGGGAGGAGCCAAAGGCTTTGGAAAGTATACTTAGGAACCTGGAGTGGAGTTTGTAGGGGCCGTAGGGTAGCATGGAAGGTAACAATGGAGGAAGTGCTAGGAAGGAGAGGAGAAGACAGGAGACTGAGAACTTCGGAAAGAAGGTAGTCGTCCTCCTTCATTGATGAGGATGCTTGACAGTAGGTGTTCTCCCAGTTTTGCAGAGTAGCCCAAGTGGAAGGTGAGGGTGTAGAAAAATGCAGAGATGGAGTTGTCAGAAATTGAAGGGGGGATGCACTGGATAGCTGGATGGCTTTGAGATTCTCAGTAAAACCAAGTTGGCTTGGGTGGGGGTCTTGAAATTTTGTTTGCAGTAGGGAGACTACAGGCCCCTTCTCTGTACTCCCATTATAAATCTGAAAATGGTGGAAATCACTTATCTACATGTTAAATAACGAAACACTTGTGCATTGGTTGAAAGATATGACATACTTGGGAAAATTTTCCTCTTTTTATTGTCTGGAGCTGGCTGACTTTGAAGGTGGTTGGAGATGGGAATCAAAATACAACTCGAGTGCAGTCAGCGGCAGATACTGGGATGTGATAAGTAATCTGGGGTGGGAAAGAGAGGACTGACTGCTTAAAAGCATGTAGTAAACTGCCCCAAAGTGGGTAATAATGTATTTTTGGAGGAGGTTTTTATATGTTCCCTGTTTTATTATCTTTTCTCAAGCTGGATTGGACTTAGGGAACAATGAAATAAATGCAGTTTCCAAAACCTTGGCATTCAGAAGGGAAGAGAACAGGAGGGGAGTGGGGGTGGGGCCGGGGCCGGGTTCCCTGGGCCACTCAGCAAGCAGATGCCCCTGGGCAGCTTTTTTCCGAGAGTTAGGTGTTGGAGGTGATGAGTTCCCTCAATTGACAGATACTTTTAAGGTTCTAAAATAAATTTCAGAATTTTAAATATTTCCTTTTCAAGATGTGCATAGCCCAAAGATTTTCATGGGAAAATGAACATTTAGTTTAGAAATACACTTCAAAGTTTGACAATTATAAAAATGTTTTCCTAAACATGGCCTTTTTAGGAGTTTTTTGGAAGTAATGAGGGGTGATACCTCTAGTTACCTGGAGTCCTCAGGATGAGAAATGAACTCATACTCTGAGCTGTTACAGCATTTCAGAAATCTTAAGAGGAGAAACAAGGTCCTAAGTGTTCGCCCTACTTGTAGAAAGTAAACATAAAATATAAACAAAAGATTCACAAAAGAAGAAACTACAAATGACTTCCAAATACTTGAAACTGTGTTCAATCTCCCAGGTAATCAAAAAATGCTAATAAAGATGAGAATCACTTTTTGGCCCACCAAATTAACAAAGAGTTTGTCTTAGTAAGACTTTTGTTGCGTGCTGGCAAATGTTTGGTAAAGTGGGTGCTCTCGTTTGCTGTTCTTGTAGCAATGCATTGCCAAGTTCTTTGGAAAGCACTTTGCAATGCATTGCTACTAAAACTTTATTTTCATTATTTCTGACCTGCTAGGAAGTAGATACTTTTTATTCCCATTTCACTGCTGTGCATACAGACTTGTAGAGGTCAGGCATCTTGTTCAAGGTCACCCTACTGATAATTGACAGTGCATAGATTTGAACTTGGTTGTGTGGCCAAAGTCTATGTCTTCACATTCCACCCTTGTGACTTTACACAAATCTCTGATATAACTAGCTCCTCCTCCTCTTGGGAGAACGGCCACTGACCTTTGTTTCCCAGTTCAGAAATCCTGGTGTAGTTTCAGTTGGGGTGGGAGGTGGGTAGATTTGTTCCAGCTTTACAAAGTGGACCTGGAAATGTACCTTCCCAAATAAACAGTTGTGTAAGTGAGCAAGTGGCTGTGGTTTAAGCTGTTCTTCCACTATTATACTCCAGAGGAGCTAAGTAACCTTTAGTGGTGGCCCTAGGAACTTCACCACATTACCCTCTTTCAGAGGAATAAGTGGTTATCTACTAACATTTGACCTCTTTTGAACATGTGGACTGTTTTTCCTTGTTGAAATCAGTGCATTGGAAGAACACTCACGTGTGTTTTTGGTGTGGAAGAGGGTGGGAGGAGCCAACTGGCTCTCTTTCAGCAGTTTGGATAGCAATGTAGTTTAGTTAACAAACCAAGCTCTGGAGAACCAAGTACACAGACATTTTCTTACTGTTCATTTTATAAAATATTTTATAAATTGGTTGTTTTTTAAAAGTTCTCTAAGTTAAAAACCAGTCCCAATCATTTAGAACTACTTTAGTAAATTGACTATTAAAGACATAAGTACTGCTCTGGCTGGTATGGCTTAGTTGGTTGAAGCAACATCCCATAAACCAAAAGGTCAGGGGTTCAATTCCCGGTCAGGGTACATACTTTGGTTCCAGGTGTGATAGCATGAAAAAAATGTCCTTGGGTGAGGATAAAAAAAGGAAAAGAAAGAAATAGATGGATCTGATGATAATGAAGAAAAACAAAAGAAGTAAGAATGAGTGGTATGAAAAGCTGATCAATTTACAAGTCCAAATTTGTTGGCTGTAGTGATTTCTGATGTTTGGAACTGCACTCTTCTCCATAAATTCCAAAAGGAATATATCATAGTCACTAAAATCAGTTGTATTTTATAACACATACCTCCTGGGGGTGGGTTGAATGTTCCTCCTTGAGATTCTTGTACAAGGTCCCATGAAGGTCCCGGCATGGGTTCTCTGTAGCCCTCAGAGCCGGAAGGGGGACCATCCAGTCCACCCCACTGGTGAGGAGCACAGGCTCAGGGAGACAGTGGCCTTGCCCCTGGCCGCCCAGCTTGAGTGGTGGGAACAGGACTGGAGCCCAGCTGCGCTCCCTGGAGCATTACCCTTGCTGCCACTTAGGGTAACTCGCAGTGAGCCCGCAAAAAGCAGTGCTGCAGAAAAACTGCACCACAAAATACTTTTTTAAAAAATATATATAATCTTTATTATTTTTTTCTATTACCATTTGGTCCCCCACAAAATACTTTATTAAACTGTAGCACATGACCTGGGATAAGTGGTTCACAGACATTTGTTGAATGTTGACAGCATGAATATTCAAGCATCAGTATTTTCGAAAACGGCCCTGTAGGCACCTGCAGTGTTCCGGGGCACCGCATCACACCGTGGGCGACTGTTTCCCACGTTGAACACGTGCACATCTGTGGTTACAATCTGCGTTACCCCCGGGAAGCTGAGACAGAGAGTTAGTGAGGGACCTAGAGTCACCTCTCCAAAAAGTGGCAGAGCCATCATTCCAGCCGCAATGATGCAATTTCCCTTCTACTGAAAGTTGCACAAAGAAATGGCATGTACATGTAGAGTAAAAGACGAATATTGAGTAACATCTGTATTCGTTCTTTTCTGTGGCATTTCCACCCCTTTCACTTAGGAGGCACTTTTCACTGCTGCTTCTGCCTGGGGTAGAGTCAGACCCCCTTTTTTGTTTGTAATCCTCACCTGAGGACATGTTTATTGATTTTTAGAGAGAAGAGAAGGAAGGGGGGAGAAACATTAATGTGAGAGAAACATTGATTGATTGCCTCTCCTATGCATGCTGGCCTGGAGTGAACCCGCATCCCAGGCACTTGCGCTAACCGGGAATCGAACCCGTGACCTTTCAGTTGCCAGACGATGCTCTAACCAACTGAGCCTCACTGGCCAGGGCTAGAGTCAGACGCTTTTAATGGCTTGTCTCTATAGTTTCAGAGATGGTGATCATTGCAGTCTTCATCTTTCTTTGCTTTTCTGTGCTCTGCAGCTCCATTTAATCTATATTTTCCCTTCAATTTCCCTTGTGTTTTTCTTGTAACATGTTGATGTGGTAAACTTGGTTCCTTAGATACTATGATATCTAATATTATTTACTTTTTAAAAGATTTTATTTATTTATTTTTAGAGAGGGGGAGGAAGGGAGGGAGAGAGAGAGGGAGAAAAACATTGATTTGCAAGAGAAACATCAAAAGGTTGCTTCTTGCACGTTCCCTAATGGGGACCTGGCCACAACCCAGGCAAGTGCCCACACCCAGAATTGAACCGCAACCTTTTGGTTTGTGGGATGATGCCCAACTCACTGAGCAACACCAGTCAGGGCCGATATCTAATACTCTGTGTGCATCCGTTGAGTTGGTCTATTGCCTACTTCCTACTCCTGACCAGCCCCACTTTCTTGTACAGGTGTGAATATTATTTTATATGTAAATTGGATAAGACATTGCTTATTAATTATATTACCTATTTAAACTTTTCTAGGTGAGATGCATATGGGAGGAATATTAGGGATATGTGAGATAACACTTTATACTTCTTTTACAATGTCAGCTTTTCTGTTATAAAATGCTTGTCAGGGAGAGAGACACTGGTGCTGAAGCTTTGGAATGGGAAATAGGTTGTCTTCAAGGGTGTTCTCAGGCCCCCCCCACGGAGAGTTAATGCAGCAGGTGGTAAGAATCTGGAGTTCGGGGGGTTCCTTGATAAGCAGTTGCACTGAAAGAGAGGGGAGGGGAAATGGGTGGAGAGAAGCCCAAGGCCCGATGGACGAGGAACAGTGGGGTCACTGACAGGCCATCCCTTTACCTTGGGGTGCCAGTATGTTCAAGGGGTGTGGGACTTTGGGTTTGGCCACAGGCCCTTGAATCCCAGGGCAGCCATGGTCTGGCTTTGTGCCCCAGGGCTGTCTTCCACAAAATGGGGATAATGTTAATATTTGAGGGTCACTGAATTAACATTTTGGCTGTATGGGCAGCATTTTATTTTATTTTACTTTGTTTAAAGATTTTGTTTGTTTGTTTGTTTGTTTATTTATTTATTTAGAGAGAAGGGGATGGAGGTAGAAAGAGAGGGAGAGAAACATCAATGTGTGGTGTCCTCTCACACACCCACAACTGGGGATCTGGCCTGCACCCCAGGCATGTGCCCTGACTGGGAATTGAACCAGTGACCCTTTGGTTCATAGCCAATGCTCAATCCATTGAGCTACACCAGCCAGCTGGGCTGCATTTTAAAACCAGGATTTGTCCAAGGCTAAAGCCAAATATCAGCATCGTAGAACAAATCTCTGGGATATAAAAAATAATAAATGTCATCAAAATAATGTACAGAATTATTATCATTTTTAAGATGTTTAGTGGCCAACAAATTTAAGCCAATATTTTAATAAGTAGATATTTTCTTGGAGCATTTAAAATGCTTTTATAGGAAATGATTGAGTGGCATAGTCGGGGGAAACCAGAAGTGCTTGAACAAAAGTAATTGGTGCACCAGCCTCAGTGCTTCGTGCAGGTTTTACATTTACATGGTTACCAATTCCCTTCGCAAAGATATACATATCACTGTAACAGAATGGCCAGTTTGTGCAAGTTTTAAAAAATTATTTATTTATTTATTTTTAGAGAGAGGGTAAGGGAGGGAGAAACAGAGGGAGAGAAGCATCCACTGGTTGCTTCTCATACATGCCCCAACCGAACCTGCGACCCAGGCATGTGCTCTGACCAGGATTGAACTGGCAACCTTTTGTTTTGCAGAATGAGGCCCAACCAATGGAGCCATATTGGTCAGGGCACTGCGAGTTCTTGATCAAATTAACTATCAACAGGATGATAAATATATATATATATATATATATATGTATATATACACAATTAACTCATATATGTGGAACTTGTATACATTCAACCCTAGAACAACACGGGTGTTCCGGGTGCAGACCCCTGCCCAGCCACAAGTCAAGATATAACATTTGACTCCCCAGAAACTTAACTACAGTTGGTCCTTCCCAACTGCGGATTGGAATGTGAAAATACCGGTTTCAGTCAGTAGTTGGCTGAGTCCTCGGATAGGAAACCCACAGCTACAAACTTTAAAATTCCGCGTATAGCTGCCCCTGCACATTTCAAACCCATGCTCAGGGGTCAACTGTGCATGTACAGGGTGGGGCACAAGTAGGTTTGCCGCTGTCTGTATGGAAAACAATACACTAATTAGTAAATGATAACACAAGAATAAACTGTTTTGTGCACTCACAGCTGCAAGCCTACTTGTGCCCCACCCTGAATCTATAGGAATTAATTTAACTTTTTATTTTGGAACAATTTCAGACCGACAAAGATGTGAAATAATATGAAGAATTCCCATGTAGTTTTCTCTAGATTTCCCAGAATGTTAACGTTGACCACATTTCCTTTATCTTTCTAACCTTCTGTAGCCTTTGAGAATAAGTTGCAGGCACAGTGCCCCTTTACTCCTAGATAACTTCATGTATCTGTTCTTTTTTTCTTTTTTAAAGACTTTATTTATTTACTTTTAGAGAGAGAGGAGGGAGGGAGAGAGAGGGAGAGAAACATCAGTGTGCCAGACATAATTGATCACTTGTCTCTTGCACGCACCCAACTGGGGACCTGGCCTGCAATCAACGCTTGTGCCCTGACTGGGAATTGAACCAATGACCTTTTGGTTTGCAGGCCAGCACTCAATCTGCTGAGCCACACCAGCCAGGGCTTTTTTTTTTTAATTGAATTTGTTGGGGTGACATTGGTTAATAAAATGGGGGTGTACAATTCTATTACACATCATCTGTGTATTGTATCATGACCACCACCCCAAGTCAAGTTTCCTTCCATCACCATTTATCCCCCCTTTACCCTCTCTAACCACCCCCCAACCCCCATGTGCATGTTCTAAAACCAAGGATATTTACTACAATATAGTTCTCAAAGTCAGGAAATTAACACAGAGATAGTCTTATTGTCTAATCTGCAGACCTTATGCAGGTTTTGCCAGTTGTCCCCCAGTGTCTTCTGTAGCAAAGGGAAACATCCAACCGTTTTGGTCCGGGGTCTGGTCCAGGCCGGTTCCGGGGGCAGGTGTTCCACTTCATTGTCTCTTTAGTCTCCTTCGGTCTAGACCGGTTTTTCCACCTGAATGTGTCTCTTCTGTTCTTGACTTTTGGAGATTACAAACAATTGATTTGGTGAAGGGCGTTGAATCCTGCCTTTTTCAGATGCTTCTTCACGAGCAGATTCAGGTTGTTGTATTTTGGGCAAGAACACTGCAGAGTTGATGTGGGGTTGCAATGGACTTCCAAGTGTTTCTCCCAAGGAGCCAGCAGTTTTCCCGTTACAGGTGATGTTGCTTTTGATCACTAGGTAAAAATAATATCTGCCAACTTTCTACAAAAAAATTTCTAGTTTTCCTCTTTGTAATTAATATGTATCTTGTGAGGAGCTCCTTTGTGAGTGCATGGATATCCTATTTCTCACCAAACTTTCACCCACTGGTTTTGTTATTAATTGGTGTTTCTTGCCAGAAACAGTTATTTCTGTGGTAGTGGCCAAATTAATGGTCGGATTTTTAAAGTTTGACATTGTAGTGCAGGAACAGTTATTTCTCGGTTCTGTAAGTTGCTAGGTTGTTTCTGTGACTCTCTGCAGTATATTTGTGAATATTAAATAAGATGAAGGAATTTGCTCCCTCATTTTTTAAATAAAAGTTTCTTTTATAGATTTTTATAGTGTTTATTATGTCTGAATCAAAGATGATTTGTTGTCTTCCGGCCAAGATGGAGGCATAGGTGGACGCACTGTGCCCCCTCGCACAACCAAGATAGGGACAACAACAATATAGAAACAAAATGACAACCAGAACTGACAGAAAATTGAAGTGTATGGAAGTCGGACATCCAAGGATTTAAAAATAGACACTTTCATCCAGACCGGTAGGAGGGGCGGAGTTGGGCCAGGTGAGGGACACGGAGCGGAGAGCTGAGCAACCGGTGGTGCGCAAGTCCGCAGCAGGCAGACCCTGGGCGTGCAAGCGGTGGTACCTGGTGGGCCCCGGCCAGGGGGTGGCGACTGGCCAGCGAGGGGGCCATTGTGAAGCAAGGCACTGCATGCAACTCAGGGTCCCAGCACCGGAAAATAGAACTTTGGGTCACTGACTGAAAAGGAAGGTCCTGCAGGGTGAACAGGCCCACCCACACAGGAATTGGTGCCAGAGGGGCCCGGTTGGCTTGGGGAAAGCGGCAGAAGGGTCTGAGGTCCTACAGAGAGCAGAGCAAGCACCATTGTTCCTTCTCGGACCCCGCTCCCACATACAGCGTCACAACCCAGCAACTGGGGTGCTCCGCCCTGGTGAACTCCTAAGGCCCCGCCCCTCACTACAGGAGCTCCACAAGACCAAAAAACAAAACAAAACAAAAAACAGCAAAAAGATGGCTCAAACATAAGAACTGAAAGCCCCAGAACCCATCCTTTTAAGTGACCAAGAGATAGCCAACCTATCAGATGCACAGCTCAAAGCACTGGTGATCAGGATACTCACAGAATTGGTTGATTTTGGTCGCACATTAGATGAAAAAATGCAGGCTACAATAAATTTAATGAAGAAAAATGCACAGGGAACCAATAGTGATGGAATGAAAGATGGGTCTCACATCATTGGAGTGGACCAGAGGAAGAACAAAATATACAACCA
>CM052543.1:91639443-91697636 GCA_028533065.1 Trachops cirrhosus | reverse complement strand
CAGCAGAGATAAAGAGACAGTAACCTACAAAGGAGTTCCCATCAGACTGTCATCTGATTTCTCAAAAGAGACCTTACAGGCAAGAAGGGGATGGAAAGAAGTATTCCAAGCCATGAAAAACAAGGACCTACATCCCAGATTGCTCTATCCAGCAAAGCTTTCATTTAGAATGGAAGGGCAGATCAAGTGCTTCTCAGATAATGTCAAGTTAAAGGAGTTCATCATCACCAAGTCCTTATTTTATGAAATGTTAAAGGGACTTATCTAAGAAAAAGAAGATAAAAAAACATGTATAGTAAAATGACAGCAAACTCACAATTATCAACAAACACACTTAAAGCAAAAACAAAAACAAACTAAGCAAACAACTAGAACAGGAACAGAACCACAGAAATGGAGATCCCATTGAGGGGAGTGGGAGGAGGAGAGAGCGGGAAAAGGTACAGAGAATAAGTAGCATGGATTGTAGGTAGAATATAGACAGGGGGAGGGCAAGAACAGTAGGGGAAATGTAGAAGCTAAAGAACTTATGACCCACGGACATGAACTAAAGGGGGGGAATGTGGGTGGGAGAGGGTGTTCAGGGTGGAGGGGAATGAAGGGGGGATAATAGGACAACTGTAATAGCATAATCAATAAAATAAATTTAAAAAAACGGGAGTGGGAGGGGGAGAGAATGGGGGAAAAGGTACAGCGAATAAGTAGCATAGATGGTAGGTAGAAAGTAGACAGGGGGAGATTAAGAATAGTATAGGAAATGTAGAACCAAAGAACTTACATGTATAACCCATGGACATGAACTAAAGGAAAGGAATGTGGGTGGGAGGGGTGTGCAGGATGGAGGGGAATAAAGGAGGGGAATAAAAGGGGACAACTGTAATAGCATAATCAATAAAATATATTAATAAAAATCAAAATTAAATTAAAAAACACCAAAGATGATTTGTCACAAAATTATGATTCATAGTTTTGAAATCTTGTGAAGTATTGAGGTAGCGAATTGACGTTCAGCTCCGCATTCTCAATAGGATGTAAAGAACTTCCTAGTTTGGTTTTTAGTTTTTTTATCTGATGCCTCCTGTGGAGTTTCTCACAGTGTGGGTTTTGTTAAGTGCAACCCCATGATATCTTTCAACATGTTTTTCTGTACCCTGTAGTTTTTGAAAAGTGTTAGCTTGATGTATATTTTTGATCAAGCTTCAGGTTCTTCTCTTTATCTCTCCTTTTACATTTATTTTTTTCAAGACTTTCATAGATGTTGTTCTTACATCAGAAAGCACTTAGCATCGGGTTGTCACTGTAATATTAGCAGCCACTGATGATCATCACCCACATCCATTACTTCCTTAGCAATTTCAAAAATGGTGATAGTATTTGCATCATTCCTTCTTCGTCTATCAGCTGTGATGTTTTTAAAAGAGAAACTACCCCTCATCAACTCTTATTGTACTAGATTGGCCACAAAGGCTGTTTAGGTTTTTTTGTAACATAAAAGACACATTTTTTATTTTCACCAATAACTATTGATTTGGACATGATTTTGAGTATGTCAGCTATCTCCCGCTATTGGCTTTTAGTGGGAAGAGGCCAGGGGTGCTGCTAAATACCTTCCAATGCATGAGACAGCCCCACAGCAAAGAATTATTTGGCCAAAATGTCAGTAATACCAAGAAACTTTGCAAACCACTTTTACACGTTCAGTGAGTCATAGCACTTCTCCATACATGCACAAATCTTTTTTTTTTTGCATTTCACTTGCATTTTTACCTTCCTCAGAATAATAAAGTATAATATGCAAAAAAGTTTCATATTTTCTTCAGTGTTCAATATTAGAGTTGTTGCACAAAAATTCACCAATTTTTAAAAAGATTTTATTTATTTTTAGAGAGAGTGGAAGGGAGGGAGAGAAATGTCAATGTGGGAGAGATACGTTGATCGTTTGCCTCTTGCACGCCCCCATCTGGGAACCTGGCCTACAACACAGGCATGTGCCCTGACTGGGAATCAAATCAGCAACCTTTCAGTTCCCAGGCTGGTGCTCAATCCATGGAACCACAGCAGCCAATACAAAATACACCAATTTTAAAATATATATATTTTATTTAGCCCTGGTTTGTGTGGCTCAGTGGATTGAGTGCTGGCCTGTGAACCGGGTCACCAGTTCAATTCCCAGTCAGGGCACATGCCTGGGTTGTGGGCCAGGTCCCCAGTAGGGGGCTTTTGAGAGGCAACCACACATTGATGTTTCTCTCCTCTTTCTCCCCACTCTTCCCCTGTCTAAAAATAAATCAATAAAATCTTTTAAAAATATATTTTATTGATTTATTTTTAGAGAGAGGGGAAGGGAGGGAGAAAGAGAGGGAGAGAAACATCGATGTGAGAGAGATACATGGATATGGCTCATCTCCTTGCATAACCACAGCAAAAATTACAACAAAACTACTCGATAGCTATCACCCAGAATCATCACAAAATCGAGCTGTATGGAAATCTGACACCCAAGGAATTAAAGAAGGCACATTCATCCAGATGGATAGAGGGGTGGAGATGGGGAGTGGGCAGTCCCATACCCAGGTGTGGTAGATAAAAATGAGGAGGGATCCCTCAGGAGCGAGGGATCCCTGCCCTACACCAGACCACCCAGCCCAGGGTTCCAGTGCCAGGAAGATAAGTCCCCATAACTTTTGGTTGTAAAAACCAGTGGGGGTTGGGGTGGTGGAAGAAACTGCAGGATTCTCAAGCATCTCCTCTTAAAGGGCCCACAATGGACCTAGGCCTTATGTATACTCACCCACTCAGCTTCAGCACGGGCAGCAGCTTGAAGAGCACTCGTGGCATATGGGGAGAAATTGAAGTGTCTGACATCAGTAAGTGCTGGGGAACAGCTTCCTCCTGGACAAAACTCCAGAGGCCAGGCAGCAGCCATTGTCCTCTTTCTGAGCCCTCCCCCCACACAAAGCCACAGAGCTGTGGGACCATATCTAAGACTCCATCAACTTGGTTCACGTGGGTTGCCCTGCCTGGGTGTCTACTTAAGGGCATCCAACTTACTGATGCACTTTTAAAAAACAGGCCATGCTGCTAAGATAGGGAGTCAAAGTAGCTCTACCTAAATACAAGGAGGCTGCGAAAATGAGGAGACAAAGAAACAAGGCCCAAATGAAAAAAAAACAGATCAAAACTTCAGGAAAAGAGCTAAATGAAATGAAGATAAGCAGTCTATCAGATGCAGGGATCAAAACACTGGTTATTAGGATGCTCAAGGAAATCACTGGGTACTTCAACAACATAAAAAAGACCCCAGCAGAAATGAAGGTCATATTAAGTGAAACAGAAAAATTTACAGGGAATCACCAGTGGAGTGGATAAAGCCAAGAATCAAATCAATGATTTGAAACATAAGACAGAAGAAAAAACATTCAATAAGAACACTAAGAAAAAAAAAAGAATCAAAAAAGCAAGAATAGGCTAAGGAACCTCTGGGACAACTTCAAACATACCAACATTTGAATCACAGGGGTGCCAGTAGGAGAAGAGAAAGCAAGAAATTGAAAACTTAATTGAAAAAGTAATGAAAGAAAACTTCCCTAAGTTCATAAGAAAATAGACATACAAGTCCAGGAAGCACAGAGAGTCCTAAATAAGATGGACACGAAGAGGACCACTCCAAGACACATCATAATTAAAATGCCAACGGTTAAAGATAAAGAGAGAATCTGAAAGCAGAGAGTTACCTACAAAGGAGTTCCCATAAGATTATCAGCTGATTTCTCAAAAAAAAAACTTTTTTAGGCTAGAAGGGGCTGGCAAGAAGTATTCAAAATGATGAAAAGCAAGGACCTATAATCTAGATTACTCTATCAGGCAAAGCCATCACTTGGAATCAAAAGGCAGATAAAGTGCTTCCCAGATAAGGTAAAGCTAAAAGAGTTCATCATTACCAAGCCACTATTACATGAAATGTTAAAGGGACTTATTTAAGGAAAAGAAGATAAAAATTATGAACATTATATTGGCAATAAATTTACAAATATCAAGAATTGAATCTAAAAAATTAGGCAAACAACAGAACAAAATCATAGATATGGAGGTCATTTGGACGTTATCAGCGTGGAGGAAGGGAGAACAAAAGGGGAAAGTGCAGGGATTAAGAAGAACAAATTGGTAGACACAATACACTGGAGATGTTAAAACAGTATAGGAAATGGAGTAGCCAAAGAACATGTATGCATGACCCATGGGCATGAACTAAGGGGGGGATTGCTGGAGGGAATGGGGGTACTGGGTGGGGGGCAAAGGGAGAAAATTGGGACATCTATAATAACATAACCAATAAAATATATTTTTAAAAAGAAAAAAAACTAAATGAACTTTTTGGCCAACCCAATAGTTACCTTAGATCAGAGGTCAGCAAAAACTAAGCTCCACAGGCTAAATCCAACTCGGTACTTATTTCTGTAAGTCAAGTTTAATGGGAACATGGCTACGTGCATTCATTTGTAGTTTGCCTGCGGCTGCTTTTGCACTGCAAGGGCTGAGTTGAGTAGTTACAATGAGGCCATATGTGGCCTACAGGTTTGAAAAGATCTGGCACTTTACAGAAAACATTTTCTGACCTGTACTCTAGATCATCATATGGAAAAACCAGTGGAAGTGCTTGATTCTTTCCCTTTATTTACTTACCGGTTTTCAGTTGGTTTCCTGTTACCCTTCAAAGGTAACCCATGACGTTATTTTTTGAAATATAAACTGATGTATCTACATCTGTGTAATGTATTTCCATCCATTTATAATTATCCTTGCTGATATTCAAATTGCCCTGTGTTCAGTGGAAGCCCTTTCGGGTTGGCTCCTGAATCCTCGTGGTCTTTGATGTTCCCTGCTTACTGGGATGGCAGTTCGTTCCGGGATCACCCATGCATTTCCTGCCCTTGACCTGGAGCCAGACATTTCTAGAAGGAACTCTCATTCCATTTTTAGTGAAACAGGTTACTTAGAAACAGTAGTCTGAACGGTAGGGGTGCCTATACCACCCCTAAATGGAACTCTGTTTACTGTTGTGAGAACACCCAGCATTCCCGTAGGGTTTAGAAGTACAGTTGACTCTTGAACCACACAAGTTTGAACTGGGCTGGTCTACTTATTTATATGCATTCAAACTCACGTTGTTCAACTCAACTGTAGAATATGTGCTAGTTGTAATTTAAAAGAACACTTTTTTGCTCTAAAAGCATATAATGCTTTTTAAATGTGCTGTTCATTAATCCTCTTTATTTAATAACTGTACATTACAATTACTTTCTATAAAATTAATATCTTTCATGCTTATATTTTATTCTTTTAATTAAAATATACATATATACTTCTGCTAGGTGATAGCATTCAAACAGATAAAGCTCATAAGGACATTTTCACTCAGGTTACATGAAGAATACTTGTCTATTTTTGAAAGGGCATGTTGAGATCATGGCAGCAAATCCAACACGCTTTGTTTCCTTATTTCTCACATGGTCACGTTCATGAGGTATGTTGGTCACCTCTGACCACATGGTCGCTGGTCAGACAGAAGCCCAGGTCTCTGAAGTTGGAGCCATCGTTGAGTAACAGATGTCCATGGAACGCTGAGTCGGAGGCCATAGTTTGATATATACCTAGGACCTACCTCACAGTTGCAAAGATTAAACAAGGTTATACACAGCATGTAGAACAGTGTCTGGTACACAGTAGGGGCTTTGTTAAGGTCAAGTTACCATTTGCGTTAGTGGTTCTGGGTTTTCAGGATCTCCCTAGCCCATTAAAGTTTTGCCTCCATACTCCACCATTCCCTGGGCACTTATTTATACTTAGTTTTGGAATTCTAGGTCTCTGGGATCCATACGCTTTGGGACTCGCTGTCATATTTTCCTTTAGCTTTCTGTTGCCCCTGGCACAGTGCCTTGCACATAAAATCTGCATGTGTATGAATGCTTGTTATTATTTATTTACATTCCCCTTTTTAATGCATAGTATGTAATAAACAGCAAAAACCTGTCTTCCTCTCGGACATTTTTAGGAGAACACGGGAAATCATTGTTTACTTCTAGTATCTTTTAGGGAATAATCTTTGATAAGTTAATCATGGTGGTTGATCATTTTTGGTTTACTTTTCATGAAAGTTTTCTCAATTCATGCCAGTATTAAGGCTTATACATACTTTTAAAAATAAAGTAGGTGCCTGTGCTAGAGGTAGAACTTTTCATTTGGCCCACTAGTTTGTAGCTGTGGACTTAATTTCATCTGTGGTAGTGGGAGATGTGGATGCCATATGTTTTAGAGGTCTGTGCCAAGGAAAACACTTCAGAATTACATTAGCAACTCCAAAATATTCTGGCTGTTCTGAGAGGACACGTGATAGTTTTCCGGTTACACGAACAAGAGCTTTTGTTTTATACAGAAGTTTCGTATAGGCTGTGAGAACAGTAGTGCCTCTATCAGCATTTCCCAGAGTGACATCCTTGGGATGTTAATATCGGTTGGCCAGAAAGTCCGTTTGGTTTTTCCATAAGATGGTTCTAATAGTGCTTAGCTGTCTTTAACTTCATTCAAAATGATTTTGTTAGATTGTATTGTGACAGCTGTCATATCAGGTGCTTTAAAAAAACATCAAAATTGGTGCACTTTTGTGTAGCCATTTTGATATTAAAGATGGAAAAAATACACATTTTCAGCATATTGTGCTTTATTATTTTAAAAAAGGCAAAAACGCAACTGACACGCAAAAAAACCATTTGTGCAGTGTATGGAGAAGGTTCTGTGACTGATTGAACGTTCCGAAAATGGTTTGCGAAGTTTGTGCTGGAGATTTCTTACCGGACAATGCTCTACAGTCAGGTAGACCAGTTGAAGTTGGTAACGATCAAATCGAGACATTAATTAAAACAATCAGCATTATACAACAGGGGAGATAGCCGACATACTTAAATATCCAAATCAATGAAGGTATTGGTGAAAACGAAAATTGTCTTTCACAGAAAAAAAAAAAAAAAAACTAAACGAACTTTTCGGCCAGCCCAATAGGTAGGCCATCCTAGGCTTCATTTCTGCAGTGCTTCTCATGTACCATGAATAATCTGTTAGAGGGGAGTGTACTGCGCAGGGCCCCTCAGCTTTCCTGTGTTTAGAGTACTGCCCTCCACCCCACACCCCTACCCATAGAGAAGTCTCACTTCATACTCCTTGCCCCTCAGTTTAGATGCAGTTTCCTGCTGCAAATTCTCAGCTCCCTGTACAGGAGCAAATTTCACTGCTGGTAAACATGTAGCCTAATAATTATCTGATACACACTCTGTTTCTTCTGGATCCTGAACCTGCTGAAGAAGGCTAGGAGATGGTCTGTTTTGTTCTCTGTTGTATTCTCAGCACCAGGCTTATGGAAGGTCCTTATATAATATTGGTTGGATGTGTGAAGGAACCATAGACCCTTTATTTCCAAGTAGCATCTCCTGGGATCAGTGCTCCACAAAACCCACCTTGGGAACAGTGCATTGGTCTGGGGTACTGCCGTACTTAGTACTTCATTTTCCATGTGAACAATTAGAATGCTGTAGATCTTCCTAATTCTGCTTAATTTACTCAGTGCCTGAAGCCAGCAGGGAACCATCAGTGTATTTAAAGATGAGGCTAAGTGCTTGAAATAACTTGTCTCAGTGGTCCGCAGTGAATCACCCAGTATTAGGGCCTTAATTTCCTGATACCTGTCTAGGGCCCATTACCCAGAGGCCCAGCTGCAGCCCATTCTCCATAAATAGGAACCAATGTTTAAGACTGGGGGAGGGGGAATCAGATGCCTCTTTGTATACTAATTAACAAAGGCAGAACAAAAGGCCCAGCTTGGTTTTCAAGTTCAAGCTTGGCTCATATGTGTCCTCAGTGAAGATTATGATCTTGGATAAATTAAAAACAAATGTTAAAAAAGTCATAATGAGATATAAAGGGAGTTCAAGATTCTTGTTTTTAAAAGTTTGAGGTAAACAGAATTGTCTTTGAAGCACATGTTCATCTCCCCTTTACCTCTGTGTTCCATTTTTATGATTACTCTTCATTTTGAATTAAATCAGCAAGGTTGGTAGATGTGTACCTATGGTCTCCTGTCCATGTGCACAAGCCTCGTTCATCAAGCCACTAGGTCTTCTGAATTAGGAAAATAGAAGTTTAGTCAAATCCACTAACGTTTGGCAAAACGCAGTCTTCTTAGGAATGACTCCCAGCAGCCTGCTGCCCAAGGCGGCTCCCTTTCCTCGGAGTGCTCCAGGCGAGGGTTCGTGTGCTGGGGAGGGAGCACACACAGAATCCCCCTGTGTTCTCCTCCCCCGGCCAAGTTCCCCGGGCCTGGCAGGTTTAGGCACTAAATGGGACTCTGTATGTATAAGCCAAATTAAGTCTGCAGGCAGTCTTTACGAGCACAGTAACCGTTTTACAGATGTAAAGAAGCTCAAAAGTACTGTGTATGTTTGTAGTCTCAATCCCCGTAAAGTTTCCAGGAGCACGTTGCAAGGGCTCTGCACACAGAAATTTAGTTCCCTTGTTCTCACCCTGCTTACCTCTTCGCTGTGTCACAGTATGCATCATATTATTACATGTGTGTCTCTTTTTTTTAAACAAGGGACATTAGAGATACTAGTTGGGCTTTAGTTACAGTTGAGGAAACTGAGGCCTAGAAAGGCAAAGAGAATGTCCAAGGTCACAGAGCTAGTGAGAAACGTAGCAGAACTGGTACCTGAGTCTCTCCTTTCTCTGAACAGTACTTCTTGCAGCGGTAACAGTTTTATTCTTTGAGTGTTTGTCTGTGTCCCAGAGGAGTGTTGCATACAGAAACTCATTTAATCCTCCAAATGACCCTGCAGGTGGGACTGTGGTTATTCCTGCCTTATTCTAGAGGAAATCGAGGCGCAGAGAGGTCAAGACCCGCGTCTGCGTTCACTCAGCAGTCCAGGGCGGGGACAGGCGTCAACCCCAGACTTGCCCCGCTGCTGCCATGGGGCCCCTCCCTGGGCCATGCTGATGGCTTGTGTGAGCTCGAGAGCTGTGGCCTGCACAGGTGAAGATGCTGAACTGGGCGACCCGAAGATTCTTTTTAGTAGTTGTGTTCTTAGGCTCCACTTTGTAAATTGTTGGTAGTGCCTGAACGTTGTCTCTAAGAAGCCCATAACTATAGAACCTGCCGTTTCCAGCCCCACCGACCTTGAGTGAGTCCATGGCACCTGCTGAGGAGGCATCTGGGTGGAGTATAGGAAGCGTGGTGGCAAAATGACCTGCATGGGCCCAGGGGGAGCTGGGAGGGGCTGGGCAGGAGAGACCTGACTGGCTTTCCTGCCTTCCCTTCCTTCCTCCCTCCTTCCCTGCTCAGGGGAGGTCTTGGGGTTAGTAAGAGGTGAGGGGCAATTAGTGGTAATTACTCATCATTTGTGCAGACAGCAGGCATGGCTTTAGAAGTGCTTTCTGGAATGGAGAGAGGCTGGGGACTCTTCAGAGTGTTTCATGGAGGGCCCGGAAGAAAGCAAGCATGCCTTTGGACGGAGGGAAGGCACAGAGTCACCTGTTAGGAAGGTCAGCTTTAGATACTCCCAGGTATACACACAGAACCAGCTGCACAGCCGTGTGAGCTAAGCCCTGGCTGTGTGAGCAGAAGGCAGGGGCGGCAGCTGGGGGAGCTGTGGGAAGCTAGGTATGTCCCACAACGTCAGCCCAGAGCTGCCCTCAGCCTAGTCCAGGACTCCTGCCCCTGTAGCCAAACCTTAGGCACTGACCAACCAACGGACGGACTTCATTGGCTTCCGTGCCCCCTCTGGTGTGCGCACCTTAGAACACAGGCAGTCCCTTCCCCTCTATCCGAGACCCCTCCGTGCTGTTGGGTTTGGTGTCTAGGGGGCCGTTACATGTTCTGTATGCAGCTAAAACCTGTCCAGAGCTTCGAGGTCCCCACTTTCCCATGGGCTATGTTAGCACATTTCAGGTGTCTTTTGTTGTGGGGAGATAGGAGCCTGTTGAGAAATAATGTGTGACCAAATCTCTTGCTGAGAAATGTTTGAGGAACATAGAAAGAAAACCCACATTTCAAGTCCTAAGAAAAATTGTGTTTGAACTGCCAAAATCACTGTAGTTCAGGCTAGATTAGTTTTGAGGGATGATAAAGTTTCCTGTCTCCTCTTGGAAAAAAAATTCTGGGGTTTTCTGCTGTGGATGTATCTTTCATCCATGTGTGCTGCTTCAATAAAATGTTATTATGCCTCTCTGTAAGTGGATAATTGAGCAGAATAGCAGGCTGATTTATCTCTCGGTTGGGCCTGCGGTAAGGCCTGGTTCTTTGGAAATGGTCCAAAACCAAATAGCCACAGCTCACCTGCAGAAGGGCCTCCTGGCACCGAGACAGGCCGGAACCCCTGCCACACCTTTCCAACTGTCCCTAGAAAGGTTGTTCCCACCCTAACAAAGGTCCCAGTTATTGACCAGCTGGGCCTTTATATCTGACCGTTTCCATCTCTAGTACAAATTGTCTTCCTTCAGGCAAGTTTCTGTCTCAGAGCTGGCTGTGAGGATGTGGTAGTACAATCGGGCTTTGTGGCAGAGGAGGGCTTTGCAAGCGCCCTGGAAGGTGGGGTTCAGCCTTGTGTAAATAAATAGCAGCAGGCTTTAGCTTCAGGAAAAGGGGATTCCTGGAATGAGAGACACTGGCGCTCAAGACAGGAAACTCTTCCTGGCTTTTCTGCAGCCTCTGCAGCTTCTTCTACCCCATTGTCCTTTCCTGTGGCCTTCGGCCAAGCTTGCTGTTCTCCTGGAGCCGTCCTGACTCCCAGAACACCCTAGACCAACCACTGACCCTCAGGAACCAGGTCCGCGCCCCTGTCGTCATCCACAGAGACTCGCTTTGCCCCGGGTGAGGCACATTCGGAGCTTGCCAGGCCTAGCTGTTGGCTGCTCTGTTCATTCAGGAACCAGTCAGGCAGGAACCCCCTTCTCCCCACTGCCCACTTTGTCTTTGCTCAGCGCCTTATGTGTTGGTCATTGTCTGCTGCCCCTGTGATGTCCTCTCCAGAAAGAACCTGGAGACCATGAGGGGCATCTATAGCTGCCTACTCTCTGGAAGATTTGGTGGGAGGTGAAGAGAGACAGGTGTGACCATTCCTACTGCTTTCCATGTACTGCCTGCCCTGGCTGGTTTGGGGTCTGTTCCCATATAGGCCCTTCAACATCAGAGATGGGAGGAGCCCTGAAGAAATTAAAGACCATATTCAGGCCTTGTTGGCCAAAGGATCGTGGAAGCCTTGATGAAGGGGATGCTTCAGGACAAGTGTGACATCTGGCTCTTCAAGGCCACCTCGCAGCAGGCCAGGTCCCAGAGCAAATATCCTGCTGGTCACGCCGCCCTGGCAGCCCCCTCCGGTCATGCCAGTTTCCTTCTGCCCCTCACAACGTCTTTCTTTGCTCACTCTCTCCACCTGCTGCTTAGGGGACCCAGCTTCCTCCCAAAGCGCGTCTGTCACCATGGCTCAGTCCTCCCCAGGTGCTCTGGCTGACGGTCACTTGGTTCTCTGGGTGGCAGAGCCCGTCAGCCTGAGGAGAGCCTTGCCGAGTGGGCCCCAGGTAGAGCCCCAGGACACTGCCGCATGGTCACAGGGAGGAAGGGCGTTAGCCGCCCGGTTCTGTCTCCAGTCAGCACTTTTCTTCCTCTAAAGGCTTTATTGTTGATTTTTTTTCTTTTAAATTTTAAAAAAAAATGAACATACAGGAAAATTGACTCTGGGGCTCAGTTTTGTGAGTTTTAACATGTACATCTGTATAACGACCATTGTAGTTTCAAGTCCCTAAAATTCCTGACCCCTCTGTGGTCATGCCCTTCCTCCCACCTCTTGTCCTTTGGCAACCATGGCTCTGTCCTCCAACTCTCCCCAAGGATTTGTTGGCCACATTATGTGCATCTTCTCAGAAATTTTTGTTGGTACCTATTAGTGTCAGATAAAAACATAAAAATCAAGTTCACTCTCCTGACAGCCTCCCACCTTCCTTCACCCCTTAGTCTAACTGTGCTGAGCTCTGACACCTCAGGACTCCTTCATTACGGATAGGTCAGCATGGCTTAACCCAGCGTTCTTCCTCGGCATCTCCTCAGCTGTGTCTATAGTGCAGTAGGTTACCTATTTCACCCCTGTTTCCCTGCTCGTAGCGAAAACACTCCTCTTAGCCCAGTGCTTCAAATTTATGTGCTACAGGATGAAGCAGATGAATTCTAAGTTTCAAGGAATGCTGTCTTTAATAATAATCCTACCAAGAGAGAAAGGTGAGTTGGAAGAAAGTGCATAGGAAACTCTTGACAATGGATTTGGGCCCATCTTTTAAGTCCTGGTACATCTTAAAAAAAAAAAAAACAGTTGAGAGGCTTAATTTTTGTTCCAGTAGATCATTAAGAAGCCACAAATCGACCCTGGCTGGTGTGGCTCAGTGGATTGAGCGCCGGACTGCAAAGCAAAAGGCTGCTAGTTCGATTCCCAGTCAGGGCACATGCCTGGATTGCAGGTCAGGTCCCTGGTGGGGGGCACGCGAGAGGCAACCACACATTGACGTTTCTCTCCCTTTCTCCTTCCCTTCCCCTTTCTCTAAAAATAAATAAATAAAATCTTTGGGGAAAAAAAAAGAACCCACAAATCATTCCTGTTTAACTGTAGTAAGAGTGGTGGTTGTTGAGATCTGTCGGGGCTCTCCTTGCTGGTGTGGAAGAGTTAGGTCCACAGACGTGCAGATGCCCCTCTGGGGCTGGCTTGAGGCATGTGCCAGTGTCCCTTTAGCTGAGGATTCGCCATCCACCTTGCCCTCGGGAAAAAATCCACTTCCCTTGCCCACCTGTTCCTGAGTACAGTAACAGCTTCGACTCAGGAGAGACATTTTTCTCCTTTAATGAAGTGTTTATTCCTGAGGCTCCAGGACAACTTGCAGTTGCCCAGTTTCCTGGTAAATTTTCAGATTCTCTGGTGGTTTGGAGGTATGAATGAACTCAGGATATTTTTTAGGGTAAATAAAGTCTATAAAATGTGACTTGGGTGCTTGGTTTTCGGTGCCAGAACTCGAAGTGATTGGCCCTTGTGAGGGGAACAGAAGTTGGTCTGTAAGCTGTAGTTTTCTTGAAGGTGAGAAGCTGGGTCCTGAGCTGTGAGAGGAGGTGTGCCTGGGTGGGTGCGGCTGGTTTGCTCTTTGGGGGGCCCAGGGCTGGCCCCTCCTGCGACCTGGGCACAGATCATTGACTTAAGAGGAAGGGAATGAGGACACAGGCTGTGTGCAGAGGATGAATACACCCTTTGGTTGCAGTCTTTGGTCTGGAGAGTGAGGTTAACACGTGAAGCACATGGGACATGAAAGAAGTCCCTGTTTGTACCCTGTGCACGTTCAGTCCGTGTGAAAGGGTGAGAATGACTTTCCACACTGTGGGCTGAGGACATGTGGTGACTAAGTGGTGGTGGGCCCTGGACTCTGAGGGTGGTCCCTTCCTTGGCCAGGTTGGTCCCAGGACCCTGGCCTGGGAGCACAAACCAGAGCTGGTGGACCAGCCAGTGGTGGACCACAGGCCTGGTGGACTGCCCTCAGGAACAGATTGGGAGATAAAAGCCCAGGGGATACCCCAAAGGTTGAGAATTTCCTATCATAATAACCTGAACTTTTTTTTTGAGTACACATGCCTGACCCCTGTGCCCAGAATCTCTAGGTTGTGGGGCCCCAGACCATGTGTTTATTAAAATCTCCCCTTTAAAAGTGGGTGCATAGCTAGGATTTAGACATCCCCCACCCCCACCCCTGGCCTATGGCAGCAGCAGTGGGCTCTGGAGGCTCTCTGTACAGACAGGCAGAAGCCAGCCCTAGCTGGAAGGTTAGAGAGCAGCGGGGGCACTGCCTTACCCAGGCCAGGCCACCCTTGTTGAATACCAGATTCACGGAACAGTGGTTCTCATGTGATCTTGGTCTCTGCAGACGTATCATCTCTGTTTCTAGCTGAACAAAATCATTTCAGTCCATCATGGATCAAGCCTTCTCATATTCTTTTGCCCTCATGGAAGGCATTCTTATTTCTCCTTTAAGATCATCTCTGGGGTCACCTTCTGTTGCCTGGTGGGGTGGTGGCTTGGCTCCCTGCTGCTGTGTGTTCCTCCGTTGTAGTTTTGAGACTGAGCTTCTGGAGGTCTACGTATTTGTTTCTGGTTCATCTTTGAATTCCTAGCACTTTGGAACCAAAGCTTAGTCAGTTGATGTTTTAGTGAAAGGGCAAAAGTCATTTTTAACTGTCCCCTCTTCGCCATCATCTCGTCTGTTCATCAGAATTACTCCTCCACTCATCCCCAGTCCAGGCCGCTGTAGACTGGACCTGAAAGAGACCGGACCGAGGCAGCGCCCAGCACGCTCCTGAGAACCACTAAGATAAACACAGAGTGCACTCTCGCCGAATTCTGAAAAGGCAAGGCCCTCAAAGGTCAGAGGGTCCAGTGGCTCTCAACCCCGGCTGCACATTAGAATCATCTGGGGAGCTTTTAAAAAATGCTCATGCCCAGCCCCCACCCCCAGAGATTTTGATCCAGCTGGCCTGGGGTGGGGCTCAGGCTTGGGTGGAATTTTCTTAAAGCTCCCCAGGGGCTTCTTGATAGGCAGCCAAGTTTGTGTGTGAAGTACTGCTCTAGTCCCCAGCTCCTCACTGAATATTTGAATGAAAGGATTGAAACGCCCTTGCCTGGTGAGGTGCTGGGCCCTCAGCGAGACCAGGGGCTGGTGGTAGGGCTGCCAAAAGTGCGCCTTGGACTCTCTAAGCCAGTCCTATCATCTAACAGAATTGGCTTTTGACCATGAAGCAGACTGAACAGGATCTAATTTTAAACTGATGAGTGGCAAACAAGGAGACAGAGTGTGATGGGCTCTGAATTAAGATCTTTTTTGCCTTGGCCAGGTAGATCAGTTGGTTGGAGCATCCCCAAAAGATTTCGGGTTCGATCCCCAGTTGGGACACATGTGGGAGGCAATGGATCGATGTTTCTCCCTCCCTCCCTCTCTCTCCCCTCCCTTTCTCTCTTTGCTCCCCCTTCTACCTCTCTCCCCGCTTCCTCTCTCCCTAAAATCAATAAACATGTCCTCAGGTGAGGACTAAAAAAAGAAAAGAAAGATACTCTTTTTTCCGGCCATATATTTGACTTTGAATGTTGTATTAATTTGTTAAGGCTACTGTAACAAAGCACCACAGATTGGGTGGCTTAAATAACAAACTGATTCTCTCACAGCCTGGAGACTGGAAGTCTGAAACCAATGTGTTGGCAGGGCGGGTTCCTCCTGAGGGCTGCGGGAGAAGGTTCTGTTCCAGACCCCTCTCCTTGGCTTGTAGATGTCTTCTCCTCAGGTCTCTTCACATCTGCTTTTCTCTGTGTGTGTCTGTGCCCAAGTTTCCCCTTTTTATAAGGACACCAGTCATTAGATTAGGGCCACTCTGGTGATGTCTCATTTTAACTTGATTCGTTCTGTAAAGACCCTGTCTCAAAATAAGGTCAAATCTGTGGAACTGGGTGCTAGGATTTACATACACATTATCTACTGGGGGGCATACAACTCAGCGTTTCACTAAAGCCATCCAAGCTCCCACCTCAGTGGGCGGTGCCACATGCTGGATTTTTCTTACGTCCACTCCCAGCATCAGAGCACTCTGAGCATGGGGCCCAGGGCCGGCGGCTTGCCGGCACGCAGTGCCAACGTGCCACCATGCGGACATCTGCCCTCTGGTTCTGGATCCACTTAGAGGGTGATGGTTTAAGTTCAGCGCCCCCCCCACCAGGGTTGGATATAGCTCCCTAATTCCCTCATAGTAGCAGGAGCTGCTGAGAGGCTGAAAGGAGAGGTGAGCTGTGAGGAGGGGCTGCCGTGTCCAAGATGAAGGCCTGTCAGGCACTGATGTCAAACATCGTTGGAGTGGATTTGTGAAAACTGATGGGGGTGCTGTGCAGGTGACGGTGCCTCTGTGGAGTGAACATGTCATTGGTAATGTTCGGAGAGGAAGCAGGTTTTGTTCCCACGGAAGTTGTGGATAGACTGCTGAACTCCAGATGTTTGTTTGTTTTTTTGTTTGTTTGTTTATAGAGAGAGAGGGGGGAAAGGAGGGAGAGAGACATCGATCAGTTGCCTCTCGCACGCCCCCAACCGGGGACCTGGCTTGCATCCCAGGCATTTGCTCCTGACTGGGAATCGAATGGCAAACCCTTGGTCCACAGGCCTTCTTTACATGAGTTGACCCACGGAAGGAATTCAGGGGAGCTTCAAAAACTTAGACAGAAAAAAATTACATTTAATTTTCACTAAGTGAAATTTTGCATTCCTTTGATTATGAATAGAGACAACAAAGCACACTGTATCAGCAGGGCCTGTGCTGGCCACCAGTAGGAACTGACTTGCTGAGACTTTTTACAGCGTGTTAAAGTTGTTGTAGATGTCTCAGGTGTTGTTATCCTCATCACTTCTTCAGAATTAAGGTGCTTATGAAACATATTGCTAGCTCTTACTTCATTTGTTAAGTGTTACCATAGCAACACATTTAAAAACATTTTGAAAATAACATTTTACTGTAATTGGTTTCCTTTGCAATGCTCTGTATTTAACTTTTGCCATTAATAGCATTTTGAGGGGGAGCCATAGGCTTTCCCAGGCTGCCAAGGGGGTTGTGGCCCTGAAGAGGAAGCTTTGGTTTGTAATAGCCCTTTCTTGTCCCCATAAATGGAGATAATTCCAGATTACAGTCTTGAAAATCACTGACTTAGTTAATATTTGTAACTTATTTTTTGCTCCTTGGATGTGTGGGCTGTGTTTGCTTGTGTGCGTCAGGACATGCTTGCATGTGCACGTATGTGTATGCATGCATATGTCTGTGTGTGTGCATGTGTATTCACATGCACTTGCAAATGTCTTCTTTTCAAAGATGTCAAAGATTAGTCGATATTTTAGAAGAGACCCATCCTAAATCTGCCTTTCCAGTCTTGTTGGCTCTACGTGGACAAACTAGTACCAGTTTTCCGCCTGCTTCTCTCAGAGCCAAATGCGCTGGGACTTGCTTTTCTTGGTCACTCTGGAAGTGTGCAAGCCTTGCACTGGTGCCTGAGCCACCCGTGTTAGGAATGCAAGCTGGGCTCCGAGGACCAGTTTCAGGTGGAGAAATGCGCGGCTCGTGGGCCCTCGTGGGTGTGAAAGTGATCTGAGTGTAGACAGTTGGGTTTATGGGTTTGGGGTTTTGTTTGTTTGCTTGCTCTTTACTTGTCCTTTGAAATAATCAGACTCACAGGTAGTTGCAAAAATAGTACATCAGAGTCCTGGGAACTCCACACCGTTTCCCACATGCTGCTCCAGCTCAGTGTCGACCACGGTGCATTACTGTTACCTAGATCACAGACCTTGTTCAGTTCCCACCGCTTTTCACGTGCCTTCACTGTGCGGGTGTTTGTATTCTCCCATGCACTTTTATTCCATGCGGAGATTTGTGTAGCTGCCACCACAACTGCAATGCAGGACTGTTTATAGAGCATATTTTTGAACTTGGTTGTGAGGCACACAGCATGGTGAATTGTCATTACTCGTTCTGTTAATCAGAGCACTGTGCGTCAGCTTCAGGGCTGGGGAGCGAACTCACGAGTTCAGAGGCCTGGGCAGTGTTTGGGCCCTTATGCTGTGTTGTTGCCATTCACAAGGTCTGGTCTGGACCTGGAGCCCTGCCGCAGGAGTGTCAGGGGGCGATGGCACTCGCATTCTGCAGGAATGCACCCTGTGCCCAGGGCTTGGGATGAGAGTGTTTTTCTGGGATGGGGAAGGGGAGTGAAGGGAGAGGCAGGGCTTGAGGCCTCACAAGAGATGGGGGGACAAATAGGGAGTAGAGGTGCCAGGCCTGGGTCTGGGCAGACGTGGTGAGGGTGGTGGGGAGAGGTGCCCAGGGCCCCTGCCCATCCTTCCCTGCACCCGTGAGCTAACTGTGCCAAGTACCCACTCTGTTGGACCTGGCGTCCAGCTGCCGGATGGGAATGATAGCTGCTCCGCTGCCTGTGCTGTTGTGAGGTCTGATTACTGTGGTAGAAGGGAAGATACTTGATACAAATCCCAGAGCACACCTAAAACTAAGGTGATTCTTTTTCCTAAAGCCAGTCACGTGTTTATTGTGTCTTTGCCACCTCCTGGTTAGCCAGGACATCTAATAAAGCGGAACACTCTGGTCTCCAACCACACGGGATAACCGCGCTTTACCATGACTGGTTTTATCTGTTTGGGGGTGTCAGTGCATGTGTCTATTTTTATCTTTTATTTGCTGGGGTTTTTTTTTGTTTGTTTCTTTGATTAAGGTTTTCAGCAAGGTATCCAACTTTTATAGTCAGAAATAACTCCCTGCTTCATACCTGCTGTCACCCCCCATCCCGCACTTCCCCATGCTCCTGGCTGATTCCAGGAGCTGATTCCACGTGGGCTGCCTAGTGGGAAGAGCTAGTACGTGGTACAAAGACCAGCTCCCAAGAGGGAGTGCTGGGACACGAGACTGAAGATGTAGAGGGAGGGAGGGAACGTGGTCCTTGCGGGGGCTGGAAGGGGGCTCTGAGAACCTAGGTCAGAAACGAGGGGGCCAGCACAGTGTCAGAGCATTGGGGGAGCCTAGGTGCTGCCAGGCGTGAGCACCGTTCATGACTGGACAACCTGGGGTGTAGGCAGAACCTAGGAAGGTTATAAGCTGCAACCCAGGCAGGTTATCAGAGGAGGGCCTCAAATCTGTTTGCAGGCACCATTTTTGACACTAAACTTGTGTCAGGGGGCCAGGGTTGTGACCGTGCTAAGACAGAAACCTCTCTGAGATAACATCCTGCCTCCATTTCCTCCGTTCATCTTGCCCTGCCCATTAATACCAGTTCCAGCTTCCGAAAACACCATCGTCTTATAACTCACAGCACTCCTGGGGAATCAGCTGCTGGTCCTTTTCACGTCACACACCACGTCTAAACTTCCCGATCGCATTCACAAGGCCTCCCACGGCTGGCCTCATCCCGCTGGATGAACCCCGTCATTCCACAGTCTCTGAACCTACCCCTTCCCTGTACCAGGGTGCGTTTGCTCCCCCTCCCGACTCCGCCCCATCACATTCCATCCCCTTTCTAACAGCATTGGCTTTGATGATCTGAACTCCACGTTAGCCCGCTGGCACGGTTTCTCCCATGTACCACACAGTCAAACACAGTTGGTTTGTTGCAGAGGTGCTATTACTGCCTTATCTGCCTATATGTTACTCATCCATATGTGAAAAGATGAAACATGTCGTGTTGTCCCCGAACAGTTTCTGCGTGTAGCCTTTTCTCCCTGGCTAGGTCCACCCTGGGCACCCAGCGTGGCCACGCACATGTTCCATCAGCACCAGCTGAGGGGTGGCTTCCACCGGCTCCCATTGTGAATGCCCAGCAGCTCTGGTCAGGGTTCTTACTCCGCAGACCCTTCCAAAGCGGCCTGGAGTTTATAACTACCGGCTTTCTGATAAATAGTCATTGGCCTGGAATGCAAGGGGCTAGCAGTCAAGATATTTCAGCCAATGGTTAGCTTTTACTTTAGCGTGAGATCGTCAGTTAAACTCATTTTGAGATAACTGTGAAAGATCAGAATTGGAGAAAAATAAGAATATTTTCTTGTAATTAAAAGTTGAAGTAGCTGAAACTGTTCCTAGAGCTTGACAAGGCAGACTTTAAAGATGAGTATTTCAGAGAGAGGAGGATGAGATCCCGAGGGCCAAGGGTTTGCTCTCGGAAGGGCTCCCTCAGCCAGTGAGTGGTGGTGTCTACACTGCGTTCCCTTCCATGTGGAGAGGGGAGCAGATTCGCACGGTCTGTCTTAGGGTTGAGGCAGAGACCGCGTGTCCATAGGTAGCCCTCATTTTCAGAAGCATGGAGCCTAGCATTTTCAACAAAGTGAGCAGCAATCTGACTAAAGATTAAGGTAGTTGTCCAGGGGAGGGGGGGAGTCATATTCATCAAGAGAAAATTGAGCAACATAAGAGAATTGAGACATTAAAAAAATTAAGAAGCAAATAACTCTGCTCATGATTTTAGTGCCAAATCTTGGGTTGTTCCTGGCTGCCATCAAACCTGGCTCTAACACAAGCCAGGATTTCCACTAAGAGTCAGCAGCTCCTCCTTGGTGGCTTTTGCCACCACCTTTCCGCTGCTCTCCAGATGTCCCTTCTCCTAAATGAGAGATCTCTCTCTGATTTGTCCTTTCTCTCTGTCTGTAACCGGAGCAGCCTCTCTCTCATGCAGGTCTTAGCACTGAACGTCTCTAGAAAGAAGAATGGTGCTCAGGAACTTGCCCAGAATGGAACCTTGAAAATTCCCCTTTCTCCCTGTGTAGGAAGCCTGCACACAGTAGGTATAGAGGTAGCTCTTCTGTGGTCGCTCTTGGCTGGAGCCTCAGCAGGGGGCTTGCAGGTAGCTGTGCACAGAGAATTCCATTGGCTTTTCATGCTTAGGAACATTCTGGAAAATGCACACCTTGAAATTAGTTTTGTTTCCATTTGCCAAAGGAGTAGTGTATCAGTTGGTTTTTCGGACTTTCTTTGTGGGAAGGATTGTGTCAGAAAGATACGTGGCAGGGAGCATGGATTCTGCTTTAAAATGCAGATTCTTGGACTTCACCCCTGGATAGTCCGGTCCAGAAAGGCCAGGACTGGGCATCTGTAAGGAATCCTGGGGTGATTTTGACAATAGCTGGGCTTGGAAACCTTGTTGTGTGCTCCCGACTCACAGGGCCCCACAGTAGACCTTAACGAGAAGTTCTGCCTCCATCGAGAACCTTCAGAGCCTCTGTTGTGGGTAAATACCAGGAGTGCCAGGCCTCTCCATGTAGTCCTGACGAAGCAGCCATTCTTGCCATTCAGAAGTAATTGCTGTCAGCAATTCCATGCAACTGGACCACTAGAAAGAGCCATGAAGTGAGGCCGACCTGGGCTTGGAGTTCAGCATCTCCTGTTTGCTGGCTTTGAAGCTTTGTCCAAGTCCCTGGGCCTTTCCAAGTCTCTGTCTTGTCAGCCATAGAATGGGGATTGTGACATCACCTCTGCCAGCTTATTGGAAAGCTTGGAGATCCCACATTCGTGTCTCTGGTTTTTATCCTGTTGGGATAACCTTCCCATTTCCTCCCACCCCACTTCTTATTCTAAAATGCATCTTTTATTTCTGCCTGAGTGCTGGTAGTACCTTGGGGAGACCAGTTTCTCAGTCTTTGCTGCTTCTGTGTGTCCTCCTGCACCATCCTGTGAGGCAGGCAGTGCTGTCCCTCACGATGTGTTTGAAATATCTCCTTGATGTTGCCTCCAGAAGGCAGATTCCAGGCATGTACCCACCAGGAGACCCCCGTGACACTTCCTACCTCAGCTCTGTGTCCACACTCAGCTCTCTGGCCAGCTAAGTCCACCCAGCAAGGCTACATGACAGACACCAGATAATGAATGGTGTTCCAGTAACAAGGTGACACTGCAGTAATAACGAGGTAATAGTCCTCCTCCTCTCACTCAGGGTGAAGCCAGAGTTCTTACTACCTGAGCTGACCTCCCCGTGACCCCTCTGGCCTCCGCTCCCTCACTTGGCACCTGTTCTCTCGTGTCAGGGCCTTTGCACCTGTTCTGTGCTCCCTTCACCTTGAACGTTCTTCCCATAACCGCACAGCTCGTTCCCTCCCCTCCTTGGGTTTGACTGTCTCCTCCACAGTGAGGCCTTCCCTGACCACCCTGTTGGCACTTGTAGGGCCCCCTTCCCCAGCCCTCTTTGTCCCGGACATCCAAACTTGCCTACTTCCTCCACACAAACCTTGTCTCCAGAGAAAGATTAAACTTGTCAAATAAATCTTCCTTTCAAAAGGGAAATGAAGATAACAAAGTTATCTTCTCCCCGCCTTTTTCTGTTCGGTCTCGGCAGCGGGGCCTCACCAGGTGTGTGTCTGAAACGGCTGCCCCGAGCACTGCCGCGAGCACGGGCTTGCCCCGGCGCAGCCGAGGGTGGGGTGCAGGCGTCCGGCAGCAGGTAGGTGTCGGCCGGCGGCCTGACAGCGAGCACTGCAGGCAAGAGACAGACAAAAAAGGGCCCGTACAGGGTCTTCAGAAGCATTTCAGTGAGGGCCACATGACTTTAATTCTAAGGAATGGTGCCCATTGACTGATAATGAAACGATGACCTTGGATTATTGATAAAGATTAGTTGAAATCTTTATCCTTCATATATGAAAATGGGGGACTAGCAAATATATTTAGAGAAATTTACATCAAGGCAGTTTTTAAAGTAACAGCTTTATTGAGATATAACTCCCATTCCGTAAGATCCATCCTTTTAAAGGTACGCGTCAGTGGTGTCAGTATATTCACACAGCTGTGTGGCCATCGCCACTCTGTAAATTTAATACGTTTTCATCACCCTGTACGTCGTCACTCTTCATTCTTTCCTTCCCCAACCCTGGGCAACCACTAACCGAATTTCTTTCTCTGTTCTGAACATGTCATATAAATGGAATCATTCAATATGTGGCTGACGTGACAGGCTCCTCTCACAATGTTTTCAAGGTTCGCCCACAGTGTGGCATGGATCAGCACTTCATTGCTTTTTATGGCTGAATAATACTCCCTCGTGTGGCCATGCCACATGTCGTTTATCCACTCATCCATCGGTGGACATTTGGGTTCCCTCTGCTTTTTGGCCACCACTGAGTCATTTTGAAATGTGATGAAAGGCCTGATGCGAATGGGTTTCTTCACTCCTGAAATGGAGGCGATGTTGCCACCTCCCAAGTGGGCGTGAGGATCTGCAGAGGTGCAGGCATCTCATCTAGCTGGCTGTCGTCCACTCCAGAGTGGACCTTCTGGGCTGGTGTACGGTGTGAGACTCTCAAGTGTTCGCCTCCCGACCTGTGAGTCTAATCTGAGCTCCGTAACCCCCCATTTCTCCCCATTCTCCGATTCCCTGGTTTCTTCACAGTCTGCCTCCCAGACCTGCAGCCAGCGCTGGCCTGCTGTTTCTGCCAGGCACCAGGACTTCCGTCGTCGTCACTTCCGGTCCCTGCCCAGACCCAACTCCTCCTCAGGACCCTTATGTTAGGCCAGGTCCTCAGGCCTTTTTGAAATTATCACCTCAAACTGCTACCTCTGTGTACGTTTATGTTTTCTTGTTTATTGCTGTAGTTTTGCTTCTTTGTTGTTGTCTTGCTTTATGGCCACAACCAAACCAGAACTGCAACACGACACAGACAGTGTCTCCCACCGTCCCTGTCCCCGGGCCGCCCAGGGCAGCTCACACTGGGCTCTCTGAGTGCTGGCTGGCTTGGTGTGTGGGAGTCGGGAGGCCTTTGCCATGAAACTCGAGACGGTGGAATGTGTGAATGGAGGCACCTGCTCAGCTGTACAATGGTCTTGGGAGGGGGGATCAGGTTTAAATCATTGCGAATCCTGCTTTAACCTCCCATTGTTAATTTCTGAAAGTGCGTAGCTGAAGTGGCTGAAAAATAACCTGACTTTTGATCCAATATTAAATCCTGGGGGTTTTTTTCTGACCATGTGCATCTGTGTAAATTCCACAGAGTGGCATCCAGTGCCTAGCCACCCTTCAGTGGGACCTTTGAGAACTGGTTCCTTCCCTTCAGGTCACAGACTTGAACCTCTGCAGAGAGGAATGGGGGTGAGGGGGCCTGGAGATAACCAAATCAATAGCAGTGAGGTACGCCCCATTCTTTGTCAGCTTGTCATTCTCTGTTTTCCAGATGGATCAGGTAATCGACAATAGCAGGTAACTTAGTTGAGTTTTTTCACTGCTTCTCTGTTGTCTGTGTTCATTGTGTGCTGAGATAATAGTAACTAGAGAAAGAAGAAAATGAAAATAGGAAGCTGGGAAGGGCAGGAAGAGAATCTGTAGGCCAGTAAACAAAAGTTGGCTGTAACATGAGCCAGGATATGGAAGCGTGACCAAGTACTTCTGACTATCGGCGCAGGCCCTCAGCGCTTTCTTTGGTTTGGCTCATCTCCCCGTCTCACTGTTAGCAAGCATGTTTAGGTCAGTCTTGGGGGAGGGGGGCACTTTTTTATTCCTGAGGAAAAAGAAACACAATCAGATGGATCTCTGAGAACTGGAGTCAGAGATTGGAAGGCTAGATGGGACAATTCCTATGAAGACACTTTTCTTTCTTAAAGATTTTATTTAAAAAGGAGAAGGGAGAAGGAGAGAGAGAAACATCAATGTGTGGTTGCCTCTCATGTGGTCCCCACTGGGGACCTGGCCCGCAACCCAGGCATGTGCCCTGACTGGGAATCGAACCTGTGATGCTTTGGTTCTCAGCCCGCGCTCAATCCACTGAGCTACACCAGCCAGGTGAAGACACTTTTCTGATAAAATATTTCCCACTTTTTGTAGGAAGCTGTGTCTTCCTCTTTGCTGTTGGAAGAAGTGCTTTTCACATTTCCCCCTCATGACAGGGGTGTAAAACGATGGTATCCGTAGGGCGTACTAGGGGGTACGAAAAGGCTGGAGGCAGCCCATCCTCTGGGGCCTCCCCATTTATCTTGGGCCCATTTCCAGGCCCGAGAAGCACCAATGGGATTGGAAGCTCTGGTGTGGTGGTCCAGACCCTGGGCAATCTGGATTTGAGGATCCCATCCTCCACTGATCACATTTTTTTTTATTTAAGATTTTATTTATTTATTTTTAGAGAGAGGGGAAGGGAGGAAGAGAGGGAAACATTAATGTGTGGTTGCTTCTCGCGTACCCCCTACCTGGTACCTCACCCGCAACCCAGGCATGTGCCCTGACTGGGAATCAAACCAGCGACCCTTTGGTTCGCAGGCCAGCACTCAATCCATTGAGCCACACCAGCCAGGGCTGACCACATCTTTATCTTGCAGGACATAGTGTCAGGTAGTGGGATCTGGAAGCACCAGAGCTCACCGGTTCCTGCAGGTAGACGATCAGTCAATACTTCCCTCCCGACACTTCTGCGCAGTCAGAGACCAGAGCTTGGCAGTTAACTTCTGGTATTGGACAGGTCCACTTGTGGACATTTCTTCCTTACATACAGCTGTTATCATCTCCCCCATTTCTCCCTCTGGAGCCCCCAGGGTACATCACACCGTCTTCCATAGTCCTGGCTATCAGGCCCTGATGTCTCAGGGTAACTGGTCCTGCCATGGGCTCTGCCCTTCTCACCACTCACCATCCTGGCAAAATAATGCCTTTCGGCAAGTTACATATCCCAGAGGATGACTGGTGGATCCTGGAAGCCATATATATATTCCAGCACAAGTAACGCCCCGTTTTTATTACGAAATCTTTTATTACAAAACCATAAGCATGTAATTCTATGACATAACAATATCATACTCAAACACACCATATGATATTTTAGGTGAGATGTTGAAATTAAAACTATAAGTTATTACATCTATATTATTACCCTAAACCACACTCAAGCAGGTGTTACTTCTTCCAGCCCTATATGGGTGTGTGTGTATATATATATATTTTTTTTTTAATTTTAAAGTGTAGAGTCAGTATCTACCCCACTACATAAGAAAGGTAATAATCTCATCCCCTGACAGACCTGTGTTCGTCTGCACGTTTCCCTCGTCTTTGTCCTGATGACCCCACGCGGTGTCGTGGCAATGGGAGCGCACACGGAGTCTTGGTGGTTGCCGCACTCCCTGTACAACAGCTTCCCCAGTTCTGGGCACTGTGAGTCAAAGACTAAAGAGTACAAACTTCTTGGGGCTACCGTAAGCATTGGGATGGTTACACCTCGTTCTGTGGACAGTCGTAGACTCAGTTCTTGACCAGCGACACGGACAAGGCCTGGATCTCACTAGGTCGATCAGTGATGTCCTAGCCCCTACCCTGAGAAAAGGCAGAGGACCTCCGTGGGGAGAGGGAAGGAGGTGGTGGGACATAGGCCACCTTCTGGTGCTCCCAGAACCCTCTCCGAATGTTGGACAGGGTGCTTTTTATAGGAGAAAGAAACTAGTTTTTAAACCAGTTTAATCTTTTAGAAGAAAAAAGAGTACAGTGCCCTTTTTGTACCCTTTTCAGAATTTACTGTGTTTCATATTAGCGGGTTCTGGTTTGGTTTCCTTTATGGTAGTAAACACAATTTGTTTTGTGTAGCAATTTTCTATCCTCTTCAAATACCATCACTGATCATTTCTGCCTTTGCCTGAGTCATACATTCATGAGTGTCTTTCCTTTCACCTCTCTCCCCTCAATTCACTCCATTTAATGAGCTTCTGCTGTGCCCTCAGGATTTCAGAAGGGGCTGTGAAGGAGGGTGGGGGTTGAGGGAAAAGGGGCAGCCATGTACAGAGAGCAGCGGGTGCTGGAATCCCAGCATCTAGATGCTTCCACCCACCATCCCAGAGGATTCACTCTCTCCAGGCCAGGAATGCTGGCATCTGATGAGCACTTACTAGATAGTTACTTGTCCATTTTATAGACAGGGAGATAGGGGCCTAGTTGAGTCACTAGAACCGGAGGTCACTGTGGCCTCACTATACCCTGGCTCGGCTGTAGTTTGCCACCCGTCCTGCCTGAGCTTGGAGAATGCGGAGACTGACAGTCAGGGCTATAGTTTCAAACATGGTGTCTTGGGCATCTCGTGTTAGGGGTTACTTCACACCCTCAGCTGCCCCCACTGGGGTTTGAGTCTCTTGGCTACAGCCTTTTGTGGGTGGGTGGAGCTTGGGTGGAAGAGACAGTCAAGAAGAGGGTTGATAGGGAGAGAAAGGAGCTGGTTAACCCCAAGTGAGATTAAGTGGCCACCAGCTGGGGTGGGGCCCCTGCTGGGAAAGGCGGGGGTTGCGGGGGGGTCCTAGAAGGCTGGGCTGATATTCCCAACACCTTGAGCGCTCCCTGCAAAGCCACCCGTATTCTGCATTGTCTTCTTTCCTCCGTAACAGGAAAAAGAGTAGTTACATTCATTGCCATGTTAAAATCAATGGTACCACTCACCTTGAACTCAAAAATGATATTGACCTTTCAAATGAAATGGGGAACACCTGGAGTTTGTTTCCTGCCAAATGGGCACAAAACCATTTATAATTTTCATTAGAAGGGAATGCAGCCTTGGTGCCGAAGTAATGGTTCTCAAACGCACCCAGATTACCTGCAGTGCTTGGGAACACTTGACTGGGCTCCACCCCCAGGGTCTCGGATTTGGTGGGTCTGGGGTGGGGCCCTGAGAATGCTCATGTCTAACAAGTTCTCGCTGATGCCGGTGCTGTGGCCCAGGACTGCACTTTGAGAACCTTTGTCCAAGAGCACCTCTCAGATTTGAGCCTTTGTTCCTGTCTTTACCCCCAGAACCAACAAGCAACTGTGTCTAAAGAGGATTTCTCTCCAGCCTGCCAGGAGACTTCTGAATTGCTCTTGCCCCCGGTCCTGCCCACCCCCTCCCCCGAGGAACCCTGCCACACCTGCCGCCCAGTGTAGGGTTTAGAACAGGGCTGAGCAAGCTGCCCGGTGCGGACAGGGCCCAGGGCCCCGCTGCAGTGTTGGTGCAGCTCCTTTTCTTATGTGGATTTTGACAAGCTACGTGTTTTCCATGGTAAGTGTATAAAAAAGATGTCTTACCTTTTTTGAGAGAAAGAAATGTAACTTTTCTCTTGAGTCATAACTATTATTACATCCTGAATGAAAAGACAGTTACTGTTCTGTTCTTCTAAACAATTTTCTCTGACTTTCCTTAGCTCTAGAAGATCTGTTGAGTTTGAAAAACTTAACTGAAGACAGTAAATGGGCTCTTTAGTTTTTTGTTTTGGGTACAGGTTCCCAATGCTTGGGGCCCATGATGTCATTGTGATGAAAAAAGCAGAAGCCTCCCAAAGTCTCTGCTTCCTCTGCGAAGGAGGGAAACTGAAGCCAGGAGCGGGCAGCAGGGCCGGGTCTGGGAGGGCGGTTGGAGGGGCTGCAGTGCCCTCTAGCCCCATAGATCGCCTGGGGGATATTGGGTCGGGCTCTAAAGGGGCTCTAAAGGGACCTAAACAACCGGAGCTTGTGGGGGTGGGCATGTCAGGATTCCTTGGGGTCCTGAACCTTACCAGAGGAGGAGGCACTTGGCTGAGCTCAGAAGGGAAAGAACAGAGGGAGGGGACAAGAGCTGTGCAAGAACAGCCCGAAGGTCAGGTCTGTCCGAAGGTGGGATAACAGCCCAATGTCAGAATACTAAAGCTTATTTTCTTTTGTGCGGCACTTCACAGTTTGCAGCGCATTGGCATGCGAGGTGTAGCCCTCCTTCTCTGGAGGGACTTAGGTTCATGGGGACATGTTGGGATTCAGGGGATTGGGGCCCTCATGAGACTTACATGGGTCCAGGTGGGTTTTTTCCAAATGTGTATCAGAATCATGTGGGTACTTTAAAAATAGTGTTTTGGGGGGTTGGGGTTTGCCCAGACCTGCTAAATCCGCACATCTGGGGCCCTCATGCAGCTGTCTGCCCAGTGGCCCTCGGAGGACGTTGGCCACACCTGGCAGGGACCCTGCCTTGCACGTTCATCACCGGGTCTCCGGTGCCCGCTGCGTGGAAGGAGCCCAACACGTGTTTGCTGCGTTCACGTGCAACATTGGCCGACACGATTGCCCTGACCTCCCCTCTGCCTTCTCCCACGTCCCCTGAGGTGCGGCCAGCCCAGACTCCATCCTGCTCGTTCACCACCACATGCGTTCACTGCACCCAGACTTTGCTCAGACTCTGTTTCCTCAGCCTGGCCCACTCCTCTACTTTTCCTGCTGCAAAAGGTTCGTGTTTTTGTTGCACACTGACAGTGTGGGGGGCTCTGTGCTAGATGCCAGCAACCCTTCTAGCCCACCCGTCACATGTGCTGACCGCTTCAACGGGCCTTCCTGGAAACCCTGTCCCGTGTCCCCAACAAAGGAGAGAGGTCCTTTGGTTTCTCTCATACTGTAGCGTTCTTTAGCATTTAAGACAAGGAGCACAGACCATTGTGAGTTAGAAGATACAGGCCAAGGGGCGTTCAGGGCCACAGAAACTTCCAGAGCCCAAGACCTCCATGGAAGAGCATCGGGAAACCTTCATGATTACGATGCAGGACAGAGTCCATCCGGTCCTACTGAGTCCATCTGTGGGACCGAGTAGACTACTGATTGACTACACTCAAAAATATATGTGTATGAATATATATGCATACATTTTTAAAAATAAAGAGACCTGCAATATTGAATGAGTAAGTATTTAATTAAATCTAATGTTTCCTTAAATGGCTTCTAAGTGAGGCCATCGTTGCCAGTGTAGTCAGTACTCTACTCGGTCCCAGCGAGGGACTCAGTAGGACTGGGCTCTGTCCCCCATGCTAATCCTGAAGGTTTCCAGGTGCTCTTCCATGGAGGTCTTGGGCTCTGGAAGTTTCTGTGGCCCTGAGCTCCCCTTGGCCTGTATCTTCTAACTCACAATGGTCTGTGCTCCTGGTCTTGCACATTTTTCAGAGGTTAGGGACCTCCCAAAGTGAGGTTGGAAGAACTAATCACCATAATAATATCAAGAGCTGACCCTGTGGAGTGTTTCCTGTGCACCTGGGCATGTTCCCCGTGTCTGTAGTTATTTGTTCTGCTAATCTTCACAGCACAGCAGCCCTAGGAGGTTAGTACCTATTAGCCCTGTTTACGGGTGGGGAAACTGAGGTGCTGTGCAGTTTTGTGATTTGCTAAACACCACATAGGCAACAAGTAACAAGTAGCTAGCTACACTGTCTCCGCTCTTGCTGATATAAAGCACAGGATCCCCCGGCCAGCCCAGGTCCCAGTTGGCGGGGAGGGGGGGGGGGTTGGGGGGGTGGGGGGGTGGGAGTGGCGGCGGTGGGGGGGCGGCTCCTGACAGACGTGCACCTTCTGCTGAAAGGAGAAAAGGGGAGGCTGGTGGTTTCAGGTTTCATAAACCTGTGGCCATGACAGCCTTGGGGCTTCTTTAAGGGGTTAGGGAAGAGATTAACAAAAGGGAGAAGAGCAGTGAGCAGGGGGCATCTGAGAGAGGGCCAGATCACCTGGTGGGCAGATCTCCCTAACAGGAGTGGCCAGCATGGCCTGGGGCAGGGGAGCGAGGGGAGAGGGGTGTATTTGTTCCTTGTCCAGTTGGGTGTATGGCCACGAACTAAGTTTAAGTCACCGACATCTTTAAAACTGCCCAGGTAAAGGTCCTGCTTTGGAAGGTAGCAGGTGTGGGAGGCTCTCGGAGCCTTGCTGTGCTTCTGTGCTGGCCCTGGGCCCTGCTTGCTGGGGACAGCAGCAAAGGGAGTAGCCCATGGCAAAAGAATACGTGGTGGGAAGAGAGTTCAACACAGCAAGGCAACCCAGGTGCTCCTGGAGCTGAGGGGAAGTGTTCTTTTTTGTGTCTGAATAATCATAGCGGGAGCAATAGGCCGCTGGAGGAGAGGGAAGGGAACTCTGCTTGGAGGAGGGAGTCTGGGGCCAAAGTGTGTGCCCAGCAAAATGGTCTGTGTCTCTGTGTTTTAGATCTCAGTCCACTGGCCCTGCTGGTGTATGTACAGTATCATTAGGGCGCTCGCTGGGTGCTGCCGGCAGCCTCTCAGGCCCCTCACTCACCAGCCAGTAAGCAAGCGTTTAGTGAGTGCCAATGTAAGGAGTGCCATGTCTGGTGCCAAGGCTAGGGGAGTGTGGAGGGCGTGTAAAACATGGCCCCTGCCTAAGAGCTGTGTTTTAATGGGAGGCCCACAGCTTTGTGTAAAGCCATTAACCCGCATGGGGTAGGCCTTGTGATGTCCAGCCGCACCGAGAGTCTCAGACTGAGAGCGGCGAGGACACAGGAGAAGGGAGCAGTCAGTGGGTTGTGGAAGAGGCAGAATGTGGGGCAGGGTGCTTGGGGGATAAGTGGGGTTTCATTTAGAGAGGAAAGGGAAAGATGGCAAGGAGACATAAGGTCCTCAAAACTGGACCTGCGTGTCACAGATGGAAAGATGGACATTAGGACATATTAGGACAGCCTGGAACTTGATTTGTTTTGTAGCCAGAGCTGCTTCCCTGTGGGAGCTTCAGGCACAGGGTCCCTGATATTCTGAGTTAGGGTTCAGATGCCAGCTCTGGACGCCCTTAACTGACAAGCAGGCAGGTGCTGGCCTGGCAGCCTGCCGCAGGCGGGAGTGAGTGCTGGAGGGCGGCAGGAATGTGTTAACACCAGCAGCTGGCTGCTATCTGATCCTGGCCCCACGGTGACTTCCGCTTCCCCCATTGTTAACATACCAACCAGACTGTGAATGAATGAATGAGTGGGTAGAAAGGGTTCCTGTGCAGGCTGTCACAGCCGGAATGAAATAACGCCAGCTCGCAGCTCTCCAGACAGTTTGCCCTGCCAGCCTTTGACATTAGGAAAATCCCAGGTGGGAAATGGCCATGAAGAGTGGACTAGTCCTGAAGCCCAGTGGTTATTAGTGTTTTAGCTGGGACAGAGTACCTGCTTTCCAAAATAACCCTCAAATGGCTGAGCACAATAGAAGTTTACTTCTATCTTTAGTGAAGGTCCACAGTGCTGCTCCATTCGTTCAGGGACCCAGATCTTTCCATCCAGGACTTCTGCCATCTGGAGCAGTGGTTCCCAGCATTGGGTGGGTATCTGAATCACCTGAGGGCTTATTAAAACACGGATTTCGGGGCCGCACTCCCACAGTGGTCGGCCCGAGATACTGCGTTTCTAACAGGTTCCAGCCTCTGCCAATGCCACTGGTCCTGGGGCTGCACTGCGAATCCTACTGTACTGGGGCGCTGTAGTTCTCCACGGGCACTGCTTTGTCCAGCAGGAGATGAGGGACGACAGAGGGCAGGCATCAGTCACAGTGGCTCCACCTAACTCCCAGGGAACCTCTTGCCAGCCCAGGAGGAAGATAGAGTGGCAGCGCCTCTGCCACAATGAAATGAGGCAGCACAGATCCTGGTCGCACTTGATTTCTGCCTGAAATCCTAGATTTCAGATGTGTGGAGAAAGTTAACCAGGGTTTGCATTTACTTATGATGTGCCTTTCAGGAAGGCAGGACCTTAATGCAGCTCATTACTCAATTTCCAACTTGTCCCCCCGTGTAGTTCAGATGCAGTTATTTGAGACTCAGGTTGCTGTGATGGATGGTCCGTGGTGTCTCTGGTCCAGCCTTGTATCTCAGGCCTAGGGAAGAAAGCTCCAAACAGTAGTAAAATAATTGTTGTGCGTGATGGACTTTGTTTTGGGTGTTCCCAGTTCCTTATTGGTGGTATCTTACTTCAACTTTGTTGCCTGATAACCCTGCCTACTAATGTCGGGCAAGAGGGGTTTTTTCTGTCAGAATTGTGGCTGTGGTATATAGGAATGTGATATAATTCAGGGCTGACTTGGGGCAAATCAATAGGTCAGTCAGCAGATACTTGTATGCCTGCTTGTCTGTCTTCAGCATCCAGAAGCTTCAAGAGAACACAGCTCCAGGCCATTTTCAATGAACTTATCTAGTCACAGAGGCCAAGGGAACCCACGTGAGGGCTGAGTAAAGACTGCAAGTGTTTTTGCCAGTTGTCAAATTACAGAGCCTAGCCCAAGATAGAGTTGCCCTGACAGCTCTACTACTCAGCCCACTTCTGTAGCTTTAGGCCTAGCTCTGGCAGCTGCAGTTTCACCAGGACTAAACACACACACACAGACACATACACGATAGTGAGTGGTCTGTGGGGGGCCCTGCACTGGAGGGGGGGGGGCTGATGGGGTGTGTCAACCATCATGACCTCTGCAAAGTTAGGATGTGGGTGTGGGAAGAGAGTCGAGGTAGTGTGTGGTTCCCCAGGTGGGGATATTGTTAGAGGCGGGACTGAGGCGGGTCTTTGACTCGGGATGCAGAAAGAGAGAACTTTGGAAGTGTTTTGACATTCTGAAAGCACAGTGCACGCCTGCCTTGCTCGGGTCCCAGAACTAGTCACCTGAGTTTGGCCATTTCCATGTTAAAGCTGTGTCTTTGGGAGAGAAATCGACAGGAAGGAATCGACTAGGGTGTCTCTGTAGGCCAGTGGTCTGGGAGGGCCTTTCGTGTGGAGCAGGTCTTCAGTCAAGCTATGAGGACGAGGCCGGATCTGTGTGGATCAAAGGAGGGGAGGGTTTCATAATATATATGTGCATTTACCATCAGGTTCTGCACCCCACCTACAAAGTGTGGTGTGTTGATTATGTCTAACGTAGCTGGGGAGAATAAGAGCAGGGGAAGGCACCCCCATCCGCGGCGGCACTGAGGGTGGGGCACCGTGGAGAGGGCCCGAGGAATGGCCTGAGTAAGGCCTTGGCAGCTAGGGAGAGGGACTGGACCAGGCCTGGCAGAGGCAGCATTATGGAAAGGAGTCTGGCTCAGGACTGTGGGACCTTCCAGGGTGAAGGTGACCTGGAGGTGGTTTTGGAAGTTTGGTGGTGGGTGACCCAACCGAGTGTTGGAGGAGAATGAGTGGAGCAAGGGTCACACTTAAGAGCCGGCTTGTGGGAAGAAAGTCCCGAAACTGTTGAGTCCTTGCTAGTTCTGGCACCTGTGTGGTGGAGACTGTGAAGAGGCCTCCCTGCAACTCCAGGCCTTGGAGGCCTGAGGGCTGGAGGCGATCTTCCTTACCTGGAGATCCCAGTGGAAGATGATCTCATCAGCCCATCCCTTTCTTGGCCTGACCTGCTGAGTGTAAGGACTAGGCAGCAGCACTTGAACCCTCTCCCAGTGGTTGCTGCTCAGCCTGGACTGAGAAGGTGGTCCTGTGTTTCATGCCCTCATGGATGGGGTTGGGGTGGGGCAAGACGGGCTCAGCGACTGCGCTTCCCTCCGTTTGAGAGCCCAGTCCTGTGCTATTCTGCCCGGCCTGCCCACGTCAGGAAACCAGGCCTTTGCTGTTTGATTCGGCCCGTGAGCTCCTGGTATAGCCAGCTGTGCTGGGCTCTCGTGTGAGTCCTCCTTTCTGATCTCTCAGCACCCCTGCGAGGCAAAAGACTCTTACCATCTCAGAGAGGTCAAGGGCCTGCCCCAAGGTGTCACCATGAAGTTGAGTGACAGGTTCTGCCTATGTCTGTTTTCTGACTTAACATCTGGAGCTCATTCCAGCATACAGGATCTTACATAGCTCTGGGTAAAGAATTTTATGTTCCTTAAGAATGTGACCGCCTGCACAGGGACAATCAGGAAGTTGGCTTTAGGTAACTGTGCACTGGGAACGAGAACTGAAATCATAACAACAGCCTATACCGAAGGTCTACTCTGCCAGGCCTGCCGATGGACTCCTGAGCTTGTGTCACTGCGTTTTACAGAAGAGGCAGCTGTGAAGCCTGGAAAGGCTAAGTGGGCTGCCAGTCCCAAGCAGGAGGCAGACGGTGGAGCCCTCACACTTAACTGTGGGGCAGCTGCGTACCTCACAGGAGCTCACATTGTGGCTCAGTGTGGCTTCCGCTCTGAAGAGAGCTGTTCTGTCTGTGCTTTTGAGTTTTCTCAGGAGGCTGCCTTGGGTGGGAGAATGACTGTCTCAGCCTGAGGTGCCACCCTGAACGAAGGCTGTGGTGGGTTTTGTGACGAGCTGGTAAAAAAGAAGATTGTCAGAACTGGGAGGGCCCTCATTGTGCGTGTAGCCCAGGTTGGTTGACGCCCTGCCTCCTGCTGTTCGTGTGTTCTGTAGCCTCGTTTTAGCTCTGAGCAGCCCATCCGGGAGGTAACGGTTTAGCTCCCAGTCAGGAGAGAACATGGGAAATTTTTTGAGGGCTCATTGAAAACACAGAAAGGCTGAGGGCTGCTCTAAGCTGCTGTGGCTCCTCCGTGTCCTCAGGGGGTGCTGTGGAGACTTGCTGCCTCCTCTCTGAACCTGGCACTGTGGATGGGGAAAACCAAGCAGAGATACCGTGGGACCACACTTCCTGGATTTAAATATTTCACTCCAGTTGTTCCCATGACACTTGTTTCTCAGATTATATGACACAGATTTATGGTTTGGTAAATTTGATCACATGACCGCGTGGCTTCCATTGCACCTTCCCAATTAGCATAGATGAATTCGTTTCTCCAAAGTTTTAGAGTTAAAAGCCCTTCATTGGTTTTGATTCTTTGAAAGTTGGTAATATTGCCCAATATGTCTGTAACTAGAATACTCCATTCCTCAACCATGCTGCACATAGAGTTAAAAACAAGTTTCAAAAAAGGTGTTTGCCTAAGTAGTCCATAAAACATTCACATAAAAAAATAATAAACCCAGGAAGGAAAATATTAGATAGGTAATAAATATATTTTGCATACTATTCACCCGTTTGGAATGTAACTTCTTTGTTTTGAGCTGGATACTGATGAAGAAGCGTCGACAGCCTCGCATCCTCTTAGACCTCCATACGTACTGTCCTTGTCCTCGCATGAGTTGGTCGGCAGCTGTGTGACTGTCTGCTCCTGTCGGGTGGAGTAGTTTGGTGAAACCCCATCACCACCACCACTACCAATGGTACTGAACTGATTAGAGGTTTTGAAAGAACGAACCTTGGCATTATCAAGTAGGTGGAACTCGTCAGAGTGTTATGTTTTTCCTCTTACTCCTTTTCACCCTCCTACTCTCCACATGCTTAGTTCCTTTTTCTTTTACTTGCCTCCTCTCAGCTATCAGCTAGAGAGAACTGGGACTTGATACTCAGATTCACCCCAAGATTAAAAGTTCATTTCTTATCTCTCCCAAAGGTATTTTCTGGATGAGACCCTAAGCCAAAGGTATGACTGTCTCCTAGTGGAATTTCAGTCATGTGGGACAGACCAGAGGAGAAGATGTGTTAAAAGGCTCTTCCTGGTGTTCTGTGAATTGTAGAAGTCGGGTATCAGCCCTGGCTGGCGTAGCTCAGTGGATTGAGCGCGGGCTGCGAACCAAAGCATCGCAGGTTCGATTCCCAGTCAGGGCACATGTCTGGGTTGCGGGTCAGGTCCCCAGTGGGGACCACATGAGAGGCAACCACACATTGATGTTTCTCTCTCTCTCCTTCTCTTTCCCTTCCCCTCTCTAAAAATAAATAAATAAAATCTTAAAAAAAAAAAAAACCTTAAAACACAAGTTGGGACTAGGTATTAAAAAAAAAAGAGTGATTACATTTAAAAAAAAAAAGAAATCGGGTATCTTCGTTCTGTGTGTTATTTATCCCTCTACCAATACCATGCTGCCAGAATTACTAGAGCTATGTAATCTTAACATTGGAAGGAAAGATTCCTTTATTTTTCATAATTTTTTGGGCTTTTTTATAGCACATTCAAAATAGCTGCAAACTAGAAGCTACCCAGATGTCCTTCAGTGGTGAATGGCTGAGCAAACTGGTGCGTGCACACCATGGAATACTACTCAGCAGTGAAAAAGGAACACAGTATCAGTACATGCAACAACATGGATGAGCCCTGAGGAAATTACGCTCAGTAAGAAAGCCACTCCCCAATGGTTACACATTGCACTATTCCGTTTATATAATAGTCTTGAAATAATAAAACTGTAGAGGTGGGAAACAAATTAGTAGTTGCCAGGGGTTAGGGATTAGTGTCTCTATAAACGGGCAGCATGAGGGAGCCTGGTGGGGAGAGGACAGTTTAGTATCTTGACTATAGTAGTTACACAGAGCTACACATGAGATAAAATTGCACACAGACACACACAAAGGAGTGTTTGAAAAACTGGTAAAATCTGAATGAGCTGTGTGGGTTGTGCCGATGTGTGTAGCCTAGTTTTTGATAGAAATGTAAAATGGTAACACTAGGGGAGGCTGGGTAAAGGCTTCATGGGACCTCTCTGTACATTCTTTTCAATTTCCTGTGAATCTATGGTTATTTCAAAATAAAAGAATTTATACAACACACAAAATAGCATTATAGTCTATTTAGTCACAATAATAATGGCAAACCTATTAAAATACGGATATGTGGTTGCCTCTGTGTAAGGGGGCAGTGGCTTGTTCTTGTTCCGTAACATTCTCTTTAAAAAGAACAGAGCCGAAAACAAGTATGACAGAATGTTAGCATGTGTGAATTGATGTTTATACTTTTTTCTGTCCTTTCTATGCTTAAATTGTTCTGTTTAAAATAAAATAAACATAAACAAAACTAATAATTGTGCCAGGGTACATGTGTGTCTCCATGCTCTCTCGATCTGCTCACAGAATTGCTCTGGACAATTAGTGTTTCTTCAGTGAAGCTGGTGCTCAGTCACAGGCTTCTCCCCATGAATTACTGACTCTGGGTTGGGAAGCCTAAGAACCTAATCCATCTTTTTTATTATGACAAACTAATTTAACTTTAATTGCTCATTATAGTGTTGCATTATGAGGAGGAACTATCTTTAATTATCTTTTGGGGGGCGGTGTTTCTCAAGTAGTGTGATCTTGGGAGCTGAGAATATCCTTTCCAAAGTAACCGTCTGACTGTGAGCTTAACATATTTGTGTGCAACAGTGTAAATAGACTTCTCTGCTCCTCTAACCAGCAGAGCCTGCCCGCCCCTTGAAGCAGTTAAAACAATTCCAGGTGGGTGGTTCTCCCCTTCCTGGTTCTATTTAAAAATACAAATGTCGTTTCAGAGATTATTTTCCCCCTGGAAAATACTGAGTGACATAAGAATGGGACCATGTCTCTCCAACCCTCATTTAAATATTGGCCATGTCCTTTTGAGATCATTTTTCTTGGTGGCATGTTAAACAATCTCAGGTCAGTTGGAGCCCTTACAGGTCACCATGGGTGTCAGGAATGCAGCCCTAATCGTGTACTGGATAGGCACACGGAGGCACCCATCAGCTCCTTGGCCAGAGCCGCATCTTACTGGAAAGAAAAAGGTATTCTGCTTGCGTGTTGTTTGTTGGATTTTAATTGCCTCTGGTCCTCTCAGCCTGGCTGCGTGTAGCTGTTTCCCGCTTTGGGGTATGGGGTGCTGTGCAGTTGGCACCCAGGGGATGCCACTGAATACTCAGAGAAGCCTTCACACTGCCCTTTGTGGTGGGACGGCCCCCCTTCCCGTGGGCGAACCCCGGGCTGGAGCCCTCCCTGCTGCCCAGTGCCTTTTGTGTGTGTGCAGCTTTCAGCTCCTGTCCATCAGCCTGAATGGGCCCATTCAGGGGCATTCATGCGCCTCGGAGACCCCGGCCGCCTGGACACAATCAGCTGAGAGGGGTGTTGCGGGCCCCGCACATGAGAATGTGCCTGCTCGGCCTGCTTCCAGAAGCCCCCAATTGTTTGGCAAAGCCCAGGGCCTAGGAGTGAGCCCAGAGGAGTGACTCCGGACAGTCATTTGGGGCTCCTTCATTCCATGCACTTGGGGGCTCTGGAAGGGAAGGATGGGAATGCCGTACAGGGAGGAAGGAATGTGCAAGCTGGGGCCTGCACCAGCTTATCTTTGACTCTGACCTTCAGCTTCCAGCTTTGCATACCACCCATCTGATGCCCTGCTTAAGAGCAGAGATCTTGTCTTTTTGTCTTCATAGTCCTACGTACCTGAGGCACTCAGTTAGTGCTGGTGACTGAGTGAACTAAGTTGCTGTGCCTCCCACTTAGGCCCAGGGTGCACCGATATACTTTACTGTTCCTTAGAAGGGGCTGTAGTGTATTTTGCTCCTGGGGTGTGGGCCCCTCTGAGGGCCAGGCAGCCTACTGAAAAAAGTGGGGTTACCTCATGTTTGGAAGGACAATAGATTTGACCCTGAAGGGACAGAGGACATTTTCAAGGTGGGAAGTGGCCATGGAGTGGCCTTTTGCCGGCCAGGGGCCCACATCCGGAATTTGAAAGGCTATGTGGATAGTGCCTGAGGCCTCTGCAGAGCTCGGCCTTACACTTGCAGGAAGGGTCAGTACCTTGGGCTGACTTGGAACCACTTGGTGGTGGGTGTGGATTTGGGAACGTGGACGTGGCTCCTTGTGTCGTTCGGCAGCCAGTAAGTGCCCTTGAAACCTCTGGCTCTCAGCTCTGGCTTCTGTCCTCACTTCATTTGACTTAAGCCATAGACTGTTGTACACACACATATTTGTAAAATGTATGCACATATGTGGTAGAAGTGCTTTAAGCACTGTACAGTGGGAAGAGTTATTCACCGGTGGAATACCTGAGTGGCTTCCCAAGGTGAGCAGCAGAGCTTCAGTGGGGAGAAGGGCCCCAGCTCTGGGTGGCTAAGGTGAGGGCTGCCACCAACGCTGGTGTAGCGAACCAAGTTGTCCTAATTTCTACCTCAGTTTTAAGTGTTAAGAAAAAAGGAAGAAAAGGAAGCACACCTTCACTGGGGCCATGGCATTCAAAAAGTAGACATCTTAAGAAGTCTTTGAGAGCCTCACAGTTTAGTTGGGGAAACATAACACACAAACATAGAGGCAGTTTCCAGAATGGCGGCAGCCTCTGTAATGAGGACAGAAGGCAAGAGCTTTCCCAGTGTCATGTAACCTGGGTAGGTGGTCACAACCCACAAGGCAGGAGTCAGTTTGGTCCATGGAGGGATGAAGAGCTGCTTAACGAGATGCTGGCTTTAAAGCATCCGGTCCCCACAGCTTCTCTGATAAGGTTCAGGCACCACATAAGGTTGTGCAGACCTGGTCCGGTGTCAGCTCGACTCGGGGCCAGTCACAGAACTCAGTGGTGAAATGGGATGTCACCCTGCAGAGGGTTAGTTGGCTCTTGACACATAGTGTGTGCTTAGTACTCAGTTATTTAGTGCATGAGAAGTCAATTTCTTCATTGACTGTGGCCATGTCCTACAAAGGGACCAGACCTCATATTCAGCTCCATAAAGCAAAAGCTCTTAGGGTGGGGACAAAAATTGAACTCCTGGGCATCAAGAGAAAACAGTTTGCAGCATGGAACTTGGTGCAGGTTTGCTTTCACTGTGGTTGCAGAATCCACTTCTCTACTGTAGGGACTGTGCTGTATAAGACCAGAGCTTCCAGGGTCACACAGCCATGTGGGCCCTGTGCCTGATGGCCACTGTGGCTCAGTGGTCTCTTTTGGAGCTTCTGTTTCCTTCTGACCTAGGAGCCTTATTTCAGCCTAGAGGAGACTGGCAGGACTGTGATGACAAGATGTGTTTTCTACCCTCATTTCTAATCCTGAATGTAAGCATTGGAGAGACCTTGAACAAATTAACTCCCACAGACTCAGTTTCTTCATCTGCAAAATGAGATAACATTGGAAACTGTGGGACTTTAATGAGGTGACATGTACAGAACATGTAGGGCTCTGACACCTGGTAATCACGCAGTTAAATGAGCTCCTGTTTCCAGCTGAATGAACGTGACTATGCCTGGGGGACGCTGAAGGTTGCCACAGTAGCTGTAACCCCGCTGGCTACTCCATACTTCAATATGGAGTAGTCGGGCTGTTCTGTCCTTTTATCCTCATGGGTGATGGTGGGTGGAGCCCAGAGAGGAGAGTGACTTGTCCACTCTTGGTGGGTGAGGCGGCTCTCTATCCAGGACTCTTTCCACAGATGAGATCAAAGGTTCCAGACATGACTGGCAGCTGGTAGATTCAATCTAAGCAGTGTTCAGCTGGATTGGCTCCTGTGCCATTGGCAACATTTGAATAAAGTCTGTAGATTGGATGATATTATTGTATCGATATTAATTTCCTGATCAGGTAATTAAACCGGTAATGTAAGAGTGTCTTTTTTAGGAAGTGTGCACTGAAGCAGTTGTAGATAAAGGGATATCTTGTGTGCAATGTAGTCTCAAATGGTTGAGGAAAAAAACTATGGAGGGAGAAGTTTAAAGCAAATTGAATGTTAACATTTGAGGTACTTAGGTGAAGGCAGTTCATTTTACTGTTGGAACTTTTCTGTAGGTTTGAAATTGTTTCAGATTAAAAAGATTTTTAAAAATCCTCATGTGGCTGTGGCCCATGTGAAAAGAACAGTTGGTCGTCAGAGTTACAGCAGAATGAACTGGTCATTAAGGCAGTGTTTCCAGAAAGGCTTGCCCCTGCGTGTGGTGGGCGAGGTTAGTGCGAGAGGCTGGGGTGAGCGCCCAGGAGAGACCTGAGGAGTGGAGGGATGAAGACCAGCTGAGTAAAAGAGAAGAGGGTGAATGGATGAGAAAGAAATGGCCCCTAGCAGGGGAGGTACCTTTCCACCCACGACGGATTATGCTCAGGAAATGAGGGCAGAGAAGAGAGAAATCGAGGCTGCCAGGAGAAATAGCTCTACTTTGGGCCTTGGAGAGTGAAAATGGGTGGGTAGAGAGGTCAGAGGAGCTTATGAGGATGAGCAGGACCACGGGCACTTTAGGCCAGTCAGAGTGGAGGAATGTGGACTCCCAGGTGCCTGTGAGCGCAGGGTGACAGCTCCTGTGGTTTCCTCACCCAGCTGAGTGAGCTGCATCACGGTAGACACCCCAGGAGTGGACTGGGAGGAAACCCTAGGCATGAGGACAGACTTGAGCTGGATCCTCAAGTCTTTCAGGGGGTGGGGGAGGGGGAACTGGCAGCAGGAAGCCTGGGCAGGGGTAGTGGAGTCTCAACTGCAAGGGCCTTTTTTAGTTTGCCAGCACCCAGGTTCAAGTTCAATCCTACAAAAACATGGCTTTATCTGAAAGCTCATGAGTAGTTCTTGTTGCAAAATATTCAAACATCAGAGGCCTCCTTCAGCCCCACCCCCAACCCCACCCCAGAGGGAATGGGAGTGGACAGTTGGTCTCCCTGTGTCTTTCTCCCAGCTGTTTGCATTATCCTCTTTGCCTGTAGCTGGGATTGTGGGTTCTGGAACCAGACTTCCTGGGTTCTTGAACCACTTCCACTATGTACGAACTTCATAACTTTGGACAAACTATCTACCCTTTTCTATGCCTTCATTTTCTCATCTGTAAAATGGAAATGATCATACAGGCCCTGTAGGGTTGTGGAGACCAGATGAGTTGGCACAGAAAAGAGCTTAGAACAGTGCCTGCACATAGCGCGTACTCAGGAAATGTCAGCTATCGTGATCCATTGACATATAAGGGCCTGTTTTCTCTTTAACAGCCAGAGTTGAGATCAGAACAGCTTTATCAGTAGGGTTCTTGGTTGTAAGCAACAGATGTCAGCTGACTGATAACAACAGAAAAGGAATTCCTTGAAGGGACAGCAGGGTGGGCTCCCAGACTCTGGGAAGGCTGGGAAGTCAGACAGTGGGATCCAGGCAGCAGCCCAGACTCTGGCCGCAACTGTGCCACAGAACTGGATTGGTGAGAGAGAGGCCACTGTGTTTGCAGCTTCAGAGAGGGAGGTGGCCCCTACCTCCCACCAGGACCGACAGGGCACGATGCCTAAACGCAGGGAAGGAGTCCCAACACCCCAGGGCCAAATTCTCCCTGACGCAGGATGTTCTTCCTGTGAGCAGGCAGTGTCTGCAGAAACAGGCTGTCTCACTCTTCGTGGTTACAGAGAATTCCTAAGATGGACCTTGACTTTTACCCACTTCCCCAGTGATGAACTTTTAGGTCATTTATGCTTTTTGTCCCATTTCAACATGCCTCACTGAACATACTTACACACGTATCTCTATACAGATGTGGTGTTTCTGTTGAATAGATTCTTAAAAATGGAAGAATGTCAATGTATTCTTTTAATTGTTTTTCAGGTTAACATTGTTTCTTCTACTTGCATACCCCGTTTTGTTGCTCTTTGCTTTATTGTGCTTCACAGAAGGCCCTCCACCAGCAAAAAAGATTACCTTTGGCTTTATTGCAGTCTCCAAGGTATGCCTGTTTCATGTGGAGACTGAAAGACATTTTGAATATAAATAAACAGTACTTTTAGCAGCTTTTTAAACAAATATGGCAAAATAGACACAACATAAAATTTACTATCTTCATCATTCTTAAGTGTACAGTTCAGTTAAATACATTCATATCGTTATGAGACTCACCACAATCCATACCCAGGGCTTTACCTTTCCAAACTACAATTCTGTATGCATTAAACAGTAACTCCTGCCCTGGCTGGGTAGCTCAGTTGGTTAGAGCATCATCCTGATACACCAAGGTTATGGGTTCAATCCACGGTCAGGCACAAACAAGAATCAGCCCATGAATACATAAATAAGTGGAACAACAAATCCGATGTTTCTTTCTTTCCTTTTCCCACCTTCCCTCCATCTCACTCTCTCTCTAAAACAACAATATTTTTCTTAAAAAGAAAAACAAACAGTAATTCTCCATTTCTCCCTCTTTGTATCTCTATGAATTTCGCTGTCAAGCATGTTTTATAGTTTTGTTGCAGAAGTTGCCTGTGTGGGCATGCGGTAGAAGGGCTAAGAGATGCTTTTGACTGGGAGCTTCAGCATTTGCAGAGATGGGTGGGAGGACCCTTGCTGGTATGGTTCAGTTGGTTGGAGTGTCGTCCTGTACACCAAAAGGTTGGGGGTTCGATCCCTGGCCGGGGCATGTCCGGGAGGCAAGCCATTGATGTTTCTTTCTCACATCAGTGAATCTCGCTTTCTCCCCCTCTCTCCCTCCCCCTTCCTGTCTCTCTAAAATCAATAAACATATCTTTTAAAAAAGGAGGGAGGACTAGAGGCACCCCTGTTGATAACAGCTTGTATTTTTTTGAGCCTGTCATTCTGCCCATGTTCAGTGGCAGTGGCTGTCACCTCAGCTGTGCATCAGAATCACCTGGGGAGCATTGACAGTCAGGTGGATGCCCAGCATATAGGCAGGGCCAAGCACCACGGCATCCAGAGGATAGCTGTGTTCATCCCCACCTGGCGTAGGGATTATAGTTATTTCTGATTGTTCCTGATTACAGATAGGAAACCAAGTCACAGTGAGGGAGGCACTCTCACCTCCCTGCCTGGTCCCCTAACTGCAGTGATTTCACTGCTGCCTCCCTGGATGGGGAGGGGGAAGCAAGCCCCTGCATCTTCCTCAGGGCCTGCTTTCAGGTGGCCCCAAGTCCACCGTCTCCGGGTGCCCCGCTTGGGCTTTGCCCTGCCTGGAATGTTGCTAGAATGTTCACTCCTCAGTTTCCACTCGCCTGCCCCACCCTAAATTGGGCCCCTGTTCTTTTTTCCTTTGAAATGCTAGAAACAGCATGTGTTCAGTGTTTATCTGCTTCGATTCCCCAGTTGCTGGCATGTAGTAGGCATGCGGTAAGTAAGAGATGAATGAGAAGGAAGTAACAGTGCACACGTATAAGCAGGAATTCTGGAGCTCTCCCTTCTTTGAGAGTGGTGGGGAGAAAGAACAGAAATAAAAGCGGCGTATTTTTCAGGTGCAAGTCAGGGACTTGGACTGGCTGGACGTGACCCTGCTCAGAATTGGGGCTATCTTCTCACAGCTGGGACTGCAGACAGGCCTAGAAGGCAGCCTCAAGGCCTCTGCACACCAGCATCACCCAGGGAGCAGAAGAACTAGTGCCAACCAGGTCGACTGGGTCTTTGCAAAGCGGGGGTGAGGCTGAGGGGCATGTCCGAAAGGTCAGGGGCAGGGGTGGGAGGCTGCAGCAGGGGCCGGGTGCTGGGACCCTGCAGGAGGCTGGATTGAGGCTGTCTCCACTTGGGGAGCGGCATCCTCAGGCCAAGGAGCCCCAAAAGGTCATTGGGTTTCTCAAATATTGGACTTGATTTTGTTTTTAATTCTCTTTTCACAGTGTAAAAACGTGCAACCAAAATAAAACACGTCTGATTTAATATCCCACATTTCAACGTACTGGAGACCACCCGCAGCCTAACTGGAGCTGCCGGGGTGGCTCACACTGAGGTGTGAGGAAGTCCGCTACCACTTTCTGCCTGGGTTGGCGTTTTGTGTCCTTGTGGCAGTGGTTAGGAAGTGTGTAGCCAAGCACCAGTTTTGCTAAATATTCAGGCATGCATAGTCTCTCATGCCATTATCCAGATGCTCATGCATGCCCCTGGTGGACCTGGCTTGGGGTGTCTTCATGGCTCAGTGGCCAGTTTGCTAATGTTGCACTTTGTGGAACCATGTTAGGATGGCTGGTTTCAGGTTTGTCACAAGTTTTGGATGCATCTTGCTTGACTTTTATATTTGTGATAAGAAAGTGCGCAGTCAGTTATTCAGGAGCATGGGAAGGTGGTATTGCCTAGGGGTGTAGGTGTGGCTTGTGGGCCTGATTCCCAGCTCTGTCATGTGCCACCTGCGTGGACTTGGTCAGGTCATCTCACCTCATCTCGCCTCTTTCTTTCTAAAATGAGGGTAACAATAGTTCTGAGAGGCTTGTGCGAGTCAATATAGGTAAAACGCTTAGAAAGGTCTCTGACAAATAATTACCACTAAGAATTTTCCACCATTGATTCTTACATTATGTTAATGATTCTACTTCGAAATGAAAATTTTCTACAACTATTTCAAGCTTTGGATCCATAGATCTCATGCATTCTCAACTGGAGTGGTGCTGTCCCTGAAGGGGGCCCGAAGAGTCTAGCTGTGACGGTGGTGTGCGGCCCTGTAGGAGGTCACTGTCCAGACACAGGATATCTGTGGTATTAAGATTTGACGGTAGGGGAAGAGCACGGTTAGACAAAAATGTTTACCAAGACTCCTGAGGGGGGCAGTAGTGAAAGAAAGGCAAGAAAGTCAAGAAACACAGATTTAACTAGAGACCATCTGAAGATAAAAAGGCAGTCTCCCAAAAGCTTGTTAGCATTTGCTACCACTTATCTGTGGAAATCAAGATTTTTCTCAGTTCTCTGCAATTAAAAACAAAATTCAGGAATCAATTACCAGATGATGTGGCTGATATGAGACAGCCATCAACCATAACCACGGGTTTCAGGATACAGCAAAACACCTTTGTTTTTCTCGTTGATTTATCAGATTTTTATGTCAAGGATTTGTATGCTCATTAACAGAAAGGTTTCCTGCACGGAGAGTTTGAGAAGCCTCCTGGTTATGCAGCGCTGGGACCCGGGCCTGGTTAAGGGAGCAGGTACGAAGCAGCTCTGTGAGGGAGCGTGCCTGGGGCCAGAGCCGCCACTTTGGTGAGCAGGGCTGGGTGCCTCTGCCCAGGGCCTGGCCTGCAGCGGTTCTACAGAGCCTTGGAAGGCTGTCTTCCAGGCCCCTCCTAAAGGTTCAGGCCGCACGTATTCAGCGTGAAGAAAGACAAAGACTGTCTTTATTACCAGAAAGGCGGGTGGGACTGAAGCCCCCAGGTGGTATACAAGCTTGAAAACCAAATCCAGTTGACCAACAACCTTAGGTTACAGTCACGTGGCATCTCCACTACTCCTGAATTTCCCGTTTGGGGTTTTATTAGCTTTTAGTCAAAGGCGACTTTGTGAAGAAACCCAGATTAGAATTCAACTTATAAAACAGCTGAGTGAGAGAGAAAGTGGAACTGAGGAGCCAGGGAACTGCATAGAAAATCTTTGAGAGATTACGCAACAAAACCAGAACCCGAACAACGCTGCCTGTGTGTGTTCAAGTACCGGGGGAAGGCGTGCAGAGCAAGAGGGGAGAGGTGTTGGTAGCTCCCTCACTTCTGGTCTTAGGGGCCTTCTGGGTCCTCTGATCTGGGGGAAGGTTTCCCACAGGCAGCGGCTAGATTGGGGCTCGGACAGCCTCCCGCAAATATACTAATGAACAACATGCACTGGCCATGACTTTGCCAATTGGAAACAGCTTTGGGGCTCCGAAATGAACGTGGATGCTAATGCAGACCCCATGTGGGTTTCACCAGCTTAGAGGAAAATGGTGAAAATCAGACAAGCGGTGTTCTAGATGAGTGAGCACTTTGAGGGGGTGGCTTACCTGAGATGAGGAGACGAAATCAACCTTGGCTTCCCAGCCCTGTCGGGAAAACAGGTTTGTTATTTGCAAGTTGAGGGGAGGTGGAGGGGTGGTCCCATTTTACCATGTCAAAGGGGAAGCTAGTGGGCCTGAGATGTTGCCCTTTCCCCGACGGAGGCTTCACCAGCCTTTCTGCCTGTTGGGCCCGTGGCCGCTTCGCACCACTTGTGCTGCTGCTGCTGCTGCTGCTGCCTGGATGTTCCCAGTGGTTCAGCGGGAGGAACCCGAGAGAGAAGTGAGTTAGGTTCCCAGGGGCTAAGTGTAATTCGATCCTCCCCCCAGCTCACTGCGGTGACCAGTGACCTCGGGTGTGCGTCTTGGCCATTTTGTACTTCAGATGCTCTGTGTATAAAATGGCAACCTGCTGATCTTTTTGTAAAAAAATGTGGACGAGACAATAAAATAAATCCCAGTTCTAACAGCCAGAAACTGTGAGCCGGTTAAAATTGTGTTTGTCTCATGTTTATGAGAAAGGATAAAATAACAGATATCTAAATCAACACCAGGGACTCTTTTAAAAGCTCAAATTCTAGGGCAGCAGTTCTCAATTCTGGCTGCACATTAACATCAACTGGGGAACTTTGGAAAAACACAAGTCCCCAAGCCCCACCCCAGACCAATTAAATCATAATCTCGGGGAAGGAGGTCCAGGCAGCTGCGTGTTTTTAAAAGTTCCCGGGACGATTCCATGGGGCAGCCAGGGTTGGAAGCACTGTTCAGGGCATGCCAGTTGGAATAAAGATTCAGGTTTATTTCCAGAAATACTGTGTAATCATTTTTTCCCTACTTTTTTAGTGGCTAAAGATATATTTTATTTACCTCATTTAGATATAGTGTACATACATAAAACTCATCCTTCTGTTAAACTAAACAATTCAGTGGTTTTAGGGTACTCACAGTTCTGCTGCCATCACCACTGTAATCCAAAAATGTTTCATCACTCCAGAAGGAAGCTCTTGCCCATCAGCAGTCACTCTCCCTGGGCTCCTCCTCCCTCCAACCTCTGGCAACCGCTGGTCTTTGCGTCTCTGGAGTTGCCTGTTCTGGACACCTCATATAATGGAAGCATACAACACGTAGCCTTTTGTGCCTGGTTTCTTTCACTTAGCATACGGTTTTCAAGGTTTATTCATATTGCTTTATGAATCAGCACACATTTCTATTTTTTTAAATCCTCACCCAAGGATATGTTTATTGATTTTAGAGATAGAGGAAAGGTGGGAGGGAGGCAGAGAGAAAGAGGAACATTGATTGGTTGCCTCCTGTATGTGCCCTGACTGGGAATTGAACCCACAAACCTTTTGTGGTCTATAGATGATGCTCCAACCAACTGAGCTACCCAGCCAGGGCAGCGCACATTTCTTTTCATAGCTGAATAAATATTTCATTAGATGAATATACCACTATTAGTGAGTGGACATTTGGGTTGTTACCATGTTTTGGCTATTATGAATAGTGCTGTTATGTGCACATACATTTTCTGTTATCTTGAGTATATAACTAGGACAAGAATTGCTGGGTCGTGTAGTAACTGATCGTTTGAGGGACTGCCAGGCTATGTTCCAAAGTGAGTGCATCATTTTATGTTGCCACTAGCAGTGTGTGAGGATTCCTATTTCTACATCTCGGTCAACACTTACTATTGTCTGCCCTTTTGCTTGTAGCCATCCTAGTGGGTGTCTTGTTGTGGTTTTGATTTTCATTTTCTGATGACTGATGATGTTCTCAGCATCTTTTTGTGTGTTCATTGGCCGTTGGTATGTCTTCTTTAGAAAAATGTTGATTCAAGTCTTTGATATATTTTTTAAAATATTTTATTTATTTATTTTTAGAAAGAGGGGAAAGGAGGGAGAAAGAGAGGGCACGGAACATGGATTGGCTGACTCTCACACCCCGCCCCCCTCACAGCCTGTGTATGTGCCCTAACAGGGAATCAAAGCCGCAGCATTTTGGTTCTCAGGCTGGCACTCAATCTACTGAGCACACCAGCTGGGGCAAGTCTTTGATATTTTAAAATTGGGTTTTTAGCCCTGATTGCTGTGGCTCAGTTGGTTGGGTGTTGGACTGCAAGGCAAAAGGTCGCAGGTTGGACTCCCAGTCAGGGCACATGCCTGGGTTGTGGGCCAGGTTCCCAGTGGGGGGCGTGCAAGAGGCAACCACACATTGATGTTTCTCTCCCTCTCTCCTTCCCTTCCTCTCTCTGTAAAAATAAATAAAATCTTTTTTTTTTAAAGGTAGAATTTCATTGTGTTGTTGGAATGTTTAACTACAGTTAGCATGCATTTCTCTCGTAAGTGTAAAAAGAGGGATGAAATAAAATCTTTAATCCAGTTGATGAACTTGAGTATGGCATGAGGAAGGGGTCAAACTCCCCACTTCCAAACCGTCTTTTCCTCTTTATATGCCTGAGTCCATTTGAGTTCTCTCTTCTGTTCCTTTGGTATATTATCCCATCATCTTCCTTTCTGGGGCTTTATAGGATGCTTTAGCATCTTTAAAAATAAATTTACTGATTGATTTTAGAGAGAGGAAGGGAGAGAGAGGGAGAAACATCGATTTGTTGTTCCACTTATTTATGCATTCATACAAGAATTTTTGTATGTGCCCTGACCTGGGCTCAAGCCTGCGACCTTGATGATCAGGACAATAACCAAACTTTTTTTAAAATATATTTTATTGATTATGCTATTACAGTTTCTAACCTAACTTTTAAAAGTGTCTTTTAATATTTCTTAACCTCCTAACTTTTGAATACATTTGGAATTAATTTTCTTTCATGGCAATTTTCCATTTAGTTTGAGTCTGATGTATACATCATCTGAACTCACATTTCAAATACTCGACTATCAGTTCAAAATGTAGTATCTTTAAAAATATGATACTGAGTTGGCATTTTATCTGTAGTGGGGACATTTGGTATTCTTGTCATTTTAGCTGATCTGGTGTTAAAATGTACATAATATGTAAGAGATAAGTTCTAGCTTTCAGATGTTAGAAATGCTCTTACAATTCACTGACACCATGGAGAACCCACTGGAACCTTTCATGAGAGAAGTATTTTAGGTTCTTGTTGGTTTATAGGGTCAGTGTTTGGCCCTCAGGTGAAACCATAAGGTGTCTCAACTTCTATACCATGACAATAAGGGGGCTGCAGCCCCCACGTCTCATAACCTGCTGAGATTATAAAATTATCTTGCACAGAATGAAGTTGGACCCCTAATTTTGGGGGGTAATGAAATCTACTTCATGTTATATACAAAAATTAACTTAAAATTGAGCAAAAACCTACAATGGAAGAGGTAAAACTACAAAACTCTTGGGAGGAAGCATTGTCATAAATTCTCACTATGTAGGATCAGGCAGTGGCTCCTCAGGTGTGACACCATAGACTCTACCCTCACCGGCCTTTTTCTATTGAAACTAATGCAATGGGCAGAAATTATACCTCATTTTTTGCTTTTCTTTATAAGCAGAATAAAAGCTTTGTAAGAAAGGTTTTACCTAGGTTTTTTTTCTTTAATCTCTGCATAGAAAACTAAATGTGGAATGGTTTTAGGAGTACTTTTCATTTTCTAAATTTGAGTAACTTTTGGCTTATTTTATTTTTTCTTTTTAAAAATTTACTGAAGTGACATTGATTAAAAAGATCATATAGGTTTCAAGTGTACATTTTTATGATACATGATCTGTATATCATTGCATTGTGTACCCACCACCCAAAGTCAAATCATCTTCTGTCACCATAGATTTTGGCCCCCTTTACCCTTTACTATCGTGTTTTGGGTTATTTTAAAATAGTAAATATATATTGATTTTATAAATTGAAAAACAGTATTTTTTTAAAAGAAAATCTTAAACACACACACACAAATCCCTGAAGGATAGTTCATTGTCCGTCTCAATCTCTCACTGTACAGAACTGGCCTACGTGAGGTGTGAATTACAAGCTTTGGTTTTCCCGAAGTAGTGACACCACACCTCTAAGGCCTGTGGTCAACTAAAGGGCATGTATTTGGAGTCTTGAAATGATGGATTCGTGTGCAGATAGGTTGTTGTGTGCACCTGCATTCTGGGGAGACGGATATATTGATAGAAGTCTCTGGGGGTAGCAGGTGGGAGTGCCTGTCAGCCAACGGCCTTTGCTCACATTTGTCTGTATAATAATCTCCAAGTGGTTTTCTCCACTCCTCTGCACTTTTAGAACAGTGCACATAATGTGAAAATTCGATGTTACCATTTGAATAGGTCACTGATACAGATTGTCATCTCCTTGGATATTTTCTTCAGACCCTTATTACCAAGATCTGACCGGCACTTCTTTTCTTGGTGTGATGTCCATCTGTAACTCACGGGCTGACCTTTTATTACTGACATAGAAAGATGGTGCCGAGTGAGTGTTCAGCCACAGGGGGGCATTAACTCCCTCCTGCTGGGCCCCTGTTCCCTGCCTGGAGGGTTGGGGCAGTGGCCGTGCCTAGGGCAGTGCCTGCCCTGCTGGATTGCCACCTACCTTGTGGAGAAGTTGGTTGGTGGCCATTCTTGCACCCACACAACACCAACCTTGCCTTGTTGATGGCCCTTTTATTCCTAAGACCTCTTGTATTGGTTTCTGACAGGCGGGCTCTGCAGGTCTCCTTGGCCCTGCGGGGCTGAGTGACCACAGAATGTGTCAGTGGGGTAGCAGCTCTATGCCAACTTAAGATTCTGATAAAAGACAGTTAAGATAACAGTGCAAAAGCTACATGAACAGTGAAGGTTCTGCTTGCATTTTGGAGACAAACCGATAATCCCAGCCACTTACTGATTGACTGCCAAGTCCTGTGCTTCGGAACGGCTACTCTTCATAAATCATCATTTTACTTAATTTTCTGGAAAGTCAGTTCCTGAGCGTGTAATCCTACAGGTAGCCTATGGAGGACACGGGGTTGATGGTGGGACTTGTGCTAAACTAGACTAGCAAAATCTTTAAATTGGGCCCCCATCATTTCATTAAAACTCATTTTGAGGATCTCTTACGGGCTGGGCACTGCCCTTAGTGCTGGGAATCCAGAGATGGTGCCTCCTTTCAAAGAGCTTAGAGTTCAACAGGAAGACCCTCATTTGTTTCATGCAGCATAAAATTGTTTCCTGTATTGTAAGTTTGGGAGGAGAAAATAAATCCCAAGAAACAAACTTATATGAGATCTGTTGCTATAATAGAAAATTCAGTCCCCTAAGGATTTGTCTTAAAAACAATGCACATTAAATCCAGTCCCCTGAAGGTGAATACTGACCCTAGTCAGAAATGTCATTCTGAACGACAGTGTCAGGGGGCTGTGTGGTAGGTGTTCTACCACCGAAAGATGTTTTGGCAATACTTACTCCTGCCAAGGTTTTCTCAGACGTTTAAAGAAGCCTGTTCATCAATAAAGAAACGAGTGGGGATTTGAACCCATACTTTAATAATTACTCTCAGTACTCCTGTAGTTGGTATGGGAGTGGACATTCAAGTTGCCTATTCCTTGAGTCTGTAAATCTTCTAAACAAAGTTGATGCTGGATTGTCACTGATTCGCTGTCAGGTTACTTGCCTGTCTGCGCGTGCTCATCACCGTGGTGATGGGAAGCCAAGTGTGGTCTGACTCCTCTCTGTCTTTCATGCTGCTTTCGCCCTCATTCCCGACCACCCAGCTCTTCCCACCTTGGACCTTCCCGCCTGTTTCCTGTCTGCTCCACTCTTCATCTCGAAACCCCTTCTCAGCCTCTAGGCCTCAGCTTAAATGTCACTTACTCAGGAGAACTGCCCTTTGCCCCTAATCCTAAACAGGCCTTCCTTTTCCTTTCTCACAGCATTCTGCCCATTCTCCTTAGCTCGAACATAGCTTTGTATTTTGTATACACACATTCTCCTGGTATCTGTCTCTCCAAGAGCAAAAGCCGTGTTCATTGTCTTCTACCCATTTATAGAACATCCATCATGGTGGCTAGATCATGGTTGGCATTTACTAAATGCTAGGTAGAAATTTGGGTGGGTGTATGGACTGACAGTCAGATAGGCAGGTGGACGGGCTCCTTCACTGAACAAATACTTGAGTACAGTGACATGACAGGCGTTTTCAAAGTACTGGGCAGGTGGCCATGAGTAAAATGTCAGTTCTCAAGCTGCTTACCCTCTGGTTGGGGAGAGACAATGTGTCAGGGGGCAATGCAGAGAATAAATCAGAGAAGGGGTACAGAGAGGAAACGGCGGGCTATTGTACATGGGTATCAGGACAGGCCTCACAGTCTGAGCAGCGACCTGAAGGAAACAGGGGAGTGAGCCATATCTAATTCATGGCAGAAAAGCTAAATTCTTGCCATTCCATGTTTTCATGCTGATTTCTAGGTATGTGCTTATCTTGTCATACACACAGTTTTCGTTTTTGCCACACATCTGGAGCTGAATACTCCAAGTCCAGTGGAGGGGAGGCCTTTGGACTGGTAGGGGCTGCCTTTTTTGTGGAAGGGACACTTCTAGGAAGAAAAGAAAAGGATGTTCATGGTTTTTGTATCTTCAGTTCCGTTTGTCTTATCTTGAGGAAGTGACGAATCATAAAAAATTGATTTTGTTTTTCTTTTCCTTAGGAGTCAATTTGAAATTAAGAAGAGCAAAGTTACTTTTCAGAATATTCTGGGCTTGGCAGGTTTATCCGTATTTGCATGTCAGTCATCTTTTTCCTGTGCATCTTTTCTAGAGTTTTACAGTAGTCATTGGATAACAGGGTCAAATATTTCTCTTAATCTAAAAGTTGCCACATTAAGACAGGGTAGTCTGATGTTGAGAGTTTCTCCAAGTGGGGCAGGTGAACATCCACATCTAGATCAGAGAGCAGGCGGGCTGCCCACGGAGGGCTAATCTAAACCATGAATAAGGAGTAAGTCCCCAGGAGCAGCCCAAAGGAGGAAAGTGATTGGGGACTGTAGTGAAGGGCTCACGGGGTGTAGGGACCCAAGTGACATCTTCACCTTCCTTTGCTGGAGACTGTGAACACAATACACATGAGGACATTGGCACTTGTCTTATTTGGGTACATGAATTAAACGGGCTCAACTGGATGTCCTGCAGCCCCTTCCCATCCTCCACAGTCGGGCGAGGGGGTGCAGTGCCAGGGGTGGTTGGCAAGCCTGCTGCTTGTCCTGTGACTGCCATTGCCGGTGCCCCTAAAAGGAGATGCTCAAGCCCTGAATGTCCAGAGAGGCTTCTTGGGTCAGAAGAGGGAGTGGGGGACTACAAGGAGGAGGCTCAGAAGGTTCAAAGTGCATTAGGACAGTGAGTCTCAACGAGTGCTCTGCAGAGCTCTGCTTCAGAATCTCCCCAGGTGCTTGTTGAGATGTGCATGGCTTGGTCCTCCCAAGGAGAAGTGCAGCATTGGGACTGAAGGGCTGTTTCCCAGGGGAGCAGGCCCTGAGAATGGGGGGCAGCACCTCTGTATAGAAGCCTACTGCTGCAAATATTGCACTTCAGATTATGGGGCAATTCCCACCCCCAGATGCGTCCTGTATGCCTACTGCCAAGGAGTCTAATTTAGCTGATGTGGAGTGGTTCCAGACAGGGAAATTAGTCAGGAAATTAATGAATCAGGAAACTGTTTACTTCTTGAAGCGACCTCCATCTGAGACATGGGTGTCTCTTGGTAAGAAAAACCAGCATTTGGAGCTCCATATACGTAAAGTCCTGGAGGAGGACCTAGAAGAGCCTGTCCTAGGTTGTACCTATGGGGACAGGACATAATCTTCACAGGCCAACTCTGATAGTTCTTCAGTTCCAGCCTTGTGTGAGGCCTCATGGGGGTCACTCCCAAAAATATGACCATTTCTGGTTCCTCAGAGTGACCCTAGCTCTACTTCTCTCCCCTTACCCCTTGAGAGGCCCTCTTTCCCACCTGCTCCCTTTCCCATACCTGCTGAGTGTCACTGTCTCCATTCTAGCTTTTCTTGGGTGCCACCATCCATGCTGGGGAGGCCTTGCCTAGCACAACCACAGGCCCTGCTGGAGTCCTACAGTTTCTCGCATTGGCAGGCATTTTCAGCAAGGCTTCAAGGTCATTGCCAGGTAGACAAGATGGATAGGCCTTCTCTTTTCAGCAAAAGACAAGTGCAAAGGTCTAGGAAGGGGGCATGGGGGTTTGCATTGTCTCGGTAGCCAAGGCAAAGATTGGAAGAGGAAAAACAATCACTGCATATTGTCTACCTGGAAAACCCAAGAGGTTCCAGTGAAAACCTACCATAAACAATGAGACATCCTGAGGCTCCTCCAGGGCAGAGATGGTTTTTATCAGGCCAGTGGTGGAAGCTCAGCTGACAGTGTAGAGGCTTGGTTCATCCTGGCTGTTCCTGACCCTGTGTCTTTGTCTGTTAGGACCTCATCCTTCTATGGGGAAATGACAAAAGAGCCAGAGCTTGGGGTTCTAAATAACACCACTTACAGCATGCCTGCTGTGGGCCAATGTATGTCAGCTAATTTAATCCTCCCCTCAGCCCTGGGAGGTAGTGACGTCTGTTAGTACCATACTCATCTTCCCCATTTTATAGGTAGGGAAACCCAAATGTGGAGAAGCAAGAACCTGGCCCAAGGGTCACTCAGTTCATGAATGGTGGAGCCCAGGAGTCCGCACCAGTCCCGCCCATGCTCTGCTGCCTCTTGCCACCCAGCATGACGGGCTGTCCCCTGAGACAGCTTTGCTTTTTCTACTTTACGACTAGCACCACCTTCACCTTTGCCTCCCTGCAGCCCCCACCCCTCACCCCCACCTGCGGCAGGGGCTTGGTAAACATTGCTGGATAAGCTTTAGCTCTAGGACAGCGCTCAGTCTTCACCGCAGACAACAGAGCCCTGAGAGCTCTGTGAGTTTAGGTATCCAGGGATCCAAGTGCTTTATTATTTACTGAGAGCCTTTCACACATAAACAGCCCCCTCATTAATTAATTTAAGCATTGATTTCTTGTCTGGAGCTATTGAGATAGAGCATATCAACAATTGTTTACAATGGCTCCAGAAGCTGAAAGGCGTGTGCATGGTGCTGCCTCCAAAGTCCGTGACTTAAGTAAGAGACTTAACTCCACTTAACCCTTCACTATCTTCATGTGTTTAAAAAGAATAAGCTTGGTCAATACTACTGACCCCAGCAAGTGAGGGTTAAATGAGCTGATAGATGGAAAGTTCTAGCACAGTGGTGCCATGTAGTAGGGTCTCCTCTGTGAAGGTGAGTCTCTCCCATTCTTCCCAGGGGGTCGAGAGGCTCTGTAGGATTTCACAAAACATGTGAATTCTAAGGCCTGCTCCATGCCCTCACTTAGCTTATAATTTTAGGACTACCTGAAATCACAGACATTTAAATCATAATTCCAGGCCACGGAAGGAGAGACCCGACTTAGCAGTGCCTGGTCAGGTGTGTGATGCATTGTTCATCGCGGGCGTGACTTGTGCCCACTGGCCAAAGCCCCTTTCAGATGTGGCTTGGGGCTAGAGTAGTGATTTTATAAAGTTAGAAAAGGTCATGTAAAAATCGAGACTTCCAGCTTCTCTTGAAAAACAACAGAGGTGTAACAAAGCTGGGCTCAAATTCCTGCGTGGTAACAGCGGCCCCTCCATGGGCGGCACCCTCCCCTTCTGGAGAGCCGTGTCCTGTTGGGGCAAAGAGAAGGGCTGGGTTCAAACCCTAGCCCAGCCACCCAACAGTGGGCATGACTTTGAGCAGGCACCTGACCTCCATACGGTCTGGGCAGTGACAGTGCCTGTCTCACAGGTGAGCCTGTGCAAAGGCCTGGGTAGAGGGCCCACCTCTTAGGAAGCTTCCAGGTACTACTGTGCTGCTATTACTGTCACGAGTATTCTCTGTCTGGCCCTGGGAAGCATTCACGTGTTTTACTGTGGTACTCAGGAAGGAAGGCTCATCACAGTCTGGGGTCTTGAATTGTTTTTCTTTTGAATTGAACCTGATCTAGGAGAGGGAAGAGAATGCCAGGAAGAGGGAACAGCAGGAGTAAAGCTGAGACATAGGAAAGTGTGAGGTACTTTAAGTGGCTACAAACGTTTTTACTCTTCTTATCACTGGTTGAGAGTTTTCTACCCAGATGCTTTGGTGTGAGCTGCAGATAGCTTTGGGCCTCAGTGTACACTGTCTTCGGCCCCCTACACTGGTGGAAGGATGAGTTCGCTTCAAGGTTGGGCGTGTACAGGTCTCTGGACTACAGCACTACCCTGCTGAGCAGGCTGTGGTTGGGGTCACTGTGGGGTCCAAACAGAGTCATGGGAAGGGTCAGAAGACCCTCTTGTGTCATTTACAGAATCAGAAAATAGACTGCCGAGCATCCGGCCAAGATGGAGGCATAGGTAGACACAATGTGCCTACTCACACAACTAAAAGAAGGACAACAATAATTTAAAAACAAAAAAACAACCAGAGCTGACAGAAAATCGAATTGTATGGAAGTTCTACAACCAAGGAGTTAAAGAAGAAATATTCATCCAAACTGGTAGGAGGGGCGGGGATGGGCAACCAGGCAGAGAGGACGCGCAGCAAGGTGGTGGTAGAGGCCCAGGGCAGGCAAGGCAGCGGCTGGCAGGCCCAACGAGGTGGCAGATTATGAACTGGTCGGTCCCACATTCACGTGTGGATAAACCAGGAGGAATAACTGGAGAGCAACACAGACCATGCAACCCAGGGCTCTAGTGCAGGGAAATAAAGCCTCAAACCTCTGACTGAAAACACCTGTGGGGGTTGAAGCAGCAGCAGGGGAAACTCCCAGCCTCACAGGAGAGTTTGTTGGAGAGGCCCACAGGGTCCTAGAATGTACACAAGCCCACCCACCTGGGAATCAGCACCAGAAGGGCCCAGTTTGCTTGTGGGTAGTGGGGGAAGTGACTAAAATCCAGCAGAGAGTGGAGCAAGCAGCATTTTCCCCTCCCCCACATACAGTGTCACGTGACATGGGTTGCCCCGCCCTGGTGAACACCTAAGGCTCCGCCCCTTACTAAGTAACAGGTGCCCTGAGACCAAAAAAAAAAGGCCCAAATGAAAGAACAGATCAAAGCTCCAGAAAAACTACAACTAAGTGACCAAGCGATGGTCAACTTATCAGATGCACAGTTCAAAACACTGGTAATCAGGATGCTCACAAAATTGGTTGAATATGGTTGCAAATTACATGAAAAAATGAAGGCTATGCTGAGTGAAATAAAGGAAAATATACAGGGAACCAAGAGTGATGGGAAAGAAACTGGCACTCAAATTAATGGTGTGGACGAGAAGGAAGAAACATTCAACCAGAAATGAATGAAGAAACAAGAATTCAAAAAAATGAGGAGAGGCTTAGGAACCTCCAGGACATTTTTAAATGTTCCAACATCCAAATCATAGGGGTGCCAGAAGGAGAAGAGGAAGAGCAAGAAATGGAAAACTTATTTGAACAAA
>CM052543.1:91554802-91638943 GCA_028533065.1 Trachops cirrhosus | reverse complement strand
GTATTCCAAGTCATGAAAGGCAAGGACCTACATCCAAGATTACTCTGTCCAGCAAAGCTATCATTTAGAATGGAAGGGCAGATAAAGTGCTTCTCAGATAAGGTCAAGTTAAAAGAGTTCATCATTGCCAAGCCCTTATTATATGAAATGTTAAAGGGACTTATCTAAGAAAAAGAAGATAAAAAATATGAACAGTAAAATTACTGTGAGCAAACTCACAATTATTAACAACCACACCTAAAACAAAAGCAAAAACAAACTAAGCAAACAACTAGAACAGGAACAGAATCACAGAAATGGAGATCAATTGGAGGGTTATCAGCAGGGGAGTGGGAGGAGGAGAGGGGGGAAAAGGTACTGAGAATAAGTAGCATAGATGGTAGGTAGAAAATAGGGGGAGGGCAAGAATAGTATAGGAAATGTAGAAGCCAAAGAACTTATACGTGTGACCCATGGACATGATCTAAAGGGGGGAATGTGGGTGGGAGAGGGTGTTCAGGGCCGAGGGGAATAAAAGGGGGGAAATGGGACAACTGTAATAGCATAATCAATAAAATATATTTTAAAAAAGAAAATAGGCTGCCCTTTAGAACCCCTCAGGACTAGAATAGTCAAAACCCCTTCCCTGTTTGAATGGAAGAGTCCTAGAAGTTGGTGAGGTGTAGTTAGTGAGGTGAAAAGGGGACACACAGGCTGAGACTGGGGAAATGGGGTGACGCAACGAAAGGCCAGAAGAAGCCTTGAACTGGAAAACATAGAGGAGGAAGGAGAGGCCCCCAGCTTCCCAGTGTGCGGGGCTTCTGGTATGTGGGGCAGGAGAGGGCTTTTAGGGCTGGCGGTGAGAACGGACCCCAGCTCCTTTGGGAACTCTAGCGGCAATGATGGGAGACTACACTGGGCTTTGAAATGCTGAACTTGGGCATGGCCTGTGTCTATGTCAATTTCAAGTTCTGAAATTTTCTGGGAGTCCTCATCACAAATATAATATAACCCCAAGAATCAAGAATTTGCTCAAATTCCATCCATCCTTTCCACATCTAAATAACACCTCTTCAATTGTCTCTCACACACAGAAGTCATACCCAAAAATAATCTCTGTGGAATCTCATACTCCAGTGTCATGTTTGGAAGATAGGGTCACTGTATTTATGTGTCAGTCGTAAATACTTAGATGAGAGTATAAATTCCTAGGGATCTGCCACTTCCGGCTGGTAGCATTAGATCCTTTGGAGGTGTCCTGTGTCATAATATGCCAACAGATTTAGAATTTTAAGACAGTCATGGAAACAAACAGGTGCTGGGTGCAGCTAAAAATAGCCACCCTGGGAAGTGAAATTGGGGCAGTGCCAGGGAGTTAAGGTGAACAGCACTGCGCTTTAGGGGGAGGTCAAGACCGGGGAGAAAGCCAAGAAAAGAAAATCCTGCCCCTCCCAGTATCAGGAGTAGGTTTGCTTTTCTCAGAATCGCTTCCTATTGTGCTGGTTTGTTTGTTTGTTTTTCGCCATCTCAACTGAAATTTGTTGGGACCCCCACTCACCCCCACCTCACACAGCTTTCTGCCCAGATCTCTGAGTGAAAGGCCCAGTGCAACAGGGGGCCCTGCTGTGCATGGATGGTGAGTGGGTGGCCTCCCCTTGCCAGGGCGGGGTCCTCCCAGTGAGGACCTCCCAGGGTGGTGAGAGGTGTGAGGGACGATAGTGGAGCGCTTTGTCTCAGTGGCCTGAACCTGGACCTGGACCTGGACCTGGACCTGGAGAGCACTCCGAGCCCAGGCATTCCAGCCTGTGTAATCCTCCTCCTCCCCTGAAGAGCCTCAGTCACATCCTCCACGCCCTGCTGCCCTTCCTGAGGAGTGAAAGATGGTGGCTGTCAGCGGGTAAAGGATGAGGGTGACAAGTGGGGTAAACACAGCTTGTTACTCCCAGATTCCGTTACCAGGCAGTGCTCGAAGACAGATGGCCGGGGCCTTGTCCACCCCTTGAGGACAGGGTGTCCCAGACACCACGAACAGGGGCCTGCGGAGAGGAGTCATAGAGGTCGTGGAATAGTCTCACAAAGCTGATGTAGCCGGCAGGACTAATTGTGGTATCTCACGTTGTCGTTGTTGGTAGTTTTGATCCAAGAGCCTTGGTTTGACAGCACCGTTAACCAAAGCTGCACAAACATGTCTTCATGTGTGATTCCCTTCGTTCAAAAACAAGCAAAACAGTCTGTGGTGATACAGGTTAGAATAGTGGATACCTTAGGGGCAGGGGTGTATTGACAGGTAGGACACATGCAAGGACCCTCTAGAATGTTCCATATCTTGATCTGACACGGGTTTATACATGTGTAAAAATTAATGGAGCTGTGCATTTAGATGTGTGTGTGCTATTGTATATATGTTATATCTCAGTAAATATATAAAGAACTCATGCATAAGGAGGTCTGTAAAGAGAAACCCCTTGGCAGTATTTGAATAGCCTAGATTTCGCCACATTTGGAGTTTGCTGTCCCATGGGCCCCAGGTCCTAAAACTCTGACTTGGTCAGTCCAGAAATTTAAAAGGCCAGCCACCTATGGAGAAATAAATGAATGAGAAGTCTTCTCCAAGTTTGACCATGAGAGCCATTTGGAAACTGCCAGCCCCATGTCCTGAATCAGAGTCTCTCCGTTCCGCAGTTTAATTATTATGAGATTACTGGGGCATCAAGGTCAGGCTGACCCAGCTTTGAGTTGCTGCTCTGCTGCTTACCCTCACTGACCTTCTAGAAAACCGTTGACCTCGCTAAGGCTGTTTCTTTGTGAATTGGGTTATATCTTAAAAGTGTTCTTCAGCAAGGGAGTGAGTACCTATGCTCAGCTCAGTGCTTAGGTCCTCACGATGAGTGTCAGCAATGCTTGTCACTGTTCTAAATTGTGCAGGGCTCGAGGAGACCCAGGGTCCACAGGGCTCACCAGTGGTAGCGCCTCGCACCTCTGCAGTGGCCCTAACACGCAGTTCCCACACAGCCCAACTTTTCCTGCAGTTGGGCGGGCTCCAGGGTGCAGAGGCCCCCTCGGACTTGGCAGGACACTTTGGCTGGAGCCTCTGCTGGTTCTCAGAGTAGGGGCATGGTCAAGTTGGACAACAGTGTACCCACGTTAAAGCAGCTGTGGTGAACATCTGGCTCTGATTATCTGGCTGGGAATGGCCGGGGGTGGGAGCTCCGTGATTTATAGATTGCTCCTCTGGCTGTAAATCCCATCTGTAATTGTGACTTCTCTGTCCCTAATTGTTTGCAGAGAAGAGAGGAGCTCAATGGCTCACAATCCCTGGCAGGGCTGGAGGCTGCTGGGGTAGGGGGGGCGGGTAGGTTTGTTGCTAGGACACCGCAGTCTTTGTTTTGGTCCCTGCTCAGCAGTGTTTTTAAGGCCCTGTATACATTTCTCTGTATTGTTAATGTAATTTGTTCAGGCAGTGAACAGCCAAGTTCAGCCAAGGAATCTGATACTCATAACAGAAACACCAGAGGCCAGGTTTTTGTGGTCAAATTAGGGTTTTGAGGCCTAGGAAGAGAATGAAATGTTTGAGCTGGGCAAGGGGGACAATCTCCCTTTTTCTCCTGTGCTGATGCTGGCCTGGGTTCAGCTGCCTTGCAGGAGCCTGACTTGAGGGGCACTGAGTCCACCACATTCAGGGCTGCCCTTCTCTGAGAGAAGGAATGCAGATTTTATTCAAAAAGGATGAAAGCAGGCTAACAAAGTGTGCACACGTCGGGGCCCCTCTGCCCAGCCTTTCCCTCACCCTGGCTCCAGGCACCTTTAACCGCCCCCACTCCCACCCCCGAATTACTTGACTGGTGCAGAAATAATAGTTGGGATCAGTTGAGGAGGTATGTGACTGTGCAAAATGCAATTTGCCCGTTTCCGTTGCCCATGAAGTTCCGACAGCCCACTTGCCCTCTGGGAACCTTGTGCCCTGCTGTGCTTGGAGTTTTTGGAAACTGGATTCTGAGCAACTTTCAGTGAGTGGTTAGTGATGTTAAATTAACTCGGTTCATCCTACCCTCTTCATTTTGCCTCAGAAAACAAAACAAACATACCAGCCCACATTTTCCATGCTTTATTTATTTATTTATTTATTTATTTATTTATTTATTTATTTTGCTTCTAGAATGCCTGCATGTTGTGAAATTAATCAGACCAACATCATGAACCCCCTCCCTCCCTGTCTGCCTTGGAACAATGCCTGATGTGCTTGCATCGTCAATCCATTGAACAGTTACGGAACACCTTGTGTGTTTACCCAGTAGAATATGATAGGGTCTCGGCCCTCAGGAGCTGAAAATGTGGGGGAGCAAACAGGAGAAGCAGTACTTACATGACATGTGACAAGTGGCCAATAAAGCAGAGTAGGTCATCACCTGGAATACCTGAGAGGGGGAGAGTAGCTCTAGCCCAGAGGAGTGAGGGGAGGTCCTGGCAAGAAGGTGTTTGAGCCTCACCTTAGGAGAGAATCACTAGCCTGCCTTAATTCCCATGACTGGAAGCCCCTTGGGAGGGGAGATGCCTTCCCAGTGGCCCCATTGTCCCAGAGGTACTCAGAGGCTAACCATCTTCTATTCAGAAGGTGAGTTCCCAAGTGTGTGGAGCATGATGCAGACACCTCCTGCCCTAACCGTGTCCAGACACTGATGTCTTCAACTTAGGACACACTTGTGCATTGTGGGCACTTCCACTCAGTAGTAAATGTTCCTAAATGGCTTGACCAAGGGAGCCCGTGAACTTCCTGTTCTTGATCATGACTGAGTCCTGCGCCCTTCCCCCCGTGCCCTACACTAGCATTAAGTTCACACCAACCAGTTTATATTAAGACACATGTTTTCTTGTTTGTCTCCTCCACTAGATCATGAATCCCCTGGGATCAGAAATGGTGCTCTTCTTTCCCCGTGCCTAGAAGAGTACCTGAGAGTGTTCCCTGTTGTATTTATGGGGAAGCAACTTCATGTATGTGTCATTTATCCCTTAAGAAATTTGGCTTTCCAGACAATAAGTGCTCCCTTTTCCAAGTGCTAAAATTAACTTTAGCCACTTTTTGGTGGAAATATTCTAAAGTGCAACCTAAACTTTTCTAACTTCTTGAATAATGAAGTAAGTGTCTTTTTTTGTTTCATGTCATTTTGTTGTTGATAACCAGGGTCAGCTTTTTGAACCCCAATTTGTGAAGGGATGAAATAAAATGAATTTTCACAGGCTTTTATGGTGTTGTAAAACTATTAAATGTTTGAGTTGAAAGAACAAAAAACGTAAGTTTAGCTCCTTTTCCAGGGCAAGAAAGTGAGCTGGCACCAACAGCCAGGTCTGACTTGCAGCTGGGTCTGATTCCCCTCATCACATGCCCTCTGCCCACGTTCTCCTTCCATCCTGTCCACTTCTTTAGTAATTGAAGTAAGGCTGCCTTGTTTCCCCTGCAGTCGACTGCCATGGTGCTGGGGAGCTGCTCACCTTTCTCTTGAGCGAAGGCGATGATCTGTGTGACTTCGGTCTGGTGCATTTTTTTGCCGGTTCCCAGAGTTGAGAGTCTGTGCTACTTATCTAGGTATTAGACTTCTAACGGTTTCAAACATACATATTAAAATCCAGAACTAGGAACTGTTTACTTAAAATAGGCGTTTGTGCCCTGACTGGTGTGGCTCAGTGGATTGAGCACAGGCCTGTGAACCAAAGGGTCACTGGTTCGATTCCCAGTCAGGGCACATGCCTGGGTTGCAGGCCAGGTTCCCCAGTGGGGGGCATGCTAGGGGCAGCCACACACTGATGTTTCCCTCTCTTTCTCTCTCCCTTCCCCTCTGTCTAAAAACAAATAAAACCTTTAAAAAAAATAGGCGTTTGTTACACTAAAAAAATTGGTCATATGGTCCTTTATTAGAGTTCTTGCTCTTTATAGGAGGGGTCCCTGAACCTATAACCAGGATAGACAGGCTGGCTTTAGGCTATGAAGTAACAACTGGGAAGGGTGCTCTGTAATGGAGGGTCATGACGCTGACCTGAGGTGTTCAGAAAAGGTGCAGTGTGTTCTCTGCTTTCAGGGAAATGCTAATTTAAAGAGCAATGAGATTGCAAAATTTAAAGTCTGAGAGTACAGGTGTTGGTGATGCCTAACTTAGGATTCCTGCTCTGAGGAATGATTTAGTGGTAAATTGAAGATGTACGTATCTTATGACCCAGCAAATCTCCTACACGTGGCACAGGGGCCATGAACAAGAATAGTCATTGCTGCATTGCACGCAGTGGCCTCAACTGGAACAACATATGTGGCCATCAGTATGTTGATGTAAATAGACAAATCAATACAGACACATAGTAGAATACAGTGAATTAATCAGATTTATGTGTGTTAACATGAATAAATTCTAAAAGTCAGTGTGACTATCATTGGAAAAAGCAGGTTGCTAAAGAATATCTAACTTGTGTCACCATTCATATGAATGTTTAAAACTCTCAAGAAAATAGTTGTATTGTGGTCATACAGGAGAATGTTCTGGTACTTATGTAGGAGAGTGTAGGATGTCACAGTATCCACAGATTACTTTCAATGACTCACCAAAATAAAAGTGCATGCTCGTGTGTGTGTGTGTGTGTGTGTGTGTGTAAACATGAAGCGAATTTGGGACCATGATGATGGTAAGTCTGGTTGAAAGACAGATGGGTTTTCATTGTTCTTCTATAACTGTCTGATAAAGTTGGAATTTTAAAAAAATAAAACTGGAGAAAACACTTAGGTCGAGTCCGTAATTTGTGGATATACATCTGTAATGAAAGTGTAGAGACACACAGAGGTATGATAAACAGCACGTTTGGACAATAGTCACCTCTGGGGAGGATGGGGAAATGCATGGCTAATAATTAGGCTCTTCTGCTGTGTCAGCAATATTCTCGTTCTTTGTTAAAAGAAATTAGGGCAGAGCTGACATCACTGTGGGAAAATTATTCAATATGAGTAATGGGTACATTAGTGTTTCCATTTATTTCCTCTACTTTTAAATATATAGTTTTATTTATGGAGTTCGTTCCATAAAACAATATTTTTAAAAACTACAGAGAAGTAGGTAAGTGATTTGATTTCACTTTTAAATTAAAAGTTATAATTAGAAAGTATTTCGGTGCCTAAAGAACTGTAGACCACTTCCTTCTGTGCAATAGCCACACATCAGGCACCCACCTAGGCTTCGTCTCACAGCATGCTGGGATTTCAGAGGTTCCCAGAGCAAGATGGAAGAGAACAGGACCATGGGGCAACCAGTCAGCTCTTGGCCTGGCCTTTGTGAGGAGCAGCCATCGACCAAGTCTTTGCCGAAGGGGAAGGGCACACTCAGGCCTCGTCCCAGCCCAGATCCAAGCCAGTCTGAGTGTGTGGAGTTTCTAGAGGGTAAAGTCTGAAGTCTGGTGTCTGCTGTGGTCGTGGCTACCTCTCTGCACTGGGTTTGCCCCGGGGTCCAGCTCTGGGTTGGAGCCAGACTTTCAAAGGTAGGATGTCACACTTCAGCTAAAGGCGGGGCAAGCTTAAGTCCCAAGGATAGAACCAGACTGGAAATCAGGAGAGCTAGGCAGAACCCAGTTGTACAAACACAATTATTTGTAGATCCATAGTGGGACAGAATATAACAAAAGAAGTGTGCATACCCCCTCCCCTCCAAAAAAACCCCACTGAAACTATTTTCATTAACCATTTTAGTGATGGTATGTTTTTCTGAGTCTGTGTGTGTTATAAAGGGAATAAATGAGTAATTATGTTATTGTCACTGAGAACAAGGATCTTCAATGTGGGAAAAAGAAGATGCAGATAGAAGATCAAGGAGGCTAAGAAACGATGTTGTACTGTCCTAGTCCTGAATGCTAATTGGAAGGACCAATGGAAAGTCATAATGTATTGTATATATGTAGAAAGACAGAGAGTTTTTTCTAACCCCGACTACTGAAAAGGCCTAGAAACAATAATCTCATAGCAATGACCAACCCTGGTGCTCAGATTGTGCTCTCTTCATACCATCTCCCACTTAAAACAGGGCTCCTAAGAGGGATCCATGACTTACTGTACAAGACAAGCCTAGAGTATACTGTTACATAGGAAAGCATGAAAGCGATCCAAGACCACGAAAGACTTGGTCTACTCTTGGGACTCGGGTGGTAGGACCACTAGGTGAAAACAACTCAAGAGCCAACCTAAGAGGGAAAGGTGAAATCATTTGAGTGTCAACAACATCGTGTTTATTTAAACCTTCAAGTGCATAATGGCTCTAAAAAACAGAACCAAATAAGCAATAACACTGGCTTCCTTGGGAGGGTAACAGGGATAAGTCATTATTTTAAACCTGGTAAAGAGAAGGATCAGACATTTGTCCTGGCTGAGCTATGTGCTCTCTGTCACTGTGCCACCAAATAATTGGGAAAGTTTTTCTTTACAGAAGTATCCCAGCTAATGAGGGAAAAATAGTCTTGATCCCTCTCCCCCAAATAAAGTAAAATAATGCTAAAGTTGAATTTGGTCAGCCTCTAGATCTAATTATTGATTTATAAGAAATAAATAGTTCAGAGGAACATGCTAAATGACACTATAGGGAGGTGAGTAGCAAAATCCAGACTAGAGAAACTGTATAGAACCAATAACTTGGTTTCTTCTACAGATAACACACAGAGAGAGGGAGGAAAGTGAGAGACCCCCTAAAGATTAAAAGGCTAAAAAAAGAGAGAGAGAGAGAGAGAGAGATTGACTTATATGAGTGTCTGGGCCAGGACCACATTTGGAGCCTAACTGAAGTAATTGTAGGGGGGAGTTAATTTATAATATAATCAGGAAAATAAATATAAAAGCTTAACTGGATATTTCATAATAGAGAATTGTTAAGTTACAAAGACAAGGTAATCATTCCATAGACATTTTTACAATTTCTATCTTCTAGAGACACCCACTGAAATAATGACCAGTGAAGCCATTTGGGATTTGCTTCATAGTGTAGTTTGGGGCTCAGAGTAGATGGGGGATCGATGAACCAATATCAGCCATGAACTAACTATGGAACATGAGTAAGGGCCTAACCAGGTTCATTATATTCTTCTCTCTACCTTAGTGTAGGTTTGAAAATTACCAAATTAAAAACTTTAAATATTTTATTTTTATTCACCTGGAAGAATCCAAGGTAGTTGTTGAAATACTTGCCGAATAGGTGAGTATTTGAAGAGTGCCCAGTGGGATCCGGGAGGGAGCAGGGCCAGCGGGGGAAGGCCCGGTTAGGAGAGTGGCAAGAAAAGGGTCTCCAAAGAGCGGCATGTGGGTGTGGGCTTCCCCAGGAAAAGGGGGCTTAGGCGTGCTGAGAATGGGAAGGAGGGCTGGGAAGGAAGCAGAGCCCCGGCAAGAGCACACAAGGGACCCCTGACAGTGAAATGTGGGAGACTGTGTGACCTAACACTACGCAGCACACACTTTTGAGGGTTTTACAAATATGAAGGCTTTTAGTCCTTAAAGCAGCGATGTGCTGGTGTAAGGCCTATTTGGCGCTTGGTGAAACTGAGGCACAGATAAATTACTTGCCTGGGATTACCCATAAGTAAGTAGCAGGGCTAGGTTTTGAACCTGGACAAACCTACAATCTGGGTTCTCAATCATTGCATTATGTTGCCCTTCTTGATGGCAGTGCCGCTTCCGTGTTCTGGTGGAAATGGAAGGCTTGTTGTAAAAGTTTCTCCTCCCGACTCCTCTATTCTACCATACTTCCCACTGTCCTGACACCCAAGCTTGCTGTCTTCAGCTTCTCTTTTTCTCCCTTGCTCCATAATCACCATCTGTTCCCCAGGGCCCGTTGATTCTCCAGGACACAGCCTCCATCTGTGGACTTCGAGTCTGGTTCACTGCAGTAGTGCCGCAGCTCCAGCTCTTCCCTTTTCGGTTTATTCCTTTTTGAAAACTTTCTTTAAAAAAAAAAAGCTTTTATTTGTTTTAAAAACATCAATGTGTCTTGCCTCTCATGCATCCCCAACTGGAGACATAGCCGGCAACCTAGGCTTGTGCCCTGACTGGGAATCGAACCAACGGCACTTTGGTTTGCAGGCTGGCGCTCAATCCCCTGAGCCACTTTTTAAAAACTTTCTAATGTACTACTTTCTCCTGCTTACAAACCTCTGACACATCTGTATTGACCATACAATGAACCCAGGGTCTCACTTCTTAGGCATTGCGTACTACGGTTAGGGATGTGGCCACCCCGGGGTTTAAATGCTGCCTGCACCACTTTTTTTTTTTTTTAACCCGAACCTAATGCGTGGTATTCTCACTACAAAATGGTCCAATGTCTGGGGGGGAGGACAAACAAACATGCCTCAGGTGCCCAGGACAAGACAAGCTCATGGACCCAGAGTGAGTTAGTACATGATTTTCACTCCAAAGCTGTTTTGCTGCTTTTCCAGAATCTTCCTTATAAGACCTCTGTCTAAAAAGTCATCTACTGAGCATCTTTGGATTTCTCAAATTGTATACACTCAGCTTTAGGAACACTTTGCCTCTCAGTCCTTATTTCTGCCATTTCAACAGGAACCACTGATGTGTGCCACACCTTTGAATACCTATGTGACTTATTTCCCATCTTCATTGTGAGCACTTGGGGTTCCTGGAATGTCTTTTTTTTTTCTTTTTGTTTTTCTTTTTTTTTTAAATGAATATGAACACACTGTTGCTTTTTCCCCCAACTATAAAACACTTTTATTTATTTTATTTTAATTTTTTTTATTGTTCAAGTACATTTGTCTCCATTTGGAATGTCTTTATTGAGAATTTTCTCAGTAAATATTTTACTGGCTTCAGGTCAGTCATAAACAGTATGGGGTATTTGGTTACTTGTTTTTCATTCAACGGATAATCACTGAGCAGTTCCTAGCAGTCTGTCAACGTCTCGGGGACTGAGATATAGAAAATGCAGTCCCTGTCCTGGAGGGGCTGTATTTCAAGTGAGAGAGACAGTATAGGACATGGTGCTAGGGAAGCCTGGCTCCTAGGGGTGCCTTGAAAGAAGAGGGGGAGATGGGGTTGGGGCCCCCCAAGGTGGGCTACTTGACCTGGGGTTCTCAAAGAGTTGAGAATCATTTGAAGTTAGTCAGAAGCAGCAAGGAAAGATGTTGAAATATTGGCTGCCCAGGTAACAGGGGAGGAGGGAGGAAGGGAAAGATGCGAACATGCACATGTGTGTTTACGTGTGGCTGTGCAATTTGCAAAGGGAGGTAGGAGCCCTGGCCGCTCAGCTCAGTTGCGTGGAGCATCATCCTGTGCACTGAAGGGCTGCAGTTTTGATTCCCAGTCAGAGCGCCTGCCCAGGTTGCAGGTTCTGATCCCTGGTCAGGGCAGCCGATCGATGTTTCTCTCACCGCTGTTTCTCTCTCTCTCTTCTCCCATCCTTCCCCTCTCTCTAAAATCAATGGAAACGTATCCTTGGGTGAGAATAAAAAAAATTTTAAAGGAGGTGGGAAAGATTCACACCAGACTGGGGAAAGCAGTGCAGGGGGTATTTCCTTGTGTTAATCGAGCTACTAGAAAAGAGAGAAAGGGAGAGAGAAGTATGTTTATTAATGACAATTTGGAGATCGGGGGAAGAAACTTTTTTTTAGGTCACGTAATCATCCTGTCACCCAAAGATAACTATTTCAACTTCCTGGTCCGGTTTCTCCCAGACCTTGTTTCAGGCATGTAAATTACATACTCATTTCTCTTTTCACACATCAGTATCTTCATAGTGAGGTATAATTTGGTGTCTTGCTTTTTCACATGATATTATTCTATCATAGTGTTCTCTGTAATTGACATATTAACTATTTATTCCCTTATTCATAGAAACTTGAGTTTTTCTGGTATTTTATTCCATAAATAATAGTACAGTACATGTCTTTCATGTATGAAGCTTTTTCTGAGTTTAGGATTATTACCCTAGAGTAGATTCACAGACATGGGCTCATTGAGTGAAAGGTGAGGAACATTTAAAGCTGTTCATCTAATCGCTGAATTTCCCAGCTTTGGGCTGAAGCAGTTTATACCCAGGGCTACCCTAGAGGACCCATTCCTCCTGTACCCCTCATGGCACTGTTTTTTCTGTGGGACAGAAACAGTATAAGTCCTTTAAAAAAAAAAAAGTAATGGTCCTGGCTGGTGTGGCTCAGTGGATTGAGCACTGGACTGTGAACTAAAGGGTCACAGTTCAATTCCCAGTCAGGGCACATGCCTGGGTTGTGGCCAGGTCCCCAGTAGGGAGCACTCGAGAAGCAACCACACATTGATGTTTCTCTCCCTCTCTTTCTCCCTCCCTTCCCTTCTCTAAAAATAAATAAATAAAATCTTTAAAAATAAATAAATAACAGCTTCAAGTTGTCACCTTTTTCCAGACCGTACACAGGATTCAGTCAGCTTGATTGTGTTGCTAGTGGAAATGTCTGAGGGTGTGGGTGGATCACCTCTTAATTGCTGTTAGTTTGTCCTAAAGGAAAAAACATTGTTCCTTTTGTCATAGACTTTGCACAGCTGAGTCCCCTTCTTGAATCTTGGTTCCCTCAGGATTAATGCTCTATTTAGAGGATAAGAACATATAAATGCTCCAAGCAGCACTATAGGGTACTTGAAAATCCCTTGAATCATCTGCAGGAATCTTGCTGATGGGCGAGGTTGCTAAGCCGACCAGAAGGAGCAGCTCCTGCCGCCAGCTGGAATGGTCACCTGCCGGTGGGAAATGGGGCCTGTTAGGGTGCCCTGGGCCGCAGGGCTGCAGCCTGTTCCGGCCACACAAGTGTTGCTGTCGATGCTTCCCCCCCAGCAGCCTTGCTTGCGTTTGTCCTTTGAGTTGGACTGTGCTTTTCCATTCCCACACTGCTCTTGGAGACCTTCACATCTGAGAATAATTCATCGTTGGCTAAGATCACAGGGCTATCTGGTCCAACAATTTGTTGTCTGGCCTCTGCCTGGACACCTGCAGTGATGAGGGCAGCCCAGAGCAAATGGAATTCCTGCATGTTCGTGTGACAGCCTTTCACTCTGCAGAAGACGGCCTTCTTGTGCTGTCTTCTTTTCACACTGCGCGGTGCCATATGGCGTAGTTCTAAATGTCCTCAACCTGCTGCTCCACTCTGGATTGCCTGGAAGGGTGTTTTCAAGACCAGAACAGCCTTTTGGGGCATTGTGGAAGAGGTGGGCTCTTGAAGCAGCTTCTGTGTCAGGTACTCACAGGGCAAAATTCACTCTCCTAACGATACCATCACTTGTGTGCCTGTCAGTTCAGCCCTATCCACCCCCATCCCCCACCTCTCCATGCCCATGCTCACCCTGAGTGGTGGGATGTCTTTGGGTGCAAGACTTCTTCTCTGTCACCTTTCGTCTTTATGGATTTATCTCAGTTTTTTTTTGAAGTACTGTAGCGGTTATACATGCAGACCCCTAGGTTCAGGGTAGGTTCACATCCTACTCTGGGCTCCTCGGATAACTTCCTGGTGCCTCAGTTCTCTCCTCTGTAAAATGGGACTGTAACAGCCCCCACTGCAGGTGGTGATTGTGAGGATTGAGTTAATGTTAGTCAAGCAGTTAGAACAGTGCCTGGTGATGTAAGACATGGCCCGTTGGCCCTTACCTGGTCTTGTTGCCCTTTTGAGTTCTTTGGGATCTTCACTGTGTCCCTCCAGGTCTTCCCAAGGAGGCTCCCAGATCAACAGCCAGCACGGCAGACAGGTTTAGGCCGCGCAGCGCAGGGCTGGAGAGTTAAGGCTTCGGTGCCATTTGTTCTGGCTTTCAGTCTTATACTTTGAGGGTTTATTTTGTAGGGAGTTTATGTTTTCGTTTTTCACTTGACATGTATTTGGTTTTGTAATTACTGTTTTAAATCTCTCTCAGACCTTTGTAATTCTCAGCTTGACCAAATGATCTGAGTAGATCTTCCACATATTTCTTTTTCATTTCTCTTTAATCAGATCCTCTCCTCTGAGTTTGTACCTCACACTTATTTGTCGTTCAACAAACACTGGTTCTGGCCCTCCTGTGGAGCCCTTGGTCTGCGCCGGGGTCCACAGCGGCGATGTGGGTGTCCTGGTGTCACTGCATATGGGGTGAAGTGTGTGTCTCGTCCCCCGGTCTGAACGTCCACCGTGAGGCTGCAGTGACCCTTTTCAAGAAGAACTTGAATTTGCTCAGGCCTGTTCAGCACATGGGTATTTAACCCACGTGAGATCATAACAGCAATCTTTTCATCTTTCCTTCCACTATTTTCTCTACTCATTAAGGAATGTCTCCACTATTATTTTTTTCTTCCCATAGTATACTCGGAAAGAGCAAGGCCTCAAAAAATATAAATATTGATGTTCTTCACCCATCTGGTTGTCATCAAAGTAGTTATCATTATCCATCCAGTGCTTTAATTTTTGGATATAGTCATCGTTACCTTAACTTGGTTAGAGATCACAGCCACAGGGACTGAAAGGAATGGGCTGCACTTAGAACTTGGCAGGTAAATTCAGGAGAACAAAGCAGATTCTGTATTGTTCTTTCCTGGCCTGGAGGGTCAGCACACGGTTTCCTTGCTCATTCTCTAAAAGTAAAATCAAAGAATTGTTGTATCTATCTACCATAAAATTCACTTTTTGTGCAGTACAGTTCAGTGGGTTTTGGCAAATAGAACCCACTGCAGACATGATACAGAAAAAGTCAATCACCCCGCCCCCCCCCACCCGCCGCCATTCCTCTGGAGTTTGCTTTGCAGCAGCCCCTCCCCTATAGTCTGTCCCAGACCCCTGACAACCACTGATGTGGTCTCTGTTTCTGTAGTTAGGCGTTTCCAGAATGACATGTGAGGGGATTCATACAGTGTGTAGCCTTCTGAGTCAGGCTTAACCCACTGAGTAAAATGCACTTGTGATTCGTCCACGTCGCTGTGCGTTATCAGCAGTTCCTTTCCGGCGCCCTGCGGTGTCCCGTTGTGTTCCTGAGCCCGTGTTTGCGGAACCATGCACCTGTCGAAGGGCTCTGGGGTCGTTTCCAGTTTGGGGTGGTTATGCATATAAAACATCCACCTAATGTTTTTGTGTGAAAGAGCCTTTTCATTTTTCTAGTAATTTTACAGTGCACCTCTGTTCCACTCTGATTTAAAGGCTGTGGGAATTTTGGTAGAATCTATCTGATAAATGACAGGTGACACAGTGCTTCTTTAAGGAATGCCCTCATTCTTTCAGAAAAAGGGATATCAAAGAATTTCTCACCTCAAAGAATATTGGTTTTGAACCATATTCTCCATCCTTTGGAATTTACTTTATGCCTGAAATATATTCCTACTTAAATTTTCATTCTGTGTCTTTGAGTTGGTATCTTTCTGAAGCACAGAAATACAACACCAAGCAAAGGTCCAGGAATCTCAGAACAGGGTTTGTCCTCTGAACTCCGGATGCGTGGGAAGGACGGGGAGGTGAACGGGAGTGCGTAGAAGTGGGTATTATTCTACTGCAAGGGAGGAGTGTTGGGAGTGGGATAAGGCCTGGGGATTTACTTGTTTCTGAAGGGCATTCCCAAATCCTCCTCTGGGATAATTCCCCCACTACCATTTAATCAGCTCCATTAAACCCTGCCCTGTCTAGTGCACTGTGCTCCAGACACGGCTCTCCTGGGCTCTCAGTAATAGCTCAATTGTGTGTAAGTGGCTGTGAAGAGGCTCTGTGTGCTGGATGAATGGGCCCCGTTTCCATGGAAACTAGTGCCTGCGGAGGGGCTGGCCTTTGACCCATTGGTTGCCACCATACTGTTAACCACTGGTGCCTCTTGGGTGGAGAAAGAAAGCAAGGAAATGGCTGTCAAGGTTGTTTTCATTTTCACCCGGTTTGGGCCTGGGTCCACACTAGGTACAATAGAACTAACACACCAATATGAATCCACAGCACTGGGTGTTATGAGTGTGATGTAATCAGAGGTGCGGCCTCTCCTCGTCTGCTCTCCCCAAGCCTTTCCCTTACCCTGTGTTGCAGAACTCCGCCACATGTGGCAGGATGGGCTCATCTGGGAGCTGTTCCCCGGGGCTGTGTGGGATGGTGCAGGCACACAGACTGGGAGTCCCTGTGGTGTGACCACATGCGCATTTCTTCTCCGTACGGTGGAACGCGTGCTCTCCCTGAAACCCAGGAGCCTGTGAACCGGTGAGAAGATTTGGCCAGGACGTTGCAGCTGTGAGGTTCTCCACCAAGTACAGCCCTTTGGCAGTGATAAAATCGTGGCCACACAACAACCTCGAAGGTCAGCCACAGTGGCTTCAGTAACCCTGAAGTGATTTCTCAGCTCACGCCCTGTCTGTATCAGCAAGTATTTTAGTCCCTGTTCTCCCCCTACAAGGAGACTTTTTTTCCAGACTCCATCCTTTGCTCTGAGCTGACTTGGGCCATCGTGGTTGTCCTGGACCCCATGAAGACATCAGAGACCAGATCAGATCTGTCCTCCCCAGGTTGTCTCGAAGAGGCTCCCCCAGCCTGGGTCAGACCTAGGGGGCTCCTCTTCCAGGTGTGAGGGTGGGGTTAGGATATGCACTGGCGTGTCACCGGAGTCCAGGGTATAAGAGTGAGCTGACAGGCAGGTGCTGGGCTTGTCAGGTTTCTGGCTGGGGCCACCCTATAAGACAAATCGGGTAATCTCTCAGAATATTTTTCATTCCATAAGTGGAAAAGGAAAGTGACCTTTGGTTCCTGCAGGACTAACACCTGTGGAGGCCCAGGGGAGGGGGTGTTGTGTGTATGTATCCTTCAGGCGGTGTATCGTCCTGGAGGGACTGGGAACACAGGTAACAAGAGCCCCAGTCCAAGGTCCTTGAAGAAAGTTAGTCAGAATGCAAAGGTGAAGTTTCTTCTTTAGAGACAGAAGCTTCAAAAGTTCCATAGCTTTTCAGGTATTGCAGAGTGAGGGAGGAGGAGGGACTGACTACAGGGGGCATTTGTGATGATTGAGATTCCCAAATGCTTGTTCCCGAAAGCTGTCGACTACCATGGGGACTGCAGAGCATTGGCTTCACCCTACACTGTGCTGTTCAGACAAGGCACCGCCGCGAGCTCTGTTAGGAGTGCAGGTGGTCTGATCTCACGGAGTCCACGTTAGTCTGGGAGCCACCAGCTACGCTCATCAGCAAATGTGTGGTGCTTCTAGGTGTGGGGTTTGGTTTTTCCCATCTGGTCTGGAGCATGGTCGAAGAGGTAGTTCATTTAGGGCACTTTTTAGAATTGGAGAGTCTGAAAATACTTTCAGGGTCTTTAGTTCTAAGATATTTGTTCGAACTGGATGGTTTATTTAGTGGGGATTTTTAAAAAATTTCCTGCAGCTTGCCCACAGTACTTGATCTTCTTAGATTCTAGGATACTCAAAACAAGGACGACCATTGTGACTGTCCCTGGTTGGAACCCCTGTCACCTGGCAGTCTGTACGTGGCCACCGTTCAGCGCTTGCTGAATGCGGCCCCTGCACTGTGGAGCGGCACCCCCGTCTGGGCTGCTGAAGAGCCCCACGCAGTCTGTGGAGGTGTCCATGAGCTCATTCACTGGAAGCAGTTCAACATGCGTTTCCAGTCCCCCAAAACTGCCATTATCAGCATAGGGACTGTTTACAGGAGATTGGGTTGGGGGAGCATTCCCATCGCCTCAAGCTGTAGGGCTGCCGGAAATACACATATTAACCCTGAGCTTGGGGAGGGGAGAAATGAGCGTCCCTTCATTCTGCAGCTGTGTAAACAGTCCAGAGGGAGACAGCCCGCAGAAGCTAAGGAGAATGGGGGTCGAAGGGGTGCTGTGGGCAGGAGCTGCCCAGTCCCATGGCCTCTATGGGGACCCTCTGAGGATTCTGAGGGGTTGGAGAGGGGGAGGCGGGCAAGAACGTAGGGGCCTGTCATATAGAGGCCACCAGGTTTTTCACATACGGAGGACACACGTTTTCACAAAAGTAGGGGAGATGATGAGTTGCAGAAAGTGTAAACCGTCTGGGCCTACTTGACTGATAGAAAGGTGATGTGGGAAGGCAGGAAAGGTGGTGGCATTCCAGATGAGACTTTTCCCACCTGGACACCACTGGGGTGAACGTGAAGAAAGGCTCTTCTTCCTGACCCAGTCATTTGTTCAAGCAGCAAACGATTATCATGTCTCTCCTATATACCTGGGACCGTTCTGTGCAGTGGTAGATGTGAGGGAGTGGAGATTGAGTTGCAAGACTGGGCCCTATTTAGAGCCCATTAGCTCGTTGAGAAGAAATGGCCCCTGTCTTGGCCCTTTCAGTCCTGGGGGGGTGGGGTTTGGGAGGAAGGGGCGGAGCCCAGAAGTCTTAGCATTAGCGGCAGCAGGAGCTTTGAAGAGGTAGGAGGGCTGAGGATCTTCATTGGGGTGTGTCTTGCAGGTACTGGGGGAAGGGCTGGGGCAAAGAGGCTAGACACAGTGACAGTGGAGGGAGGAGCGTTGCCTGGGAGCCAGACCAGGGCTGAACCTCAGGTACTATCACAGGCACTGTGAAGCTGGACTTCACTGTCCTCTGAAATGCAGATCAGGAGGGCTGGGTAGGATGTGATAAATGCAGCATCTTGGCAAGGACGTAGCCCCTGTGGTGGGACCAGTCCACCTGCACTGCTGGGGGCCACTCCCCAGGGTCCCTTTATTCAGTCTTCATTCAGCACTGGTTTAGGGGTTGCCTCCCGGGAGTTCCTCACTGACACAGGATCTGAGGTCTATGCGGAAAACCTGATAGACCAGCTCTTTGCCCCCAGGGACATCTCTTTCTACTTGGGAAACAGACAGTGAACAAATGAAACAACTCTGCCCTGGCCTGGTGGCTCAGTCTTTGGAACATCATCAGGTGCACCAAAAGGTTGCAGGTTCAATCCCCCGTCAGGGTGTGTACGGGAGGCACCATATCTGATGTTTCTTTCTCTACCTTCTCTCTGTTTACGGTGAGGATTTAAAAAATAAATGAAAATAAAACAACACAGACAGTGCAGACAACCAAAACAGGATGGTGTGGTAGTATTTGAGGAGCGACAGGGAGACTGCCAAGAAGGAGATGGGAAAGTTGAGATGGGAGTGACAGCCAGTGGTGAGGAGATCCAGGGCGAGGTTGTCCCTGGCAGAGGGGACAGTTGAAAGGCCATGGAGTGAGGGCAGAGGTAGGAGATGAAACCAGAGAGAAGGGAGAGGCCAGATCAAATGGTAGGGTTTGGATTTTATTCTAAGTACAGGTGAACTGATTGGAGGATTTATCAGCTGGGGTGAGGGGAGGGGGTATGACTTCTGACGTAAATTTTAAAATTATTCTCCAACTGCACAGAAAAGGGGTGGAAGAAAAGCACAGGAACTGGGTCTGTGTGCCTGCTTGTAGGTGTGTATAGCCCACCTCCTCCACTGCACCCAGCATCCAGGCTGAGGTCCCCCTGCCCCCCTGGGCATGCTGAGGTGCCAGCCTGTGCGGGCTCCACCCCAGGCAGGCAGTGGGGGGCCCTGCCCTCCCTGGGTCCTTGGACCCTCTCCCACCTGCTACTGGGAGGAGTAGAGCCCTGCCCTGCCATGGGCACAGCTAGACAGGCAGCACCCTTCCCCTCCTTCCTGGGTGCTGTGCACACCATTGTCAGTTCGCAGAGCTCTGCCCAGTTCTCCAAGCTCTGGGAAATCTGTGTCCCCCAAACGCAGCAGGAGCAGTGCATTTAGCCCGGGTCTGCCTCACACTCACGGCGTGATTTTGAATCGACTCCTCTTGGGCAGTGCCGTCCCATAAAAATAGGACATGAGCCACTGAGGTAATTCTAAATTATCTAATAGCCACATTAAAAAAAGAATTAAAAGGAAACAAGTAACTTAATTTAATAATGTATTTTATTTAACCCAGTTTATCAATATATCAATATATAATCACTATAAAAATTATTACTGAAGCTTCACATTCTTTTTCCATACTAAGTTTCTTACATGTTTTACATGCACAACACTGTCAGTTCAAGTGCTCAGAAACCACCTGTGGGTGACGACTCTGGGAGCCTCTCCTTCGTCATCTGCACAATGGAGACGTTATTGTGCCTGCACTTCCCTCCCTCCTGTGGGCTCATGGGAGAGGTAGCTTGGAGGCTGCGATGGAGATTTGGTCATAAACCTTAGGCTCTCATCCCAAAAGGTGTGTTTGGGAGTAAAATGGCCAATGGGGGAATTTCCCTCCTGATTCTAACAGCAACAGAGATAGTTGAGAAACACAGCTGACACTTAAAACCACAAGTTATCCCTGGCTGGTGTGGTTCAGTGGGTTGAGTGCCAGCCTGCAAACTGAAAGGTCTCTGGTTCGATTCCCCATCAGGGCGCACATGCCTGGGCTGTGGCCCGGGTCCCTGGTTGGAGGCATGTGGGGGCAGCCGATCTCTCCCTCCCTTCCCCTCTCTCTAGAAACAAAGAAATAAATTGTTTTTATAAAAACACAAATTGCTTAAAATAGTGCATAAACTATATGGACTAAATAAAGATGTGCTGGCAGAATTTAGTGGCTCACTGAAATTTGAAAAAGTAATCTTCCGCCAAAAAATGAAAGAGAAAGGTATTTTCTTCTAACTGTGGTTACAATAAAAGTGTGTGATGCTTTTTGTTAAGTTGTATTTTAATGGAAATATTAAATCTGTGGCTTTTGTTTTCGTTTTTAAGGAAACGGAGAAAGGAAGGAAGCTGGAGGGTTTTAATTCGTTATGCTAGCTTTGGATTCTGCAACATCAGGAAATCAGAAAGTACAAGTTCTCAGAGCAGTGACATTTAACTCGATTGGGAAGGGCACGCCCAAGGTCACCCTTTTAAAGGGTTTGTCTTCCTTTTCAGCGTTTTTATACAGCACGTCTTTCGGAGCTCAGCATTTTTTGGTCTTTCTTTTTCAGTGTGGGAACCAAAGTTGGAACACTAGGGTTTTCTCACTTGCCTCTGTGAGTGCCCTGTCCTCGGGGCCTTCGACGTACGCAGTGAAAGTTTGTTGACCGACTCACAGAGCTGCCTGGAGGAGGGGGAGTGGGAGGGAGGGTGTTCGCCCCTTTCTTTGGCCCAGAGTACTGGGTGTGTTTTTAAGCAGTCCTTGTTCACGTAAGATAATTCAGGCCCCAGGTATATTTTTATTTTATTGGCTCCCTTAAAAACTTGAAAAAAGAATTAAATACAGCCACTGTTTTAGTATTTTAATTAAAGTCTCCGTTAGGACTCTTATGTGTGCTTTAGGGCCAGATGAACTATATGGGTCTAGGAATAGTTTGTTTGTATTTCTCTGTAAATATTCCTTTCAGATTTCTTTTTCCTTTTTTTTTTTTCTATCAAGGGAATCTTTTTAATTATTTAGACTCTAAAAACATCTAGCTTTAAGAAGCCGATGAAAACTTCTTCCACTATCTGGGCCATTTCAAATCAAACCAGACATTTCCCTACAGGACCCCAGGGGAAGGGAGACCTAGATGTCGCCCAGCAAGTCTTTTCCATCCCTGACTCGTTCCCGTAATTCTTCCACGGGTACCACGAGGCTGGAAACATCGTGGCTGCTGCCTTCCCCGGGGCATTCCCACCGGCCCAGGCTGCCACCTGCCAGCGTAGAACCCATGTCAGAGAAAGAACCAGCCGGTAAAATGTCAGCACCCAGCCAAATGCCCACTTGTCCATTTGTGAATATATGGCGCTTGGCACTTAAGGATTTCTTTCCCCTTTTCTGTGGGATGCCTAAAAAGAAAAGGAAGGAATGATCTGATCCTATATTGCCCTGAGGTTTTGACAGTTTAACTTCCTCATCCAAGCCTGAGCACGGCCATTATAACATAATGGAGACAAACACTATCTCTTCTGGCCTCAGAAGCTGCACTCTGCTCTGTGTCCACTTTTCCTCTAGGGAGCAGCCTCTGAGGTTTGTTTCCAGCTGTCCTCCCTCTCCTTGAATAGGGCTCGGCGTTGCAGTTTGTAATGACAGTGTGCAGATGGCAAGCGTGAGGCCAGCGCTGTTCCCCAGGCGCAAGCTTCTTGAAGACATTCTCCCCTGTGCCTCCTGGCTGGCAGCACCCCCTGCTCAGGCTGCTTCCTCCGTTTCTTCTCTGCAAATCTCTAGTCCCTGTCTCCTTCAAGAAATCTCCCCTGACTTGTCTATCTCCCCTCTGTCTCTGCTTCCCTGTTGTTAGACGCAGCTATTTTGCCTCAGACTTTCCTGGTATGCTGCTGCATTTTTTTTAAACTCTCCAGTGAACAGGCATGTTTTTCTTCCCTTTCCCCGTTTGGATTACTGACCTCTCGAGGTGGCGCCTCCTACAAATCTTACAGTCCTCAGCACAGCCAAGTATCAGTACGTAGTACTTCCTCAGTAACTTGCATTGGCTTCTAGATGAGCCTCGTGTATCTTGGTTAACATGTGCAAAATTGCTATGCATTCAGCTCCAGTTTTTCCACCCTCAGCTTATTTTCACAGTTGGCATGCTATTTCAGAAGAACTAATTTTATAACGTGTTATGGCTACTCCTTGGTGGCATTAAGTGCTGAGATGCCCTTGCTGCCTCTGTGTTTTGATGAAAGGGAACACAGCCGTGTCTTCAGATACCACCCAGAGGCGATCCAGAAGATTTGACTACCGTAACTCATTGCCAGGAAGGGTGAAGCTAAATGTAGGCTTTTTAATAACTCAGATGGGGCTTCCACACTTTGTTTTTAGTTCCTAAGGGTCACGTTGTGCCTGACTCATGGGAATGCATCATGCAACCTAGTGCCCATCTCTGTGCCTGTGCGAGGAGAAGGGATTGAGGGCATGCCTGGTGACTCTACATGGGGAAGCTGTGTGTATACATTATTCACAGAGGATCCAGTTGATTTTGAAACCGAATGAAGAGAGAAGTCATTTCTCCTGTGAAGTCATTGTCTGTGTCTGAACAGCCTAAGAGGTGTGAGGAGCTCAGCGAGGAAAGGGACTGAGACCAGGGAAGATGTCTGGGATGGAGGTGGGGTGAGGGGAGCTACCTGGCCGAAGAGGCGGGCCCGAGGCCCAGGGGTCTGACAGGGCAGGATTCTTGTCCAATGTGAAAGGTGAGGCCGTGTTTGGTTCTCTTATTCATTCAGTAGATACATATCGAGCCACCTACTCTGTGTGCCCTGCACCCATGAGAAGCCAAATACACATATACACTCCCTGTCCTCAGGACCTGTACAGGCCGGCAGAGTCAGCTCCCAGAGACGGAACGCTGCCTGTCGTGGACCACTGTGAACAGCACCTCATGGAGATGTGAGATGTTGTGGCAGAGGGCTCGGGATCCAGCCGCAGGGAAAGAACTAACAGGCCAGCAGTGTGGAACCAGCCTACCTCTGAGGGCTCAGGATGAAGCCCGCAAGTTCATTTGTTTATTCATTCATTTAACTAACACTTACTGGCCTCACTGGGAGGTGATTTTTCAGTAAAAATCGGAGGGGGCCAGCTGTCTAGACACCTGGGGGAAGAGCATTCCAGGAGGAGGGAACAGCAAGTGCAAGGGTCTTCAGGATCAGGCTCGGCTTGTTCAAGGAAACAAGGGACGCAGTGGGGCTGGAGCTGAGGAGAGAGGGTCTGTGGGAGAAACAGTGAAGGAAATGTGGTCAAAGAGGAACCAGGGAGCCCGTCACAGAGGACTTGCAGGGCGGGGTGAGGACTTACGTCTGTGCTCTGAGTGAGATGAGGAGCATTCAGGGGTCTGAGCAGAGAGGTGACATAATCTGATCGACATTTTAACAGCTCTGAGGCTGCTGTGATAGCAACGGACTACGGGGGCAAGGGAAGAAAATTGGAGGCAAGTTGGGGGACAGGGTGCTTTCGATGGTGGCAGTAGAAATGGGGGTAGGAGAAGTCAGTTTCCAGATCTGTTTCGAAGGCAGCGTGGCAAGGTTGGATGATGAGGTACAAGAGGAAGAAGAGAAGAGTATCTCCTGAGCTACGAGAAGGATGCAGGTACCGTTAACTGAAATGCGGGAGACTGGGGAGGAACAGACTTGGGGAGAAAATAACCAGGAGCTGTGTTCAGGACATGGCAGCATTCGGGCTGCTTTTGGGCACCCTGTGGGTATAGTGATGAGCAGCGGGGTGACTGAGTCGATTTCAGGGAAGAGGTCTGGATGGGAGAGACTCTTGAGTCATCAGCAATGGATGGGAGGGAAAGCCTTGAGGCTGAGCCCTGAGCACTGCAGCTTTTACACCTCAGAGAAAAGAGCAGGAACTGGCCAAGGAGAGTGAGATGCAGCAGCTACAGAAGTAGGAGGAGACTCGGAGGGCCTGGAGTTCCTGAAGCCAAGGAAGCCAGCACCTGAAGGAAGAAGGAGGAAGCACCTGAGCCAGGTGCTGCTGGAGAGCCACATGAGGTGAGGGTTTAATAAATGAAGCTCAACACCATCCTCAAGAGTCATTGCCATAGAGGACAAGGAGCCACAGTGGCGAATCTTCGAGTTGCAGGATTAGGCCTCTTTGATATGAACTGACGGTTGTCCCTACACTGAAGGGGGTTTGTCAGATGGAAACTTTGGAGGGCAGCCATGCCCTTGTGGGCAGTGCAGTACTGGCTTTGGTTATTGAGTGGCCGGCCGGCTGGCCTTCCCGCAGAAAGTTCTCCATCTGAATGGCAGCCAGGTGTTCCTCCGGACTAGTGGCTTAGGGCAGGACCATCCACACTGTTGACTCCATGCAGTGGTGTTATTATTGCTGCTGCTAGTGGTGGAGCCTGGCTTGGTTCTGGCCTCCAGATGTAACAGAGCCATCCAGGGAGCTTAAATCATGCTTTGGAAGAAAACTGATGATGGACGCCTCAACACAAGGGAGTGGGGTGGAGTTTCGGCTTCCAATTACAAATAAGCTTTACAGGCTTAGAGGAACCTTAGGCTGCCCTCAAAGGAAAACTCAATTAGATCAAAATGGATTTAATTGCTTAATGAATTCTAAATGTGTAAAAGTTTAAAGGCAAGCTTGTTCGGGGGCCGGGGATGGGGGAGTGCTGTGAGGAGTGTCACATGCCTCTTACAACAGTGAAGAAGGAAACTCACCCCCAACACGCACAGCCTCACCCACAGATGTCCCGGATTATATCATAGATGCTTGGCTTATTAGCTGATTGACATACCTAGGGACTCGATCCATTATCTCATCTGATCCTCAGAAAAGTTTGAAGAATTAAGGGAAGCTGGTTTGATTGCTCCTGTGTAATAGACAATGAACTGAGGAGGTATCGAGGTGACAGACTTGCCCCCGGCAGGGCCAGGCTCTCAACCCCGGTCTCCTCATTTCGACATCTGGCCTTTGCCAGGGGCGGGGGGCTGCAGGGGGAAGAGGAAAGGAAGTAGCCCCTTTGACAAGTATATTCACAGATATTGCCACTGGCATTTATTAATAACAGATGGGCCAAAGACTCAGTAGAACCGGAATCCTAAGGACTCCCAAGCATTTAACAGGGTATTTTTGTATCTCATGAAATCGTGCCATCCAGTCGTTATCTGATACATGCTTCCCCTAGAAGCGTTTGACTGTCATCTGCTCCGTAGATCCGGGTGACTAACAGCCTTCCTTCCCTCTTGGTCCCTTGTAGGACCGGAACATTGCTCTGTGGCTGTTGTCACCATAGGTGTGAATGCCAGCCCTTCAGTGAGGTACATGCCATTTAAGTTGGAGGATTCGATAGCTGTTTTCCTCACAACACACAATCGGCTGTGCTAGTACCAAGTTCTCTTTGCTTGCTCCTGCACCGCGTCTGCGCCCCCACAGGGGGCTCCATAAGCCCGCATGCTGGGGGCAGTTCAACAGACCCTCTGTTCCCGGGGAAACTGATGCAGTGGACGGGGCTTCCCAGGACCTTATTTCCCCAATGACGTCCAGATTCACACACTGCCTGCTGCTATTGCAGCATATTACACACAGTGTAGTGCATGTGAAACACTATAGGATTTCTATTACTGTAGTATAGGAATATGACCACTATTACAGTCTCTCCCCCTACACCCACACATTCACCCCTATATGTCCTGTTTCAGAAGATTTATCTTCCTAAAGGCCACGATGCTTCTCATCTTTTACCTTAAACACTGAACACAAGTATAGGAGGCCAGAAAGCAACAGCTGAGCTAGAACGAAGTCCTTAAATTCCAGTGCCTGATGAAAAGAAATCTCTTCCAATTAGACAGCTTTTTTCATTTTTTTCTGTGCCAAGGGGAATATTTTGAGAACTTTTGCACCAAATCTATTCAGATACTTGTATTTAACTTGCAAAACTTAAACATGAACTTTTTCTATTTGCACCGTTTCACAGGAAAACTAAAATAAAATCTAGTCTCCTCAAGCAGCTAAATTTAAGTTTCAGTCGACATGGCGAGGGTTTGAAAACCGGCGTTAAGTAAAGAGCGTGCCCGCGGTGCGGCTGCCTCTGTGCCCCGTGGCTCCGGCAAATTAAGCATTAATGTTGCAGCTGGATTCTGTTCCTTTGTGAACATGCAAATGCACATCTTCAGTGGCTCCCTCTGCCTGCCTGCAGACTTATATACCAGTCTCCAAATGTGTTATTTGTTATTAAAATCATCATATTTATGTGTAGGGGTTTGCAGTGACTTCCCCAGGTGCAGTGACCCTAATTGTAACCATGAAGCTTGTTCAAACCTACTTGAATATTTAAAACAGAAGAAAATCTAGGCCAGGCCAGGGTGCACTGTTATTTGAGGGTGATGTAGATGTGAAACCAGGTGCCTTGAGGCTGGTTGCATTTAGTACTGTTAGGCTCCCAGGTAGCTTCCCACATTAATGAGACAAATGTGCAATTGATCTGGATCCTTCCAGGTGATTTATTTTTAAGTTAGGAGTCATATTTCCAAATCTGTAGGCTTTACTGATATTTGCTTTTTTTGTGTGAACAGAAAATCTAGGAGCCTGCTAGCTGGTCCCCTGTGGTATGGAGGACAGGTGTTCCCCAAGTGTGACTGTGGGGAACCTACAGGCTTTGATGACAAACAGTCGCCTGGTTATCTGGCCTGCTGTGTGTCACGCGTGCCTGTACTCGAGAGTCACCTGAGGAGATTGCTGAAATGCAGGCTCTGCTTCAGGGAGTCTGGGGTGGTGCCTGAGACTTTGCATCTCTAACATAATCCCAGGTGACACGGAGTCTGCTGCCCCAGGGAGCACACTTTGAGGAGCAAGGCTCGTCAAATATTACTTGTAGACCAAGTAATTCGACCCAGTTTCCAAACTCCAGGGGTCATGCCCCCCAGAAGGCTGTATCTATAGACCCTAGATTTTCCCTGCCCTTTCCCCTTCCAGCTCCCACACATTTACTTTTGCACAGGAGAAAATGGTGAACATTTGACAACATTTGTTTAATTTTGATTGTTGTGGAGCCCTTGGGGAATTGGGGGAAAAGGAGCGTCTCTGTCAACCCCCAACCCCCACCCCAAAACCATCAAGATTGTTGCATTGTGCTTATATTTTTCCAAAAATGTGCATGATTATGGCTCATGGCAGATCCACCCACTTTGGCCTCAAGATAACTGAGGCCACTCAGCCTGGAGTGAGCGATTGGTCCAGAATAAACCCACCCCCGGTGGCAGTCAGTTCTTTACTGCCCTGTTTAGACCTGGCCTGAGGACTGACATTTCCTTTTACTGTCTCAAATGAGAACGGTCCTGGGCTTCTTCCAGAAACCTCTGTCTCCTCCCAGACTCTGCAATCCTGTGGGCGCTCCATAAATACTTGTTGACTGACTTGACTCATTCCCTGGGCAGAAAAGGGGGGCAGGAGGAAGAAGGGAAAAGGGGAGTGGACTTGGGTTTCTGTGTCTCCCGAGTGTAATCAGGCAAGGCCCAGCCTCTTTCTGATTGTTTGCAGGATGTCTGTTTTCATCCTACGAAGCAGCATTAAGAAGTTTAATTTTTGTGTCCTGGCGGCTGAGTTGGTTGGAGTGTCGTCCCATACACCAAAAGGTTGCATGATCAGTCCGCAGTCAGGGCATGTACAAAAGGCAACCAATGACACTTCTCTCCCTGCCCCATCCTCCACACTTCGCTTCCTCTCCCCCTTTTCCTCTGTCTCTAAAATCAATAAAACATGATAAACATATCCTCAGGTGAGGATTTTTTTTAAAGTTTAATTTTTGTTATTCAGTAATTGCCATTTCTTTCTTTGGGTGCTGAAGGCAGGAAGCAGTTCCCTCCAGAATTTCCAACTTGGAACCCAGCAGGAAAATGACCCTTGGGAAAAGTGGCCCCTCTTAGTCCCGTGACAGTGTGGACAGCGTGGGCCCCGTTTCTTGTGCAGTGTGAGCAGAGACCTTCGGGGGTGTTTGCTCTGGTGGCACCCAGGTCCTTGATGTTTGAGGGTTTAAGAGTCGGGTTTTCCCTGATGGCTCAGCTGTGAGGATCTGAGGATGTCTTGTGTTCTCATACGTGCATGCTGCGCCTCCTTCCTGTCCTCTCCTCCAGGAGTGCAAGGGGTTCCCCTGGGTTGACGAAGTGTGCCAGGCACGGTTGGGGTGGTTGTCACAAGGGGTCTGTTGCATGAAAAACCTTCTTCTCCAGCTGCCCTGAACTGCCCCTCAGCTGCCTTTCTGGGGTCTTGGGAACCTTCCTCAGAGCCTACGTAACTTTTGTCACTTCCAAGAACCCTTCCTGGCACAAAGCCCCCATAAAATCATTTACTTCGGGGTCTGAGCTCTGCTGGCGAATTGTCCTGAGGTTTCTGCACAGGGGCCTCGCCTAGGCCTTTCCTAGAAAACCCTTAGGCTCCCGGGACAGGGCAGAGCCCTCAGTTTCCACATCTGTGAAAAAGAGACACACGAATTCTGTACCCACTGTGTTGTGAGGATTGAGTGAATCCGCATGTGCAAAGACAGTACAAGACAGAATGTTTTTGTGAAGTATTAGCATTATTTTTCTGTATTTGGAGCTTACTCAGCTCTTCTTTGGGTTCCAGTGTCTAAATGAATGCTCAATAAATGCTTCTTTTAAGTCAGTGACGGGGGTGTTACAAGCAGTGTCGGGCTAGAGATGTTTAGCGACTTGCTCTTGGGGGTGGAGGGTGCCCTACTGCGTAGTGTTTGTCATTTTCATGGTGTAAGTGCTCCCACTGCGGCCCATTGCAAGCTACCAACAGGGCAACACTGAAGGCCGAGTTAGGAAGAGATGCTGATAACCAGGGCTGGGCTGCTCCAGTCTCCCAGGAGGCATCTGTGATAGCTGGCAACCTCACCCCTGGCCTCCTCCCGCTGCCGCACACATGAATGGGTAGTTTGGCCTTTTAAAAAACGCTCAGTGATAAGATCTTAAACATAGCCTACTTCAAAAATGGGGTTTTTAATAAGCCTGGCTAACTTTGTAGTACACTATTTTGTGTTTTGCATGTGTGTTAAAAGCCCCCAAGTTGTCCTGTCCTCTCCAAAGGAAGCTCTAAATGCAGGGACTTAGGCACATCTGGGCCACAGATAAATAACCTTTGAGAGACCTTTTGGAGCCACTTGCAAAATGGAAAACAGAAACTGGAGTCTCTGAAGGGTACTCATTGTTCAGTCTGAGCAGCAAAAAGGTGCTAAAGAAGTAATTAAACAGGAGGTGAGCATGAGGGGCCAAATGCAGAGACCATGGCCTGAGGCCACCAGCAGGGGGCGAGAGCTCCACCAGCCCCCATGCAGGAGTGAAACAGATGTCCTACTTCGTATTTAGGAGGTTGTATGGTTTGCTTGTTTGGGGGTTGGGTCTAATTTAACAATTTAGGAGCAGAAAGAAAAATTAAGAAATTTATTGTGCATCTGAATAATGTTTTGGAATATGTAAGAAGACTAAGGAATATGTAATAGTGTAAGAAGTGGGGAAGTCATTGCCCCACTTAATGACCCATATCTGGGTAGAATTTTTGTCTAGAGTGAAAATCAACACTCATTCTCATCACACAGAATGAGAAGGCTTGTGGGGAAGAGATTTTAAAAAATCTCTGCCTTTAATTATGCAGTGTATATAGTCTAAACAATGAGTGCTTATCGTATTTTAGGACTATAAGACGCACCTAGGTTTTAGAGGAGGAAAATAGGGGACAAAGTTTTGAAGCAAAAAATGTGGTAAAATATTTAATAACCTGTGACCCCGCTCCGCTGCCGCCGCCACCCCCCACCCCCGCCTCCACATATACACAGTGAGCCAGGAACGCTACATTTGGACTATAAGATGCACCCCCCCTTTCCTTTCAAACTTGGGGATTGTGTGGCTTATAGTCCGAAAAATATGGTGATACCTGTGTTTCAGTAAAGGTTTTTTTCTAGTGGCTGTGCTCAGCAAGGGGACAGACCTGCCTAACTCACACTGCTTGTCTGGGCAGAGTTGACCAAAGCCAAGGCTCTGACCCCTAGTCAGCTCTGCCTGGTGCTGGTTTCCTCTCTCGGTGCTTCATAAGGGGCCAGCTGGACAGAGAGCTAACAGGGGAGGATCAGACAACAGCTTTGTATGAGATGCTCACCCTTCATCTCTCTTAGAGTGTGTCTCTAAAGAGAGACACATCTCTCTAGACATGTGTCTCTGCTTCTTGATTGTTCCCTATGACTCATGTCTGAATCAGAAAAATGCCGTAAGGACTTCCAGCAAAGATGGAGATGTAGGTAGATACACTGTGCTTCCTCGCACATTCCAACCAAAAGAAGGACAAGAATAAATTTAAAACAAAAAACAACCAGAACTGCTAGAAAATTAAACTGTATGGAAGTCTGACAACCAAGGAGTTAAAGAAACATTCATCCATACTGGTTGGAGGGACGGAGACTGGCAGCTGAAGCGCAGAGGATGCATGGTAAGGCAATGGCTGGACGACCTGAGTGGTGACCATCCCACATTTGCATGTGGATAAACCAGGAGGAACAACTGGGGAGCAAGACAGACCATGCAACCCAGGGTTCCAACACAGAGGAAAATAAAGCCTCAAAATCTCTGACTGAAAAATCCTGTGGGGGTTGCCATAGTGGGAGAAACTCTGCCTCACAGGAGAGTTCGTTGGAGAGACCCACAGGGTTCTAGAATGCACACAAACCCACCCACCCAGGAATCAGCACCAGAAGGGCCCAATTTGACTGTGGGTAGCAGAGGAAATGACTGAAAACCAGCAGAGAGTAGAGCAAGCGTCATTGTTCCTTCTTGAACCCCTCCCCAACATGCAACATCACAATGCAGTAACATGGGTTGCCCCACCCTGGTGAACACCTAGGGCTCTGCACCTTACTACATAACAGGCACGCTGAGACCAAAAAAAAAAAAAAAAAATGGCCGAAACGAAAGAACAGATCAAAGCTCCAGAAAAAATACAACTAAGCAACAAAGAGGTGGCCAACTTATCAGATGCACAGTTCAACAAAACACTGGTAATCAGTATGCTCACAGAATTGGTTGAACACAGTCGCAAAGTAGAGGAAAAAGTGAAGGCTATGAAAATTGAATTAAAGGAAAATATACAGGGAACCAACAGTGAAAGGATGGAAACTGGGACTCAGATCTAATGGTTTGGAACAGAAGGAAGAAAGAAACATTCAACAAAAGAATGAAGAAACAAGAATTCAAAAAAATGAGGAGAGGCTTAGGAACCTCTGGGACAATTTTAAGCACTCTAACATCTGAATCATAGGGGTGCCAGAAGGAGAAGAACAGGAGCAAGAAATTGAAAACTTATTTGAACAAATAATGAAGGAAAATGTCCCCAGTCTGGCAAAGGAAATAGACTTCTAGGAAGTCCAGGAAGCTCGGAGAGTCCCAAAGAAGTTGGACCCAAGGAAGCATACACCAAGGCACATCATAATTAAGTTACCTAAGATTAAAGATAAGGAGAGAATCTTAAAAGCAGCAAGAGAAAAGCAGAGAGTTACCTACAAAGGAGTTCCCATGAGACTGTCAGCTGATTTCTCAAAACAAACTTTGCAGGCTAGAAGGGACTTGCAAGAAGTATTCAGAGTGATGAAAAGCAAGGACCTACAACCTAGATGACTCTATCCAGCAAAGCTATCATTTAGAATGGAAGGACAGATAAAGTGCTTCCCAGATAAGGTCAAGTTAAAGGAGTTCATCATTGCCAAGCCCTTATTATATGAAATGTTAAAGGGACTTATCTAAGAAAAAGAAGAAAATCAGAACAATGAACAGTAAAATGACAAACTCACAACTATCAACAACTGAACCTAAAATAAAAAACAAAAACAAACTAACCAAACAACTAGAACAGGAACAGAATCACAGAAATGGAGATCCAATGGAGGGTTATCAGCTGGGAGTGGGAGGAGGAGAGAGGGGGAAAAGGTACAGGGAATAAGAAGCATAAACCGTAGGTACAAAATAGGAGGCTAAGAATAGTATAGGAAATGGAGAAGCCAAAGAACTTGTAATGTGTGACCCATGGACATGAACTAAGGGGGGAAATGTGGGTGGGAGCAGGGTTCAGGGTGGAAGAGAACAAATGGGGGAAATTGGGACAGCTGTAATAGCATAATCAATAAAATATATTTGAAAATATTTTTAAAATTAAAAACCTGGAAAAAATGCCATAAGAAGAAGCTATGTACTGCTTGCCCCTTGAACTAGCCAAGTTTCCCATTTTAGTTCCAGTTGCAGTGGAAAACTCTAGAAGCTTCCCACAATGTTCCATTTGCGGGTGTGGTTGTGGGGAGAGGGGAGTGACCAGGGGCTGGGAGGAGGTAGTATAACGAAGGCCTGAAGGGGAGTGAGTGATCACCTAGAGAAGCAGGAAGCCTTCGGGTTGGTCCCCATCCCTCCCCAGTCCCAGGTTAGGCTGTACCTCTGGTTTCCAGGGGTTCCCTTCTATTGCAGCTCTAGCCACGGCCTGAGTTGGCAGCTGTGCGGACTGGCCTCTGTGCAGGCACAGAGCTGCGTGATAACTCTCAACCACGTTGCGGGCAGTTACACCCTTGTTACAATACGCAGACAGCTCCCCAGGCAGACAACACAGAATGAGTTCACTTCCTGCCACACCCTGACCCAAGTCTGTCAGTGTGACCCCTTCAAGAGGTCCCAGCACAGCTCTTCCATGGGAGTTTGGGGAGTCCCTGGCTGCAGGGAGGTAGTGGCAGAACAGAGCCAAGAGGGGGAAGAAAGAGGCCAGGAAAGAGTGGTATTTGGAATGGAGCTACTGTTCCCATAGCCCGTTTCTGAAAGACAGTTCCAGAACTGTCTGCATACTAACAGTGTCATCTCACTAAGCAGTGGGTCCCCAGTAGCGCCCCTAAAACCCTGGACCTCCACCAAGGGTCACACCTGTACAGGGAGCCCTAACCCGGCCCCTCTCAGCCCTTCCAACTCCACGGGGAGGCTTAGTCCTACCCTGTTGCAGCCAGAAAGGGCAGGCTGAACCTTCTAGGGCTAAATAGATGACAGCTCAAGGAAACAGAAGTGCTTTCTGATTTTGAAACCTACAAGCTTGATCTTTGTTGCAAAGCCTTTGTTGGTAGCAAATTAAGCCTGGGGAGAGCAACAGCAGTTTCTCGGAAGGCCTAAAATTAGACTTATGCCACCCCCAAAAGAGACCATTACTGTCCAACCAAAGCATGTCACAACCTGGAAGATGACCCACCCCCGTGAAAACCAGGTAGGGTGTGTGGACCGTGCAGTGAGACTGGAACAGTACGCTTGGAGCCTGTGTCTCAGTGAATATAAACATTAGGGATCTGTGTTTCTGAAGAAGAATCAGAAGGCCTCTAAACTTCAGACAGTTATGATTACTCAGCAGTGGTAAACAAATGTTTAGTTTGATTTTAAAAACTAGGGTGTTGGTGGTCATCGTCATGAAGAATCCGGCTCCAGGTCAGAAATGCAATTCCTGTTTTACGATTGTTCCCAAAGGCAGAAGACATCTGCTTCCCTCAGGGGAGAGGCCTTGTCTTCGAGGCCACTGGTCTCACCTGTTGTGGTGTCTGTGCTTCATCCTGTGCCGACTGTCCATGCTGGAAAATCTGCGCAGGTACTGACCAGGTTCCTGCTGATTGAGGGCAGCGGGCGGAGCATCACAGGAGGTTCCAAAACCATGACCGTGTGCTGTCTGCCTGCCCCTCTGTTAAGGTAACAAGACCAGTAGTAGCAGAACAGACGTCAAGGCAGAGAAAGGTCAGTGTCCTGAGAAGTGTGATGTGCTTTGGAGCCTCAGAGAAGGAGGAGGGGTGTTAAGCCATCTCCCCTACCTTTAAAAAAAAGTTCCTACTTCGTGTCACCATTATAAGGGCTCACCTAGTTCAGGCCCTATGCTTGTAAACAGTAGCTCAGTTAAACCTCAGCACAACCTTATGAACTGAGTTCTACTAATACTTTTTTAACAAGTGGAAGCCAAGACTCAGGAAAGGTGCCTTCAACCAAGGAAACAGTTGGGATTAGTCCTGGTTCAGCCAGGCCCCAGTCTGTGACCATGCAGGGGGCAGGGAGTGGCAGCAGGAGTTCTTGGGTCTTCTGGAAATTTAGCCTGGAGAAGCTTGTGGGGTCGGGGGCAGGTGGTGGGTGGGAAAGGGAGTCACTCACTGGCTTTGAGGAAACTGAGGGCCCTGGAGCAGGTGGAGGGAAGAACCCTGCTGATGCTTTGTTTGAGGTTGCTCCTACAGCACCTCACGTGGAGGAATCATCTGTAGACCTGCTGCCGCTGCAAACAGCAGCCCGCGCTTAGATTTCCTCCGTAGCAATGACTATGAAGTGATGCCCTGAGCAGCACACAGGGGCCCTGGCAATTCATCCCGACGTGGGGTGGATGTCACTGTGAATTAGGGAGTCTTCTAAGTTATAAAACCTTTCTAAAGGAGCACAGGTTTATTACATCTGAACTTCGCCAGGAATTTGAGCCAGGCTGGCCAAGGGCCCCCTGAGCAAGGGCCTGTGTATGTCCACCACAGGTCAGCGGTGCTCTCACCTCCTCTGTGGGCTCAAAGGTTGTTTCACAGCCTTTTAAATATCCCCATTGCAGTCTTGTTTGCAGTTAATTTGCACTATCTGTAAAGAAAGGGTTTGCCCCGTAATGGCTACCTCCAGCACCCAGACCCACACTAATGAGTTTTGCCTGTGTAAACCATATTAATTGTGGTGGTTACTTTTTAATTGTCCTTAAGTTTCTTGTATGTTGACTGCCCCAGGGTTGGAACTCTGGTTTCTGTTTCCGTTGGGGCCCGTTCCCACCCCTACTCCCAATAGCCTCCTTTTAATCTGCACCCCGCCCCCTCTCACACGTCTGGTGTTAGTACCATGAACAGAATGAGGATCAGAAAAACTGTCTCATTGGCCTAAACTGGGAGGCATGGGCAGGCTTGAAGCTGAAAGTTTTCTCATGAGGGCCCAGAACTTCCAGGTCAAGAGAAGAGGGACTTTAGATTGTCATGGAGGTCACCCTGATACAAAGAAGGGCCTCCAGCAGAGCTGTGCACAGCTGGGGCTGGCTGCCTAGAGAGAAGGGCTGAAACTGGAGCCAGACCACCACCTGGAGCGTGGAGAACATCCAGCCTACTGGGGGCCACCTTTGTCTCAGTCCTGGTACACATAGGTGGCCCTCTGGTGACAGGCTTCACCTGGGAGCCTCTCGGGCTACCCCCCCCCCGACCTCTTGACCTAGAATCTGCATTTTAAAGAGGCCCCAGTCAGATTCATATGAATTTTCTGCTCTGAGAGGCTCTGCTTCTGCACGAGTCTGAGGTAGAATCACCTGGAAGAGCCGCTTTAAATACTAATCCCAGGCCTATGTCGTGGTGCTCTGGTTTTCCCCTTTCCCCCTGCTGACCTGCTGCTGCTTTTTCCAAGTTCTTGCATGTGTGTGCACCTGCATGCAAGAGAGTGAGAAAACGGCACTGGTGTGGAGTCCTGTCTGCCAGTGGCTTCTGTTGGGGCTGCACCTTCCCTGGGAGCCTCAGGGCAGGGGCCAGAGTCACCTGCTTCCTGCTCTATCCCCTGAGGACCCGATTAGGCCGGGAGAAAGGAGGAAAGCTGAACGTGGTGTCCCAGGCCTGCCCGAGGGCTCCCCATCCCTGCGATGTCGTCCCTGGTCCCTGCAGACCTCTTCTGGGAGCCAGGGATTCCTTTCAGGCCTGAACCCAGTCACCGATTAGACTGGGCGGTGTTAGGGAGCACAGCCAACCCTCGCTAGTCCCTCGGGCAGTGGTTGCTTCACGGTGACTGACCGGGCCTGGCGCCTGCAGCCTGGAGCCTTTGTCTGGAGTCCATTGTCTGGTTGGTGGGTGTTAATCTGCAGCCCCTGAGAAGCTGCCTGGCAAATGGGAGGTTAATGTGCAAACAGCAGGGAGTGTTGTCAGCCTGTGAAGCAGGACAGCAAGTAGGAGGGAAATAGTTAAAAATCCTGTTCATGGTCTGGGGGAGGAGGGAGGGTGGGCTCAGGAGCAGGCCCGGCTTGTGCTAATCTTGCTGGAATGTAACCAGTTCGGGCAGTTTCTGGTTTAGGCGTGCCCCCAGTCCCCTCTACCTTGTGCTGGCCCAGCAGCCCGGGCGCCTGGGGGCCCCCTTTGTGTGCAGCAGCCAAACGTTGAGAGTTAGACTGCTTAAAGTTGAGAGGAAGGGAGGACTCTCTGTACCCCAGGCCTCAGAAGGATGTTCAGTGAGGCTGCTGTGCTCTCCTGGGTGCATGCGGGCATCTGCAGCTCTCCTATCTGTTGCAGGAATTAGATGGGGGTAGGGGTGGGCAAAAGAGAATGAATGTTCCTGAAGATCCCAAACCTGTTTGGTCAGGCTGCCTTGCTGCCTGAAGGCCTAGGAACGCTGAGGGAGAAGCCCCTTCCAGTTACACTGAACTGTAATAGTGGGGCCTCGTTGGAGGGGGAGGCCAGGAGGGGCTTGGAAGGGGGTCAGCTTATGTGCTGTGTGTTAATACTTTACCAAGGAAAATGTGTTCATGTGTTACCTCTGCAGTTTGCAGTCAGTTTTTAAAACATTGTCTATCTTGGTCTGGGTAGTGGTTATGTTATAATATGCACATATTAAAATTTCACTGAGCTGCATGTATACAGGATTTGTGCACTTAACTATATAAGTTTTATACCTTAGTTTAAAAAGCTAAAAAAAGAAAGAAAAAGTATCCTCCTTCCCGACCAGCAAGGCCTTGCTGGCCAGCAGGGCTGTGGGGAAGGAGAACAGGGCTGCCTGGCGGCGTGGGCATCTGAGCGCCCAGACAGGCGTGGGTCTGTGAGCTCCGCGTGGGTGTTTGGAAGCAGAATGTAAGTTGTCAGGCAGCAGCTCCCGCTGCAGGGGCTTCAGGTGAGGACTCCCGGGGCCAGCTGTGGGGCTGCCCTGGCCACCCGTCCTGCCCTGAGTGGCTTGCGGCTCACCCCAAGGAGCCTGTGTCCGTGGCACAGCGGGTTCGCCCAGCAGGCAGAACCCCGATCCCTCCGCTACGCTGCCCACCAATAAGTCCGTGTTGGGAGGATTCAACATGATAACTTGCATGGCTCCTTCTGGCTCTGATTCCATGACTCAGGATCAGGAAATGATTTTCCTGAGTATTTTTAGTCCATGAGGCTCAAATCGTAGCTGTGTGGCCTTGGTTAAATTAAAATCTCTCTAATCTTAGTTTCCTCATACATGAAATGGGAATAACAACAATACCTAATGCAGAGGCTTGAGGAGAGGATTACGTGAAAACCAATGTTGTTGTACTCATTATCGGGGGCAAAGGTTAGCCTCCAGCATCAGCGTAATCAAAGCCGCACAGCACTGCGCATCAGCCTGGTGAATGCAGCCCTTCCCTGTATGCACTGTGGCTCTCAGGCCAGAGCAGGAGGGGCCCTCGCTGTAGAGGCCCGCTCTGCCACCCTCTGCCTCTGCCTTCCCCACAGGGTAGAGCATGCAGGGGGCCCAGGAGGCAAGGAGTGGGGCTCTGAGACTCCGGAGCTTGCGCCAGTCTCTTCCTGCCTTCTCTTCTCCTGGACATGGACGAAGCCCCTGGTGTGCAGCCCCCTAGGTTCAGGGGCAACCAGGGGCTGTTGGCTTGCCTGGGGCTGTTCCCATGTGTGGTCCTGAGACCTCGTGGTACAGGTTGGACCTGGGGATGGAAGAGAAAGGTCCAGAAAGCACATTCTAGTCCAGAACTCCGAAGTCGAGGAATTCTAAGTTTGAACCTAGCCTTTTCATATTATTGGAAACATACACTTGTCAAGGTGGGAGAAAGAGTACATATAACAGTTGGTTAGCTTGAGCCGTAACCTTAATATGCCGGCATGTGGGCTCACATCTGTACTCTTGTCCTGGGCCCGCTGGTGTGCCCCTCCCTCCCTAAGCACAGCACTGACCTCGGACACCCCCTCCATGGCTGCCTCCAGGAAAACATTGTCCTAGATCCTCTTGGTTGAGGACCTTTGCTTCTTTGTGAATACATCAGTTTTAGAATACAGCCCTGCTATGTAAGTTGTCTGGGTGGCAGCCCGGACTCTCCACTCTTCAAAGCCCACGTCAAACCCCACCTCCGCCTCACTGCACAAACGTGCATGCTCCGTGACTCTTATCACTTGGGCACAAGTCCCGTCTGAAACCACCTCCTGAGCCACATCGCCTCTCCGTCCCCGTCACCTCGCACGGTGCGTGAGCACACTGGGTGCACAGTGAGTATTTGCGGAATGAGAGGCAGTGCTGGCTGCAGATGAATTAGCACTCTGGGGGCCTGGGTTGGGTTTCTCCAACTGCTGTGTCAGGAAGCCCTTCCTCCATGTGAACATATCCAAACCCTGAAGAAAGTCAGGCAGCCAGCCTTTAAACAAGCCCAATAAACCCAGCCCTCATTTTTATTATCTTTGGGGTGGGTTTGCTTGGGAATTTATCTGTAGCAAATTTTAGTGTTCAGCTGCTGTGAGGCAAATTTTTTGCATTCATTTATTCTTTCAGTGGTTTGGCCCTGGAAAGCAGAGCGCTGGCCTGAGGGAACATTGTGAAAGAATTTGAGTTTGTCTTTGGTGATAGGAATTAAACAGCTTCTCTAGGCCTTGCCCTCAAACTTCAGCCCAGTTTACTATTGAAAATTGTGTCTCAGGGGGTATAGAGGTCCGTGGGATAATGGAGACTGAAAAATTTTGAGATCTAGCCATTCTGTTTTCTTTTTTCCTTAGAGAATAATCTTTTGGAAAATAGTTGGATGAATAACACCCTTAGAACCTAACAATTTTTTAAGTTGAATTCGAGCCTCAAGTCACAGCTTGATTCATTTTTTTCCTGAACAATGGACAGTAATAAATGCTGGTGGATTGCTGTGGAATACCGGGAGGTTGAATCAGGAGAAGAAGGGGAGGGGCAGAGCTGGCCGAGAGGGGCCTCGGAGAGGGACATGCACCCCCAGCAGACTTCTGGAGCTTGCCCCAAATACCACTTGCTCACTTCTCCACTTCCTGGAGTCTGATCAGAGCACCTGGAACTAAGACATCCCTGAAGGGCAGTCCCTGCAAACTCATGCTCATTTGTTAAGGCAAACACTGCTCTGTCCACAGTGTTATAATAACATCAGCAAGGAAAAATGCTAAGAAGGGCTAAAGGCTGTTGAGTGCCTGCGAGGAGCCAGCCCTGCTTCCTGTACCGCACCTCATCTGAGCCTCAGCACAGCCCCGCTCCATCGCCCCCTCCGCCTTACAGGTAGGGAGGCTGGAACTGAAGCTGAAGAAGGGATGTTGATGTTTCTGGTTTCATCATTTAAAGAACCTTGTATGTGAAGTTCAGGCCTGGCTATTTGTTAAGATGGTTTGGTGGTCATTTAACAAATGTGTTGAATATTGTGCAGTGATCTGCGCCACAGATACGAAAGTTTTCTGTTTTGTTTTGTTTTTTAATCCCTCTCACTTTCAGGAAGCTCTGTATCACCTCAGCCCTTTCAAGAAAGAACAGGTACATCCAAGTGGCAAAACCTCTAACAGAATGGTCCTCAACACTAGGATGTAAAAACAGTTCTGCTGGGATTTGGGGGGTTTATTACAATTAGTAAGCATTTGCTTGCTCTTGATCATCGTCTGATTTGTTACATCAGACTTGTTACATCGTCTGATCCTCCCTGCAGGAGTCTTTCTGCCACTTTAAATTAGTATCTTTGCGGTTTAGAGTTCCTGTGTAGTAGTCGAATGCATACTCAAGGGCGTTGTTATAGTTTTTGACTATGTATGAAGTTATAGCTGGGGTATGTGTGTGTTGTGCTCCAAAGCCAGAGCTTTAAAGTCTACTTCTAATAATATTAGTAGACTTATTTAAGCCCCTAAAACCTACTATAAAGGTTAACTATAGTACCAGAAGGCCCGCTGGTCTGTATGTGGGGGCATTGGGTTTCCACGGAGATGCATCACACACACCAAACCCGGATGCCCTGCTCCATGGCCACTCTCCAGGTGGGCATTAAAGGAAAGGACATGCTCAGTGGCCTTGTGATTATGAAGCTCGGGAGCTCAGGCCCACGGAACCAGCCTGCTGAGGGTCTGCCATAACCGGCTCCTGGCAGCACAGCAGAGGAAGGTGTGGAGTGCGGGCTGTACATGACTCTGCCACATGCGTGGGTCTAGACAGAGATTGTGAGAGCAAGAAGATGTGCTCTAGCTGTGACCAGAAGCCAGCCTAAGCAATCAGGGCGAGGAGAAGTAGATATTGTTGAAGCTAAACAGAAAATGATGTGGGTTCTGGGCCTCTTCTCCTGAGGAAGTCTCCCGGTTCCCTCAGGCCTCGGACAAGCCAAGTGGAGGAAGGGAGAGAGCAGTCTGCAGGGCTCAGCAGCTGTGGCTTGGAAGAAAGTGTGTGTCTCAAGTCCCCAGTAAAGATGTGGTGGTTCCAGGCACTGTCATCAAAGACTCATTAAAAATCCAGGTTCCGAGTCTCCCAGGATGATTTTTTTCCCCAAAGATATTGCCAAAATGGAAAGAAAACAAACTGAAGAATGAGGGGGATACCCAGCAGCCACAGGACGTCTTGGGAACCCCGGAAGCAACTGGAGAGCGAAGCCGTGGGTTGTGGTACCTGGAGTCGGTGCCTGTGTTATCCTGGAACCAGTCCTCTAGCATATTCCCTTGGATGACTGAACCACCTGGGGCCAGGGGAGCTTTATGCCTGAGAGCAGGGAACTGGAAAGTAGCGCTAGGTATTTGCTGCGTGCTGTGGCTTCACATACACCCTGCTCTCACCCCTAACTTGCAACCCCAGGAATCAGAGAGAGGCCACGACGAGGCCTTTCTTCTGTATAAGAAGGGCTTCAGTGTCTGTCTGTCTGTCTCCATTTCTCTCCTTTTTTCCCCCTCTCTCATACGTTGTAATATTTATATATCTTCCGAATGCAACTGGGGAGAGCTGAGGTCCCTCAGGAGCCCCTTGCTGGCACCTGGGACACTGACCAAAGGTGCATGGTCCAGCCCGAAGCAAAACCATGGCAGCTTTTTGCCAAAAAAGCTCAGGGACATGGACAGTGGAACACTCAGAGAACAGAGTACTGTGGGGTGGCTGGAACACAGTGGGAAGGTGTTGTTGGGGGTTGGGCGCAGGTGGCTGGAGATGGAAAGGGTAGGCCTGGGCCATAATGCCCACGGAGCAGGCAGGTTTTATTCTGCAAGCATTAGGGAGCTGCTGGCTTTTTCAGACACTGTCAGCAGCACGAAGGATGGGCTGGCCTGGGGAACAGGTGCAGGCAGGAGGTGGGCTAAGAGTCACTGCAGAGGTCAGGACATTAATGAGGAGCATGGAAGGGGAGGAATGAGTTGAGAGACTTTTCAGAGTTAGAATGAGTGGCTTGGTCTTCCAGCAGATGTAGGGGTGAAGGAAGGAAAGAAGAAACCAAAATCATCCCCAAGTTCACACAACAGTCAGGGTGACCATCTGTCCTGGGTCACACTGGTCGTCTGTTGTATTAGTCAGGGTTCTCCAGAGAAAGAGAACCAGTGGGGTTTTGTGTGTGGTGAGGCATGTGTGCGTGTGTGTGTCTGCACACACAGTTACGGGGACTGGCCAGTCCTAACATCTGTAGGACAACTCGACAATTTGCAGAACTGGTGGTTTAATTTTTAGTCTGCAGTCAAAGATCTGAGAACCAGGACAGAACGACTTCTGAAGGCTAACAAGCTGAAGACCCAGGAAGAGCTGATATTTCAGTTCTTTTTCGACTCCAAAATCAGGGGGAAAGCCCATGTCCTAGTTCAAAGGTCATCAGGCAGGAAGAAGTCTCTCTTACCTGGGAGAGGGTCAGCCTTTTTGTTGTATTCAGGCCTTCAGCTTATTGTGCGGGCCTGCCTGCAATACAGGGGTCAATCTGCTGTACTCTGCCCATTCAGACGTTACTCCCATCCAGGAACATCCTCACAGAAACACCCAGAATAATGTTAACCAAACACCCGGGCACTCCATGGTCCAGTCAAGTTGACACATAATATTAATCATCACATCCAGTGTAATTGTTAAAAATGTTTGCTTTTCAAATGAGTCCTGCTTTGTTGGATATTAGGAAACTGGATCGCTGCTGGGTTTTGGTGAGCATGTGTGGAATGGAGCTGCCTGCGGTGGGATGCAGAGGAGACAGTTGAAAATGAAGGGTGAGGGACTCCGGGGAGAGTCTGGGCCCAGCCACAGGGATGAGAGTGCACCGTGTGGGTAGTGACCAGCCTGGGTGGACAAGATTGCACAGGAAGGAGGACTGAGACGCCAGCATTTCAAGGGTAGGCCAGGACACGACGGGTGAGGCAGGGGGGAGTGGAAAACCAGCTGGAACGGGTGTCACAGAAGCCGAGGGGCTTCTTAGAGAAGGGCCCTAAAAGATGACATTGAATTTGGTAGTTAGGAGGTCAGCAGTAACCTTATCGAGGACAGTGGGAGCCAGGGTACAGAGGCCCAAGGCATCAGAAGAGGGGAGAAAGGACCACAGTGTGTGTTTTGGGTTTTTGTAAAAAGACTATAAGGAAGAGATAACAGCAGCATGGGGGTCCACCCAGCTGTGGGACTCTGGCCAATTGCACTTATTTTCTTTATGGGGAAAAGTGGAGTGGAGGGGGAGGAAATTAATGACCCACTCAAACCATGACCTGGAGTTTAATGCAGCATGTGTTTGAGTGACTCTGAGTGGGCAGCCTTGACCTCGGAATTGATGAGTGGTTTGGGGGTATTTAATACAACATGGAAAATCAAAGGGGATCAAATAGAGAGTTTGGTCAGTGACCTTCAATGGGCCACACCCAGTCTGACTCTCCGACCTTAGATGTGAAAATGGAGTTGTCACTCAGTTCAGCAATTGCCATTCAGAGTCAGTGGTTACGAACCGGGGTCTCTGGAAAGTGGCAGAGATGTGGGATCTTGGGGTCATCAGACACAGGCACTGAGGGAAGCCTGATCACCTCCCACCCTGCTCCCCAGCAGCTGCTTGTGGAAGTTAGGTCCTGTGCCCAGGCTCATACACGGGCCATGCCTAAGCTCATGTACTGCCAGGCCACCTGGGAAACACCACAAGATTCAAGAAATGGTTTTAGGGCTCTCTGAAATGCACCATCCTTCCCATCCCAACAGGCCTAGCCTGGCTGCTTGAAATTCCTCTAAGACCAGTCCCCGGATTTGGTTGGAGAGGTAGGGGAATGCCTTGCAGGCCCTCTCCCAACCCAGAAATGAGGCCTGTCATGTGCTGACACCATTAGGAATATACAGGTGCTGGCTGTGATGGTGAATTTGCCCAACGATACCAGCAGCAATCGCGGTGCAAACATTTCCTGTGTCCCCCGCTAACGGCTAATTTATGAGACACCACCAGCGCAGCTCTCAGTTTGAGGATTCTCCATATTTACCAGGAACTCCCACTTTGAGCCTTGTCCATACAATCAGTACTCTGTAACACAGTATTCTGGTCAAGGTTTTAGGTAGCGGCAAACCATGGTACCTGGCACATAGCAGCACCAAAAAATGCTCAGTGAGCCCTGGCTGGTGTGGCTCAGTGGACTGAGTGCCGGCCTGCAAACCAAAAGGTCACAAGTTTGATTCCAGGTCAGGGCACGTGCCTGGGTTGCGGGGCCAAGTCCCCGGTTGGGGGTGTGCAGGAGGCCACTGGTTGGTGGATGTGTCTCTCATACATTGACATTTCTCTCCCTTTCTTTCTCCCTTCCCTTCCCTTCTCTGTAAAAATAAATAGATAAAATCTCTAAAATCGATACACTTTTTTTTTTTTTTTTAAAGTAATTCCCACCCTGGCCCGGGTGGGTCACTTGGTTGGAGCATCATCCCATATACCACAAAGCTGCAGGTTTGATCCCGGTGAAATCCCAACCAGGGCACATACCTCAGCTGTGAGGAATTCGATCCCCAACTGGGGCATGTTCCGGAGGCAGCCCATCCATGTTGCGAGCGTTCTCCCCGCCCTGCCCTCCCTTCCCCCTTCTCTAGAATCAGTAAACATATCCTTGGCTAAGGATTTTAAAAATAAATAAGTAAAAATGATTTCCATTGTATATATTTGTGTTTAAAGGCAATATAGGTTGAACCAAAGGGTGGGGGGACACCCAAATCTTGTCATCAGAGGTAAGTGCAGCTCACTGCTTAGTGTATATCCTTCCAAACCTCTCTTCAACACATTTATAAAAATAAAAATTTTATAAAAGTGGGATTCTATACATGTTTTGTATCTTCTTTTTTTTTTACTTGAAGCATGTAGTAAACAACTTTTCATGTCTGTAACTATCATCTACTTCATAAGTTCAGATATCCTAACTGTAGTATAATATACTTAATACCTGTGGCTATTTCTTTTAAACAGCTCTTCAATGAGCATTCTTGCAGCTATCTTTTGCTCCCATCCTTAATTATTTCCTGAGGACACATTCCAGGGGTGGTAAGCCTTTGGAAGAGTGAATGCATACCTCCAAATTGCACAAGAAAGGTTTACTAATTTACTCTCCCACAGGCAGGGAAGAACAAGTAAGTGCCCAAGGTAATTAAAGAGGAGAAAAGCCTTTGGCAATTTGACAGACTAAAGAAAGTATTTAACTCATGACTGAGCTTATAACTTTTTTATCCTAAATTCTGCAAACAAATGGAAGTGGAACCCAGAGATTGTCTTTGAGTGTTTGGGTAAGTGCCTGACCCTCCAGGATCTTCACTGTCTGACCCAGTAGGCCACTGCCTCTAGGACATCTGTGGCCCTTTCCTAATGTGATTTGCAGTAGGGCATATGTCCTAATCCAGAACCTTTGTTTCCCCATCATTGGCTTAGCCTGCTTCCGGTGCATGCATGGGAACCACCAGGGGGCAATGTGGAGCAATGGCCACACTCAGAAGGTCTTCCAGTTTCTCCATAAGGATGTCTTGAATAATACAAATACTCCTTTGTTGTGTGTTATATGAGTTGCTGATTGGCATTCATAATATTGATTTGCATAGGGTGATATTTTACCTCCTTCCAATTATTTTTATATTTTCCCTGATAGTTTATATGTTGATTGAGAAATATAACCTGATCCAATCCAGCTCTTCCTACAACTAGGGGCCAGGACACCTAGGTTGTTCTAATCCCAGCTCTGCTAGTGGCCTGAGTGCCTTTGAGAAATGCCAGGATGGGCTGGAGAAACGATGTGCGTTTTTTCTCGTCCAGCACTAGGATCATGAAAGGGTGACTAGCATAGCCTTTGGGATGAGCCTGGACTCGGCGCATCACCAAACCTCTCTGGACCTTAGTCTTAGTCTCTTCATCTGTTCAGTACAAAGGATAATAGCATTGACTCACAAGGTTGCGAGGGTAGAATGAAATAACACATGAAAATACCTTGGCACAGTGCCTGGCACAAGGTAACTAATCCGTAAACATGTTTAAAGAAACCTGTTTAGTCTTCTATGCAGACAGTGTGCTGTCCTCGCTTTTGCACCTATTTATCTGCTTGCCTGAAATGATGCCAATATTAGACAGAATATGAATTTCAGAAATACTCTGTCCCACAGCAAGGTTGATCCGCACAGTCCCAGCATCGTGGCCTCAGCTACAGAGCTAGGATATATCGGGTTAGTTTTTGTAATCAATAAATAAACTGTAGGGGGAAATATTTAAACAGTTGGAAGCAGGAAGCAGATACAATATCAGCGAATGTTTGTTTGATTTGATCAGTCTTATTGGTTTAAGTAAATGAAGTCTTTATTGACCGATAGACTACCCTCTGGCAGTGGATGGACCTATTCACTCTCCTCGTTGCCTTACCAAAAGGCTCTTGGTATCACTGTTCTCACCTTCGGCTAAAAGATAGGGGGTCTCCAGTGACAACCCCAAGAGCAAGGCCACTGATTGCTTTTGGCCTTTGGCCTTTGGCTACATCTCCAACTGGAGCTGACTAGGACACTTACGTCTCTGATTCAGTAAACTCTAAAACACCCTGCAATGGTCATCGAGGACCTCTCACAAATGATGTGCCAGGCCAAGGGCTGTGGGGACCCAAGGGACACATAAGATTTGGTTCCTGCAGCCAAGAAGCTTAGAGGGAGATGGGGGAGGGAAGGCAGCAGGGCAGCAGAGTGCAAACAACGTGGAGGGGGACTGAGCTAAGACACAGGGAGAGGGGTGAGGGAGCCATTGCAAGGTCAGGGTAGCAGAGATGGAGAAAACACTGTGGCAGCCAGTGGACAGGACTTTGTGACTAGCTAGGCAGCAAATAGAGGGAGGGGGTGGAGGGAAAGATTTCTGAGGTTTTCACCTAGGAATGCACAAGAAGATGATAAGAAACATTCAGGAAGAACATAGTGACATGTTGGCTTTTGGGCTTGTGTGCAGAACCTCTTCTGGTTCTTAGAGGTACACTCACCTGTAATTCGCCGCAGCCTCTGGATGACCATAAACACGTGGTTCTCCCACAGTGATCCTCAAATATCGTCTGTTTGCATCATCTTTGCCACATAGCACCTATACTATTTGCTTAATATTTTTATTTGAATTAACTCACTTTTTCCCACTTTTTAAAAATGGAGCTTCAGCCCTGGCTGGGTAGCTCTAACCATTAGAGCATCATCTCAATACACTAAGGTTGCGGATCCAATCTCCAGTCAGGGCAAGTACAAGAAGCAACCAATGAATGAATGAATAAGTGGAACAACAAATCCACATTTCTCTCTCAAAAAAAAATCAATCAATAAAATTTTTTCAAATGGAACTTCATTGTAAGCAACAGTATCCAAGAAATCAAACCAAAGTTGTCCTTTTATGTATGTGTGTATATATGTATTATATATATATATATTTTTTTTTAATGCCTACTAGAGTGAATAGTTTAAATACTAAAAAATAGATGTTATGTAGTAGAGTTGATGGGAGTTGGGAATGTGGTGCAACACCTTTTCATGATGGGAGAAGAACATGGCACGATGAACTTAGGTGTTGTGATAATCTATATAAAGTATCTACTTAGAGAATGACCACATACTCTAAATAAATGTTCATTTCTTAGCCTTTCTTCCACTGTCCTCGCTTCCTGTGCCCTTACTTCAGTATGGATGCAGAATCCTTTTGCAGTTCCCCAGGAGTGACTAACCCACTCGCATGCACACATTTGCACACACTCTAGGATAGGTTGCAGGAACCTATGCTAAAGGCTTCTCTATCGGGGGGGGATGGCCCTGTGTGGGAGTGGCTGGCATGACCCTATTCCCTGTGTCCTGTCTTGCCTGTCGGTCAGAGTTCTCTCCCAGCACTGCCCATCTATTGAGGGACCTCCTCAGACATTTCGCATTTCCTGGTGCCCAGGAGTTGTTGACTTTGGCCAGCTGATAGGCCTGCAGCCTGATGGAGAAGGGTTTGGAGACAGACCCTTATGAGCTCTGCACTGGGAGGCAGCTCCAGGCCGACTGGCAGTTCTTTTGTGTATTTTACTGGCCCGAGATAAGCACTTCCTGTTCCCCATTGATTATACACAGATCCTGCTTCCTTTCTCCTCAATACCTGGGATGCTTTCCAGCTCCTCCTCCCACGGGGAAAATCCATACACTTCAGAATTCCCAGGCCCGCTTTTGGTCAATGGACTTGCTGCAAATCATAACTGGTTTTGCTGTCCAGCCACATTCCTTGTGGCTCCTCGAATCTGTCTAGGAATGAGGTCCTTGTGTGCCAACCGGGGGAGAAGTGCTCCAGGCCTGCTTGCAGCCTCTGCTCACCAGCTAGAGGGAGTGTCTACTGAGCTTCCAGCTTGAATCGGAGAGAACGAATAAACTGTGCCATACAGGTCAAGTTTAGCTGACTGTCAGTTGCTGCCTGGTGTACTGGGTTGAGGATCCTGAAGTCTTCCCAGCATGCCTGGGGAAGAGTGGCTGTCAGGGGTACAAGGGGTGGGGGTGGCAGCAGCAGCACTTACCACCCCATATTTGCGATGCCAAGATCCCAAGATTCCAAGATAAGATTGCAGCTTCTAGAAGACAAAAAGCAGGCCCCCCATACCCTTCAAATCATACCATAAAAGTAAAGCCCTGCATTCTGTTGCCAGCCACACCATCAGCTAGTTCGTGACCTTGCGTAAATCCAGGAGCTCCCAGTAGGCTCTGTTTCCCCCAAAGCAAGGATGATAATACCTGCTTTTTCTATATCTCAGGGTCGGTTACATCAAATGAGACAATCGGCATACAGTGCTTTAAACAGTGAGATGACTGTAAAAGTGGATCCTGCCTGTATTCACCTGCTCAGATGCTGCCCCCTTTATAAAATCTTTGGTTTTCCCGTGAGAATCCTACTCACTGTAATCCCTCCCTTCTCTAACCCGTCATTTGCTGGCTTATATTCTAGTTATTCATGCACTTAAAAATCTTTCCCATGAGATGCCATCGACATCGACAGCCACCTTATGAGGAGGTGCCCACTGAACCTGCGTGGAGTGCCCTGCGCTGTGTGCTCACTGTGTCTTCCTCTGTTCTGGGTACAGGCAGGCCGTGCTGTAAGAACCGAGGCCACCTAGTAGCTCTAAGCAGCACAGTTTCACGTTGTAGAAAGGTATTTCTAGGAAAAGTGAAGGAGGGGCCAACCGCGTGGGGAGGGAGACGGGAGCCATGGTGACGGGGCAGAAGAGGACCTGGGACCCCTTACTTTCCGTCTGCCACTCTGTTCTCCGATGTGGACTGCAAACACGTCGTTCTGAGGCGAAGGGACCTGCAGCCCACCACCCACCACCCCCTTCAAACTCCCAAGAGCTTCCTGGATAGAAAGTCTGGGGTCAAGGGCCCAGATGCAGATAGAAGGCTGCTGCAGGGGCCCAGACATGAAACAGGGAGGGGCTGAGCCCCTCAGGCCTAGAAAGATGCTGAAGATCCACAGAACTCGGAGGCCAAGGAGGTGAGGGAGGCAGCTCAAAGACACTGAGGTCGATTTTGAGGCTTCTAGTTGGATAAAGTGAAGGCACGGTTTAGGGGAATGAAAATAACTAATCTGAGGGTTACTTTTAACGCTTTGCCTACTGTTGCGGTGGTCATTGTAAAAATTTCAGATGAATAAGAAGAGCACAAAGGAAGAAGTAAGAGAACTGCCTGCAGTGCTAAAACCTAGTGAACACGTTTCGGTGACTGCCATTCCTAGTTCTGCAACTGGCTTTGGTCACTGAACAGTTTGCCTAAGACATTTATTCAGGTCCATAAACACTAATCAACCATAGGGCCCACCCACGGAACCTGAAACCACAGCAGATGAGGAAGAGGGGGCTCCCAGGCAGGAACCATGTTTCCCCAGAGCTGCCAAACCAGATGAGGCCTAAGAGATGCCGGTAGGATTTGGCAGATAAAGGTCAGTTGCCTTTATTCTCTTTCCTCAGTCCTCAGTGGCCTTGCAGTAATGGAGGCAGAGGTGCTGGAATGGAAGCCAGTGGTGAGGGCTGGTGAGGAGGTGGAAGCAGCCTGTTCAAGACCCAGGGCAGGGAAGGAGGGAGAACGAGAAAGCACAGCTGTGCACCAGCTGCCCAGTTCGCCCAGCCACACACATGGCTGCCGGGGCCCTTCCCCCAACCCCCAAGTCATACACGCCTGTCGGTCTGCCCTTCTTCCGTCTGAGCGAAGGTCATATGCGGGAGAGGTTGCGCAGTCCTTGGAAAGTGTGAGGAGCCACGGGGATGCCTGCCCTGCGTGTCTGAGCCCTGCCTGCCTCTACCCCTGCAGGCTGCATTCTCAGCCATCCCTGACCCCAGGAGACTGTGAGCCCACTCCCTCTTGGCCACACACATCTTTTTTCTAGCCTTCACATTAGAACATGTACATTTGACAATTCCCAGCCTCACTTATAATAAGAAATGGGAATTGAAACTACAATGAGCTACTGTTTTCCACCTGCCAATTTGGCAAAGATCAATGAGTTGAATAACACTGGGTGGGCATAGTCATGGGAAATAAGCTCTCTTGTGTTGTTGGTAGTCATGTAGACTGGGAGGCATTTGGTAATACTTCTCAAAACCTAAATGTATCCTACAACTGGATTCGTACGTGAACAAAAGGACGAGTGTTGGAGGATATTCGTCGCAGGGGAAGACTGGGAAGCACTACCTGCCTGTGAACGTGGAAGTGTCCAAGCGCTCGGGCAGCTCCGTGCAGCGGAACACTGTGCAGCTGTTCTCACCGTGAGGCAGCCGTCTGTATACTGCCGTGGAATCAGCGCTAATTTGTCGCTAGGTGAACAAGATGGGGGCGTGTGTGCGGGCCAGAGAACAGGGCAGAGGCCAGTAGGGGCCAGGCAGATGGTCTCACCTGATGAGAGGGGCATGCTGTCTGCATACCCCAGACGTGGCCATGACAAGGCCCAAACCAGCAGGAGAGGAGAAAGGGCCAGGCAGCTGTGGAGAAGCTTCAGCCGCGGGCCATGCGTGGCAGCCTTCCGGAGCCGTCTGAGCAGAGCGGGCAGTCTCAGCCGAGGGCCCTGAGGCCCACCCCACCTTCCGCCGCTCCCTGGGCAGTGGGCAATGCCTCTTCCCATCACTGCCATCAGCAACTCCCCAGTGTTGCTTGCAACCATCCATGGTGGGAGTATTTACCCCAAGGATACCAGCACGTGCTACAAAGCAGGGTTTATGTTTGTGTTTTTGCTTCAAGAGCCCGTTACTAAGCATTTACCGCTGAACAGAACCTCACTCATCGGAAAGCATCCAGAGATGAGTGAGTGGCTAAATTGTATGCTAATCAGCTCTTCCCTGTCCTGGGGTCAGGTGCAGGCCATAGGCTTGTTGAACAAAAATAACTTTTAGTGACTAAACACATATTTCTTAAGAGCTCACCACATGCCTAGCTCTGTGCTTGGTTCTCTCCTGAGTGGCCGACATACTTGAGATAATCACTGTGCCAGGTGGTAGGTGCTGCTATTCTCATGCTGCAGGTGAGACACCGGAAGTTCTGTGAGGTGAGGTAACCTCCTCAGGCAGACAGTTTGTAAAGGGCATCAGCTAGGGCTCCCGATCCTGTGCTGGCTGACCACCTCAGCCCATCTCCTCTCCCAGGAACCCACTGTAGTGTAGGCAGACGGCCGCATCTGGTTTTCTTTTCTGCATAGGAAGCCATCTGGTCCTAGTCCCTGCCTCCAGGCTGATGAAGTAAAATATCCCCATTTTAAAGGTGAGAGGATCAAGCCCAGAGCCCGGAACCCTGGACTCTTGCCTCCTGTGCTGTTCTTCCAGCACTGGAAATTGGCCTCTGAGAGAAGCCAGTTTTTACAGACAAACCTTTGGTTGAGTCTGGCAGGCAAAGGTGGCAGATTCTCTGAAATGAGAAGGGTAGAGAATACTTGGACGCCATCTGGGAAAGAAAGGGAGTTATTGGGAGAAAAAGGAGGAAATGTGTTTATGGGGCGATTGAAACCCAGCCAACACTCTTCTTTCTGAGTGTTCTGTTCAGCCATGAAACACTTTTGGAGTCCCTCTGCTGTCAGTGACCACCTGCTGTGACCAATGTTAGAGAGAGAAAAGTCACCTCCTTGGTTTAAAACACTGCAAAAAAAAGTGTGGTTCTAAATAAGTTTTCCGAGGAGAATTATTTCTATCATATTTAATTGAAAAGTAGCTTATTTTAGGGCAATATGGACTTATTTATAACAATTCCCCCATCAACAAAACCCCAAGAAGGAACCCACCTTCTACACCTGAGTGAAATGAAGAGAGTGATCGTGTCTGGGATTTAGTGCCTTCCCCACACTGAGCACATGCAGAAACTACTCACCTTTAGGAAAGGAGATAGAGGCTAGGAGCGTAAACCTTGCTTTTTATTCATTTGCTCCTGGAACGTCGTCTGAGCCATCGTGTTTGGGAACCTGTTCTGATACTTTCAGTTTGTCGTCTTCAGTGACTCCTGAAAACTGAACACTTGTTCCCACTTGGGAACGCCTTTCTACCTCCTCACTGATGAGCTCATTGCTCATTATTGGTATATTTTCAAGTTTGAAATAACGCGTGTCCATTTTGACAGAAAATAGAAGATCTTAAACAGGACTCCAGGAACTGGCAGAGAAGGGGGCCACCGCCTCCAAGCTGCATTTACAAATTCTTGGCAATCCTATCCCAATTAATGTGAGAACCAATCACTCAAGAATGAAAGGGGTTCCATTGCATGCGCTCCACACCTCTAAAGGATTTGGAAGAGGTCGGACAGTCCATTGTTACGGACGTGGAAACCAGGCTCACGGCACTGATGACTGGGAGCTGAAGCTCAAGGTGGGACAGACACGTCGTGAATGTTGGTTTCCAGGTGAGGAATTGGTGGTGCGGGCATGACCCGTGAGGAGCTTAGAGTCCAGAGGACAGACGGAAGTTGTAATGGATGGCAACACCACATGCTGAGTGCCACAGGAACACCCAGCACAGCTGCGGCGCAGAGGGGAGAGCGACTGACTCCCGTGGAGAGCGGAGGAGGCTTGTGCAGGAAGGTGACCGAGAAGCTGGGTTTTGAAGGAGGAGTTAGTTTCCCACCAGTAAAGCATACACTAGGCTGGGGACCAGCTGAGCTATACGGCTCTATCCTTAAGGACTTCAGTGCAGCTAGTGCTGGGGGTAGGAGCTGGAGGGTTGAATCAGAAGGGTAGGCGGGCCAAACGACTGGTAAGTACCCCTTTACATCGCAACCAACCAAGGAAGCATTTGTAGCAGGGGAGATATCTGATAGGCTGGTTTTTAGAAGTCTAAACTCTTAACAGAAGTCTTGGTGAGAAATGATTTCATCACCAATTGTGACAAAATAGAGAGTAAGGAGAAACAGATCATTTGTTCATTGTCATTTATAATGATTCTCTATGTTAAAAATTGCCTTAAAAAGAAGTGGAGAGCACCGTGTCCTCATGGCTGTGTGGTAGGCAGCTGTCTGCAAGCTTCGGTTTCTAGGCTGTTTTCTCAGATGGCTGTGTGCACAGTACGATTTCTGAGAGGGAGGCGTGGGAAAGCTTCTCTTTATTAAAGGGGTCCTGGTTCTGGGGTCCCAGAGTCTGTTTACTGTTGGGGGATCAGAGAGATAGGAAAGAATGGGCAGCTAGAGAAAAGGGTCTTTCTTTCTGCACCAGGCCTGTTTCTCCCACCATGAAGCAGCAGAAGGGGTTCCGTGGGGTGGGGTGTTCTCACCTGGGAAGCTTTTGGGGATGACTCGTTTTCTTGCTTCCCACTGTAGTGCGCCCCTTCTGGGAGCACTGCTGTTGACTCTGTAACATGAAGCTTTGCTTCCTCTCCTGCCTAGGCCTCGCTTAAAGGGTTTTCTGTGAGACCGTGTGAATGGGGAGAATGTGGGCGTCCTCACCCACAGTCGTGTCCACACCAAAGCAAGCTGGGGGAGGGGCCGACCCTACCTCCTGGGAGGCGGAGGGTTAATCCCCATAGCTCATTGGCAGTTCAGCCTCTGTACAGGGCATGCTGGGATTTCCTCCCAGCTGTTTTACATCATGAAGATTTGTGTGTTGGGGAAATTCCAGGGCACAGCTGCAATTAATCTGCTGTATAGTCTTCAAGCTAAGCAGGGAATTCTGTAGGACTGAGTCTCCGCCTCCCTGCAGGAAAGGGGGCTCTGGCTCCCGGCAGGAGCTCCCTTCACAGGGACCCTTCCCCAGGCCCGAGTCCGACAGAAGCAGCCCACCTGGCCAAGCAGCCACCTCGAGGAGGGCCTGGGCAGCAGCCCAAGATGCAGAAAGGGGCCCAGAACATTAAGTAAGAGAGGAGCAGCACCCCTTATAAATTATAAAGCCAAAATAACTTCCAAAGCCACACTTGAGAAAGATGTCACAAGAAAGAAAACTTTTGTTCTTTCTTTCTTAGGAATGTTGAAGTAGAAATCTTAAAACACTCGTGGTTAGCATTCCACAGAATACTGCAGGAACAAATAAGCCACTCTGACCAAATAGGTTTTACCTGGGGAACACAGAGTGCTTCAGCGCTAGGAACCCCGTCACTGGGCATACGCACACCTCCTGCATGCTGAGAGAACTCAGAAACGGTTCCAGTGAAAAGGGTTATGCGAGGAGCAGAAGCCTTTTTATCAGGGTCTAAACCACAGCCTCCCTCTACCTCACTGCGAACCACAACAGCGGGATCTCCCCAAGTGTGCTCCATGGAACCCTGTTCCCAAAAAGAGTTCCCAGGTTCTGCAAGACCGGGGGACTGTGCACCTGTCCTGTCTCAGAGTCACAGCACGTAGCAGCATATTGAGCAGAATGTGTAAACCAAGGGTGGTGTACTTGCCATTTGGGTGGTTCTGGGTGTTTTTCGGTTTTTGAGTATCAGGGAGATTCCTTAACCCCTTGACATCTCATAAGCAGGGGCCATTGCTGTGGCTTGGCCGTTGGTTGCACCGCTGCCACACAGGTCCCGTGTTTCACATTCCACCGAGCGTCCGCAGGAGGGCGGTGGCCGGACCATCCTCCTGCGTACTGCAGCCTGGCCACAACACACTGGTCAGGGCCCAGCTGATGGAGCCCAGGCCAGCCTCAGAGAAACCAGTTTTAATTTGCCCACGTGACATGATCATGAAAACGTCCTCATCTCAGCTACACGTCTCTTCATCCCCAAGGACATGCTCCCACCAATGAGTGGCTCCCCTTGGGTATCCTGGGCCTGGCTTGTGTGAGAATTGCAACCAAAAAGTTTATTTCCACTGAACATTGAGCTGTACCTGACCTAGGGATTCAAAACTACCCAGCCACCTCCAAATTTCTCAGGGAGGAGAACGGGGGTGTTGCTGGCTCTTTCTGCCCCAGTGCATGGTTCTGGGAAGATCAGCTGTCCCTTTAGAGTGCTCCTTTTCCTCAGAACTGCAATCCAGAGGCATTTCATGGCTAAGCTGCAGGGGGCGCCATTGTTTTTTACAGATCTGTCTGCCCCCCCAACTCCACCCCATCACCACCACCTTCATTACTTACTTCAAAATCTTAAAAAGGCAGAAAGGTACAATAGGGGAAGTGACAACCCTCCATTTCTCTACTTCCCAAAATGTATCCCTCTCTGCACACAGCACTCTCCGTCTCCAGGATGGGCTGGAGCAGGAGGGGTCCTAGGCTAGACAGATGCACAGTATTCCCAGGACTACCTCTCCTCAGCCTCCTGACAGATCTGCAAGGGGACCAGACTTCTGTGGTGGGCAGAGCTGAAAATTCCCACCCACCTCTGAAGCTTCCAGGTCTCAGCTAAAGTGAGTGAGTGAACACACAATTCAATATACAGATGATGTATTATAGACGCACACTTGAAACCTATGTAATTTTATTAACCAATGTCACCCCAATAAATTCAATAAAATTAAAAAAAATAAAATAAAGCCAGTGAATAAGAGTGGACCCTGAGGCCAATGTGGCCCCCTCCTCCCACCAGAATTCCACACTTCTGGGTAGTTAGGTGAAACACCAAGCACGTGATAGATAACCTAAAACAGTAGCTATTACTAAAATCCTCACTGTGAGTGGTGTGTGATTTATTATACGTTCGCACCTTGGTAGCCCCAGTGCCGCAACAGACAGACCATCACGCCACACAAAGTCTATTGGGTACCAGCTCCTCACCCCGAGGAGCAGCGGTTCTCATCTAGGGCAGTTGTGCTCCTCCAGGAGACATTTGGCAAAGTCTGGAGGCATTTTTGGTTATCACAAGTGGACAGGAGGATAGGGGGTGTTGGCATTTAGTAGACAGAGGCCAGGGTTGCTGCTGAACATCCTACAATACACAGGACAGCCCCCCACAACGAAGAATTGTTCAGCCCAACATGTCAGTAACTGAGTCAGGGGTGAGAAAGCCTGTGTTAGAACCCTACGAGCCTCTATGCCTGATGGTCCATGAGATCATCTGATAAGACCCAACACCCCAGCAGTGTCCCAAACTAGGGTGCAGGCAGACTCCTTGGGCCGCCCCACATAGTGTAAGAACAGCCTTTGCAAGCCAGCAGAAATGAGGTGAGCTCAGCATGTATCCTTATGATTCTAAATAGCGAGTCAGATGCCCATAGAGCTGATGGATTTTAGGAGCCTTTTGTTGTGTTTTGAGGGAAGTGTGGGGGGTTGGGAACACTTTTCTTTAGGGCCTGATATTTGTGATTATAGTTCTTCAAAAAACAAATATTCTGGTAGTTGCTTCTAGGGAAATAAGTGTGATGTTTAACACTCAAGGGTAAGCTCTGGCCCCCTCATTTGTCCTGACAGGAGATCATTGATATGTACATCTTCATTCAGCTCCTGGGTGGCCAGCCTTGTTTGAGGCAGAAAAGGAGAGAGAAAAGCCCATGAGAGGAGAAGAGCATGGGGGGCGGGGTGGGGTGCTTAAGAGGCTGGTGTTGTGCCCTGGCTGGTATAGCTCAATGGATTGAGTGCAGGCCTGCGAACCAACGTGTTGCCAGTTTGATTCCCAGTCAGGGCACAAACCTGGGGTTGCAGGCCAGGCCCCTGGTGGGGGTTATGTGAGAAGCAACCACACATTGATGTTTCTCTCTCTCTCTCTCTCTCTCTCTTTCTCCCTCCCTTTCCCTCTCTCTAAAAATAAATAAGTAAATAAATAAATTTTTTTAAAAGCTGGTGTCATGAACAGCTTTCGGACCCATGTTGTGGTGAAAAGTGTGGAATTCGAGGCTGAGAGACCTCTGCCCCAGCTCTTGACATGAAGTTGGGTCAAGCCACTTACCTTGCGTTCACCTCCCTCAGCTCGCCTGCAAACCTGGGGCAGTCAGCCGGACCTGTCACAGCAGGGTGACTGCGGAGACTGACGGGGGGTGTGTGTGTCAGAACGCTTTGAAAACTGCCAATGTAGCAAAAATGTTATTCGCTGAGAAAACCAGTTTTAACTAATGATAGCAATATTTGTTGGGCTTTTAAAACTTGCTGTAAACATTTAAATAAATCCCAGCTCAGCTCTGGTAGAGAGGGAGTGTGAGAGAGTGGGGGTGGGAAGGGTGGAGGTAGAAGAAGATCGGACCTCCAGAGGACGGGCACAGAGGTGAGTCCCCGCGTGAGGCTCCGGCCTGCAGGGGCCGGAGGACCCAGCGTGGAAAGACTATCCCTACTCCCGGGCCCCACGCCCTCACGCATCATCACCGCCCAGGCCTCCTGCAGCCGGCCTGCATGGCCATCACGTCCGCTGTCTGCCACTCCCCGGCCCCTGGTAGATGCGTCCTTGGATTGGTACTCTTGCCCGTGGACACTTTTCTGAAAGCCCTGCCCACCCGACTCCCTTGATCCGACCTGGTGCACATAGTCAAGGCCAAACCGTGACTTTTCCTGGAATTGTATGGCCAGAGCAAGGGAGGATTCGAAGACTTCTTTCTGTCTCTGTATGAAACTCTTCCTGGAGCCACTGTTTCCTATTAGAGATTTCATTTTCCAAGTAGCCTTGAGAATTCGGCCGAGTCCGCATGGCTGGTCTGCTGCCCAGCGGCGCCATGTCAGTGTTGACACTAAGACAACATGCGTGCTTTTGCTGCTGGCAGAGACTGATGGTTTGCTTGTGGAAATCACAGCTGCCATTTATCAAAGGTCTCTCATATGCAAAGCACTGTGCTCAATACTTGACACTGTCCCTAATCCTTCTAACAACCAGTAAAGTTAATGACAATGGCCTTGCTTTACAGACTTAGGAACTGAGACTCAGGGTTATGATGCTCAACTGGGGTCACACCACTCGCCTGGCAGAGTGAGAACCTAAACCCAGATGCTCAGCTCCAGAGCCCCGCGCAGGCAGGCTCTCCCAGGGCCTCCCTGCCTCTCTCCACGGACTCTTGCCAAAGACTGTGCCATGCCAGGGTTAAGGAGAAGCCTTCGTTTGTTTAAAGAATGTGTGTGTGTGCGTGCGTGCTGTTTCACTATTTGGTTTGGATTTTCTGCAATAGTGCATGGGAAAAGGCAGGGTGTGTACTGGATTATCTTTTCAAGGTTGAAAAACACTATACTGAAGTAAGTTCTGCACCTTGAGTATGAATAGATATTACCCATGACTGTGCAAGTGCCAGGCAGATGGTTTTTATTCATCCACTCACCAGATCCTTCTGGATAGGCGATTTCTTAGGAAGCATTGTGTGTGATGCTGTAGGACATGGAACTGAATGGCATAGGAACACCATCTGAGAGCCTTTGCTCCCTTGGTGAGCCCTGCTTGACCCAGGACTGCGGCAGGGCTGACATGACCTTCACCAACAGGCTCTTTGAACACTTCAGTCACTGTAGGGTTGTGCGTGTTCCCCAAAATGACAGGGAGCTGTGGGTGGTAGTGGTAGTTATGCATGTATGTTCGCCTCGAGGCATTTGGGCAGCATGAGGCGTGTGCTGTTACAATGAAGCACATCGCTGACTCACCAGCAGCCCCGCCACAGGGCTCCTCTGCTCACCAACTGCTTGGTGTTTTCTGTCTCCCATACAGTACCTGCAGATGAAATGGCCCCTCCTGGATGTCCCCTCCAGTGCTACAGTCAAAGACGCCAGGTCACCGTCCCCAGCACACTTGGTAAGTCTGTCTCTCAAAGTGCTGAAGGAACGAACACTCTCACCTTGTCTGCCACTGTCTCCCCTCCACCCTCCTGGAGCTGCTGGGTCTGGTGGTGTTGCCTCCGGTGTGTGAGCAGCCAAGCTGTCGGGGCTGTAGCAGCGAGGCTGTGCACTTCCCCATCCCTTCCACCTCAGCAGCATCCCACCTGGGGTGCTGTGTGATTGGAAAGGCCATCTGACCCTGGCTGGTAACCCTGGCCCTTCTGCTGGGCAGTGGTCCTTGCCCTTCCTCTGTCGGGCTCATTCAGCCTCTGCTTCTCCCTTGGAGCTGCAAGCAACAGTTGAAGCAGCTCTTCTCTACAGTATGTTCTAGGGAGGAATGGAGTAAGACACGTGCACACGAAAAACCCATGGGGCAGCCAAGGTTCTTCTGAGCCCTGTGGCTACACAGGCTGCAGAGGGCAGTCTGGATGGTCCTGGGAGGCAGGAGCGAAGGGGCCCCATCAGGTCTCCTGACCACCTCAGCACTTACACCAGACCGAAATGGAAAGCGAATAAGAGATGATCCTGGAATCTTATATTCCTTTCCAGGACTTTTAAGGGCAACCCTTGCCTTAACACTACACACCCCACAAGCTAACTGGTGTTACCCCTGCACTGTGAGTCTCAGAGTCACAGCAGGTGCAGCTAGAAGGAAGCCCGGTTGGCATGACCTAGCCATTTACAGATAAGGAGACTTGGGAATGCATGATGTTTTTTAAAACTTTATTATGGAAGATTTTACTTCTTCCTTTCCCCCACACTTCCCCTCCTGCTAGGTGGTTTTAAAGCAAATCCCAGATATATTATTTCTTTGCATTCAAGACATTTCAAGATAATCCTGATAGTACTTTTTCATTATAAGCTTAGCATCTAGTTGAGGAGGAAGAAGGTAAACATAGAGATAGATACTGGTGCCTCGAGTCTCTGATCTCCAGTAATCATGAGACCGCTTATAGGAGCAAAGCCCTTGGTATTTCACAAAGCACCGTCACGTGTAGTTCTCAGATGGCCGTCACAGCCCTCCGCCGGGGAGACAGCTGGAGACCACAGTTCCACACGCTCTCTTGGAGAGGCCAGAGGCTGTGTAGGCAACAGTGAGCGGCAGGACCAGCCGTCTGGTGCAGGCTGCCATGAGAGGTTCTGTGGCCAGTCATCAGACATGAGCAGCCACTGAGCAGGCATCCCAGAAACAGGCCAGGATGGTGAATGCCCCTCCAGATACCTATTTCGGATGGCTGAGCACAAAGTACAGGTGCCCTCTAGTGGCAAGAGTCTGTCACGGTGGAGGACATGGCATCCCACATCCACCCTACCACAGACCTGGCTGTTCCCTCACAGCCCAACTCTCTTTAACTGTTTCAAGTCTTTGCTGCCCCCACCCATCCTGCAGCATCCTACAGCCCACTCCAGACCTCGAGAGGGCAGGGCCCTCTCTTCTCTTTCATCCACATACCGTCTCTCTGCACATTGTCTAAAATCTCCATATTCTTTTAGAGAAGTGAGCTCTGTTTAAAACTAGCACGTGCACTCTTTGAGTTTGCCATCCATCCTGTTACACAGAACAACCCATGTGTGATAGATAAAATAAGAGGCCTATGTCCAGCTCTCTTCTCCCTGTGAGCATTATCCTTCCTCACCCCACTCTCATGTTTCCTGCCCAACTTCTTGCACGAGAGTTAGATCTTCCACCACCTCCTTCCTTGCGTCATTTATTCAGCCAACCCATTGCAGCCTGGCTTAGCTTTCCACTTGCCATCTAATATCCAAGTCCAGTCGTTTTCCCTGCTTTCTCTTCTCTGTGACACCTGACAGTATTTTACAATCCTCTGCTTTCTATAATTCCAGTGTCAGTTCTTTGCCTTCTCTAAGGTTCCATATCCTTTCTAGACTCTTTTTCTTTCTTTCTTTTAAGATTTTATTTATTTATTTTTACAGAGAGGGGAAGGGAGTGTGAAAGATACAGAGAGAAACATCACTGTGTGGTTGCCTCTCGTGCGCCCCCTGCTGGGGGCTAACCAGCAACCCCCAGCATGTGCCCTGACTGGGAATTGCACTAACTACCCTTTAGTTCTCAGGCCAGCATTCAATCCACTGAGCTACACCGGCCAGGGCTGGACTCTTTACCTCAATAAGTCAGCTGCTCATCCTCACTTATTACCTTAGTGGGACACAAAAATATATGAAATTCCTAAATTCTAAGCAAGGTTCTGTACCCATAGGTCTGCCCACCAAACAGACATCCAGCTGTTGAAAAGGTGTGCCCCACAGATCTGAATTCAGCATTGTGGGGCTTCTTACTTTGTCTGAGTAGAGCACAAACAGTTGATAAATTCCCTCATAGATAGCAAAATGGATAAGTTTCTAGTAAACTGTGTGTTATCATATTCTGTAGTCTTGTATGGGAAACCAGAAACAGGCCTCAAAAGCTTAAGGAACATTTATGGGAGAAAACCTTATCATTGACTTGAAATTCTACAGGTTGGAAAAGGCACCATTTTAAATTTTCGAGTCCGAGCATCTCATGCCAGTGCCTGGGGTACGTGGGAAGGACGGTGTCTATGCTGCAGCTGTGTGATGCTCAGCGTTCGGACTCCAGCTTCGCCTTTAGTTGTGCAGCTTCAGGCAGATCACCTCATCTCTCTCTACCTTGGTTTCCTCACCCATAAATGGGAATTAGAAAAGGACTTGACCTCTTAGAGTTGTGCGAAAATGAGCCAGTGCACTGTAATGAGTTTATGATTGTGCCTAGCACAGAGTAAGACGTGAGCAACTGGTAGCTTGCTATCGCTGCTACCACCGCCGCCACCACTACCACGGCTATTATTAAAAGGGGGAAAGACAATTAAAATACCATTTAATTAGCAGACTAAGAGGTGATGAGGTCCCGAATTAGGTGCCAGATCAAATGGATGGATTGCAGCGGTAATAGAGATAATGAGCCTATGGAATTTAGCACCTACTCTTCCCAAGTTATGATTTCGTCTGGGGTAGGGCTGGCCTCTTAGTATTTTAAGCTCCCCGGGAGCTTCTGAGGGGCAGGCAGCATTGAGAAACACTGCCCTACCTGCAAACTGAAGGCAAAAAGCGAAGCAGTTCTAGAGACAATCCCAGTTTACCAGGGGCCAGATTCTCCAGGCCAGAGGCAGAAGCAGGACTTGAAGGTTACTGAAGTAGTCATGGAAGTTTGGACACTGGCTTTTTTATTAGAAAAATGAAAAGACTTGATTATTAAGTTCATTTTAGAGTCACGAGCCAATTATTCTCCGACGAGGTTTGCCCTGGGAGAAGGGCGAATGAGGCAAACAGCCTGCAGACTCGCAGTCAGTGAGTCAGGCCACAGCTGCCTCTCACAGAGATGCGTTCAAACAAGTCGTCACCGGGCCAGTGTGGGGATGGCGTTAAGTGTCATTACCCCTTGGATTTTATGCCTTCAAAACAAGCTCTAAAAGCTAAGCAACAACGATCTTTTATATGTAACCAGCCCCTCACCATGACCCCGTGTGCCTAGCCCGTCTTTCCCTCCACTGTCTCCCTGGAGCTCTCTGCCCAGCCACGCGAAACAAGTAGACACCCTTCCAGAATTGCCCAGAGAAGCGATTGCATGTTTTCCTCACATTTATGTTACCCAGCACCTGTCACGATGCCTGGTGCACATGAGGTGCTCAGGGGACACTGGTTGAGTGACTAGAAGAAAAAAATTCTCATCACTCAACCTCAATTCTAGAGGAAGAATTGGTACACCCCTCTTAAAACCTCTCTCTACCCCTGGGTCCAATCCCTCTTCTCATTCAGGACTTTTTAAAAATTAAATCTTTTTTTTAACCTCGAAAGGAGTTCATGTGCTGTGTAGAACCCTTGGGAAAATGCCAAAGTGCACAGAAAAAGACCTATCACCCCACAACTCACAAACATTCTGTTAGCTAGCATTTCCATCCTGTTTGTGCACGTGCACTTCTGACGTGGCTTCTAGACGGAGACCAAGTGTTCCCTTCGATGAAAGCAAGCGCCCTGTTTCGGCATTGCGCATTGGGCCACACTCAGAAGTGTCCATGAAGCTTCGTGTCCCGTGAGCAGTTGTCAAGCCAGTGTTTAGAAACCCTCCTCACGAGTGGCTGGCCCACTGTTCCGCCGAGCCGAGCAGCCGGTGCTTGGCATGCCCGTCCCCAAGTGGAAACACTGACGGTGGTTTCCCTTTAATCCTGTAGTGTCTCCGGCTTCTTACCAGTGTGCCTGTGCAGACCCAAAATAATTCCAAAACTCACCACACAGCACGTTGCTGCTCTGTTCCACCTCCAGTACTGATTTCAGTTCTTACTACACGCACAGCGTTCCCTTTTACTTGGAAATAATTTTAAACATCTGGGAAAATTGCAAAAATAATACAAGGAACTCCCATATACACTTTATCCAGATTCAAAGTTATAGCCAGTGCTTGCCTGTGCTCCCTCTCTGTGCACACACGCTGGTTTTGGTTTTGCTTTGTTTTGTTTTTTAAGTAATTTGAGAGTAAGTTGGAGACATTGTGCCCCTTTAACCCTGAATACTTGAGATGTATTTCCTTTGAACAAAGACATTCCCTTATGGCAACCACAGTAACCAAAATCAAGAAAGTAACATTGTGTATTATTATCTAGCTCACAATATAGATTCCAGTTTTGGTAGATGGTCCAGTAATTATTTGTTACAGCTGTGTGTGTGTGTGCGCGCGCGCGTGTGTGTGTGTGTGTGTGTGTTTCTGGAGCCAATCCGGAGTTACACATTACATTTAGTTGCTCTGCCTCTTAAGTCTCCTGTGCCTAGCAGAGTTCCTTTGCCTTTGTCTTTCCTGACCCGGCCCTGGCATTTCTGAGGACATCCCTCAATCTGGGTTTATCTGATTGTTTCCTCAGTGTGTTTGGCAAGAACACACTGCACTGATGTTGTGCAGAGTGTTGTGCATCACACCGGGAGGCAGCCTGCCGTGTCCATTTGTCCCGTACCGGTGACATGCACTGTGACCACTGGGTTCCCGTGGTGTCTGCCACACGTCCCCACCGCAGTGCTCTGTAGGAGAGGCTTTGGAGCCCTGTAAATGTCCCATTTCTCACCAAATGCTCACCCACGAGTGTTGAAAAGGTTCATGGTTACCTATCTCTGTCATTCCTTCCATTCGATTCTGCTCTTGAGATTTAGCTTTGGGGAACGCTCACTCATGTCTCCCAGCTTATTAATCTTAGCACGGAGCCAAATGGACATTTTGGCAAGTCAAATCTGTGCACTGATAACACTGAAAAAGATGATAGAGGAGAAAAAGGGGGGGTCTATAAACAGTGTTCCTGAGAGAGACCAAAACAAATGAAAGAAGGCAACAACAGATGAAAGTCAAAGTGAACTTCAGGAACAAAACCTTGAATTTATAGATTAGAAGAGCTTACCCGAATTCTACAAAATAAGTGAACATTGACATTTACCTAGCAACAATTTGAATTGCAAGGATTTAATTATTTTTTTTCTGACAAGCATCTATGCATGGGGGGAAAATGGCCAGGGCCAAAGGGACAGAAACAAAGGTAATGTCGGGTTCTCTTTTGCAACATTAACGTCAGCAAACAGTGAGAAAGAGAGAGCTTTGATGGGGAAGATTTATCCCAGAGTTCTCTGCCCAGTGTCATTTGCAAAGACCTCAAAAGTGCCGCTGCTTGGAAGGACTGAACACACCCCAGTGCCCTGAGCAGTTTATCTCTACTGTTGCCTGAGGAGGAGGCTCCTGACTGACCTTTCTGTCTTTCATAGCCTGTAGCACGCTGCTTGTCATATATTAAGAGCTCTGGAAATATTTGTTAACATGTTAATATAGACCCTCTTCTGCTCATCCTTCTCTCCAGTCCACTGGCCTCCTCGTGGTTCCTCAATGTGCTGAGCACACGCCCACCTCAAAACCACTCTCCTCATGTTCCTTCTCCAAAATGCTCTTCCCCCACCTCTCCACACATCTAGCTCCCCACGTCAGGTGTTTGTTTGAAAGGTATTTCTCAGTGAGGCCTTCCCTGGCCAACTATGTAACTTCCAACCCATTCCCCCTTCACTTCTCATCTGCCATCCCTGGCTTACTTTTCCCCCTTAAGCATTTATCACTATTTAATATATTATTATTATTCAGTTCGTTTATTGCCAGCCTCTTCCATTAGAATGTAAGTACTGTGAGGACAGGTCGTTTGTCTAAATAGACAAGATTCTCCAGTGCATTCACCTAGAGCGCTGCCTGGCCCGTAGTCAATACAACATAAATACTTGCTGTTCTTATTGTTGTTCTCTGTATTTTCTTTATTTTTTTACACAAAAACTCACTGAGGTATCACTGGCGCACTGCACAGGTGTACAGCGCAGTGACTGGGTGTCTGTACATACTGCAGACTGATAGGCACAGTGAGTCTGGTTTATGTCCGTCACCATACATATGTTAAGCAAAAACTTTCACAGCTGAACGTTTTTATGAAAGAAAGGATTTTTATTGAGCCACGTGCTAGCCAGACGAGGACCAGGTCCTGGGACATGCAGTCTGAACCACGGGCAGCAGGCCTGATGGAGAAGACATGAGCGCCATTCCGGTGCTGACAGGCTCTTTTACACAGTAAGTTTGAGGGGAAAGATGGAAGTCGTTTTGCTACAGATAAAGGGGTGGGAGAAAGTGAAGCGGGGCTAGTTCGGGGTGGGTGCAGACTTTTACCGGTTTTGGCCCTTGACTGTGAACTGATTAACCTCTCTTGTCTCTTCCTTGCACCCTTCAGCCTGATGTAATTTAATTTAAGGCACCTCGGAATTTTTTTTCTGGTCACATAGTTACAGAATTTTTTCTCTTGTAATGAAAACTTTGAAGAACTATTCTCTTAGCAACTTTGAAATATGCAAATAAGATGTATATTCTGGAGGGCCAGTTAGTTCAGCAGTTCAGCCGTGCCTTCAGAGATGCAGATTCTGCCCACGTCTGCTCTGTCAGCCTCCAGCCTTCTGGCTGCACACCTTGGTACCTGTGGCATAAACAGGTGGCCAGAAAAGAGTGAGGAGCCCAGAAACTGTGGCATATGAGGACAATAAAAAGAAGGCCTTGGAGAACCAGGTAGCTGTCTTCCAATACTTGATGAGTTCTCGTCAGGTAGAAGGAATAGTTACTGAAGTGATGTGCCGGTATATGGGGATAGGAGGAAGGCAGCTGAGGAGTGTGAGAGTTTCCTAGGAGCTGGAATGGGCACATGCAGAGGAAGTTGTACTCTGAGCAGTGAGTCTACCTCTAAAGGGAACACAGGCACGGCTATCCTATTGAGGTTGGGGGTGGGGACACTGTCCTTTATATGTTTTCATCTAAAACATCCGGAAGAACTGCCCCTTTGCTGTTTGCAGCACGAGGGGGCAGTTACACAGGGCCTTCACTTCCGTGTTGGTCTTCAGCACACTGCAGCATAGGGCCGGTCGCCTGAACCCTGCTGCATCGATTCACAGACTGCTTGGTTTTACCCTGGCCAGGTAGTTAGTTAAGTTGGTTGGAGTGTCACCCCAATACACTGGGGCTGTGGGTTCGGGCCCTGTCAGGGCACATACAAGAATCAGCCAGTGAATGTATCAATAAATGGAATAATGAGTTGATATCTCTCTCTCCCCCTTTCTCCCCCTCCCCCTTCTCTGTCTCTCTCTAAACAAAAAAGAAATTAATAAATTTTAAAATACTAATAACATCACAAACCAACAAAAACATGGCAAAACTGACATTTTTTAATTGATTGATTTACATGATCAAAAACTGAGAGACACCTGGGCTAGCTGACGATGTGTCCCAGATATGAGAACTGGAGAAACACCGAACGTTGCAGCTGGAGCCCGAAAGCCCTGGGAAATGCTCGTTCTTTCACAGATGAGCGCTCTCAGCAAACTGCGGGAAACAGGTCCCCTCCTGGCCCCCGACCACTTCAGATCCCATTCTCCTATGTGTTACAATGCTGCTAGTGGGCTGGTGTTTTAGGAACAATTCCAGTTTCCTTTCCCCCGCGCCACCCCCCCCAGCCCTGTGTTTAAGCATAGACTCTTGAAAATACTCTGGTCATGAAAACAGAAGGTTGCCTGTATCAGTAAATAGACAATTGAATGAAGATAGGAAAGATTTCTTAAATAAATAAAATCAGGTCTAGTTAGTGAACCAGTGAAACTCCGAGTATGTTTCCTGGGCAGTCTGCCGGCCAGTCTGGGGCTGCTTTGTGAGTGATGCCACCAAGGTAAGGCTCATCTTTGCCTTAGCTACAAGCCCTGTCCTTATCTCTGAAATCAGGGTCAGGAAGAAAAGCAAATAGTGAGTGAACACTAGGAGCCAGGAGGCTTCGTGAGGGCCTCACACAAGCTGCTGAGAGGTAGCTCCTTGGTCTGTGGTGGAGCTGAGTGCTGTTGGCTCTACCTAGAACTTGAAAATAAGTCCTAGCCCTGGCCAGGTAATTCAGTTGGTTAGAGTGTCATCCAGATATACCAAGGTTGCAGGTTCGATTCCCTGTCAGGGCCCGTACAAGAATCAAGCATGGGTACATAAATGAATGGAATGACAAGTCTATGTTTCTCCCCCCCACCTTCCTCTCTCTAAAATCAATAAATTAAAAAAAAATTAAAGTAAGTACCAAACAGTGGGAGAAAGGATACACATTGCTTCCTCAGGGATGGGAGTTTTAAGAACTTTGGCTTGGACCAAATCTAGAAACAGACTGAAGTAGACATGAAGCACTTGGACTAAGGAAGAGTTGGGTGTGCTTGACTAGACTAAAGGATTTAGGTCCAGGAGGGCTCCGACATGCACTTCTTTGGAGAAAGCTGGCTTCAGCTGCCTTGCTGAGCAAACACCCATGCCTTTGCTTGTGTGTGCTGTTTTTACTGGGTTATCCACTGTGAGGTGGAGGGTGGTTCTCAGCTTTCCTACTCTGGGCCTGAGATTATGCTGTGGACATCCTTGTCCTGAAGGCAGCTGAGGAGAAAATGAGCCGGAACTTTTGCTGGGATGGTAGCCTCCAAGGAGAGCCTTTCCTGAATCAGCCCTAAAGAGCCCGCTGGTCTCCCTTACCAGCCACATCTTCCGACCCTGACCTTGGAATAGCCTGACCTTGGAATAGCGTACCTTCCCTACTCTTTCTGTAGCTGTCCATTTTCTGGACAATGATGCCACCTACTGGAAACTTGTGATAACAGCATTTAAGTGAGGGTGTCTACATTTTCAAATGTAACACGTTTTCCTGCTTTGTACTTGATTCTACCACTCATTCATTGCCACTTGCCTCCTCCAGATGAGGCCAAAATCAACAGCACATAGGCAGTCAGGATTTCATAATACTATTAAGTATTTTTAAATGGATATACATGTATCTAAAATCATTACATTGTACACTTTCAATATATTATAGTTTTATTTGTCAGTCATACCTCAGTAAAGCTGAAAAGTCTTTTAATTAAAAAATGTGGCTATAAGTGATATAAATAAATGTAAATAGAAAAACATGCACAAAATGTCTAACTGAACGGAGGCACACCAAAATGCTAATAGTGACTGGATAAGGCTGGGGTGATTGCAGTTTCTAATTCTTTATAACATAGTTTCTATTTATTTCTTAGAAAATTTGTGTTTGTCATAAGTATACATTTTAAATAGATAATAGCTAAAAGTTGGGAAATACAGAAAGGGAGACAAAACAAAATCACCCATAGTTCCACCACTCAAACATAACTACTGTTTATATTTTGTATTTAGGTGTTCTTCTGTTTAGTCTTTTTTATCATGGAGGGTTTTTTGTTGTTGTTTATTTGTTTGTTTAGTTATAGACATTCTATAATTCTGAGCCATCTGTAGGGAGCCGTAGGAAGTTGTTCAACACCAGGTACTTGCAGGGCCCAGCCAGGAGCCAGCGCCACCTAGTGGCTGTGGTTCAGAAGGTCTGAACTCTCAGCCTCACATCTGCAGGTCTGGGAGCCAGGAGCCTTGGGCTCCGGACCTTGCTCCAGGACTTGGCCTCCCATCTCTGCCTAACATACTGAACGGACTACGACTACTGCCAGCACAGAGATGCCTAGAAGATGTACAGACTGGAGTTTGCATTGTGAGCACCAAATGGGCACCATATGAAAGGGAAAAAGAGCTTCTGGAATCTAAGAAATGGAAAGGCCGAGCTTAAGACAGCAGTTCGGAGTTCAAACCCTTCAGCTGCCTCCATATCACCATCCTTTTTACAAATCTCTTTGTTAACAGACAAACAAAAAAAGTATGTCTATCCTTTCTCTCTGACCAAGATGTTTTGATCAGGTTCTTGGGGAGGCCGATAATACAGGGAAAATGGTGATGTGAATCCAGTTCTGCCACTCACCGGCTCTGTGTCCTGGGCTAAGTCACTTGATCTTTCCGAGCTCAGTTTCTTCATCCTCAGATGTCAATAATCATAGCTCCTTTGGTAGGTTATAGTGAGGACCAGACATTACACCTCGCTCTGTGCTTGTAGTGCAGGATAAATTACAGCTGTTTTTATAAGATCCTATTATTAAGTTAGATTACTTCAAAGCATTTTAAAAGTTGATTCAGTTTACTGAATCTAGGACATGCAGGTTTTTCCCATTTTTAGCATTTCTGAAATCGGGATATGTCCATGATATGCCAGGGTTTTTCCCTTAGTAGTTACATAAATAATGGTACATACCCCTTCTGTTCGCCGACATTTCAAATGAAACAATGGGGTGATTCGGTCAGCAGAGTGGGGTGTGACTGGACGTGCCCTGGGGTTGTGTCTGTGCGGCCTGGAAGTGACAGCCGGCTGGTTATGTGAGGTCTCACAGGGGGCTGTTTTGAAGAGGGTGCATTGGAGGGTGGGTAATGCCTCCTCTGCGGCTGTCCCTCAGGGGCTGTAGGAGGATTGAGGGGGTGTCGCCTGGAGAATCCCTGGCACAAATTCAACACGGTAAATAACTGCTGATTTTACTCTCCATCTCCTTGGCAACTGTCCCTAGTCTCTTTCTCTCCGTCTTTCAGTCGAATAAAGTTCCTGTTGTTCAGCACCCTCATCACATGCACCCGTTGACACCCCTCATCACCTACAGCAACGACCACTTTTCCCCCGGCTCCCCTCCCACACACCTCTCCCCAGAGATTGATCCAAAGACAGGTGAGTCTGTGGCTGCGGGGGTTGGCCCCTTGCGGAGCTCCAAGCGGGGAGGCAGGGGGCGGGGCTGCTCTCCACTAACTTTAGCCACTTCAGTTCTTTTCATCTGCACCTTCTGCTACACCCCAGGGTTATTGTCAGGGTGAAAGGGAATTAAGCGAGATGGGTCCTGGCTTCAGTGACCTTTTGGGGTTTCTCAGTCTCTGTTTCTTTTACTTTAGAATTTCTTAACACTTTGGGAGTGAAGCAAGCTGGCAGGGGGGAAAAATGTCTTTTTTTATTCTCCTTGAAGTCTAGCACACTGCAGGTGGTACCTCCCTAAACCGAGACCTTTACTCTAACCTGCACATTTCAAGTAATCGGGCCTAGCCAGGCTGTAAAGCAGCAAGGCTGACTTGGCTTCTTTTTAACTTGTTCTCACCAGACCCGTCTGTCCCTGGGAGCCGTAGTCTTCATGAAATTCCTGCAGAGTTACCATGGATCAAAGTATTTTGGGGGCCCTTCTTTAGAGAAACAGTTACTACAACTTACAGATAATAAGGAGGACAAATGTGGACTTGGAATCCAAAGTTTGTTTCTCCAGAGATGAGGCAGGTTTCCTAGAGAAGTAGTGAACTAATGACTCTGGGGACAGCTTGGGTCTGTCAGTGCAGAACTTCCTGTCCCTCTCTTGGATCCTAACTCCCATATAAGCAGCTGGGAGTTAATGCTGCCCATGGGACCCATGTAGCCAGAGAGACTGCATTAGTCCAGCCTTCCTGAACATGTCCTTGACCAGCTGGCCAGCGGAGCTAGGGAGGTGGCAGGGCACCGGTGGCAAAAGAAAGGGTCTTCCAGGCTCCAGAACACCTGGGCGGGGACGCAAGACATGGAACCTCCCAGATGATGTTATTTTAAAGTGCTCCGGCAGGGCCAGGGAGCAGTCTGACACATCTCTCTTTGGAAGCAGGAATCCCCAGGCCCCCTCACCCGTCTGAGCTGTCTCCATATTACCCACTGTCTCCCGGAGCTGTCGGACAAATCCCCCACCCTCTCGGCTGGCTCGTCCCACAGTAAGGAAACTTGGAGCCTTTCTCACCCTCGTTCCTTCCTTCTGCTCAGTCCTGCTTTCTCCAGCTGCCCTTGGGGTCTGTATACAGCTGCCCCACCCACCCAGGTTCCTCCCAATCCTTACCTCCCACTTCCTGCCATTATTTCTCGTCCTTTCTCCCCAACCCCTCTCCTTCTCTGTCCTGAACACTCCCCTTTTGCCCAATATGCTGACCAGATTTCCTTGCTCCTAACCCCTGCAGGCAAGGACAGCCCATGTACTCCCTTCCTCCTGGTGGCTTCCGGCACCCCTACCCTGCCCTCGCCATGAACGCCTCAATGTCCAGGTGAGTCCAGGGACGGGCTGTGAACATAGAGGGGCAGTGCAGGGAATGGTTGTCCGCTAGTGTCCTTGCCACTTCTGACCATTACACAGCCTTCTCCTGGCAGCAAACAAGGAGGCCCAGACTCACTTTTTCTCCCACCTCCCTGGTGGGAAGGATTCTCATGCCCACAGGGCCACTCTTTACTGATCTCTCCAAGAGAAGAATATCGAGGCCCTGGCACTCAACCCTCTGGTCACATGTCCCCACATGCTGGGCTTTGTGACCCTGAAGCTTTTTTTTTCCTACCTAGTTCCTGATGAGTCTGGTCTGGACACACTCTGAGAACCACTTCTTAGGGCTTCTGTAGTTTTCCCAGAACCCACCCCCAGACCCCATGGTATTATATCTGGCCTGCTTTACTTGCTTGCACTACCTTCCTTGCCTTTGAGTTTGGAAGCTCCGTGGATCTCCATATTTCTGGTGCATCCCTTTTGTAGCCTGATTCATGGAGATGATCATATTACCCACTTTTCATTGAAGTAAAACAGATAAACATAATAGTATATACATACATCTTAGGTATAAAACTCATTGGATTTTTACAATTGTACACACACACGTATAGACCAAAAACAGGGAGAGTCTGTGGAAAGTCCACTGAAGCTCTTTCGAGTGAAGACACTGAAGCCAGAGACTGGGAGATTGATTTTCCTGAAATGATGTCAGGGGAGGGGGAGTAGAAGGGGACTTCTGCCACAGGGGCCAGGTCTACCTGACAACGGCACCTTTAATGACAAAGGAAGTGCAACCCACATGAGCCCTTATTTTCCCATTGTGTACCCTGGTCTCTGACCCGAGACACCTTCTTTTCTGTTTCTCATCCTCCTCGCTTCCAGCACCAAAAATAGGAACCCTGTAGGGGAGGGGGAGGCTTGTTGGGTGCTTCCCAGACCTGGTTCTGTCCAGCAAGGTCAATGAATGGCCGTCTGTCCCTCAAACTCGGCCTTCGCAGAGGTATTTATGTGCCTCTGCACTGAAGGCAGGGAGCCACCCACGTCCTCTGCTGAGTGACAAGCTTTCAGCCCGAATCCCTCTTTTGTCCTTTCAACCTGTTGCACAGCCTGGTTTCCAGTCGGTTCTCCCCTCACATGGTGGCTCCGGCCCATCCTGGTCTGCCCACCTCAGGGATTCCCCACCCCGCCATCGTCTCCCCCATCGTCAAGCAGGAGCCGGCACCCCCCAGCCTGAGCCCAGCCGTGAGCGCGTGAGTAGCCAGGGGTCTGGGCTGGGGTGGCCAGTCTCTGGGCGACGGTTGCTATTTATTTTTCTCTCCTAGTGGCATTTAGAGGGTAGCCCTGCAGCCTCCCTTGGCCAAATCCTCTCCCCTGGGAACGGTCCCCCTTGACTCTCTGAGAACATTGCACACCTTTTCTCACATTAAAAAAAGTCTTATAGTCAGGATTAAGCTGCAAGAGAATCAGAGAAAGCTTTTAGCTCCCCCACCCCCAAAGGAGTTTTCCCGCCATCACATGGCTGACCTGTGGCAGAGCTGAGACAAGCACCAGGCTGTGAAGGGCAGAGAAGCCAGTTGGTGCCTCCTGGCCCAGGAGAGCCCCACCCCTGCATCTGCCAAAGATCCTGCCCACTTCTCTCCATCTCCATCGCCAGTGTATCCCAGCTGTCTCCACCACCCTCTGCTCCTTCATCACGAAATTTTCATAGAATGTAGCCTGGGTGATCCAGATACTTGGAACTACTACTAGTGGGAGATGCTCAGGTGCTGAGAGCAGCCACTTGAATTAGCATTAAGCAGCTCATCTCCCCTCCTCAGAGGGGTGGGCTCTTAGCTGCACAGAGAGGTGGGGACTGTGGGGTTGGATGGCAGCTGACACATGCTAACCTATTCCCAGGAAATCACCGGTCACGGTGAAAAAGGAGGAAGAGAAGAAACCCCACGTGAAGAAGCCTCTTAATGCCTTCATGTTGTATATGAAGGAGATGAGGGCCAAGGTGGTGGCTGAGTGCACCCTGAAGGAAAGCGCAGCCATTAACCAAATCCTGGGAAGAAAGGTAAGGTCTGCGCTCACCCTCCAGGCGGTGTGGGCCTCGTCCCCTGCATTCATTGCTCCCTGCCCCCTCTGGCCCTCTCTCCCACAGTGGCACAACCTGTCCCGAGAAGAGCAGGCCAAGTACTACGAACTGGCCCGGAAGGAGCGGCAGCTTCACTCCCAGCTCTACCCCACCTGGTCAGCCCGGGACAACTACGTACGTGCCCACCGAGACCCCAGGAGCGGCACAGGCACGAGGAAGGGGGAGAGGGAAATCGGCAATGTGGACGGAGGACTCTTAAGGCCAGGGAGAAGCCCGTGTTTCTGTAGAAATACAGAAGGCATTTCAGTTCTTAGGAGATCAACAAGGACATGGTTTTGATGTCCTGACAACAGACTTAAATTGGTGCCCCTTCCATTGGCCTGGACCCATCCTTCAACTCCCTGCTTCAGGGAGCAGTGTGAGCCGTGAGCTAGGTCCGGTGGTAGAACGTAGTTTGGGGCTCAGAGACCCGTGCATGCACCTCAGCCAGCATGTCTGATAATTCCCTGAAACTAGGCAGGTTTTTGTATGTATGTTCTTACTTGCTTTTTTCTGGTAAGAGGGTTTGTAACTGTATTAGACTTTTCAGTGGGACCTAGGACACCTTAAGAAAAGATCAAGAACCACCATGCTAGGGAGAGAGATGGAAAAGCAAGCCTGAAGTGCAGTGAGAGGCGAGGCCCTCCAAAGACCAGGACGCCGACTTAGAGAGGAAGGATCAAATGGGGCAGGGAGGGCGGCACCCCTGGGCGGGGTGGCGCAGGGCCTGTCTGATCTGATGGCTCCCCACTTCCTGTCTGGACAGCACCCTGAAAAGCCAATTGCTCTGTCTCAGGGACCTCTTCCTTTGGCCATATTTTTTAGGGTAAGAAAAAGAAGAGGAAGAGAGAAAAGCAGCTGTCACAGACACAGTCCCAGCAGCAAGTCCAAGAGGCAGAGGGTGAGTCTTGAGGAGGTCACAGCCTCTTTTCTTTGCCTTCCGCTGTCACAGCTGCCCCCACCTGCACTTTACACCACGTCTTTGACGGGTGCGATGACAGTGCTGGATTCCAACAGCTGCCATTTACCATTTTTCAGGGCCTCTGCCCCATGTATGTTCAAGTGAGTGTTACTATTAACCACCTTTTCAGAGACGACCAATTAAGAGGCTCAGAGAAGTTAAGGAATTTTCCCAGTCACTGTGCTGGCTAAATGGTGGGGGCAGGATTGGGTCCCAAGTACTTTCTCACTTTGAAGCTTAGGAGCTTTTGCATTCACTTCAGTTGCATCTCAGTGGAAGGGTTAGTTTGTACAATCAATGCATGAAGTAAAAACTGAATGTAGTTGAAATTCCCCTGGGAAGGCAGCACCGTAGATACTGACATACCACCTGTCAGCGAGCCCAACAGGATCAGCATTGCCTCCAGTGGTTTTGGGTGGTCGAACACCAGATAGTTTGCTTCAGTTTGGGGGCCACTTTGTGCCAAAAATATGTACACCAGAATCGCACCCAGTGCAGAGGTGTCCCCGAGGTGACAAGCATTTAGGTCACGCCTCCATCTCATGCTCACTCCAGGGCAAGTGTGAAGCTGCTGCTGCCTTCTAAAGTGCTCTGGCTCCTCGTTTCTTTCTTTCTTGCTTGCTTGCTTGCTTGCTTGCTTTCTTTCTTTCTCTACATAATTTGTGTACTCGTCTACATAGGAGCACACATAAATAGTGTATATGATGTAAAATCCACTGTACAGCATGCTGCTTAGCAGGTGCTACACCATCTCTGATAGTACCATAAACTAAAGATTTTTAAAGCAAACTGAGTGGAGCTACATCCTCAAAAGGATGAGATTTAGGCAAGGAAGGTGATGAGCTGTCTTCCTTCCTGTCAGACACTGAATCATTCTTGGTGACTTTGGCATTGTCCCTTCTCTACACTCTCGGCATCCTTGAATGCAACTTTCTAGTCCTGAAAGCCTTGGACGTAATTTCAGGTCCTCACTTTCCTCCCTGGAAGGATTCTTTTGTTTCCAGAGAAGATGTGTACAGCCAGGCTTCTTCTGCAGCCTCCGCCTCACCTGAGCTACTAGCTGCTCACTTTCTCTTGGTTTTTTCCCCCTAGGTACTCTGGCCTCCAAAAGCAAGAAGCCGTGTGTTCAGTACCTGCCCCCTGAGAAGCCCTGTGACAGCCCTGCCTCTTCCCATGGCAGCATGCTGGACTCCCCGGCTACCCCCTCCGCAGCCTTGGCCTCACCAGCTGCCCCTGCTGCGACCCACTCAGAGCAAGCCCAGCCTCTCTCCCTCACCACCAAGCCAGAGACCCGGGCCCAGCTGGCTCTCCATTCGGCTGCCTTCCTGTCCGCTAAGGCTGCAGCCACATCCTCTGCCCAGATGGGCAACCAGCCCCCACTCCTCTCCCGGCCCCTCCCCCTGGGGTCCATGCCCACAGCTCTGCTGACTTCCCCTCCTTCCTTCCCGGCCACGCTCCATGCCCACCAGGCCCTCCCAGTGCTCCAGGCCCAGCCTCTTTCCTTGGTCACCAAGTCTGCTCACTAAGCTGCCCTGTGACCTATGCAGGCTATCAAGTGACCCATCAAGTAGTAATGATTCAGAAGAGAAAAAAAAAAGGAAACTTTATTGGTCAATATTTGACCACTCTGGACTGTTCTGTAAAGTGACTGGTAACAACAGTACTTTACATTTTGTAGATGTAACCAGTAGCTGATTGTAAGGCTTTTTTAAAAAACAAAACAAAACCCACAAAAAAAAAATCTTTAAAAGAAAGAGAATTGAAAAGTAGTGTGTCATTCTTCCCGTACGTGCAGTGGTGGATGGACCTGGGCAAAGACCCCCTTCTCTCTACCTCTGATACTCTCCTCCCGCCTCTCCTGTCGTCCCCACTGCCCGGCGCCCACACCCGGTCTACATGGTGGCCACTGCTGCGAGTTCTAGCCTGTTGCTTCTTCATCTAGACCCCGTCCCTGGACATTAGCTTTTACCTCGCCCAAGTTTTTCTCCTTTGCTCAACTCCACTGGTTCCTGCCTTCACCTTCCTCGTCCTCTGCCCACTGTAAGGCTATCACCATGTGAGAAGACACTTTGCCTGGTTCGTCTCCACCAGCACCCCCTTTCCCCCAGTGGCCCCTAACCTCCAGCCCCCAGCTTCGATGGGGGAAAAGGTCCTCTGAAGTGGTTCTTCCCTGCATTTAAAGGGACTCAAGGTGCCTGCCACTTCCTTAGTGACGAAGTCTGTGTTCCACCCCTTTACCAGTCAAGGTCGGCCCTCCACAGTCCCAGAGCGGCGGCCAGGACCTGCTCTGGGGACTGGCTGCTGTCACCTGGGTCAGTGCTGGCACAGTCTGCCAAAGTTCTGAAGACCATCCTCCCTCCCCCATCACCTCACATGCTTCTGTGTGTATTTCTTTTTGTTTTTATGGGGTTTTTGGAGCAATTTGAACTCCCAATAAGCTGTTTATTTTCACAAAAGAAAATAAAATTGCAGTTGCAAGACCTTTCCTGAGTGTTTTAATCCCTTTGTTGAATCAAGCCCCCTTCTTCATACCACGCCCTGTGCTAGATTTTTGTGGACATGCAAAGAGGGTTAGCACTCACTGAATAGGGATATATAAGGGGCATGACGCGACTAGACGAATCCAACCCGGCAGCGAATGTGCAGTGACCGGTCAGCATCAGTAACTGAGATCTGCAGGGAGGAACACTTTTGCTTCCGTTTGCCCTAGAATCGCCAAGATGTGGGGGGCAACTTTCGTCTGCTTTGCATAGTACCTAATGCCACAATTTTTATTTAATTTTTAAAGGTTTTATTTATCTATTTTTAGAGAGGGAAGGGTAGAGAGAAAGAGAGGGAGAGAAACATCAATGTGTGGTTGCCTCTCTCACACCCCACACTTGGGGGCCTGGCCCGCAACCCAGGCATGTGCCCTGACTAGGAATCGAACCAGCAGTCCTTTGGTTTGCAGGCCCGCGCTCAGTCCACTGAGCCATACAAGCCAGGGCTAATTTTTTTGTACCAGCTCTGTTGACCTATACCTATAACACATAATTCACCCATTTAAAGTGTACACTTCAATGGTTTTTAGTATGTTCAGAGTTTTGTACCTATCATCACAGTCAATTTTAGAACATTTTTATCACCACAAAAAGAAATGCCATATATACCCTTTAGAAGTCACCCTCCATTTCTTCCAGAACTGGGCAGCCACTAACCTACTTTCTGTCTCTGGGTTTGTCTGTTGTGGACATTCTGTCTCAGTACAATAATACAGTGTGTGGTTCTTTCTCACTGACTCCTCTCGGTGTGTTTTTAAGGTTCATCCATGTTGTAGCATGTATCAGTACATTTTTTTAAGTTACGGTAAATATACATGACAAAATTTGCCATTTTAAAGGTATGATTCAGTAACATTTTATTACATTCCTAGTGTTGTGCATACATTGTGCACATTATGCACAAACTATTTCCAAAACTTTCCATCATTCCAAACAACCTCTATTCCCAGTAAGCAGCAATCCTCATTCCCCCTCCATCCAGCCCCTGATACCTCTAAACTGCTTTCTGTTGCTATGAATCTGCCTACTTTAAATAGTTCATATAATTAGAACCAAAGCATTTGTCCTTTGGGGCCTGGCTTTTATAACTTAGCATAATGTTTTCAAGGTTCATCCATGTCACACACATCAGAATTGCATTTGTTATTTTAAGCCTTGATAAAATACTTCAGTCTTTTCCTTTTTATGAGTACTTGTCAGGTTTTTAAAATTGGGGTAAAATACATACAATATACAATTCACCATCTTAACTATTCTTAAGTGGGCAATTTAGTGGTGTTAAGTACATTTACAACATTATGTATCCCTAACCACTACTGATTTCCCAAACAGAAGCTCTATACCTAGTAAGAAATAACCCCCCATTCCCTTCTCCCCTCCAGATCTTAGGAACTTTTAGGCTTTTTTGTATCTTTAGGAATTTGCCTATTCTAGGTATCTCATAAATAGATTCATACAATATTTTCCCTTTTGTATCTGGCTTATTTCACATGTTTTTACGTTTCTTCTATATTGCAGTGTGTATCAGAATTCCAGTCTTTTTATAGCTGAATAATATTCCATTGTGTGTGTACCACCTTTTGTTTATCCATTCACCTATTGATGAATATGTAAATTGTTTCCACCTTTTGGACATATATTGTGAACAGTGCTGCTAGGAATGTGCACATACAGTATGTTTATATTTGAGTCCCTGTTTTCAGCTCTTTGAGCGTGTATACCCCCAAGTGGAATTGCTGAGTTACACGGTAATTCTACTTAATTTCTTTGAGGAATTGCCAGACGTTTCCATAGAGGCTGCAGTATTTTATATTCCAGCCAACAATGTGTGGGGTACCAATTTCTCTACATTCTTACTAGAACATTATTTCCTGTTTTTTAATTATTATTATTATTATTATTATTATTTATTATAGCCATCCTACTAGGTGTGAAGTGTATCTCCTTGTGACCTTTTTTTTTTTTTAGAAAGAGAGGAATGGGGAGAGAAAGAGAAACATCGATTTGTTGTTCCATTTACTTACGCATTCATTAGTTGATTCTTATGTGTGCTGTAACCAGCTGAGCTGTCCGGCCAGGCTCTGTGATTTTTTTTTACAATTTTAATTATTTATTCTTAAAAAGGGTAAGGAATAGAGAAAGAGAGAAACAGCAATGCAAGAGAGAAACATCAATGGGTTGCCCCTCCTACGCTCCCCAAATGGGACCGAACCCACAACCCAGCCATGTGCTATGAACCAGCCAACTTTCACTTTGTGGAAAGAAGCCCAGCCAGTGGAGTCACATGTGATTTTGATTCACATTTACCTAATATTCATGATGTAAAGCATCTAGTCATATGCTTATTAGCCAATTATTCTGACACCATTTATTGAAAAGACTATTCTCTCCCCCATTGAACTATTCTGCACCCTTGTCAAAAATCAACTGATCATAAATGTATAGAGGCTTATTTCTGGTCTCTCAATTCTATTCCATTCATCTGTATGTCTCTTCTTTTAATATTTTACTTATTTTTAGAGAGAGGGGAAGGGAGGGAGAAAGAGGAGAGAAACAGCAATGTGTGGTTGCCCCTCATGTGCCCCCCACCAGGGACCTGGCCCACACCCCAGGCTTGTGCCCTGACTGGGAATTGAACCGGTGACCTTTTGCTCACAGACCAGCACTCAATTCACTGAACCACACCAGCCAGGGTCATCTATATGTCTTTAAGCCAGAACCACAGTATCCTAATTACTGTAGCTTTGTAGTTTTAAAATTGGGAAGAGTGAGTCCTCTAACTTTGTTCTTTTTCAAGCCTGTTTAAGTATCCTGAGTCTCTTGCATTTTGTCTGGATTTTAGGATCAGCCTGTCAATTTCTGCAAAGAAGCCAGCTGGGAATTTAATAGGGATTGTGTTGGTAGCTCAATTTGGGAGCATAGCCATCTTAACAAAATTGGGTCTTCCAATCCATGAATAGTCTTTTTGTCTATTTAGGTCTTCTTCATTTTCTTTCAATAATGTTTTATAGTTTTCAGAGTATCAGTTTTGCATTTCTTTTGAAAAAATTATGCATAAGGACTTTATTCTTTTTGATGCTGTTGTAATTATTTTTTTCTTTTTGTTTTTTAATCCTCACCCAAAGGCATTTTTTTTTCATTGCTTTTAGTGAGGGAAAGAGAGAGGAAGAGAAACACTGATGAGAGAGAAAGAGAAACATTGATGTGAGCCAGAAACATTGATTGGTTGCCTTCTCATATGTGCCCCAACTGGGGATCAAACCCACAACCTGGCATGTGCCCTGGCCAGAAATCGAACCCATGACCTTTTGGTCTATAGGACAATGCTCCAACCAGCTGAGCCACACCAGCCAGGGCTGTCATTATTTCTTTAAAATTCCAGTTTTAGATATCCATTGCAAGTGTATAGAAATACCATTGGTTTTATATTGATCTCACATCTTACAACCTTGCTAAAGTTGATCTAATAAATTTTTAGAAAATGCTCAGGATTTTCTTAACACAGGATCATGCCATCTGCAAATAGAGATAGTTTTACTTCTTCCCTTCAATCTGGATGCCTTTATTTCATTTTCTTGCCTTAGTGTCCTCAGTACTTCCAGTACAAAAGTGAATAGAAGTGGTAAGAGCAGACATCACAGTCTGTTCCTTATCTTAGGGAGAAAGCATCCAATCTCTGGCCATTAAGTATAATGTTAGTTGTGAGATTTTTGTACCTGCCTTCTTTCAGCTTGAGGAAGTTCCCTTTTCCTAGTTTGTTGAGTGTTTTTACCATGCAGGGGTGCAAGGAAATTTTAATATTTATTCAAGTTACCTCCTACTACTCCCTTAAACCAAAATTGGTATGAGTTAGGAGTTAGTGCTAAAATGTGCCTTCTCTACTCCTATCCCAGGTAAAAGCACTGCCTGGAGAAAAACCACACACGTGAAAGAGGTGCCACCATAGATCCAGGGTGCCAAACAGCCAGGCCTTCGATATTCAGTTATTATCAGTTACTACACTCGTCCTTTGTCATGTCCCTCTCCTGACTCTCTAAACAACTCTTCTCTCAGGCCCTCGATTTAATTCCCACTTCCTCACTCTCAAAGACTGCCTTGCCTCTTAGAATATCAACAAAATTGAGGCCACACTACCCAGTCTTCTCTCGATACTCCAATTTGCTTCAATCCATCCTTCCTCTGCCAGAGCCCAGGGCCACCCACTTCCCAACCTGTAATCCGCTTTCTATGGGATGAAAAATTAAAGATGCCACAAGGAATAGAAATCATAACACACATTGAAATAGAGGCTCACACTTGTCAAAAGCAGATAAATGGTAACACATATTTTGCAACATAACATGGACTTTTGTGGATCACCAGTGCCGTCACCAAGAACAGCTTTTCCTGAGACACAGGTGAAAAGACACTTGTCTTTCAGGAGTGTCTATCAGGAGGCTGGAGGGGGTGGCCATGGGCAATACCCTCTGTTGCAGAACAAACAGTAGAAGAGCACTGATGGTGTGGTGAGAATGTATGGGAAAAGTTACCACGAAGGAACAAAGCATTTACACTCTGGAGATACTCTTGCATGGACCAGCACACCAAATGTTTGCAGAAGCATTAAGAGAGCAAAATCAGCCTGGGCTGATGTGGCTCTGGATTCCTGCAATTGAAGGGTTGTGGGTTCGATTCCAGCTTAGGGCACATGCCTGGGTTGCATGCTGGCCCCCAGTTGGGCGGGTGTGTTAGGCGATGGATTGATGTTTCTCATGCACATTGATCTTTCTCTCCCTCTTTCTTTCTTCCCTTCCCCTCTCTCTAAAAATATATAAATAAAATCTAAAACAGAGAGAGAGAAAGCAAATTCTAAAAACAAACCAAATGTTCACTGAAAGGGAAATATAATAAATTGAGGTGTATTTTGATACAGCGTTGGGACTGAGTGACTGTAACAACAATGTTGCTTCATAAATGAAACCACAATAGGATATAGAGTCTAACACCACTTATATAAAGTTTAAAAACAATAAAAAGAAAAGATTATTTCAGAAGATAAATGATGTGGCTAGTTGTAGCACCAAAGCTACAAATAAACTTGTAAGAATTGTACCTGTGGTTTTATAACTTATTTTTTTTTCAGTTAATAAGTTATGTGCAGCAAGATGCCTATTCAGAAAAGATACAAAATTTTCATGATAATAGCTCTGGATTACAGGACATTTTTATTTTATAACTTTGGTTTATCTTTATTTTTAATTTTTTAAAAAATATTTTATTTGCCCTGGCTGGTATGACTCAGTGGATAGAGTGCTGGACTGCAAAGCAAAGGGTTGCCAGTTGGGTTCCCAGTCAGGGCACATGCCTGGGTTGTGGGCAGTTCCCCAGTACCGGACGAGCGAGAGGCAACCACACACTGCTGTTTCTCTCCTTCTCTTTCCCCCTCCCTTCCCCTCTCTCTAAAAATAAATAAAATCTTTTAAAAATATATTTTATTTATTGGCCCTGGCTGGTGTAGCTCAGTGGATTGAGCACATGCCTGCAAACCAAAGCATCACTGGTTTGATTCCCAGTTACGGCACATGCCTGGGTTGCGGGCCAGGTCCATGTTTCTCTCCTTCTCTTTCTTTCTTCCTACCCTCTCTCTAAAAAATAAATTAATTTAAAAAGTATTTTATTTATTTTTTTTTAGAGAGTGGAAGGGAGGGAGAAAGACAGGGATAGAAACATCGATGTGTGGTTGCCTCTCATGCGCCCCCAACTGGGGACCTGGCCTGCGATCCAGGCATGTGCCCTGACTGGGAATCAAAGTGGCAATCCTTTGGTTCACAGACCAGCACAATTCCCTCAGGCACACCAGCTAGGGGTATTTTTAACTTTTGTATAATGACTATAATAATAATTTTTAGGAGCTTTAATTACATGCTACTGTGTTAAGTACTCTATATGAATTAGCCAATTCTCAACACTTTTATTCCCATTTCATAATGAAGAAATTGACTTAAAGCATTTAAGTAAATTGCCCAAAGTCATATGAATTACTTGTCCAATAAATATTAAAGAGTAACGGGGACTATTTTTGTCCTACCAAATTGGCAGGTTAAAAATACTCACTGCTTCCCTGGCTGGTTCAATTCCCAGTCAGGACACATGCCCGGGTTGTGGGCCAGGTCCCCATTTGGGGTCATGTGAAAGGCAACCACACATTGATGTATCTCTCCCTCTCTTTCTCCCCCACTTCCTATCTAAAAATAAATAAATAAAATCTTTAAAAAAACTCACTGCTATCAAAGGTTGAGTAAGATAATAGCATGACTTTAAGCAAGTTGCTTAATATTTTTGAGGGCCTGTCTCATCTTAAAATGCACCTAACCTGTACAGTAACTGATAAGAAATAACTGTTACTGACTTCCGGCCAAGATGGAGGCGTAGGTAGACACACTGTGCCTCCTCGCACAACCAAGATAGGGATAACAACAATTTAGAAACAGAATAACAACCAGAACTGACAGAAAATTGAACTGTATGGAAGTCAGACACCCAAGGAGTTAAAATAGACACGTTCATCCAGACGGGTAGGAGGGGCGGAGTCGGGCAGTCGGGCCTGGGTCAAGACCAGATGCATAAGGCAACTGGGGTGCGCAAGGCAACCAGGGTGCATAAGATCACAGCGGGCAGACCCTGGGCACGCAAGCAGCGGCTGGCAGACCCTGGCCGAGGGGTGGCAACCAGCAGACCCAGTGAGGCGGTGATTGTGCAGCAAGGCACTGCATGCAACTCAGGGTCCCAGCACTGGGAAATAGAGCCTCAGGCCACTGATAGAAAACACCTGTGGGGGTTGAGGCACAGCGGGAGAGTCCCAGCCTCACAGGAGATGTCATTGGAAAGACCCATGGGGTGCACGAGCCCACCCACACAGGAATTGGCACCAGAGGGGCCCAGTTTGCCTAGGGGAAACGGTGGAAGGGTCTGAGGTCCTACAGAGAGTGGAGCAAGCGCCATTGTTCCTTCTCGGACCCTGCCCCCCACATACAGCCTCACAACCAGTGACTGGGATGCCCCGCCCTGGTGAACACCTAAGGCTCTGCCCCTCATACGTAACAGGTGCAACCAGAAAAAAAAAAAAGAGAGAGAGAGATGGCTCAAATAGAAGAACAATTGAAAGCCCCAGAACCCCTCCTCTTAAGTGACCAAGAGATAGCCA
>CM052543.1:91506128-91554302 GCA_028533065.1 Trachops cirrhosus | reverse complement strand
GACTTATCTAAGAAAAAGAAGATAAAAAACATGAACAGTAAAATGACAGCAAACTCACAATTATTAACAACCACACCTAAAACAAAAACAAAAACCAACTAAGCAAACAGCTAGAACAGGAACAGAACCACAGAAATAGAGATCACATGGAGGGTTAGCAACAGGGGAGTGGGAGGAGGAGAGAGAGGGAAAAGGTACAGAGAATAAGTAGCATAGATTAGAAAATAGACAGGGGGAGGGCAAGAATAGTATGGGAAATGTAGAAGCTAAAGAACTTATGACACATGGACATGAACTAAAGGGATTGTGGGTGGGAGAGGGTGTTCAGGGTGGAGGGGAATGAAGGGGGGTAATGGGACAACTGTAATAGCATAATCAATAAAATATATTAAAAAATAACTTACTAACAGTGAAACACTGAAAATAATCCATATATCCAATAATAAGGGAACTGTCACAAAAATTATGATCAATTCATAAATCACTTTTTAAAAAGATTTGACTTATTTTTAGAAAGAGGTGAAAGGAGGGAGAAAGAGAGGGAGGGAAACATCCATGTGAGTGAGAAGTTGCCTCTTGCACAGACCCTAACCTGGACCTAACCCAGGCATTTGCCCTGACTGGGAATCAAACCTTTGACATTTCACTTTGTGGGACAACGCCCAACCACCTGAGTCACCCCAGTCAGGGCATAAAACACTTTGTATGAAATTATTAACAATCATGTTTTTTGAACACTATTTAATTAGTTGGGAAAACCGTTCCTATATTGACTTTTGAACTCCATGTTCACACTTGCATCTCCCTTTGACTCTCACACCGGAAGCAAATTCCTTTTCTGTGCCCCACCCCCATCAAATCTGGTTTTCCACACCAGTGATTTTCAACCAGTGTGCCACAAAAATTTTTAAAACGTGCCATACCTGATTATTTAGTCAATGGCACTGACCTTTTTTCCCTTAGATGGTCAAATAAAAAAAATGACAACAGCCAACACAACAATAGACTTCCTGTATGAATGCATGGAAATTATACCTATTTTGTGTTGGATCAGCAAACAATATATTTTTTTGGTGTGCTGCAGAATTTTAGTGATTAGTTTTTGTGTGCCATCAGATGAAAAAGGTTGAAGGTTGCTGCTCCACACCTTTGTCACCATCACCCCCCCATATACAATCCATGTCCAAGGCCTATTGGTATTACCTCCCAACTTTATCTTAAGTCCCACCTCTTCCCTCCTCTCGCTGTCCCTATGCTAATCCTACAGTCTCCTAACCAAATAACTCCTAAATCCACTCTTCTCTCCCCATCCCAAGAGTAGATTCTTCACCCTACAACCAGATTAATCCTCAAAAATTTCCAACTTGGATTATATCTTTTCTCTATTTAAACCTCTTTGATGACTTCTCATTACTATTAAGATAAAACATATAAAACCCCAGGTATGGCTCACAAACTGCAGAATTTGGACCCTTCTTTACTGTCCTGCCCAGTAACGTGGACACGAGGTCAGGCTTAACAGTTTGCCTTTCCTTTCCCTGCACGTGCACCTGTGAAACCACCATCCTTTAATGTTAGTCACATACTTATGGGACTTGGAGAGAATTTTCTTTTAGATACAGATTTGTTTACCAATTCACTTCCTGTGGCCAAAGCAATCACGGTTCTCAAATAATTTGGTAAAGATTTTGCCCTTTTCTCTGATCTTTATTCTCTCCTCAGTAATCAGGAGTGTGCGGAAGAGATTTTCTTACAACAGAGAAACATTGAGAAGCATATTAAAGAGTTTTTAAATAACAAAATAAAGTACTTACTCCTGAAAGCTGTATTTATGCCGTGAACGGTCTCTTCAGAATTTCAACTACCTAGAACTGCTTGCAACATCACGCAAATATTGTACTCAACAGGCTACAGGGGAGTGTTATTGCCCCTGGCAGCTGTAGCCCTTTTTGGTTGGGGTTACATTTCAGTCGGAGTTAACGGGCATATTTTGTGATGCCCTGTTGTGTTTGTTAGGTCAGGGTCACTCAAGAAGCCAGATGGATGCAGCGAGCCAAGGAGCAGGGTTTATTAGTGGGGAATAAGAGGGGAAGTGGAGCCAACCAAGGGAGGTTAAGACTCTCTCAGTTGTTCTTAGGGCAGGGTTTTTAAGCACAAAAACCCATAAAGGGTAATTGGTTGGGGTGTCAGAGTCTAATTGGCTAGAGTTGGTTGCTCAGTGCCACTTCTGCTGACCATACATCTTGTCAGCCATGGGTTAAAGCTGCATCCTGTTATGCCAGCTAGGTGGACCCCAGACCCCAATCTTAGCCGGGCATCTGTTTGTCCTGGGTAGGGTCTGCAGGCCATTTCCCAGGCCGGCAGTTTCTCATGGTACAGTTTCCCATGGTGATTTTCCATTCCTTCTAGGCCTGCCTAGGTCTGTCAGTGTTCCATAAAGACATATGCTCTGGGCAACTCACAGATCACTCACTTCTTAATCAGGGTTCCCTGCTGTCATTCTCCTTGTTTTCTGTTGTCTGACAGTCCTACCCTCATCTTAAGACTTACACAAAAATAGCAGGTTCCCACCTGCCTCCAGGCCTTTGCACATCCTGCACACTCAGCCAGGAAAGCTCATCCTCCTCCTCCTTTCAATCTCTCCTGGGAAATACATACACTCTTTGGTCCTCAGTTCAAAGGTCCTTCCTCAACAGAGTTCAAGCTTCTGTATTTTTTTCTTTGAACACACATATTTGTATAAATAGTTGTTTAATATTTATGAGTCCCACTAGATTACATGTTCCATTAAGTTAAAGCCTATCATTGTTTATTTTTTTTATTTTTTCATTTTTTTAAGAGAGAGAGGAAGAGAAGGAGAAAGGGAGGGAGAAAAACATCAATGTGTGGTTGCCTCTCATGCGCCCCTACTAGGGACCTGGCCTACAACCCAGTCATGTGCCCTGACTGGGAATTGAACCGGTGACCCTTTGGTTCGCAGCCGGCACTTAATCCACTGAGCTGCACCAGCCAGGGCTATTTATTTTTTTTTTAAAGATTTTATTTATTGACTTTTGGAGAAAGGGAGGGAGAAAGAGTGGGAGAGGAACATCAATGTGTGATTGCCTCTCTTGTATTCCCAAATGGGGACCTGGCCCCACAATCCTGGCGTGTGCCCTGACTTGGAATCAAACCAGCGACCCTTTGGGTAGCAGGCTGGCTCTCAATCCACCTAGCCACACCAGCCAGGGCTGTTTTTTTTATTTTTTAAAAATTGTTATCCTAGCCTGAGGATACATTTATTGATTTTAGAGAGAGGGAAGAAGGGAGAGGGAGAGGGGAAGGAGGAGAGAGAGAAATATTGATTGGTTGCCTCCCTGCACATACTCTGACTCTCCCACCAGGACAGAAACTGCAACCCAGGCATAGGCCTGGATGGGAATCAAATCCATGACCCTTTGGCGCACAGGATGGTGCTCCAACCAGCAGCACCATACCTGCTAAGGCTTTAAAAAAATTTTGTTAGAGAAAGAGAGAAACATCAATTTTGTTGTTGTTGTTCCACTTATTGATGCATTCATTGGTTGATTATTGTATGTATCCCGACCAGGGATGGAACCCACACCTAGGCCTATTTGGAGATACTCTAACCAGCCAGGACAGGGCCTATCAATTTTTTAAATCACTGTTACAAAGCACCTAGCCTGGTGCTTTGATAAAATGATTTCAAGTAACTAAAAAATGTAGATAACATAACAGTAATTTTAAACTGTGAGATACAAAACTATTTACCGACTGGTTCTAATTTGGGAGAAAATTAATATGCATAGAAAAAAATGTGCCAGCTGGTGTGGCCCAGTGGATTGAGTGCCAGCCACAAACCAAAGGGTCACTGGTTGGATTCCCAGTCAGGGCACAAGCCTGAATTGCAGGCCAAGCCTCCCAGTGCCAGGCAGGCAAAAGGCAACCACACATTGATTTTTCTCTCCTTCTCGTTCTCCCTCCCTCCCCTCTCTAAAATTAAATAAATAAAATATTTTTAAAAACAACAAAAAAGAATGTATTACCTACTCAAAAATGTTAAATGTTTGCAAGGCAGAAAACACACTAAAACATTAAAACTGATTATCCCAGAAGAGTGGGGCAAGGATTTTGTTGTACATGTTCGCTAATTTTTCTGCAGAGAACATGAATTACTTCTATGATCCCAAAAAGGATGTGCTCTCTAGGAAAGACCTTTGGCAACTTCGAGGGCACAGTTTCCTGGAGTTGGGAGAGAGGGGAGCTGCGATACGATGCCTCCCGCTGCAAAGGTGACCAAATAGAGTCTGTTCCGAGGGAGACAGCGGAACACAGCATGTGTGTGTGCTGCGGAGAAAAGAACCACGAGAAAGGGAGAACCACGAGAAAGCCTGGCAGCGGATGGGGCAAAGAGGCACCGGGCCTCTGCGACGTCACTCCCGTGGCACCGTCCACAGGCCAGGGGACTCCCGCTCAGCCTTGTGTGGGCTTGCAAGCTCGGTGGGAAACAAGGAAACGGGGATTGGCGGTTTGTTGCGGGTGCTACTAAGCAAAGAAATCAGAAACGGGTGAATGGACCCTCCACAAAAGACCGCAAGACGCCCCCACTGAGAACCTCTGCCGTAGCTGGAAAAAAGCCGCGGAACTACGCACCACCCCCACCTTTCCCACAACCCCTTCCCACTTCAGGGAGGAGCTGCGGGAGACGGGCGCAGGAAGGGGCGGGGCCGTGAGTACCGAATCCTTGCGCGATCTCGCGAGAGCAGCAGAGGAGGAAAGCGCAGGCTGCAGGATGCGATTCCTGGTTGTGTTGGTCCTCCTGAGCGTCGCAGCGGCGGGTAAGACACCCCCCCCTCAAAAAAATGTCCCACTCTCGCCCCGGACACATCATCCTCATCGTAGCTGGTCTCCATCTGTGCTTGCTTCTACTCTACCCGACCCATCCCCTCCCTTCGCCTTCATCCTCACCACCAACGTTTGCCAGTTGCCCCAGTCCCTTCTAGCTCTGAGGATTCCTTTTTCCCGGCCTGCTTTGCTTCAGGGCTAACTGGTTTCTCTCTTTCAGGAGCCGCGCTGCCCATTTCTCTTTCATCAGCCGATGAAAAACTGCTTCTCAATCGGAAGGAGGGAAAGACTGCAGAAAGAGTCTCCAGCCAGCCCTACTTGAGTTATCTGTCTAAGAGGGAGGAACCCGCTCCCACAGAGCCGCCCAAGGAAAACGACAATGCTGAGATGACCACGCCACACCTGTCTGCCCAGGACAGTTCTGACAAGTCAGAGAAAGAGCACCAGCCCAAGAAAAATATTTCTGACAAGTCTAATCAGGAGCAGCAGGCCACGAAAGACACTTCTGCCAAGTCAGAGAAAGAGCACCAGCCACTGAAAGACGCTTCTGACAAGTCAGATCAGGAGCACCACCAGCCCACGAAAGACACTTCTGTCAAGTCAGAGAAAGAGCCCCAGCCTGTGAAAGACACTTCTGACAAGTCTGATCAGGAACATAAGCCCACGAAAGACACTTCTGTCAAGGCAGAGAAAGAGCCCCAGCCTGTGAAAGACACTTCTGACAAGTCTGATCAGGAACATAAGCCCACGAAAGACACTTCTGTCAAGTCAGAGAAAGAGCCCCAGTCTGTGAAAGATGCTTCTGACAAGTCTGATCAGGAACATAAGCCCACGAAAGACTCTTCTGTCAAGTCAGAGAAAGAGCACCAGCCACAGAAAGACGCTTCTGACAAGTCGGATCAGGAGCAGCAGGCCACAAAGGACACTTCTGACAAGTCAGATCAGGAGCACCAGCCCACAAAAGATAGTTCTGAGACTGAAGGGGGTTCTCTACCCAAAGAAGAGAAAGAAATGCTTGGCCCTGCCTCTGGAGAGAACCATGGAGGGACACTTTTGGATACCACAAATAGGAAGAAGAGTGACCTTTATAAGGACAATGTTGGAAGTGCCAGTGCAGAGAGCAGCCACTTCTTTGCTTATTTGGTGACAGCAGCCATTCTTGTTGCTGTCCTCTATGTTGCCTATCACAACAAGCGGAAGGTAAGTCAACAGTAACCTTAAGAGGAATGGGATATCCTCTCCCCTGAAGCTTGGTGTATGCGCTAGTATTCATCACTTATCTGTCTGTGAGCACTGGGGATTTCAAGACATTTCAGTTTTGTTTTGTTTTCAGATCCTGCTAGGCTCTGCTCTTGTTTTATAAATTATTTATTTTCATGTCTGTTTCCTCTGAGTGCCCTCTGCTGCTGCATTAGGTGCTAATAAGTGAAGACATTACTACCAATCTGACCTGAATTGGGGTCTCCTCCTATAATCTTGAACTTAGATCCTTCACAGCCTCAGAGGACCTGAGTAACTGACAATTTGTAACTAGTTAGAGCATTTATTTTCCTGTTTCCACTGTCAAGACAGTGCACCATTTTTGAGTTTTCGTCTTCTACCCTGCAGTGGCAGAAGGAACAGTTACACTGTTTTTGACATCCACAGGAGAGAGCCCAGGGGTTACCTTCTACAATCATTTGAATTTCTGATTAGAAGAAAGACCAGAAAGTGCGTGGATATACGCATCTTTTACTTCTTATTTTTCAAAGATTTTATTTATTTATTTTTAGAGAGGAAGGGAGGGAGAAAAAGAAGGAGAGAAACATCAGTGTGTGATTGCCTCTTGCACACCCCCTCCTGGGGACCCGACTCACAACTCAGGCCTGTGCCCTGACTGGGAATCAAACCAGCAAACCTTTGGTTCGCAGGCCAGTGCTCAGTCCACTGAGCCACACCAGCCAGGGCTCATTTTTTACTTGTTTAGCAGGGTTTGGTGTGAACTAATATCTGTGTCACTTAGCAATCACTCCAGTGACAAAATGATGCCATTCTTTATTGAGCTCTTAAGAATTGAGTACATAGTTTCTGTAGCCTGGTCAAAACTGGAGAGCTCAATTCATGATGGCCATAAGGCCTATGGCTATAAGGAATGAGGGAAGACATTTAGTTAAAATGGTGCACTCCTTATTCTACATCCAACATCGTGGAGAGTGACCTTAGGCATGCAATGAGAATGGTATTGTTAAGATGAGGCAAAGTGTGGGGTGAAAGTGTGCATTAGCAAAAAAGAAAAATAATTGCTTATGATGTTTAAAAAAGATTTCATTGTTAGAGAGAGGAGAAGGGCAGGAGAAAGAGGTGGAGAGAAACATCAGAGGGAAACATTGATGGGTTGCTTCTCACACATGCCCCGGTAGGACAGCAGTCCCGCAACCCAGGCATGTGCTCTGACCGGGAATCGAACTAGCAACCTTTCACTTTGTGAGATGACGCTCAGCCAACTAAGCCATGCCAGTCAGGGCTGCTTATGATTTTTGCAAAAGAAAAGAAATGTCTTAGCTTGGAGCTCTCCAAGGAAGAGGTGGCAGATCTTTGATTGAATACTCTTGAGTAAACCAACAGATTCCCACAAGCTAGAGCCCAGAACAGCCTTCCTCTTTCTGTTATTTTCTATTTAGCAGTATACTAAAGCAGATTCTAATAGAACTAAGCCCTGTCCTCCTTAAAATTGTTTCAATTTAAACAGGCCTCTTCATGGGAGTACTGCTCTTTTTACTGTCAGGGTTATTAACAAATACACTACCAGGTGATTACCTCTGATTTCAGAGACTGAAATATGTCATTATAGATTCACTTGTTAATGATACTCTTTTTTTTCTTTCCCCAGATTATTGCTTTTGTCCTGGAAGGAAAAAAATCCAAACTTACTCGGCGGCCAAAGGCCAGTGACTACCAGCGTTTGGATCAGAAGGTAAGGAAGGAAGACCCAGGTCCATGGGAAGGTTCTGCAGCCGGGCCCAGCAGTGGGCTTGCATTTGGCACAGAAACAGCAACTGGTTCTGGGGGTGCTGCCACCATTGCCCCTGCCCTTTTCAGACCACAAAGTAGAGACATCAAATGTGCATGTCTATAGTGTTAGAGCTAAAAGACCTTTAATTACTTCACAACAGCTTCTTCCTTTGACAGAGGAGGAAACTCAGGCCCAGAAATAATTTTTTCCCCTTAAATTCTCACCTCAAGTACATGGCAAAATCAAGGCCTGATGGCAACTCCCTAGGTTCCCATCCTGTGTTTTTCATCCTACGTCAGCACTTCACAAAATTTCTTAGGCATTGTGATAGAAGGCAGTCGGACACACTAGCTATGGGGTAGAGCCTGTGCTCCTGCATTTCTAGGAGGTTCCCAGATGGCATAAATGCTGCTGGTACCACACATTAGGGAGCAAAGCACCAGACTACATTCCCTGAAAATAAAGGAGTCCAGAAACATAGGCCTCCAGCTTCCCAGATCAGCCCTGCTAAGCACTGTTGACTAGATTTCCTGAGTGCAGCCAACCCATGCCCCTGCCAGAAAGCAAACACCTCCTTCCACCCTACAGCAGCGGGAGCCGAGTAAGGTTCTCCTCAAAGGCAGCTGTCGAAGCGCAGTGTACTCCCACTGCCTTGCTGCTGGCAGGCACCTTTCCGTTCCCCTTCTCTGTAGCAACAACAATGGCATTGGTGAAGAGTTGTTGGTGGCCCAACTGCAAGTTGTTCCCAGACTTCCTAGAGGGAACACAGGTCACACGTACAGCTTGTACCAGCTATAGAATAAGCTACTCAGCTCAGAACGTCTTTGCTGACTGGCCCAGTGGGTCACCTTCACAGTGTAACCCTGGCCAAGTACCTTTCTAGATAGTTGCCTTTAAGGATTGTCAGCCCCCCTTTATTTATAATTTTTTTTCTGATTTTTGAAAAAGACACATGTAAACATTTCAAAACAATATAGAATGGTACAAAGCAGAAGCCAAGATTCTCACATTCCCTCCACCAAGTGTATATTTTCTTTTCTTTTTTTTTAAAGATTTTATTTATTTATTTTTAGAGAGGGGAAGGGAGGGAGAAGGAGAGAGAGAAACATCAATGTGTGGTTGCCTCTCATGTGGTCCCCAATGGGGACCTGGCCCGCAACCCAGGCATGTGCCCTGACTGGGAATTGAACCTGCGATGCTTTGGTTCGAAGCCTGCACTCAATCCACTGAGCTATGCCAGCCAGGGCCCAAGTGTATATTTTCTAGTGTATGTTTTATTTATGTATATTTAGTGTATATTTTTATCAAACCGACTTGTAAAATAATTTTAGGTGTTTTTATTTTATCAGTGGTTGTTTTTATGATGGAAGGTCAGTGTGTCTTAATTCTGGGGGTTTTTTTGAACTTCAACTCCTTTAAGATCTTTTTTTCCCAAAAAAAGTCATGGCATTAAGGTATATTCCTCTGGAAGAAGAAGAACATTACCAGTGCACTGTGTTGTTTTTGTTTCAGATGTGATTTTTCTGTTTGCAAGAACCTCGTCCTCCCTGCTGATTTGTTTCTGAATCAAGAGAAATGAAGAGCAAAGTACTGTGAACTAAGGGACACCCCCGAGAGTTTGGTGGCAATCAGCGCTGGCAGAGGTGGGAGTTCGAGGGGGGCATTGCTTTGATTTTTGCACCTGCACTTTGGTGACCTTGTCCTCCCATGCTCCCGTTTATCTGGTTTATCTGTGCTGGCGCCTTCCACCCTTGCCCCCCTGAGTGTGAGTGGGAGTGAGTGAGCATGTGGGAACCCAGCTTTGACCAAAGGGAGATCCCAGCCCTAGGCAGGCTTGTACTGCCCACCACCCTCCCTGTGGCCTTGGCTCTGCAGAAAGTTACCCCTTGAAGCATTGCACTTGCCACTATTTATGTTTGCAGGCCTAGGAGAAAACTCAGGAGGCTGAGGTACTTTTCTGCCTGGGCCTCTTACTTTGACGGGGATGTGCCCTGAAAGAGATACACAATGTGAATGCTGTCGGGCAAAGGGCTACATTGAACACAATTTTTTTCAAAGGCTTCAGCAGCAAACCAAAACAGCTTTTAAAAAAAGCGCTTTACTGCCTGCTACCTGAAAGTTCAACCTGTCTAGTTTAAGTTCTTCACATGTTTATGATATTCTCATATGACTTAAGACAAAGTGAATCAGCTTCCATTTGGTTGTACTGAACATAAAACTGAACTTGGGGATTCTGGGAGTAAAGCTAAAGCTGTACAGCCACTGTTCTCATTGCAGATTTTTTAAAATATACTTATGATTATTGAAACACCCTTCTTCCTTACAATAAGAGCAGGGAAGTTTTAGAATAGGGTAAGTTCATGTTTGTACAAGAGAACATGTGGAAGGGTTTTGGTTTTGGTTTTGGCCTGCATTGTTTTCAAAGGTCTTTTATGAAGTAGGTTCCCCACAAACTCTATTTTGCCTGTCTTGCCTAAAAGAGAAAATAGACATATGTAGAAACTAACTGTACTCTTTCTTTTACCTTAATCTAATTAATGGTCTTCTCAACTGATATAGAATGCTAAGGGTAGTTAGAAAAATTCTTCTGTCCCATGGGGGCAGTTATTAAAATTTAAGAAATTTAGAGTTCCCCTAGGGTCACTGAGGGTAGTGTCTTGGATCAAGCTGTTTGAAGTCTTATGTAAATCTATTCTAGCCATGCTACCCTATTACAGAGAGCTGACAAAAAGTTGTTACTGCAGAGGAAAATCCGAAAACAGCCAATCTCAGGAAATAGAGTGTGGGAAGTGAGGGGAATTCTGTCCTGCTGAAGAAGTCAGTCTACAGAACGGACCATCATGTTTGTCACGTTAGCTTCCACCTCACTTAAAACAGTTCCTGGCTGGGAGTTGAGATTTTCACGCAGTGCAGGTGGAGATCGAGAATGAATGAGTGCTCTACTTCTGCACCAGTCTTACGTTGGAAACCTTTCTTCCAGAGGAATCTTCTAGCAGGCTCCCCTAGCATTCCCTAAGACCGTGGTTATTTTACTCCCTTTTCTGTCTCCCCTGTCCCTGCCTTTCCTCCTTGACAATGTTTTCTGTTTCTGCCTCTCTAGCACTTTTCCTCCAACCTTCATGCATGTACAAACACCCTCCGCGCCACGCCCTACAACCATCCATCTTGTTATTCAGTTTGCCATTGAACTTCTCCAGGAGTATTGCTTCCATTACTTTGCCATTTATTCTCTTCATAATTTTTACAAACTCACTTTGGTCCCTGCCTTTCTACTGTTTTTCTGTAGGTTCAGATCCGGTGACATATTGTCAAAACTTAGCCTTGACCTTGACAGAATTGGACACTATTGACCATCCAAATAGAAATTACCCTCTTGTGGTTTCTCTGACACACTGCCCTGATGTCATGAACTCCTTGGCCTCACCCTATGCTGATGGGGGAAAGGGCCTCAAAGGCAGTTCTGTCTATTCCTTTGTCTTCTCAGAAATTCATTCATTCTCCATCCTCTGAGTGGCTACAAAGTCTTTGTCCTTGGCCTAGTTCCCAAAGGAAGCAGTCCTGTCTTGTGCTGGATATTTCAGCACGGTTGTCCTGTCGTCACTGAAACGGAATTCCTTCTACCCATTCCACTGCCTCTCTCAACTGCCCAATTCTTTTATCCTCTCAACTCCAAACTACAAACTTTTACCATTTTTATCACATCACAAAAGTCTTATCCATTTAAAAAAAAAATACTCCAGCTACAATCTTTCTTTCCATTTTCCCTGCTTCCTTGTCCCATACCCATTTCACCTCTTTCCTGCATTTTTTTTTTCCAGGAGCTACCTCAATTGGTTCTCCCGTCCATCTTTTCTTACAAACATAAAGAGACCACATTGATCTTCCTGAAATGTTTGCCCAGATCTGAAGCTTCTGTTTGTGTCCCTCATGGCTTAGAGAATCGAGTTTATAGACTCTGTAGGATTCAGGACTCTGCATACGGGCACTCATTTGCCGGTCTTTCTCTGCATCCTGGCCAGGCCACAGGCCCCTTGTGTTGGGTGCCTGTCTAGGCTCCATGCTTTTCTTACATTCCTGGTTTCCCACAGTTATTCTGTGGTTAGGTTGCCCTCCCTTCCCTTTTTTTCCCTTACCTCCCCAGACTTCGTTTCCTCAGGGCCCAGCTCAGGTTTTCCCATGCACCTCCCTAACTTCCCCAACCTTGGGATTGGCTCTTCTTAGACTCCTGTAATAGCTCTTAATATTATGTCAGTCACAAATTTTGAAACTTTAGCAAAACAGGGCAGTCAGTATTTGATGTCTCCAGTCTCCCCAAGAAAACCAAGCTACCCGAGGGAGTGCCCTGGGCACCGTCTGCACTTTGGCCTAGCGTGGTGACGTCTCTCAGATACTTCAGTTTCTTCTCCTAGCAAAGGAGACATTTTCTTTGATCGGGACCTCTGGATGTGACTTAACTGAGGTCTCACATGGCTTTCTGGTTATTGGTTGCTGTCCCTGACTGATGAGTTTTGCTCATAGAGAGGAGAGCAGAAAGGAAGGTTGTTCCAAGAACCGAGAGGGTTGGTTTTGCTGTGGAATCCACATGTTCCACTTTTTGAGCCTCTGAGAAATATTTCTTGTGGTGAAAGAATACAATAGAATTTAAGTTCCACTTAGAAATTGCACTGAAGAAAATCTCTCACACCAAAGGAAAACTTGTTTTCTGGGTAGTTTTTGTTTTTTGAAGGTTTGAATCCTGTTTTTCTAGAGATTGTGTGTGGATGAGGGTGAGCTGGCTGAGGTATGTCTTTAAGTTGGTCGGGGGGTGGGCAGGCAGGCAAGGACGTATGGGAGTCCAAGAGAGGCACCCCTCTCTGGACAGCTTTAGGTTTCCCTTCCTGCCCCCAGCTTTTGGTTGAAGGGTGATTTCTGTCAGGAGGAATCTAATCTATGCTTCAGTCATGGACAGTAATGGAGGAACTTGTTCCCCTGCTAGATTGCTGAGTAGAATTATGTAGAGTCCAGTCCTGGACTCTCCAGGAGCAGAATACCTGTCATATCAAAAAGCTAAGACAAGTTGGAAAGACCAGTTAGTTTTTTATACACTTTCACATTTCTTTTCCCATCATGGCTTTTAATGAAATATTTGGTAGTAGAATTCTAAACCTCTAAAATTACCCTGATGGTGATTCTCATTTTGTTCTCCAATTCATGTTGATTAAATCAGAAAAAACATAAAAGGAAGCCTGTCTCTTGTTTGTACAGGGTGAGTTGGTACGTAATGCTGCATGTGTGATGGAAGGTAGCGCGCTTTGCACATGCTGAATCTTTGCACATGCGGAATCGTTTGGATAGGGAGGAGTGTGTGTTATATACCAGACCTGGTAGTTCTGCTAGCTGTTTTCTGAAAACTCTTGCTGGGGGGATTGTTTAGCATGGCCTTGCTTAAGGATCCTGGGAAGAGATTTTCAGGTTTAATTGAACTGTATATCCAGAGCAAAGACTGAATCTCAAGTTAGAAACTCCTCTGTGAAAGGGTTGACTCCGAGCTGTAGTTTCAAGCTGCCAACAAAGCCAGCCTCTTCGCACTGATATATATATATATATATATGATACTCCTTTAATTCAGAAATCTACCATATTAAATGATTGTTGACATTGCTTTTTTTGTTTACGTAATTAGTAGATTGCCACTGTTTTGCAGTGTTTTATATTTTAGCTTTTGTAACTTAACTGTAATTTTTTTAAGCGTGTTTGGTCTAATAAGTATTTTTCAGTACCTAATGTTTTACTGAGCTTCTATGAATGCTACTTGATGTAATTTTGTATTATTGAACAGAAACTGAAATAAACTTCAAATATTAAAGCCATAGATCATTTTATTTTTAATCTTTAGTTTTCATTCACCTTCTCATCCAACATCCAATAAACTGGAAACGCAGTTCTGAGCTTTGTACACATTCTGTAGCTTTCCCTGCTGTAATGGTGACCTATTTCCAACCCCACTTCTCCCCACCAGCAGCCTGTTCTAGGTCTAGGAGGCACCCAACTGGGCCCTTAGTCATTGTTCGTTCAGTTACCTCTTGGCACTTGTCCTCTGCTGTACTGTTGGCCTGGAATGCTCTTATAGCCTGCTTCAGCCCCGTGAAGTCACATTTCCAGTCCATGCCCTGCTAACACCACCCTTTGCTCTCTATCTTTGGAAGATAAGCCTTGAGGCTCCATGAGGGTGTGTCTTGGTGCTGGCACATTGAGAACCCAGGGTCACCCTAATTATAAGGACGACAAACCTAGGGCCTTGGCTGCATATGAATTGGATATTGCCTTGTAACACATACCTTGCTAGGTAATACATCTTGTCATTACCTCCAGCTCCCACTACCACACTGAACCTATCACAGGTCACCCTCTGAAAGAGCCATTAGAACCTGCCAAAAATAGGATCTGGAGTCCTCTGAACCCATGAAACTGATCAAAACCTCACTAGGCACCTTTTTCTTTACTGGTGTAGACTGCGGCACAGCACTACAAGTGGATGAGGAGAAGCCTCGAGATGGCTGGTCTAGCACTTCCAAGGGTTCTAGCCACCTGACCAAATTTTCAGTTTGACTGCTGAGTTAGGAGGGATGGGTGTGGGGTGCAGAGCACTGCTTAATGAGATATTAAGGCTATCCAAATCAGTAGCCCCCGCCCTGGGCCTTTTATTAGGTCTGGCATGTTATAAAAGGTATGAAAGATCATCCCTGCCCCAGCCAGAAGAGCTTCATTTGAAGAACTGTGATCTGTGCTAGACCTGTGTGTCGGATCTCCATTCAGAAATCAGAAACAAATGAGAGTGCTTTATCTGAGCAGAAACTAATGCTGAAAGACATTATAGCTAAGTCAGGGGCTGTACCACAGCACTGGCCAAATTCCTCTGACTCATCCCTGACCGGACTAATTATTCTTCTTTTGTGCCCGGATCCTTGAACCAAGCTTCTTGAGGTCTAAGTACAAGTTGCGCTTCAGGATGGCACCGCTGCACAGAAGAGCCCCTTGCAGGGCCCCCATCAACCCACAGGTGAAGATATCCTGGCCTAGGAGACAAGAGCAGAGACCCATGAGCAGCCCCCCAGGTAGGAGAGAGGGCAAGGGCTCTCATGTTCATCCCTCAGTGCTGGGCCACCCTGAGATAGTTTCAGATCAGGCCCAGGATCCATGGCCTGCAGAGGCAGCCCGGGGCTAGGAGGCTGTGGGGGCAGAAGGGCCCAAAGATCCAAATGGAGGACTGTGGGTGACAGGGAGGCCTTGGGTCTCAGCTCTTGGCAAGATGACGCAGTCAGTGTACCTGTCAGGTAGAGGTTGGGGATGGGGCTTTGGGCTCTGATGGAGGCTATTCCATGAGGATGCAGGCGGCTCAGGTCGTGGTCAGCCCCATAAGTGGCACCCTGGAAAGCAGCCAGATAGAACTGATTGGTCAGCGGCGATCCTCCAGTCACACTGTCCACCTAAGAGGCAAAAACAGCAGCCACAGGGTGGGAGTGAGACCTTCTCAGGTCCTCATCTCTTCCTCTTCTGCTCTCCTCGAATGAGCTGACAGCCTGCACGGATTCCCTGCCTTCCCTGGAGCTCAGTTATCTCAGGGTTTCACTTCCCTGCCCTGAAGAAAAGGGAGAAATGGCACCAAGAGTTACCACAACCTTATGGTCTACCTACCTTTCCCTTCAGCTGTGGAAACAGCTTCATGACAACTGACAGAGAGGCTTCAACAAAAGCGGTTTTCAGGGTCTCATAGTCACTGCTCCGCTTTCCATTTGGCTCCTCCCGCCACTCTTCAAACCACTTGTAGGAGGTGGGCACCAGCACGATCATCGTGGACCGGTCTTGGGGTACAAAGCCAGGGTTACTGCTGCCTGGCCCCTTCCCACCCCACCCACCCGCTCCCCTGGGACCTCAAGCCCCACCTGGAAATCGGTCCTCCCAAGTCGGGTCCTTAGCTGATGGGGAACCAATGAAGAGAAGAGGCATGTGCGCTGCAGCCTTTTCCCTGGGCATAGAGAGGTAGCGCTCCATCCTGGGGGTGAGAGGGGTGTGGCTGCCAGTCCACGGCCTTGGTCCTCACCTCCACCAGCACCACCCCAAGGACACTCCATCGCCAGGGATGCCCTTAGCCCCCAGGGATGAGGCTGAGGCATGGCCTAGGTGTGGAAAAAGCCCTTCCTAGAGTAAATTCTTGCCCACTTCCTCCCATTCCATCTCCTGCTGCTGACTCCCCAGTGTCCAGGGAGGAAGCAGGGGTCTATGGGCTGTGGGCCCATGCTGACACTCTCGCTCCCCACATGCACACACATGCCTTACGCTTTGTCCATGTCTGTGTCAAAATAAACATAGTAGTTGGTGGACTGCAGCCCCAAGTCCTTCTTGGTGCCTCGTAGGCAGATGAAGACAGACAACATGCCCAAGCCTGGCCGTACCATCTCCAGCTGCTGCTTCACACCTGCCAAAGACAGCTGGTGAGGGCTGTGTGCATTGTGGCCCGAGAGGGCCACCTGGCCCGGACAGCCTGAGGCCACTCACTGCACCTGCAGCCTAGCCTCAGTTGCCAGCCTAGTGCTTGGGCTGTTTATCATGTTATTTCAACTGTAACTGTTGAAATAACAATTAATTGGCAGGGCCTGCTCTCATCTCCTCCCCGTCAAGGATACAACGCAAGACTGACTCTTCCACCTCCACCCACTTCTCTAGCACCTTAGAAGCCGGTGGCGCGCAGCCTCCCTAAGCCACCTCAGCGCCTGCAGGACAGTCTCAGGCTAACTGCTGCCAACCTTCCCCTAACGTCTGAAGTTAGGAGTGACGACTGGGCTCCACGCTATAAAGACCACACACATGAACAGTAGTTTGTTGTAAGCCTGAATTCCAGTATGAACTTCGATACAAGCCACCTAATAAATGAATATACACAGTTCATAATGTGCAGTGCAGTCAATACAAGGCTTCGAAATGGTCAGCAATGCAAAGGAACAAATACAAACAACGTTCCTGGCACATGGCATTTCAGGGTTCAGCAGGGGAGGAGGGAAGAACAGCACTATGGAGGGAGGCAACGGCCATCTGAGGTCCCCCAGGACCGAAGCAGCTGGGCTTCCCTACCTCTCAATAAATCACCCCAGACTAGTTTTCCAGAAATGGCTCCTACAATGCTTATCCTTTGTCCCCATTCGAGTCCCAGCCCCAACACCTGCTTGAGGGATAACACTGGCTGCCCTGCTTAATTCATTTTACAACTATTTGTTGAGGACCTGAAATGTGCTGAACCCTCCGCAGACCCTGGGAGTGCTGTAAGGAGTCAGACATGCTGCCTGCCTAACTGAAAAAGACTTTCCTGAAATAAGGTGGACGGCCTCATAGAGGCTGCAAAGAACTGAGTGCTCCGGGCAGCGTAACTATAGAATCTACTGAAAACAGGCCGCTTTTAAGAGCAAAAGGGAGCACTATCATAATTATGGTAAGACAACTGGCATAAGATTTACAGATGCCCCACCATGAGGAGGGGGAGGGAAGGGGGACGTTGGCTTCCGCAGCCGCAGTCAGAAGCAGTGAACCACCCTGGGGCCGCAGGAGCACCTTACCACCTGATCCCAGCGCCCGAGGGTAATCACACTGCTAGCACTCCCTCTCTGGGTGGGGTTGGGTGGGCATAGAGATAACCAGTGGCCCAGAAGTGAAACCCCCTCGGCCTTCTGAAGCCCCTTAGAATAGCAACTGCCTCCACCCAGCCCCTTTGCCCTTTCCCCAGCTAGAAGACAGAGGTCCAGGAACCACATACCTGGCAGAAAAATGTAACCCAGGCTCCCAAAGAAGGCACAGTTACACCAACCCTTTCTTCTCCACACCAGCCTCCGCTTCCCTTACTACTGTGACGAGTCCAGGCTTTCCCACTCAAAAATGTCCTCTCCAAACCATCCCCAGTCACCACCTCAGGGCTCAGCAGTGAGGTTTAAGAAAGGCATGCTCATTCACAAAGGTTCCCTCTGCCTGACCATCCCACCTCCACCCACAACCCCACCTGGCTCCACCTGTCCCACAGGCCAGCAGATACCTGGTTCCCATCTCTGACATGGGAACAGAACTATGAAAACGTCTATCCCCCAACAGCTAGAAACAAAGGAGTCCCACCACTGGGATCTCTGAATTAAGCATCATCTCTGCCACTGCCTGAAATGTTCTCAAACTGGGATTTATCTAGGGCAGCATCCAGCTCCCCAACCAAGGAGGCAATTGGTCCTTCAGCCAGGTGGGGGCTGATGGCATTAGCATGTTTTCAGGGCTGAGCTACATAAGCACAATGAGAGCTACTATACAGTGAGAAAAGGCAAGCTGGAAAGGTAACATGGCTGCCTGGAGAGAAGAGAGACCTGGGTGGGACCCCAGGACCTGTCTATTAGAGGACAGCATCAGGGATCAGAGATGCTGGGAGAGAGAGAGGCAGGATGTACCAAAGGCAAAATCTGGTGGTCAGTCCACCCAGCCCTACCCTATTGCCCTGCACCGGGCAGTCTCAGCCTCACCCCACTCAGCTCACCCAGCGTGAGGGAGGAGGCCTTTGCCGGCAGTAGATGCTGGCTGAGGCCCATCTAAGTAAGGCAAGGGAATGAGAAGGCTGGTTTTCAGTAGAACATATACCTTGGAGCCAAGTACAACCGCCACCTACCCTCTCCTCAAAAGGAAACCCAGGGCCTCACTTTTCTGCTGAACCCACTCTGCTGCCCACCTCTCCAGCTCCTCAAAGAGTAGCTACCGCCCCGATTTCAGGGGTGGAGAGCCCCTGCCACTGCTCTCTGAGCTGCTCCTGTCTCTCCACCTGCAGCCCCAGCCAGAGGCCTTTAGCTACACCCCTCTCTTACCCCCTGGATCACTGGCCCCCTCCAGGCCAGCAGCCTCCTTCCCGCAGGTCACTCCAGTAGCTTGTAGTTACACAATATCCTAAAGTCCATTACAAAACAGTTACCTCTCACCTAACTTTGGCTGAGCCACTTTGTTCCTCACATGTGGACGGCTCCCTGCCCCTTTTAGTGAGGCCTTGTCTCTGGAAGCTTCTCAGATGAGAGGGGGCCAGGAGCATTCTCATCCCAGCTTTGCCACCTGCAGTTAGGTGGCCTTGAGAAGTTCTTTCCCCTGCATGGCCTCAGTTTCCCCAGCCGTAAACATGAGGATGATGACAGCTCTTTCCCAGGTGGCTATGAGGGTCAAACGCAATGACCTACCCAGGGCCAGTCATGACTATGTCCACCTGCTCCTGCTCCTCCACAAAGCCAGACTCTTCTTTTTAGACATGGCTTCTCAGAAGACATGACTGCACTGAGGTTTATTTTCACCTGGCACCCAAATTTTGGGCCCAGGCTTTAAGGAACAGAAGCCGAAAGGGTATGCCTGCAGCTGCAGCCCCAGCGAGGAGCTGGCTCTGAAAGAGGCAGAAAAATACACCCTTGCTTCCCAAATAAGGCACACAACAATTATATCAAGTCTTTTTCCTCCACCGCAGCCTTAGCTTCCCTTAATGATAATGTCAGACCAGTCTTTCCCACTCAAAATAAGTGAGGAATTAGGGAAGGAAGAAGAATTCATATGACAAACTTAGTGAAAACCCAAGAAATATTCCTTTTGGACTCTGCCCACCACCATTTAACCATTAGAGAGATGATCTAAGATCTAGGAAAACTAGAAATGGTCAACTCAGAATGGAAATTTAAGAGAGGAGAGGGAAGATTGGTTGAGATTAGGAGGGGAAGGGAGCAAATATGCCAAGAATGCAAAGATAAGGAAGGACCACAGGCTGTTTGGGGTGATGTGATATGAAATTGTTGTTTCCCAACCCTCACACAGAGGCCTTGGGGCAGCAAGTCAGAGACCAGCGTGTTCACCTCTCCTGCTGAAGGGCGGTCAAAGGGCAGCCACCACCCTGGGAAAAGTATCAGCTAGGCAATGCCGGGAACCTGGGAGAGAGCCATGCAGCCGAGGCTTACCTGGCAAGCAGCGGGCGTTCTCTGGCAATAAGTACTTGTAGGTGTTGAACAGTCCTGCATCAGAGATCACGATGGGGCAATAGATGTTCACCAGCTCTTGACCCTTCTTCACACTGACACCTGCAGGCACAAGAACTTGACTGAGGTTCCATGCACTCCAGGAGAGAGAGGAAGACTCATGTCCCGAACAGGTCTTTGCTAGACTATGCTTCATTTTCTCCGATCTGAACGCCCAGCCTACCCGGGGCCAGATGGGCATGCCTCAGGCAAAACTGTTAAGCACTCTTAGTGTCCCCCATCACTCGTGCTCACTTTTCCTAGCTTTCTCCCCACCCAGCATGGGCTCCCTTTTCTTTAGCTAAACCCAACACCCTTTACCCTGACTCCTTGTATCAGCCTTCCACGATGTGGGCCCTGCTGTGTCCCCCTCACTTCTAGCCACTCACTAAACTAGTAGGTACAACCTGCTGATAGTCAACATTTTTTACGTATAAAAACAGCAGTTTCTAATGGTTCAACCTAGTATTTTCAGATGCTTAAAATATTCAGCTCTTTCATACCTCTGTGCCCTTGCACATTCTGTTCCCCTTCCTCTTGCCAGCTTCTTCTGACCCTTTATGACCTGGCTCGAGCACCTCTGCCTTCACTCCGAGGCCCTCCCTGTCCCCCGATCCTAGCATCCCTATTCACCTGCAGTTTCAGCACATACTTCTGTACGGCACTTAAACTGTATCACAGTGGTCTTCCCTATGAGATTGGAAAATTCCTGAGTTAGAGATTAGGACTTGTCTTTTTATTTTCATCTTTTATCACGAAGCACATGAAAAACACAAATAAATATATTCTAAACCAAATTTCATTGAACTAATAGATCCACCTTGCTTCACGGACCCCTCTGGCTGGAAGAACTTGCTCATGAAGATGAGAGAAAATCTCACACTGCTGACAGCCACCTCTTTCTCACCACTGGCAAGAAAGAGGTGGCTCTCTTCTCTCTCCTACACTCTTCTACAAATGTGTTCTCAGAGATCGCTGATGGCCTTTCCTCCCTTTATTTTTTTGGGTGCACCGGGCCACCCACTCACCACCACATCCTTAAAAGGTTCCTCTGCTGAGTTCACGGTCATACCAACCCTATTTTCTTCAGGCCTCTCTCTGTCCCTTTCCCTGATGTTTCTTAAGCACCCACAAGTCATGGATGTCCTGCTCCATTTCCCAGAGTCCTTCATAAAGTTCTCCCACAGTGGGATTTTGACTCTCTGTGCAGATAACAGCGAAGACCTGAGCCAGCACAATGACATTCTAGGCCCCACTCTGCCATTTACAGGTTGAAGGCAGGGTATTCTGCTGGCCTCCACACAGCCCTAGGGAGTGTCCAAGTTATGTATTCATTCCATTAATCACTCGACAAACATTTATTGAGCGTCTATTATGTGCTAAAATCTATAGACAAAGATTAAAAAGACACAGCCCCTATACTCAATGAGATCATAGATTACTGGATAACTATTCTTATCTATTGAATAAATAATTAAGTACTGTTCTCTGCAAACCATGCAATCCTTTATCCTTCTAGTGTCCTCTGTCCCTCCAGACTAATTGCTTTCCCGGAGCCCTGCTCTGGGACAGATTCCAGCCTTTAAACCCTGTGAGGAAGTCAGTTCTGCTACACCTTCTGCCCTCCATGCTTCCTTTTCCCTGCAGCCCAGGTCACTCCCACCCCAGCCCAGGGCCCAGGAAGCGCGATGCAGGACTCTCACCACAGGCTTTCCCAGCTGAGTCCAGCAACACACTCTGCACAGAGGCCCTCGTCAGGACAGCACCACCGGCCCGCTGAATCACAGGGATGGTGTGAAAGGCGATTTCACTAGAACCCCCTCGAGGGTAAAAGGCCCCTTTAATGTAGTGGTCAACCAGCAGAGCATGCATGGAAAAGGTGGTGTGGCTGGGGGTCACACCTACAGAAGGAAAGAGGGAAGTGATGAGGCAAATGTGGGCAGCAGCACCACTCAGAAAGGGACGTGATTCCTGTCAGAAAATACGCCCTGGCTGGTATTGCTCAGTGGATTGAGTGTAGGCCTTCGAACCAGAGGGTCACCAGTTCTGTTCCCAGTCGGGGCATGTCCCCAGTGGGGGGCGCACAAGAGGTTGCCACATATTGGGGTTTCTCTCCCTCTCTTTCTCCCTCCCTTCCCCTCTCTCTAAATGTGAATAAATAAAATCTTAAAGAAAAAAGAAAACACACAGCCTGAGTCCCAGGGTTCAAATGATCCCCATGGATCAGATTGGGGCAGCCGGAGGGTTGGTTTCCATGCAAATATGGGGTACCTTACAGATCTTGGGGCCAGTGGGACTGTCCTCCCTGCAAACTGCCGTGTTGCCGAGACCAAGGAGGCCAGTGCTGGTTGAAAAGGAAAATCGTCCAGTGTGTGGATGCAGGAATTTTTACCAGGGAGTGCAGCAGGTAGGGGGGCAGACCCCTCACCCATAAGGGTTTATACCGCATTTCAGTTAGCCATGCACATTCAGGATGCAAGACTAAGAGCCAGGAGGGCACACCTCCTCCTCCAGGAGCTGCCCAAGGCCCAAGGCCAGCACCTACCATACGTAGGGAATATGTAGCTGAGCACTGCCTGGAGCTCCTGAGAGGCGGGCAGCTGCTGTAGGACCTCAGCCAGGCTCTGGGTGGACGCACGAAGGAATGGAGAGAAACAGGTGAGCAGCCCACACTTGTTGAGGAACTGAGCCATGGGCAATGGGAGGGTCTTCATCAAGACGGCATGAATGGCTCCTCTGGCTACCCGCTGAGGAAGAAAATGAGGAGGGAGGCACAGGTCTCATTTCTAGAACTGCCAGGACAGAACCACCATTCCAATCGCCGCACCAGCAGAGGGCCTGGCAACACTCATCCCTGCCCGAACTCGGGCTCAAGTTGGATTTTTAAGAATCTGTACTCTGAATTCTTCCCATTCTACACTCAGATAAGCCTTTTGCTTTTCAGTTTCTTGCCCAAATTCCATTTGAACAACCCCAATCTGGTCTCGGATGAAGTAAAAAAGGGTAATAATCGGACCATACGAAAGCCATCCTGGTCAGAGAAGAGAGCATGGCACTCTGCAGAGGCCAGAGTGACAGCGGCAGCTGCCGAGCTCAGGTTCCAGGGGCGCAGAGGCTGGCTCAGGTGGGGACTGAGAGCAGGACAGGCAGGACTGTTCCTCTCCTCCTGCCTCGCCCACCAGTCACTCCACCAATGAAGAAGGTCAGCCTTGTCAGCAATAAACAAGGGGATCCTTTGCATGTCCATGTTACCTTAACCAGCTTTATATACTTGTCAATGGCAGCTTCTTCCTGGGGAAACTTCTCCTTGAGACCCTGAACGTAGGCTTTCTCCCCACTGTACATGGGGAACTCCTTCCGGCCACTGGGCCCTTCTAGTACCATGATGTCAAAGGGAGAGGACAGGGCAACCCAGTTCAGCTGCCCCTCAGTGATCTGGTCCAAAATAAAACGGCCAAAGCTGCCTTCCTCCATCCTCCCAATGTAATGGATTCCTGTGGGGAGACAGACAAACAAGGTACCTTAGGATGAGGGGACTGAGCCCTGCAAAGGTGGACAGAGAAGCAAGGTGAGAGACGCAGTCGTGCCTGGCTGAATCCACGCCCAGAGGAAGCCGCTCGCCCTTGCTGTGGGGAGGAGTTGGGGCATAAACCACCGGTTCCCTGCCCATTTCAGCTCCCAGTGGGCATGGCTCCCAGACAAGGAAAGAGGTGCCCAGAGAGAAAGCAGGGCCTCCGAAACAACAGAAATGCCCTGCGTCGTCCCACAATGGCTGCTCCAAGCCTCCTAAGGACAGAGCTGTGCTCCCAACCCTTTTCCACATAAACCTTACCTGTGTCAAATTCAAGGCCATTTTTTCCAAAGGTGTGACAACAGCCTCCTGCCTTGGTATGTTGTTCCAGCACCAGAACTCGCTTGCCAGCTTTGGCCAGAATTGCAGCTGCAGCCAGGCCCCCAAAGCCACTGCCAATGACCACCACATCCAGCTTCTCCGGCACGTGGCTGACTGAGAAAGCTGCAGCAGAGGGGACAGATGGATGGTGGGCTTCTCAGGCAGGGGCAGCAAAAGAGCAAAGATATGGACACTAAAAAAGACTTCTCTAGCTTGTACAATGCTAGAAAAGTCTAGAGCAGTTCGGCACAGAGCTCCTTATGAAAACATCACACATGTCTACCTGGGAAATACTCAGGACCAGCTGGCAGATTAAACAAAGTGATTTGGTTTGAACTGAACAGATTTAACCAAAGTTGCTATGTACATGGGGACTTTTCCTACTTTCAAAGACAGCCAGAATCAGTAAACTATTATAGGAGCAAAAGCGGACAGCACTACAGGCTGAGAACCCTAAGTACCGACAAAGAGAACGAGGGAAGGAAGAAAACAAGGAGTCGGGGGACAGGAGCACTGTGTTGCGGAACAAGCTGCTGGCTCACAGAATTGTCTGTTCACAATACGGTTATCTTTGGAAAACGCGGAGTCTGCAAGCACAGTGGGGCAGCCTGGTCGCATGAAGATGGTCCTTTAAGATCCAGATGCAGAGGCTGGGGCAGGACCAAGCTGCCCGGAGGCTGCGACTCTGAGAAATCACAGCACCACTCCCTGGTACCGAGGAAGTCTGGAGGCAGGGCTGAGGGGGCAGCACCTAAACAGAACACCCTGGGCAGCAAGGGTGCCGTATGGGCACTTCCAATACCAGCTCTGTTCTTTAAAGATCACTTCCCAAGAAAGAGATACAGAACTTTTCAAGCTGCAAGAGAATGTAGTAAACTTTTACCTTTTCAGATGTTTTTTTAGAAAGACCTATCGTTACAAATATATTTCATTTCAAAACCCAGAGCATGTGGAAGTATAAAATATAAATACCTGAAACAAAAGGTTCATAATACATTACTTACCAGAACTATATATGGTGCACTCTGATATTTTCTATTTCACTGCATTTGAAAATGCTAGTTGCAACCTACTAACTTGATTTCAAGCCCCATTAACAGATCACAGTTTGGTCTGAAAGAGTTAAACTAGTCCTTTCGTATTTAGACCAGCCTGGGTAAGTGGAATGACTTGGTACTGGTGATGCAGTCAATGAGTGACAGAGTCCAAGCTAAAACTCTGACCTCAGAGTTTAATAGTCCTTCCACTTAGAACAGTATTGTCTCCAACTGTGAGGCAAAATGTGTCATACAAAATTCCAAAATTGTCAAGTGAGAGGGGCCTTCGAGATCAGAGGATTCAATTTTAAAACAAAACAAAACAAACACCAGAACCCTTTCTTTCAACCTTAAGAGGAACCCCAAAATATGTTTTAAAGTTGACAGCAAAGGTACTCTGACAGGAAAGCGGTTTCTGAGCCTGAGGCTCCCTCTCGAGCCTCTCCCCAAGTTTCAAAACCAGGTTCAACCATATGAGCTGGGTCCAGGCATAATCAGTTGAATCACTTAGTGGGCAAAATGAAATTTCCTATACAGGTTGAAACAGATTTCTGTGCAGCTCCCCGACACCCCTGGGTGCATGTGGAAAGGTTAGTGAAAAAGTTAAGATCCTAGAGCTAAATAAGGGAAAAGTTTCTTCTTGTCTATCACTTCTTGTTAATTTAGCCATGTTACCAAACTCAAGGGGTTTACTGCTTGGGGTGCCCTATTCAAGAATGAGACATGGCGCCCTGGCTGGTGTGGCCCAGTGGAATGAGCAGCGGCCTGCAAAACGAAAGGTCTCTGGTTTGATTCCCAGGCACTAGTCAGGGCACATGCCTGGGTTACAGGCCAGGTTCCCAGTAGGGGGCATGCAAGAGGCAACCACACATTGATGTTTTTCTCCCTCTCTTTCTCCTTCCCTCTCTTCTCCTTTCTCTAAAAATAAATAAATAAAAATCTTTGGGGGGAAAAAAAAGAATGAGGCATGGTTGTCACAAGGTAATTTAAAGGAGACATACCTTATGACAACCACATCTCGTTCTTGAATAGAGCACCCCAAGTGGTGAACCCCTTGAGTTCAGTAACCAATTTGGTAATTCCAGATGAAGCTCTCCTAAAAGGACTCCCTGTGCAGCAGTCAGCAGCAGCAACTCGTCCAGGGCTTACTCGCCTGCGTCTCCACTGGACAGAGGATGTGTTCTATAGGAGACTCCCAGAACTGCTGCCAGGCCTGCCTCTGCAGTGAAGAGGAGCGGCCACCTGACCCTGTTTCCTTGAGTACTTCAGAAGGGACGCAGGTAGGTCAGTCCCTGTGGTCACTTTAATCAATGCTTCTCTACCCGTTTTGGGTATAGGGTTGTCGGAAAGGTAGTTTCAGTTCTGGCATGCACTTGGTTTCTGGTTGGAACTGGGCAGGAACTGTCTCTGGGAGGCAGGATTCAGGGCTCAACCTCTGTCTAACACTTGGGGCCTGAGGAATACCCACCAGGAGATGTAAGACATCCTTGGACAATGACCTCTGGTCTGGTTGTCTGGTATTCTTTGTGCCTTTGCCTCCTAGGGTTTCAACATTTACAAACCACATAGGCGCTCTTCCTCTGCAACTCCAACCCTGCTTCCTTTCATCCAGGGGGTGCACTTTCTGAAGCACCTGCAGCCAGGGTGGGGCTCCTGACAGGAGGTGGGACTAGCACCCCAGCAGTTTCCTGAACAGCAGCAAGGTTCCCATCAGACGGGCCACACCACCTTCACTGAGGAGGCTCACGGTTCCCAGTGGAGGTGATCTGGGACAAGCGAGGCTGAGCAGCAAGGGTTTGGCTGTGGGACACCGTTAGGCTACGACTAATGGTGCAAAGACATATGCTTGGGGTCACATGGGAAGAATTGCTGGTTTTATCTATGAGCTGTCTGAATAAGACTCCCATTGCTGTTCTTCCTCTGAAGGATAAGGGGAAAAAATTACATGCCACATCTCTTCAAAGAGTCTCATTGCTACAAAGAGATGTTCTATAAGCAAGTGTGATTTCAGAAATTTTAGCAAAGGTGTGGTAACACAGGTCAAGTACCCTAGGAGTATTGAAAAACTACATTTTTAAAAATGTAATTTGACTCAGCTTTACTGGACTTGCAAAATGAAGCAGGGATGGGCTTCCTAGCCACATGGAAAAACAGAGGGAAATGAATTGCTTTTTTAGTAAGATTTAATTTTTTTTCTTTTATTGATTCTAGAGAGAGGGAAAGGGAGGGAGAAAGACAGGGAGAGAAACATCAATAGCTTTCGTCTTGCATACATCCTGACTGGGGACTGAACCCACAACCCAGGCGTGTGCCCTGACAGGGAATCAAACCTACGACCTTTCAGTTTGCAGGGTGGCGCCCAACCAAGCGACACTAGGTAGGGCATTTTTTTTTTTTTTTAGTAAAATTTTACAGTGGTCTTAAAAAGCAATTTACTAATTCCCTGTCCATTCATCTGCAAGGATGAGATCACTGACTCCAGGCAGGTGCAGTCATGCATTCCCTTGTGTCAGAGCCCAGTCAAGTAGACTCTCGAGACCTCAGCTTCTTTTCTGAGCAACAGCCTTTTAGCTCCCCCTTTTTCCTCCAAAGCTGTGGGGTGGCTGGGGTAAGGCAGATGGAGGTGAGAGAGCTCCCTCTCTGCTTTCACAACACTAGGTGCTTCTAAGCTGTGCCTCCTGCTTGCGGTGTGGCCCCACTCAGCCAGGGCACAGGCCCCTATGGCTTTGGGAGTCTGCTGACTGGCAGTGGGATGGGCTGACCTGGACACTTGCCCTGCTGTGGAAGCAGCAGGTAGAGCAGCCCAGTGCTTTGTCACCACCAGATGCAGTCATGGATGTTTAGGAACAGAACACTGCACTGCTCAGGTGTGCACTGGAAGGGAGACAGGTGCAGGGAGGCCACACCACCCAGAACCTCTTTTAGCAGAGTGGGTCTGAATTGTGGCATGTGAACCAAACCATTAAACAAGGCATCCTGGGCCTGTCCTCTGCCTTTCACAATTCCACATGCCTGGAACATGCAGGATAAGCCCTGCAGAGGCCTTTTCAGCCCATGTTCTCTAGAAGTCCCGAAGCTAGAGGGTTGAGAGGAACTGGGACCTGTAACTGTAGTAGGAGGTGACTCTGCCAGTGTGAACCCCTACAACCAAGAGAAGAAGTGAGGTAGGGTTTTGGATAGGAGTCCCCTACGTCCTTCACTTGCTGAAAGTAAATAAAACTACTTTCGACACAACCAGGTCTCATGCTTGAATAGCAGCGAACCCCTTGAGCTGCGTAATAGACACTGTCACATTAAATGAGAGGGCCTGAGCCTTCTTGCATCTCAGCTACCAACTTGCCATCCAGACTGAGGAAGACCCAGAAACTTCAGGGTCACATGAGCCATGACCACTGGCAGCATCTGCCACATTGGCAAGTCAGAAAGCACCTGGGAGGCCCAGGTAATGCTGGTGGCTTGCATCATCACAGGATCAACTTCGATAAATATCACCCAGGTCACTTTGGGAAAGTTGGTATGAGGCATGACCACTTAAAGAGAAACCAGAGCTTCTGCCCCACTGTCAAGCTTGATAGACTATGGACCTTGGTCAGTGAGCAGACATGGGTCAACGCTGCCAAGAACAAGACTGGAGCCGCTCCCATCATTGATGTGTGGGGTGGGGCTACTACAAAGTTCTGGGGAGGGAAAGCTCCCAAAGGAGCCTGTCATTGTGAAGGGCAAATTCTTCAGCAGAAGAGCTGAAGAGAAGATTAAGAGTATGGGTGGGGCCTGTGTGCTAGTAGCCTGAAGCCATGCAGAGGGAGTTCATTAAATGGCACTGGCTGATGTGACTCAGTGGACTGAGAGGTGGCCTGAGATTTTGTTCACAGGTTCGATTCCCAGTCAGGGCACATGCCTGGGTTGTGGGACAGGTCCCCAGTTGGGGGCGCACAAGAGGCAAACACATTAATGTTTCTCTTCCTCCCTTTCTCCCCTCTCTCCCTCTCTCCCCCTGTCTAAAAAGAAATAAAATCCTATAAATAAAATCTAAAAAATTCTCACAATAAATAAATAAATAAATAAATAAATAAATAAATGACAGGGCCTGGGCTTGACTTTGCTTGGCTTTGCCAAGACCCTGGCAAACAGAGGACGGTGCCCATGCCCATGGGTCCACAGTTCTCCAGCCTGCCCAAGCAAAGGAGGAACTACAGCGGGGCGCCTCCGCGTGCCTCAAGCCTTCCCAGCACTTTACATTCTGAGCAACTGAGGCCCGGATCCGGCAGCAGCTCGCCCTGCCAGAAAGAAACTGCAAAGCAGCGGAGCTTTAGACCCCAAGGTTTCTTTCGCTGACCTTGTTTGAGGACCTTCTTCCGGGACTCCTTGTCGGTCACCAGGGGCGCGGGTGGTCGTTTGACGTCCTCCGAGAAAGGATTCGGGGAGTTGCTTGAGAACAGCCCCTGGTAAACTTTGCAGAGTACGGCCAGCAGCAGCACGGCCAGCAGCAGCAGTGTAAGCCACATGGCGCCTGTTCGAGGACCGGGATCACGCTGATGGTGCCCAGCTTTGTGGCGGTGGTTCCACCCTGTTAGTTAGTCCTGCCCTGCAGGGAGGAGGGGGCAGCTTTGCCCACTGTGCAATCCCGGAATTTTTGGCCACATGCCCGGACTCCAAAGCAGATTGACCCTTCCAGCTCTCCGTACTTCCTTGGCAACAGCACAGAGTCTCCGCGGGCCTGCTGGGCTTCGGCTGGAGCGGCCTCCGGAAAAACCAGTGCGCATGCGCGAAAGAGGGCTGGCGAGGGGGCGAGACCGCGGTGGGAAATCTTTGTGAGCGACAGGAACACGGGCGAAACCCGAAGGCCTCGAGGAGGGGGAAATGTGGGATGCAAATTATGGTCCTGGGGTGAGGCGAGGCTGAAAGTTGCAGGACTCAGAGAGAAACCCGACTGGAAGGCCGGAGACCTCAGTTCTGGTCCGCGCTCGGCCGTGGACTCGCTGAGCGACCCGAGGCAAGTCGCTTTGCTCAATTTTCCCCACCGGATAGAGAGAAACTGTGCGTCCGGAACCCCCTCACATCCCTGGCTGGCTGGCCGTGTTGTTGAATGGAGATCTCTCCAGATCGGCGCGTCGCAGCCGGCGAGCCCTTATTCTGCTAGCGCCCACTATTGACCAATAGTTTGGCCGCGCCCCCGCTCCCCAAAATGGCATTGCCTGCGGCGGGGGCCTGCTGGCGTCTCCAGGCCTCTGGCTGGGTCCCCGTGGCACCTCCCTCCGTGGGGGCCGTGAGGAGCCGTCCAGCGAAAGGATCAGAGAACCGTCATTCTAATGTGCGCATTTGTATTTAAGGTATGGACCCAGTTTCTAAAGTAAATACCTATTCAGAGAGTTTAAACTCCAGCAAGCAGTCAGAAAATCAGCCCCGCAATGAAGTCCCTTACCTAAAGTGGATGCATCATACGTATTTCACTTAAAAAGGACCCATGTTTATAGGAAGGTCATTTCCTCAGGTTCAGCTTGCCAAATATTGGTGGGAGTGACTTAGAAACTTCACGTACTTGCTCGGTTGACAGAGTTGGCCCTTTCCGTTCTCTGTTACAGATAGTAAGTGTCGACACTACTGAAGATGCCAGCGGTGCTCCCGCCAGAACAGAGGCACTAGCAGGTGTGTAAAGCTGCTCATGCTTCTACTCTGCTTGCATCATTTCATGCACAGTAACGGAAGATCCTTCCTGAGATTGCTGTTACCTTACCTACCTGTCACCTTCTGAAGGTTGGCCTATGTATGAGTGTTTTGTCATATGCGGTCATGGAGGTCAAGGAGGAGGGAGGAAAAGGAAGTAGATGTTGAGGCCCCAGAAGACATAGTGAGAGTGAGCTGGTTCCTGAGGTGCCATGAGTAAGGGGCACTGCACTCCCTTCTAAATTACAGTGAGTCAGATGCCCAGCCCAACAGCAGGAGGTAATCCTGCTCTTGGTTTTAGGAATCAGTGTGTCCTACCCCAATGGAGATTCCTGTTTGCTACTGGCAGCCAGTTCTTAGGGAATCCAGATCATATTCTCACAGTGGAAGGCTGACATCATACAGATGACATCCTCCTTGCTTAGTCACGTGAGTCTGTGAAATTGAGTGAGGGCCATCTGTCCATTATGATCCGGCTTTTTGTTATGATGCATACATGAGTCCAGCTCCCCCATGATGGTAGATGGACCATCTTCCTCAGCTGCACATGGGATGAGAGACTGAATTAGTCAAACTGGCTAAGCAGCTGCAACATGTACAATATTGGTGACAACTGAAGAAGGCTAGGCATTGTGTTGCATTTTGAGTTTCTACCATCGTAGGAGCCAGATCTAGTACTATAAGCCCCCAGACCCAAGCCTGAGCACTTCACTAAGACTACCCTTCAAGGTGCCATCCATTAGCCTCACTCCTTTGATAAGCTACCCCAGATCCAATTAACTTCGTTGTCAGAAACAGAATCCCACCACTTACAGTAGTGCTGCTGCCTTCTGGATACCAAGAATCCAGCCCCCAGACTCTTGCAGGGCCCCCTTCTTTCCATCCAGTGGCATGGGTGGTAAAAGGGAGATATTTGGCTAAAGCAGCTTATTTATTCAGAATAAATTTATAGCTGCCTAAAGATATTTTTTAATTTTTAGGTTTATAAACTTCTATTTGTTTCTTTAAAAAAAAGATTTTAGTTATTTATTTTTAGAGAAAGGGGAAGGGAAAGAGAAAGAAAAGGAGAGAAACATCAATGTGTGGTTGCCTCTCCCACGCTCCCTACTGGGAACCTGGCCTGCAACCCAGGCATGTGCCCTGACTGGGAATCGAACCATCAACCCTTTGGTTCTCAGGCCTGCATTCAATCCACTGAACCACACCAGCCAAGGCCATTTTTAAATGTGTTTTATTGATTATGCTATTACAGTTGTCCCAGTTTTTCCCCCTTTGCCCTCCTCCACCCAGCACCCCCCATTCCCTTTGGCAATCCAGCCCCTTCTAGCCTGCAAAGTTTATTTTGAGAAATCAGCTGACAGTCTTATGGGCACTCCTTTGTAGGTAATTAACTGCTTTTCTCTTGCTGCTTTTAAGATTCTCTCTTTCTCTTTATTTAACCTTTGGCATTTTAATTATGATGTGCCTTGGAGTGGGCCTCTTTGCATCCATCTGGTTTGGGACTCTCTGTGCTTCCTGGACTTATATGTCTATTTTGTTCACTAAATTAGGGAAGTTTCTTTCATTATTTTTTCAAATAAGTTTTCCATTTCTTGCTCTTTATCTTTTCCTTCTGGCACTCCTATCATTCAAATGTTGGTGCATTTGAAGTTGTCCCAGAGACTCCTTACCCTATCCTTGTTTTATTGGATTCTTTTTTCTTCTTGCTGTTCTGATTGAATGCTTTTTTCTTCCTTATGTCCCAAATAGTTGATTTGATTCTCAGCTTCATCGACCTCACTGTTGATTCCCTGTAAGTTTTTCTTTATTTTGCTTAGTGTGACCTTCATTTCTACCTGGGTGTTTTTTTGCTGTTGAAGTACCCAGTGAGTTCCTTAAGCATCCTAATAACAGTGTTTTGAACTCTGCATCTGATGGATTGCTTATCTCCATTTGGTTAGTTCTTTTTCTGGAGTTTTGTTCTGTTCTTTCATTTTGGCCATGTTTCTTTGTGTCCTCCTTTTGGCAGCCTCCCTGTGTTTGTTTCTATGTATTAGGTAGAGCTGCTTTTACCCCCTGTCTCAGCAGCATGGCCTAATGTAGGAAAGTACCTGGTAAGTTGCATGGGGCGGAGCCTTAGGTAATCACCAGGGCAGGGCAACCTGTGTGAACCAGGCTGATGGAGTCTCAGGTATGGTATTGCTGCTCTGTGGCTCTGTGTGGGGGAGGGCTCAGAAAGGGGACAATGGTTGCTGCCTGGCCTCTGGAGCTTGGTCCAGGAGGAAGCTGTCCCCTGGCACTCACCCTGATGCCAGACACTTCAGCTTCTCCCTGTGTGCCACTGGTGCCCTTCAAGCTGCTGCACCAGTGTAGAGCCCAAAGAGAGTGAGTCTGCGTAAGTCCTAAATTCGTTACAGGCCCTTTAAGAGGAGATGCCTGGGAATCCCCACAGTTTGTTCTGCCGCCCCAACCCACACTGGTTTGAGAGCCAGAAGTTGTGGGGACTTATCTTCCTGGCACTGGAACCCTGGGCTGGGTGGTCTGGTGTGGGGCTGGAATCCCTCACTCCCAAGATATCCCTTTCAGTTTTTATCTACCATACGTCAGTGTGGGACCAGCCTGTTCAGTGTCTCTGCATCTCCATGTCTCCATCCCTCTGACCCTTCTGAATGAACATGACTTCTTTAATTCTTTGATTGTCAGACTTCCATACAGCTCAATCTTCTGATGATTCTGGGTGATAGTTGTTTTGTAATTTAGTTGTAATTTTTGCTGTGGTTGTGTGAGGAGGCCATGTTTACCTATGCCTCCATCTTGACCAGAAGTTGCTTAAAGATTTTTAAAGTCGGTTTTTCTCAACAGAGGCATAACTGAATAATGAAACCAGTTTCCTTTTTAATTTTTTTCTTTTTTAGAGGGCCAAGCCTTCAAAGACCTCAGGGACTTCTTTCAGTACTCACAGAAATCTCCTACACCCTGGCAATGACACGTAGGGACTTTCTCTTGCTCTACGTCTGAATGACTGCCAAGAAGGAAGGCAAAGGTAGAACAGGTGGATCTCTGGCTCTCCCCGTAGCTTCTAATCTCACACCCTATTAAACTCCTTTCTGAACCCAAGGACAAAGCTCACTTGAACAAATGATTTTGAGTCATGAATGAAAAATCTTGCTCTTTCCATAATGAGAAAGAATTAAGAAATGGACAGGTAAGCAAGCACTTCTATTTGGGGAAAAAAGGTGTTGGTTTGGGATATGTCGTCAATAATAAGAGCATGTATCAAGAGAACATGGAGCTTTACTTCGTTAGTGGACGTTTACATTTTTTTAGCCTTTTGCTATTACAAACAGTGCTAACTGAATGACACTGTGCGCATGTCATTTTGCATGTGGATGAGTATATCTGGTCGATGGGTCCTAGAATGCAGCTGCAGGCCCAACATGTACAAAGTACGTATGATTTTGTCAGGCGTCGTCAAGCTATAGAGGTAATAACAGTTCACTCTCCAGGGTTTGGTCTTTGATAATATGCTAACTAAAAAATACTATCTAAGAGTAGTTTTATTTGACATTTCTCTTATCATTTTTTCATTTTTAAGAACTATTCATACTTCCTTTTGTGTAAACTGCTCATATCTATGTCTGTTTTACTACTGGGTTGTTTTTTTTTTTTTTCTTACTGGTTTGTAGGACTAATTTTTAACATATTTCATAAATTAGCCCTGTATTGGTGAGATGAGTTGCAAAAAGTTGGTCAGGTGGGTTTTTTTTTTCAAGCTCTAATAGGGGACAGGTTTGGCTGAGCAGAAAGGGCAAAAGTGAGGGGACTGCCTCACTGAACTTCACTTACTCAGAGCCCTGAGACCTTTAACAGAGCCAAGAAATCTGTATATCTATATAAGAATTTTTTTTAAAGATTTTATTTGTTTATTCTTAGGGAGGGGAAAGGAGGAAGAGAGGGAGAGAAACATCAGTGTGTGGTTGCCTCTTGTGCAGCCCGTACTGGGAACCTGGCCCACAACCAAGGCATGTGTCCTGACTGGGAATCGAACCAACAATCCCCTTGCTTCTCAGGCTGTCACTCACCCCACTGTGCCACACCAGCCAGGGCTACATAAGAATTTTGAGATAATATTAACTCAGCTTTTTGCAGTTTTTGAAGCTAGATTAAACAGCTTTCTTTTATAGTATTCCTTGTAGTTAATGTCTTAGGAGTTGACTGATTTTTGTATGTGTGGTCCTGGGTAAAGGTGTGACATTTAAGTTGTTGTCTGTGGGGACTGGCATGTGCCCAGGAGATTGATTCTGGTGTGTCTTTCAGATTGAAGGTGTGTCTGCTGGGTACTCTCCACCATGTGACGAGGACAACAGCGCTCTTCTGGCATTCCGAGAAATTCCTGTACATATTGCCCACACCGTAGTACTTCCTGCCAATATGAGTTTTTGTTGCATGCTGCTGTGTGGTACCAGGAACACATGACACAGGGTGGCATAGACCCTGTCTTCCGGGAGCTCACACTCAGGAGAAGGCGTGTAGGGCACAAACAGGCAAAACAAGCTCTGTCTAATAAGATCATCGCTATAGTGAAGCAGAATATAAAGTGCAGCAGGAATAGCAAAGGCATACCGCAGTGTCAGCTGAGTTGTGTGCATTTTTGTTTGTTTACTATTCATGGAAGGCAAACGCTTATCCCCCACATCACCCAACTTCCCATCGTAGTTGGAGCATTCCAGGGGCCTCTCTTTAAGACTGGCTTTAATCAGCCCATCGGAGTAGACTAGATGCATCTGGCCTCCAGTTTCAAAGACATTCAGTACAGTGTTGGGGGCGGGGGGGGTGTGTTTGTGTGGAGCGCGGACATCGATTCCACCTTCATACTAAAGATCGCTGCCCCTACAGATCTCGCAGTTGAAGAACCACCGCGTCCTTCGGGCCCTGACAGCAGAAGCCTGTGGATGGGCGCCGGGCGGTAAGGTCCTTTTCGGGCCCCTGGAGCCTGGGTGGGGCCCAAGTTAGAGCCCTCCGTGGACCTGCTTTTCATCATTTGAATTTCTCTCACTATTTGTCCTACAGAAGTTTATAGATTTATCATTATTCAAGGAGAATTAGAATCAACACTGGAGGTCAAAAGATCTGAGTTCTAATCTGGCCCCACTAGCCCTGCTAGTGACTTCCCACTATGTGCCTTTGGGCGAATCATGAAATCTCTGTGTCCACAGTGGGAATATTAATACCTCTTTTATCCTTCAAAGGATATTGTAATAATGAAATGAGACTATATGCAAAAAGGCTTTGAAAAGCATCCTATTTTACCTGTTTCATGTGGTTCTTTCCTACATTGCTGTATTTAAAGTTCATTCCACAGCAAGGTGTAGTCACCAAGTCAGAAGCACCGCTGCTGGAGCCAAATAACTTTGACTTAAATACTGGCTCTCTCACCCACCAGCTACATGAGCTTGAGCAAGTTACATAACCTTTCTAACCCTCCCTTTATCATCTATAGAAAGGGTTGTATCAGAACATGTATGATGGGGATTTTATAAGGATTAAATGAGGTAAGGTAAAGTGCTTAGCACACAGAACGTCAATCACAGTGAGAGCTTTCGAAAAAATGTAATCTCCAAAAATATGAGGCTTATTAAAAATATTCCAAGGCAGAAAAATTATTTGGGGGTTGATGAAATGTATTTTAATAATAGTTTATTTTTACTGTGTGGTGAGAAACCTAACATTTATTAGAGATTTACCTTAAATGCCAAAATATTTTATTTTTTTTTTTAAATAATTTTTTTTAAGATTTTATTTATTTATCTTTAGAGGGAAAGGGAAGGAGAGAGGGAGAGAAATATCAATGTATGGTTGCTTCCTGTGCATTCCCTACTGGGAACTGGCCTGCAACCCAGGCATGTGCCCTGACTGGGAATCGAACCGTGATCTCTTGGTTCACAGGCCCACGCTTAAACCACTAAGCTACACCAGCCAGGGCATATTTTATATTTCAATACAGCTGGCATTATGTGCCAAATATTTTTAATTGTTTTAAACAATTACAATTTATTTGAGATTGCTCTCAGCTAATTTAAAGTAGCAGGCTGACTAAATCAGCAATGCTGTTTACTGTGTGAGTAAGTGGAGAGCTTAAATAAAGAGGCAGTTGAAAACAGGAAAAAAGACATAGAACCATACCTAAAGTGAGCTCCATCTATTACCCTGAAGATTTCTGTGTTGCCTCTGTGTTCTGTTAGGAGGAAATTAGTATTCATATAAGTATCATCTTCAGATGGAGAAGGAGTCTGCCTGGTTCCACATGGAAAGGAGAGACACTCTTACACGGTTTGGATATTTGTGTCCAGTGGTAGGCACCAGATGGCTAGGTGCCTAGGTGACCAGGCAGTTACTAGGTTGAGACCTGTACTTTCAGTTGACTAATCTACTGTCACAGCCAAGTCCCATACCCTTGCTTGTGAGGTTTTTGCTCCTTGATCACAGTCTGTCAAGTTGTTTGTTGGTGAGGGTGTGTGGGGTGAAAGATTGGTCAGGTTGCTTGTCATGAGGACCTGAAGGGGAGAGTCAGTAAACGTGGGCGTGGCTGAGGGATGAGGGGTGAGGAGCCCCTTCAGCGTCGCAGCGAGCATTCACTGCTGCTGTCCCGCTCTTCTCATTTTGTTCAGCCGCTTTATCCCTCATTTTTATCTCCCAAGGGTCCAGCATGCTGGAAATGAGTTTTGTTTGTTTGTTTGTTTGTTTGTTTTACCATTCATGGCTGAGTGTTCTGTATCCTGTTGAAGTTATCTAGCTTGGAAGCCCTGAGGCTCTGTGTCTGCTGCCCAACCCAGAGTTTGGGGCTGGCGAGACCGAATTTCCCAGAGGCCCAGACATTCAGGACCCTAGACTCATCTCATCTGCCACCACTGTTCACTGCCCTGCTCGGCCCAAGTCCACGACTGTGACCATACTAGCTAATATATATTGAGCACTTAACTTTGGGCCACATACTCCCCTGAGAAGTTGAAGAGTTACATCATCCTTACAGCAGTCCCATGAGTGATGGTAGATGGTTAAGTAACTTCCGCAAAGAAAACAGCTAGTAAGTGGCGGAGATGAAGACGTGCACAAGCAGTTAGACTACAGTGCGCTTTTAGCAACCCTCCTCCACTGCTTCCTAGCAGCCCTCTCTTCCTAATTATCCACTAGTGTTCTGAGTTTGGGGTAGGATTTTATTTAATTTGCAAATATACTTTCAAAACAGTTTATCATCATGGGATGTCCTCAGCCAAGCATTCAAGACAGAAAGGAACAATTCTAAACTGCTTTACCACAGGCTGGAGGGATCACGACTTCGGGTATTTAACTGAAGCCCTTCATCCTTTCCACTAGTTGTTAATGTCCTCCCAGCAAATGGGAAAAGCCAGGGACAGGACAGCCATTGGCAATTTGGGCTTGAGAGTGATACCTGTGCTTTGGAGACGAGGGCTGTGTGGTGGCTATAGAGGACCTGTCCTGCTTCTTTTTTTTCCTCTGCTTCCCGCACCCCTTTATTATGCTGTTACTCATTCATCAAATGCTTGTTGAGCACGTACTGTGTGTCAGGCTGTGCGCTTGGTTCTGAGAGCCCTGCCCTCATGGAGCACCCAGTGTAGTGAGAAGGATGGTCACAGCACTGTGACAAGGCATCCGGGTGAGGGCGATGCTCAGAACTGATGGAAGGATGGGAAGGAGCTACAGCAGAGGGGCTAGAACCTGGGGTGCCGACTCAGCAGAGAGAGAGCAGTGTGTGCCGAGGCCTGATGGTGGGAAGTGTGGAGGAACTAGTTGCTTCTGTGTGTCCTGGTGCAGAGCTAGAGAGGTACTTAGATGCTATGCTGAACAGTTGGCTTTCACCTTGAGAATTAAAGGGTTTTGACCAGGTGGGACATCAGATCTGCCTTTTCAATAGCTCACTCTGGCAGCCATGTGAAGAGGAGGCCTGAGGGCAACAAGACCCAAAGCAGGCGGATACGGCTGGCTGGGGGCTGAGCGTGAGCCAGACTACCTAGATCTCAGAGGGTCTCCTTTTCTCACCATTGCAGTTGTGAGCACAGAGGTGCCCAAAGCCCAAGGAGAATGGGAAGCCGTGGACAACATCCAGCCAGAGACCGGTAACTGCAAGAATAAACAGCAGCTGATTGTATCTCCACATAATCAGCTGTTGGTAAAGGCGCTGTCTCGTATGTGAGGCTGATGTCTCTGTGATTCTGGGATTAGGAGACAGTATTCCTGAGTGGCCTTATTTGAGCTTTGTGACAAAGAATAAAACTCCCAAAGTCAAAGATGACATTCTGGAGGGAATGGGAACGAATGCCTCGGGGAAAGGGCTGAGAAAAGACGGGGAGGACCTTGGTCAGGGTCTGCCGCCGTAGGGCGATGAGACTAGGCAGAAGGACAGAGGCAGGTAACCAGGGCCCCGATGTAAAGTTGAGCAGATTGTTCCCTGTACAAGGAAGCCCCTGGAGTTGGGGGCTGAGGTCTGCTGGAAGGCTCGCAGGGCTTGGTAAAAATGGTCTCACATCCCTTTCTGAGAGCTATAGGGAAGCAGAACTAGGACCCATGTCTAGCCTGAGCCCCACTTGAGCTCCTGGAGAGATGTTACTGTTAACTGATGAGTTAATTCCCTATGGACTGGAACAAAGGTTGGAGAGGGGGTTATTCATATGCAGGGTGCGAGAAGGAGCAGAATAGAAACTGGGAAAGACCCCTAAGCAAACCCGTGACACACTCTTATGTGGGTGCCTACTCCAGTCAGTGACTTGCCACCTCACAGATGGGTAGAATTTAGGGAGCCCGTGAGGGGTATATCATCCCTCCTCGAGGTATAGGTTGGCGGTCTGAAAGGGGGGTTGGCCAAGCCGACGATGCCAGCCGCTTGAAAGAGGATTAGTTGTAGTAGCTTTGGGTGTCTGATGTTTATAGGTGGAAGCCAGGTCTGGGCTTAGAGGTGACAACTGGAAGGCCTCAGTAAATCTTTGCTGACAGAATTTCAGCTGTTGTGAATGCTGGGGTGTCTTCCTCTTCGTTTTGCCGCAGGGAGCCAGACCAGCTCCGCCCAGCCTGGGCAGCTTATCTCCTTCAGTGAGGCCCTGCAGCATTTCCAGACCGTTGACCTCTCCTCCTTCAAGGTACGGCAGTAGGGAGGGCTGGGGTCCCAAACAAAGCACCTTCGTCCAGGAGCCAGGTTTCGATCCCATCAGGACAGGGCACAGGGCACGCAAGACAGAAGCTGCCAGTTGAGGGCCCTGTCTCAACCAAAATAAAATCTTGGGCACAGGGTCATAGCTGCCAAAGACTCATGTTTATGCAGGGCCCCAGTGTTCTTTCTGGGGCTGTGGCCAGAGCTCGTGTGACCCTGTCATGCAGAGGTCCCTGTAGCTGCTCCCTGCTCTTCCATCGTAGGGATGGGGAGGTCCGGAATCAAATGCTAGGTAGTTCCTTGGGGAAGTGAGGCAGACTGTCCAGAGAGCTGAGTTATTTGTGGCTAATGTAAGAAAATCTTCCATTCCTTCAAGGTATCAGAAGCTATCTGGGAATTTGAAAAACTATGTGGGATTGAGAAAAGAAAGAATATTGAGAATAACAACTGGCAAGTTTTCTGGGGCATCTTGAGTGACCAGGATTAAGTTTAGAGGAATGGGATTTCTGATCTTCTACCTGGAACCTGGCCCAAGAGAGAGGCTAAAAAGACAGGAGTCAGGTTGCCAGAAGCTGCCCAAATCAGTTCGTTAAAAGACCTGTGGCAGTGGCCCTGAGTAATGAGAAGTCAGCGTGGCCTGGTTTAGGAGGGCTGGCTGTAGTAGTGGCACAGGCTCTAGCTACCCCTCTGAAGTATCTAGTTCCAAAAGGTCTCCACTAAACTCCCGTCCCCACTGTCTGTCTCATCCTGGAATTTGAAAGTGCTGCTAGATTTTATAAACATTGTCTTTTGTGGAGAGACAGAGACAGAAACACAGAGGCTACATACAGGCAGCCCTGATGGGAAGCCCGGTCTGGTGTTTGCGAGACCATGTGGGGGAGTCCCCACAGCCAGGGCTCTCTAGGCTCCGTGACAGTCAATGGAATCGCTAGTTCTGGAAGAGCCCGAAGGACCAAATGTAGACAACTGACTGAATGCCTAGGCTTGGGGACCTCGCTCTCTGATACAAAGAACCTGGGAGTTGGGAGGGCCTGTCTCCAGAGATTCCACAGGTGGAATCTGCCCCCTTTCCTGCCCCCTTTCCTGACCCAGAGACCAGCCTAGGGGACCTACTTCCTTCTGCAAGAACGGTCTCTGTACTCAGCCTGGTGATAAGTTCATCAAAGCAGGTGAACCCAGCTCGCTGCCCATGACCTGCAACTTTCTCCCCAGAAAAGAATCCAACCAACAATCCGACGGACTGGGCTTGCTGCCCTCCGGCACTGCCTCTTCGGGCCTCCAAAGCTCCATCAGGGCCTCCGTGAAGAAAGGGACTTGGTCCTGACCATTGCTCAGTGTGAGTGCACTGGTGAGGTCAGGCAGAGAGCACTGGTGGCCCACCCTGGTACGGAGCCTCCCCCAAGGGTCTTGCATTTTCCATGTTGGTGTGGGGAGCAGGCACTGAGGGGTAAACATTGGGGAGAACAGGGTGTCTTGAGTACAGTCTGGACCTACCTTGAGAAGCACTCAGCCTTCCCCCGAAGGGCAATCCAACAGAGAGCATGCGTCTGTCTTGGGGCAGGTGGCCTGGATAGCCAAGACCCAGTGCACGGCCGAGTCCTCCAGACCATCTACAGGAAGCTGACGGGCTCCAAGTTTGACTGTGCCCTCCTCGGAGATCACTGGGAAGATCTGGGCTTTCAGGGTAAGAGAGAGGAATGGTTCTCCTTCTGTTCCTGGGCCTCTGATTCTAGGCCTAAAGTGATCTCTTCCTGTCATGCCAGCACCATGAGACAGGGTATCTGAGGGAAGGAGGGCGTCCAGGGAGAGGGTCGAACGAATGCAAAGGCCTTGACCCGAAGCATGCTGAACTCCGATAAACTGTGCGGCCGAGGCGGAGGGGAGACTGACAGGAGAGAGGCCAGCCGTGGCCTTACGGGCCATTGTAAAACGCTTCCTCTAAGTGAGCTGGGAACCGTCGGAGTGATGTGATGTAGAGTCTAGTTTTTTCTTTTAACTCTTTCCCATGAATATGGATGAAAATTTTGTTTTATTTTATTTTTGAGTGAAACAAAATGATTTCCCCTGGTTTTGGATTGTGCTACTCTTTTTCAAAATCATCAAATCACGCTTGTATAGAATAGGAAAATATCTTAATTTAAAAAGGAAGCTCGATACACCCATAATTAACGGGCAGGCTGCTGGTATTGACGACATGTTTAAGCCCTTTGTCCTCCCTCATGTATAATTAATTGTCTTGAATATTTCCTCTGTTTACATTGAAAATCACACAAGTGTTTGATTTTTTGTCTCAACCATTAAACAATTTAAAAATCTGAGGAGAAGAAGCAGAATCTGTTGTATTTACCCATATATTTATTCTTTTCATTGTTCTTTCTTCCCATCTGATATTCCAAGATTCCTTCTTTTGTCATTTCCTTTCTGTTTCAGAAATATCCATTAGCCGTTTCCTTACGTAGGTCTACTGGCAATCAATTCTCTTAGTTTTCCTTCGTCTGAGAATGACTCGATTGCCCCGTTATTCCTAAAGGGTAATTTCTCTGGATACGGGATTCCAGGTTGGCGGTTCTTGTTCAACACTTGAAAAATGTGCTGCTTCCTCTGGTCCTCATGGTTTCTGATGAGAGAGCTGCTGTAATTTGAATGATTTCTCCCTGCTGGTTAAGGAGTTGTTTTTCTCTCTTTCTGTTGTCAACATATTTTTTCTTTTCTTCCTTTTTTGAAAAACTTTTTTCTTTTTTTTGGTCTTTGGTTTGCAGCAGTTTGATTAGGATGAGTCTTGGTGTGGATTTCTTTGGGCTTATTCCATTTGGGGTTTGCTCAGCTTCTTGAATCTGTAGGTTTATGTCCTTTGCCAGATTTGGTAAATGTTCATCCATGACGACTTCAAGGACCTTTTCAGCCCCACCCCTGTGTGGGCTCTGATGACGCAAATGCTGGCTCTTCGTTTCTGTTGCACGGGTCCCGCAGGCTCTGTTGTTACAATTTTTTTTCCATCTCCATTATAGCTCATTGATCTCTGAGGTGCTGTTCATTTTGTTTTGTTTTTTCTCTTTTTTCAGAATGGGTAATTTATATTGTTCCATCTTCAAGGTCGCTGATTCTCTCCTGTTGTATCTCTTCTGCTACTGAGCCCATCCATTGAGTTCTTAATTTTAGTTATGTTTTTTTAGTTCTAAAGTTTCTATCTGATATTTCTTTACTGAGACTTTCTATTTTTTCATTTGTTTTCTAAGTGTGTTAGTAATTATTTATCGAAGGCATTTTTATGACAACTGCAATGGTCATTTTCTATTGTTGCCGCAACAAAGTGTCCCAAGTTTAGTAGCTGTAACAACACCGATTGGTCAGTTCTGTAGTTCAGAAGTCTGACCCAGGTCTCCCTGGGGTAAGAGCAAGGCGGCAGCAGAGCTGCATTCTTTGGGGGGGCTTCAGGAGGGACTCTGTTTCCTTACCTCCTTCCCCTTCTAGAGGCTGCCTGCCTGCCTCCTTCTTCTTAGCATCTCTGAGCCTGAATCTGTTCTCAGACCTGTGTTTCCTCTTTCACTTCTTACACTGGGCCCACCCAGATAATCCAGGATACTTTCCTTACCTGCTGACGGGCAACCCACAGTCTTAATTCCCCCTCGGCCTGCAATATTACCTGTAGGTAGGTTTTGGGGCTTAGGACAGGGATGTCTTTGGAGGGGCCATCATTCATTCTGCCTGCAGCAGTTGCTTTAAACTCCTTACCAGCTAATTCAAACCTCGTTGTACTCTCAGTGTTGCTATCTGCTGACTGTCTTTTCTCATCCAGATTGAGATTTTCCTAGTTCTTTGTGTAACAAGTATTCCGGGCATTTGTGTAATGACACTCTGGGTCTTCTTTAAATCTTCTGTTTTAGCAGGACTCCTCTGGTACTGAGCCAGTGGGGAAGGGGTATGTCACCTCACTACTGCTAGGGGGCGGTAGAAACCCAGCTACCCCACTTGGCATCCACTAATTCCACTGGCTGCTAGGGGCTGGGGTGCCTCATCACTGTTCCTATGTAGCCTCCGCTGACATCCACTTCACTTCCACTGATACCCCCAGAGGGAGCAGGGGGGCTCCTTAGCCCCAGGAAAGGATAAAAGTCCCACTTTTCTGACTGCCCTGCTGAGGGTGTCTAGTTACAGTTAGTCATGGGAAGTCTAGGTTCTCTCCACTTGTCCTATAACTAAGTTGTTGAAGCTCACGGGAGCAGGAGTTTCATTAAGTATTGCTCTCCGTCATGCTCAGTTTCCTCGTGGTTTCTGTTATAGGAGCAAATCCAGCCACAGACCTGAGAGGAGCAGGCTTCCTCGCCCTCCTACATCTGCTGTACCTGGTGATGGACTCAAAGACCTTGCTGATGGCCCAGGAGATTTTCCGCCTGTCTCGTCACCATATCCAGGTGGGGCTTTGGTGGGAAGCCAGCAGGGAGGGCTGGGGAGCTGAGACCTGGGCACAGGGGCCTTCTAAGCAGCCAGGCGGGCCTCCCAGGTAGAATCTTTGATCACTGAGGGCTCTTAGGACAGCTGAGGCAAAGCAGGTGTGGTCTTCCCATCGGTGCTGGAATTGGAGCTCCGCTGCTCATTAGCATGTGTGTCAGGCGCCGCCTCAGTGCCAGAGTCTTGGGCTCCTCATCTGTGCAGTGGAAATCATGGAAACGTCGGCTGGGTAGGTGGGAAAATTACACAAGGTCATGTACAAAAGCACTAGGCATAATTGTGATGTTAGTGTTTCTACTCACACTCCCTGAGGAAATCCCTGAGCCTGAAGGAGGGGAGTCAGCCTTTGTGTGCCCCAGAGAAAGTTTGCCTCTGAGGGTCAGGTGACGTGTGGATTTACTGACAGGCCAGAAGCGGCTCCTGTAGGCCCAGGTGTCTGTCCAGCCCTGCTCTCTGGGGTTGGGTTTGATGTTTTCCGCAGTTAGTAAAAAGTGTATTCCCTCCATTTAAAGAAAAACAGATTTGACCTGTTCTTGCCATTCATCTACCCCAAATTCATTCAACCTAGAATTCATTCACTAAACAAATACTTACTCAGCATCTCCTGTGCGAGTTGTTGCTCTTCATGCTTTGAGATACATTAGTGAGCAAAACAGACAAAGATGCTTCTAGCAGAGGAGACAAGACAGTAAGCATAATATGTACAGAAATTATGGGGTGATAAGTGCTAAGGAGAAAAGCACAAGTGGGGTAAGGCTTGGAGAATTTGGGGAGGGAGTTATAGTATTTCATAGTGTGGTCACGGTAGCCTTCATGAGAGGGCAAGACTTAAAACAGGCTGTGAAGAGGTGAGGATGTCAGCAAGCTGGTTTCTGGGGGGAGAGCATTCATTCTTCATTCCACGCAGAGGGAGCAGCTACTGCACAGTCCCACAGAGAGAGTGCGTCCAGCATGGGAAGGAGTTGCAGGGAAGCCAGCTGGAGCGGACAGAGGATGGGAGGGCAGGAGGAAAGGAGGTCCCCAGGTAATAGGGACCAGATGGCACAGTGCCTGGTAGGTATAAGGACTTTGGATTTTACTCTGAGCAGAATAAGGGTTTTCAGCAGCCTGGAGTACATGATTCAGCTTGAAATTTTTTAGTGGATCCCACCAGCTGCCAGGTTGAGGATACTCTAAGGCAGTGATTTTCAGCCAGCATGCCACAAGAGGCACACGGGTGTGCTGCAAGACCTTAAAACACGCAGTACCTGACTGTTTAGTCGGGGGCACTGACGTCTTTTCCCCGTCAAATAAGAAAATGATAGTCAACACAACAATAGCCATCCAGTGTGACTGAATCAAACTATAGCTATTTTTCGTCAGCTCAACAAAAAATATATTTTTTGGAGTGCCACAGATTTTTAGTAATTAGTTTATGTGTGCCACGAGATGAAAAAGGTTGAAAATCACTATTCTAGGGCGTTAAAATCAAGTTAGAGATGATGGTGGTTTGGAGCATGGTGTTTTCAGAGGAGGTGGTGTGAAATGGTCAAACGCTGGATATAGAATCTCAAGCGTAGGGACTTAAGAGAGTAGATCCAGCATATTTTTCTGATGGATTGGATGTGGGTGTAAGAAAAGGAGGAGTCGATGGTGATTTTTAGTTTGAGCAACTGGAAAGATAGAGTGGCCGCCAGCTGTAACGGCAAGGTAAGAGCAAATGGGAGGGTTCAGTTTGCTGTAGGAACGTTAGGTTGAGGTTAGGCACTCTTCGTAAGAACGCTGCTGCAGACGTCACGTGCCCCTCTCCGTGCCTTGTATTAGGAGCACGTAATGTCAGCGGGCCTCACTGCTGGCGAGGCCAGCCTTGACCACGCGGATAAGGAGATAGCTGCTGGGTCTGCACTGTGAAGTCACTGTTTCTCCCTTTGTGATTAATAACTGTGTTGAGGAAAATAATTTACGACTATGTAAATATCCTGTTTCTCCTCAAACTTTGTTCTAATGGCAATTTTCTGTTTCCCTCATCCTCCTACATTTATTAATTCTGTAAGAATTAATAAAATTTGTAAGAAGAATTGTCTGTGCTTTTCTATTATTCAGTTAACTTTTTATATCAGCGTGGACTCACGGATTTTTTTTAACCCTATGAATTATAACCCAGCATTATAATTTCTTGCGTTGCTCAAATTGTTCCATCTTTGCCATTTGAGCGTTCTTGCAGAGTGGCCCTTTCACCATGCCCTATCCTGAGAACTTTTACTCTCTGGACACCAAAAGGCAATCTAAGTTTATCTTGTATTTTCCCTGAATATTTCCCAGCCCTGGAACCAACCACTTGTCCAAGGAGCCCTTGTTCCTTAAATTAGAGAATGATATTTAGAAACCAAGATCTGAGCGCCAGGCATTCTCACTACTAACATCTCACTCCTTCTAGGCCCTTTCAGTGGACAAAGCTAGGTGTATGTGTGTGTTGCTGGCTCACTCCCAACTCTGGTAGGAGAGGTCTTCAGTAGCCCTGCACAGAAACAGGCAGGGGTGTTGCCTTTATGCTGCCTGAGGGAGAGGAGCCTTAGAATGAGTGGCCAAAGGTCTGACCTGCAGCATTTCAATCAGATCATTTTATCTTATAAGGCTAGAGTTGGGCAGGCCTGAGGTGCAAAAAGTGTTGTTGACCATATTAATCCTTAAGTCCCAGGACCTCAGTTTTTTTCCTTTGTAACATGTGAACGTAACTCCAACCCTGTAAAATTATTCTAAATTGAAGATAAGCTATGTATGCCCTGGCTGGTAAGGCTCAGTGGACTGAGCGCTGCAAACTGAAACATTGCCAGTTCAATTCCCAGTCAGGGCACATGCCTGGGTTGTAAGCCAGATCCCCAGTAGGGGGCACGTGAGAGGCAACCACACATTGATGTTTCTCTCCCTTTCTTTCTCCCTCCTTTTCCCTCTGTCTAAAATAAATAAATAAAATCTTTTAAAAAAGATAAGCTATGTAAAGTGCCAAGCACATTAGTCACTTAGTGAGTGTTACTTATCAAATTAACTTGATTTCGGAAAGTAAAAATACATTTTTTACATCTTATGTGTAATACACACATAAAAATAGCTTATGTGTTTTAAATCCATGAAATACATGTGTGCGCACACACACACAACCTTAGTAAGGTAGGATCTTCGAATCCAAAACTTCTTAACTATAAAACAAATAATTATATAGTTCCTGCCACCTAGGCATTTTTAAATTTATAATGTTTACTATATATATCTGTGTCTTTGGGGGAAAAACACTCATTAAATCTTAAGACTTCACATGTGCCTGTGTACAGCAGGAAACACTGGAGGAGGCAGGAGTGGGACTTCGTGAGTACCAGGTCTTGAGACACAGCAGGACCCCACAAGCGAGAATGTGGGCATATTCTGTGGTCGTCGTGATTCAAGGGGCTGACGTCCGGGTCGGGTCTGAGAACTGTACCAGTTAGCTTATGAAACAATGTGGTCTCTCGCACTGACTCTGCTTCGTTACAACAGACTCCCGGTGTTGAGGAGTATCTTAGCCACCACTGGTCTGGCCCTCGCTTTAGAGGTAGGGAAATACAGACCCAGAGAGGGGAAATGGCTTGCCCACGGTCCCACAGCTGATGATTTCCTATAAATCATCTCAAATCTCAGTTTCTCCCTTCTTGTGATTTATGAAGACTCTCGGAAGACCTTCCTGCAGAAATATAGAAGCCAGAGCAGAGGGTTATTGCCAACTCAGAATCCCTCATTTGTTTTCGAGGATAGGCTTGAACGAGGTGAGGGTACCAAGCATGTAAACACGGGAGGGAGGAGCATCCTGGGCAGAGGGAACAGTGAGGTGAGAGAGGAAGCACTGGGCACTCGATCTTCACGGACCCAGGCTGACCGCTTTGACCAGTCTGCTCATCCCTTCGCTTGCTGGCCTTTGTGGAATTTGCTGGGGATTTTTATTTATTCTGCAGTACTCTCATATGCATGTCAGAAAATAGGAAAAAACAGTAGCTTCTTTTTTTCTCTTTTTTATTTTATTGATTATGCTATTACAGTTGTCCTATTATCCCCCCTTCATTCCCCTCCACCCTGAACACCCTCTCCCACCCACATTCCCCCCCTTT
>CM052543.1:91476998-91505628 GCA_028533065.1 Trachops cirrhosus | reverse complement strand
ATGTTTTTTTCTTCCTTCTGCTCCACTCCATTGATGTGAGACCCATCTTGCATTCCATCACCATTGGTTCCCTGTGCTTCTTTCTTCATTAAACTTACTGTAGCCTGCATTTTTTCATCTAATTTGTGACCAAAATCAGCCAATTCTGTGAGTATCTTGATAACCAGTGCTTTGAACTGTGCATCTGATAGGTTGGCTATCTCTTGGTCGCATAAAAGGATGGGTTCTGGCGCTTTCAATTCTTCTTCTGTTTGAGCCATCTTTTTGCTGTTTTTTTGTTTTGTTTTGTTTTGTTTTTTGGTCTTGTTGAGCTCCTGTAGCGAGGGGCGTGGCCTTATGAGTTCACCTGGGCGGGGCACCCCAGTCGCAGGGTTGTGATGCTGCATGTGGGGGCGGGGTCCGAGAAGGAACAATGGCGCCTGCTCTGCTCTCTGTAGGACCCCAGACCCTTCCGCCACTTTCTGCAAGCCAACCGGGCCCCTCTGGCACCAATTCCGGTGTGGGTGGGCCTGTGCACCCCGTGGGACCTTCCTTCTCAGTCAGTGACCCAAAGCTCTATTTCCCGGTGCTGGGACCCTGAGCTTCACCCAGTGCCTTGCTTCACAATGTCCACCTCGCTGGGTCTGCCAGTCGCCACCCCCTGGCCAGGGCCCACCAGCCACTGCTGCTTGTGAGCCCAGGGTCTGCCTGCTGCAGGCCTGCGCACTGCCCCAGGTATTCAGCTCTCCGCTCCACAGGCCCGACTCTGCTCCTCCTACCGGTCTGGATGAAAGTGTCTATTTTTAAGTCCTTGGGTGTCCCACTTCCATACACTTCAATTTTCTGTCAGTTCTGGTTGTTATTTTGTTTCTATATTGTTGTTGTCTCTATCTTGGTTGTGCGAGGAGGCACAGTGCATCTACCTATGCCTCCATCTTGGCCGGAAGTCTCCTCCTAGAAGCTTCTAATATCCAAACAAGATAAGCTTCCTACTCATTCACTTTCACTTTAGGGATGGCTTTTTCAAATTGTGTGTATGCAAAATTAATTTAGGTGTCAAAAGAGCTCCATTTTGGCCATCTTAAGTTAATATTATTTCTAGATACATCTTCCCACTTATGTAAGCAGTTGCAGGAAAGGCTCCCTGTGAATTATACACCTACAGGAATATTAATAGGGGCTAGGGGCTTGTCAGCCTTGGTGGCATGATTTCCCAGGTTAATTTTAGTTTTCTTTTGAGATCTGCAGAGTCTGAAGAAATTTCAGGAGATATGGGTGGTGGGTTGAGCTACAAGGGGCTGTCACCTCCCTAGTCACATCAACCCTTTGCATGTCTTGTTCTCTCTCCAGCTAATACAACTGTGAGGACTTAGGGTGCTACATAACCAACTTTTTTTATGGGTGTGCCCCCAGATGAATCAATTATTTAATTATAGTTGTGTTGGAATTCCCTATGGGGCCCTGCATATTTTGAGAGGTGCCCTCTGACAACACCACATAGATTCTCAGTCACCTAAGAATACCTGAAATTCGAGCTGGAGGGAGTAAATGCCCTTTATCTCTGTAGCTGAACAAGTTCAGACTCATTTATCCAGAAAAACGATTTGTTCGGACTCTCAGAAAACAATTCCAATTGAAAGGCCAAAATTAAAAACCAGTTACCCATTGTTTCCCTCCTGTCTCTGAGTTATCTCAACCCTTATTCTTAGCCTGGGTTATCTCAACACTTAACCTTTAGTGCTACCTCAAGGATTTTTTTACTTTATAAGAACAGGTCAAAATCAGGGCCTCCTACCTTGGAACAAGGAGGCCTGGAATTCTAAGAAAAACTCACCCAAGTTTACTCAATGCAAAGCAGAGAGCTGGTGGGGCACAATGGGGCCCTCCTGGTACCTAGCACTAGGTCCAGGTCTGCAGGGTGGTCCTAGGTGGGTTTCTTTAGAATCGTGCTGACTATGCCAAGGAAATGTTGATGTAAAAACATCCAAACCCATATAGATGGCCAATAGACATATGAAAAGATGCTCAACCTCTCTAATTATCAGGGAAATGCAAATCAAAGCCACAATGAGATACCACCTCACACCTGTCAGAATGGGTGTCAACAATAAATCAACACAAAAAGTGTTGGTGAGGATATGGAAAAAAGGGAACATTTGTGCACTTTTGGTGGGAATGAAAATCGGTACAGCCACTGTGGAAAACATCATGGAGTTACCTCAAAAAAATAAAAGTGGAACTGCCTTATGATACATTGATCCTGCTTCTGGGTATATCCCAGAAAAATCCAAAACAATAATTTAAAGAGATATGCACTCCTATGTTCATCGCAGCATTATTTTTACAGTAGCCAAGATATGGAATCAAACCAAGTGCCCAACAACAGACCAGACAACTGTATTAAAAAGTTGTGAGATTATATATATATATCAACCATAGAGGGGAAAAAGGAAATCTTACCATTTGCAACAGCATGGATGAACCTACAGGGTATTATGCTAAGTGAAATAAGATAGTCAAAGAAAGAAAAATACCATATGAGTTTACTTAAATGAAGAATCTAAAGAACAAAATAAATGAAAAAAACAAACAAACAGATATAGAAACACAGAGGACAAAGTGACGGTTGCCAGAGGTGAAGGCTGTTAAGGGACTGTTAGGGTGGTTGGTGACAGCAGCTGTAAAAGAATTCACAAAGAGAAGAAAAGGCAGAGAGCAAAGTTTATTCACTTCCCAAGAATGGAAAGGGGCTAGGCACCAAAGAAATGCACCAGCAGTGAAGAAGCTTTGAATTTTTATTGGATTATAAAAGGGAGGGGGTTCCCTGACTGGTGTAGCTCAGTGGATTGAGCTCAGGCTGCAAACCAAAGGGTCACTGGTTCGATCCCCAGTCAGGGCACATGCCTGGGTTGCAGGCCAGGTCCCTAGTGGGGGCCATGTGAGAGGCAACCACACATGATGTTTCTCTTCCTCTCTTTCTCCTCCCCTTCCCCTCTCTCTAAAAATAAATAAAATTTTTTAAAAAGGGAGGGGGTTGCTGCTGTGTGACAGCTGGGCTGTTAGAGGCATTGTAACACAGGAGGTTTGGCTTGATTTTGTGTGAGCTATAGTTTATTCCAATGTTATCTTCTGCCTGTGGCTGTGGGGAGCAGTTAGCCATGTTCTGTTCTTGCTTTCTGGTAATTTCCAGTCCTGAGGTCATAAGCTCAGAAGAGACGGCAGTCATGTTTACCAAGGTCACAAGCCTGCTCGGCAGATGGTGCCAGGATAGCAAACGGCACCAGCTTCATCCTTCTAGGGACTGGGTGGAAAAGGCGAAGGGATTAAGAAGTACAAATTAGTAGTTACGAAATAGTTATGATATGTTTAAAGTGCAGGGAATATAGTCAGTAATACTGAAATAATTATGTGTGGTGCCAAGTGGGTACTGAAAATATAGGGGGGATATTTCAGTAAAGTATATGATTATCTAGCCACTATGCTGTACACCTGAAATGAATATACAATACTACTGAATGTCAACGGTAATTGAAAAAAATTTTAAGTGTGTCCAAACCTGTAGAGAATTTTTATGAGTTATTTGAGCTAAATTGATAACAATTGCCAAGAAGTAAAATCTCAACACACTGAGAAAATCATCCAGAAAATGGTAGTTTTACACTTTTTTTATACATTAGAATAAAAGGAGGAGATGTAAGAGGGGGTTATATGAAATTTATTGGTAGATTAGGGAGGTGGGAGAAAGTAAAGCAGGGGAATCTCTCCGAATGGATAAAGAATAAAACAGAGACACATGCTCTCTTACATGGTGGGTACGGGCCAGTTAACATTTACAGCACAGAGATTGTATCGGGGAACAAGACAACAGTGGTCTCCCGCTTCCATGCCCTGAGGGGCCTGGAGATCACTTTGACATTTCAAAAAAATCCAATCTTAGATGGAAAAAGACAATAGGCTCACTTAAAGTAAAGAATAACCTTTGTCAAGGAAACTACAGACCTAAGATGTGACCATTTGCAACTCATTTTTAAAAAATGTTTATTTATGGACTTTTTTTAGAGAGAGGAAGAGAGAAACATCCATTTGTTGTTCTCCTTATTTATGCTTCTTTTTAAAAGATTTTATTTATTTATTTTTAGAGATAGGGGAAGGGAAGGAGAAAGAGAGGGAGAGAAACACCAATGTGGAAGCAAAACATTGACTGGTTGCCTCTTGCACCCCATCTGGGGACCTGGCTCACAAGCATCTACCTTTCGGTTCACAGGTCAGCACTTAACCCACTGAGCCACACCCACCAGGGCTGTGACTCACTTTTAATTAGGAATTTTTATTCTCAGAACCTTCCTATATGGTTACTTTTGGTCTCTGAGTTTTCAAGGCCTGCCAGGCGGGCCTCCCCTGAGCTTGTCAGGTTTAGTATGTTGGCCCCCTTTTTGTCCACATAGATAACTTGTCCTGGGTCACACTGTCAGTTCAGTAGTAAAACCAGGATTCCAACCCTGGTGGTGCTAGACCTCCCCGTCTTCCTCTTCATTCAGAGGAAATAGGCTAGACAGTGTCTACATCAGGAGGCCAGGCATTCTGGAAGTTAGTCAGGCAGCAAATGATCTGCTCTTCCACTCTGGCTTCTAAGTGAGGACAGCCACGAGCATTAGGCAAACCCCATGAGATGTCAGATGACAAAAGGCATTGGGTTCAGGGCATGGCCCTTGTTCCTTGACACAGTGGAAATAGGGATTTTTCCTTTCTTGGGAAGCAGATTCAAAATTTTGAAGCAGCATGAGTTTCTCCAAGGGTCACTGATGGGGCCTGGGGTAAGGGAAGCAATTCAAAGCTTGGTTCTACCCCTCTCCATTTGGGTGACGCTGGGCAACCACAGTCTACTGAGGAATGCTTAGAGACCATTCTCCCTCCCCTTGTCCTCCGTCCTCTGACCAGCTGCTCACCTGCAGACTCAGCTTATAAATCCCTCCTCTGAAACATGTAGTGATCCCTAACTCCCTCCATAGTGCTCCCTGAATGCTCTGGGCATCAAGACCACTGCACCATCTGAGTCTACTGTCTCCAAACACTTTTCAGCCACACCTCACCGACAAAGGTGGAATCGTATCCATGGGCAACCTGGCCAACCCCTGGCCTGCTTCCAGACAGCTACTAAGTAGGCATAGTCCTTCCAGAGCATTTTCATTTTCTATATTTTTTAAGGTAAAATTTATGGTGAAATGCACAAATCATAAGTGTACAGTCAAATGAGTTTTGATATATGCAAACACTCCTGTCACCCAAGATAGCCCTACCAAGAGATAAAACACTTCCATTACCACCACCCACAGAAAGTGCCTCTTCCACCAGTTAGCTCCTCCAGCACAGGGACCATGTCAGGTTATCCTCGTGACCCCAGGACCCAGCAGAGCACTCAGCAGGTAATAGACACTTCAAAATTTTTTTTAAAAAGTATTGATTTTTTTAGAGAGAGGAAGGGAGGTTGTGGGAGAGAAAGAGAGAGAGAGACATCAATCTGTTGTTCCACCCATTTATACATTCATTGGTTGATTCTTGTATGTGCTCTGACTGGGAATCAAACCCACAACCTTGGCATATCAGGACAATGGATCTAACCAACTGCGCTACCCAGTGAATTTTTTCAGGGCCAAAAATTTTTTTATTGATGTTTTAAATAGAGCAAAAGCTCCACATTCTAGTACTGCTCTAGCCTCTGTCACTTTGGGAGAGTTGCTTAAACAGGTTCCTTGCCCTTGAAGTGAGGACCAGACCCCAGCCCTCCTACCTTGGGGAAATGTGGGGGTCTGCTGAGACAACCTGTGAGAGGCAGTTTGAAAAAAGGCCTGGAGACATGCAAGGGCTGTGACCATCATCATCATCATCATCATCATTTAAGTTTTTAATGAAAACTGTATATAAGATTACTCCTGCAACTTCTCAATTGTTTTGTCCTTATATTTGCCCTTTTCCTTTTCTACTTGGTGAGATTTGGCTTTATGTTTAAAGATCTTTTTATGGCCTCTGTCTAGCCTTAGTCTAGTGATGACCACCTTGCCGGGGTGAACGCCACACGAACAGCTGCACCATTAGCGTACTCCCGCTGCACCCATTCAGTGCAGGGGACCTGTTTCTTCTGTACAGCTGGACTACTTTGCCAATTTGCTGCTCTTTGCAGTGTCCTTGCACAACCCAAACATCATCCTTTCAGATGGGCATGGATCAAACATGGTGCTTCTGTCTTAGCTCTTTGGAAAAAGAAGACATAACCTTGTTGCGAAGGACAATGTGGGAAGGTGCATAGAAATGCCTTTTATGGTTCTTGCTCTGGTTAGAAATCAGAAAGGGATTGAACTTCATTTTGGCCACTGGTGCTTCAGCGATAGCTGAAAATGGAATGAGTAACCATTATTATTAATAAACTCCTACTTCTAGGACAAACATCCGGCTGAAAGTAACCAAGACAGGAAGGCATCAGACATTGACTTCCAGACTTGGCTGCTTGGGCTCCGGCCAAAGTCTGAGGGTGCCAAAGACGGCCAGGTTTTTTTTTTCTATGCCCGTGGACCCAGGCTGTGAACTGATTTCCAGGGCCACGAATTTCCTGAAATTGCAAAGGATTCTCCCCAAGCTGTCACACAGTCCTCTCTGAGCCTCAGTGTCCCAGTAAAATGCAGGCACTAGACAAGGACAGTCTCTTCTGGCTCCTCTGACTCCAGCCTAGAAGCACAGTGTAGGCTGAGCTGTTGCCCTTCCTCAGCCTGTGGGGCTGACAGGGATCCGTCACAACACCTAAAAATTCCTACACCCAAATTCCCCAGAATATTCCTTTGATGGCTTCTGGTCCTTAAATTTGACCTGCAATGAATTTTTCTAGATCATTGCAACCAGTTCTGAGGAATGGCCAGGGGTCTGGATGGCCTTTTTTTTTTTTTTTTGCATAAAGCTCAAGGTTTGAAAGCATTTTGTTTGTTTGTTGTTTTTAAACACTGCTAGATGCTCAGAAGCATCCTGGACAGTGACACTCTGGAATTCCATGGTCACTTTTTGGAAAAGTGGCACCGCCCAGTACAGTAGGAATGAGCAGGCCAGGAGGAGCTCAGGAGGAGCACTGTGATGGCAGGGAAGGACACAGTGATTAGGGCAGGAGGGCCTGGTTCCCAGGGAGGACACAAGAGGGCAGGTTTACCTCTCAAGCTTAGGGTCACACCGGATCCTCCCACTACTGTAAGGTCATGGTAAGAGCTAAGTGCTGGCACTATATGCCAGGCACTGTCCTTTTTATAATTTTTCACCTAACCCATTTACCCTCTAAGGCAGACATCTTATTATCTTCACTTTTTTAAAATTTATTTTTAGAGAGAGGGGGAGAAAGAGAGGAAGAGAAACATCATGTGTGGTTGCCTCTCACAGGGACCCCACTAGGGACCTGGCCTGCAACCCAGGCATGTGCCCTGACTGGGAATCAAACCGGCGACCCTTTGGTTCGCAGTCCACGCTCAATCCACTGAGCTACACCAGCCAAGGCTATCTTCATTTTACATATAAAGAAAGTGAGGTCAAAATAACTTGCTCCAAGACCCGCTAATTAAGTGGCAGGAAATGGGTTGAGAGCTAGGTGGTGGGACCCCATGCCTCCCCTCCCGACCCTCACTGCCCTCAGTCCCCTGAGGTGGAGCTGGGCGGAGATCCCCCCCACAAGGCCCACTCTGCTCTCAGCACTGAATGCCAGTGCCAGCTGGGTTTCTGCTCACCCTCTAGATACCTTGTTTTTTGTGGGTTTTTTTTAAAGTTTTAATTCAAAATATCTTCACAAGCAGTTGCAAAAATAGTATGGAATATTGATACATGCTACAACCTGGACAAACTTTTATATATCACTCTAAGCAAAAGAATCCAGTCACAAAAGACCACATATTATATAATTTGATGTGTATAAAATGTCCAGAATAGGTAAACCTACAGAAAGATTAGTGGTCGCCTAGGACTGGAGGGAATGGGGAGGTTCTTAGGGGGTAACCACTAATGGATTCAGGTTCCTTTCCCAAGTGAGGAAAATGTTCTAAAGTTACATTGTGGCCATGGTTGCACTGTGAAATATACTAAAAAAAAAACACATTGAATTGTACACTCAATAAAACTGTCAAACAAAAAACAAAAGGACTTTGAACCTTTGAGAGGCAAAGCCATCCTTGACTCACTTGCACCCCACTTAAAACAGAGAGATCCCATGTCTCTATTACCCAGCTTCTCCTAAGGAGGTCATCTTACATAACTATATTAAGTGTACCTTCCTCTTTAAAGCAGGGATCCTGAAGGTCCGGAGCCCTCATTTCAGCACTTCAGGTTCAGATCCTGGTGATAACATCTCACCCACCCCCTGGGCTTTACAAAATACCCGACCCCCCACACAAACACCATTTGACCCTCACTCAAGGCAAGCCTGTGAGTCAGGGACGCCCCATTTCTTGGTTTTCTTGGTCACAAGATGCTTCTTCCTACCCCGAACTCCCTCTGTAGGGTTTGCCAAATTTAGCAAATGAAAATTTTTATCTGTCAATCCTGTAAAGTAATCAGTTCTAATGTGCCAGCCAGTCCTGGGCGGGTCTGCACATCATTTTAAGACAGTATTGATTACAGACTTTTAAGAACTGAAAGGGCTCTGGACCCTCTCCTAGCCCAGCCTCACCCACCAGGCTTGGTCCGGGTCTCCCAGGCCAAAGCCTCACTTGGGCCATTTTCTCTAGCCTTTCTATTCGTGCCTCAGTTTGCCCACCTAGAGGCGAGTCCTGTACTCCCCTGCAGATACATCGCAGGGCGGCGTGCCGGCGGGAAGGCCAGGGGGAGCCCGCTGGAGTCGAGAGCCCCGCTCCAGGCCTTCCGTTAGGATTTAGGCAGGCAGGAAAACGAGAAATAAGGATGGCACCGCTCCGGGTTCGGCCCGGGTACGACCTCCCCTCCTCCCACGCCAGGACTAAAATCCCAGCGCGGGTGGATTGCGACCCCTTTGCCAAGCCCAGGTCCAGTGGACCTTCACCGACCCGGTCAGGAGCCCAGAAAAGTCGCAGCGCACCCACCGACGCACTCGCAGGCAGACGCCACAGCCCATGCCGGCCCCGCTCCCCCCGAACTACAATTCCCAGCAGGCGTGGGCTTCCGGACGGGAAATCCGGGAGGAGGGCGTTTGCGACCGGAAGACAGCGTTCTGCGTGGTGGGAGCTCCATCGGCAAGTGGGGGTTCCTCTGAGATGGAGAAGTGAGACCCCTCTCCGCGTAAGCACGGCTCCCCGGCTCTGTATACACCGTTTCTCCGTGGGGTCGCCGGCGCGCGCCCATCTCCCGAACCTGATCCCCGCCTCGCCCCGCCTCGCCCCGCCCCGCCCTCGTGGGCTGCGGGGGAAAGGGATGGTGGGTGGGGGCTTGGGCCTGTCGCACGGGAGGGATGCCGAGGGCGCCTCCCAGACCTCTCCATCACCTGGAGCGAACTCCCTTTCCTGGAGGAGGAGCATCTCCGACCTGAGGCTGGACTCAGCCTGTTAGGGCCCCTGGGTGGCCGACAGGGCTCCTCGGGAATCGCAAGAAGGCTTGGTTCCTCTGCGTCCTGGGATGTAGGTCCGGGAGTTCGTGCCCAGGCTTCAGCTTTGCATGGCAATGCCAGGTAAGGCTGAGGGGACCAGGGCACTCCCATTCAGTATGTTCTCTCTCAAAGTGCTGGGCTCACACCTCAGGGTCAGGCGAGGCGCCAGAACCTTTGTCCTAACTTCCCAGGTTACCCAAGGATTCTCTGTGGCGCTGCAGAAAGGACTTACCAAACCCTTCAGTGCAAGCCAGGAACTCAGGGGTCCACCCTGTTCAGTTGAGATGAGCTGTGCTGAGGCCCCACTTCATTCACCCTCCGGGCCCAGAGCGTTCTCTCCAGAGGCTTCTTCTCAGCTGATTTCTGGCTCCCAAGTGGGGATTCAGGTTACACCTGTATCGGGAGCAGTGACACCACAGTGACCAGCAACACATTGGACTTTGTGTCTCCAACCTCATTTTCAGCTTTTACACTTTCTGATCTAGTCATACACTGCTATGTCCCTGACCATCAGGGTTGATAGGAAAAGGCCCAGTATAGCAAGGACCCTCTAATGTCGGTGAGATTTTATTCTGTAGTTAGTTCGAGACCAGCTACTTCCTAGAAATACTCCATTTAATAAGTTGGAAACAACTCCAGAGAGGATGTTCCGGTTGCTCAGATTCCCTTGCTAGCAGGAGTTGGGGGTCATAATAACTGGTCAGGTGGTCTCTAAGCATGCTAATTTTTGTCTGGGAAGTTCTCAGAGGCTTGGTTTTCCAAGCACTTCTGTTAAGACAACCAGCCTTTTGTTCAGTAGCCTCTCTGGCCCTAGACACAAAAGATAGATACCATAGAAACTCGGAGACTTGCACTGCCCCAGTTCCTGGGCTCGTTATAGGAGCCTGTTCTCTCCTTCCACAGTGAGCTTCTGCATTCCAGGGCATAGCACCCGACTTTTGAATGAGTAAGAGCCTGTGTTACCTGCGTGTAATGTGCCAGAAGCCATTTAATGCCCATCTCTGCTTCCTGAATATACAGCCAGCAGGGTGCAGTTAAAGTCACAGGGCAGTGTTAGGTCATTACAGGGAATGTGGCTGAGGGTACAGTGTACTAAAAGTTGGGTTCTTTCCCCTTTAGGACTTTGGAGGCCACGCAGGAACGAACATACTATGCACATGGAAATGCCTGCACCTACACTGGTTACACTTCCTGGTTCACCTACAGGATTCCCACTGTAGCAGAGATATCTTTAGCACGTGAATGCTTTCAATAAAAGTTTGTTAAAACTGGCATTTAAAGGGGGGAGGTGAAGGATGGTAGAGGGGGATTAAATGGTGGAGAGAGACTTGATTGGGGTGATGGAACACAGCACTGTGTAGGGATGATGTGTTGTAGAATTGTGCACCCAAAACCTGTGTAATTTTGTTGACTGTCACCGCATTAAATTCAATAAAAAGGGAAAAAACTAGCTTTAAAAAAAAAACAAACAAAATTCATCGTTTTAATAACACCTTCCATGTATAGTGGAATTATGGTTGAATTTCTGCCTTAATATTGTTTGTACATATATTTTAAATCTTTCATGTGTATAGGACAACAGGTTTCACAGCAAGGTCTGTGTATCAATAACAGGTAATAAATGTGTCGGTCATCCTGCAGGCCACGCCCCTCCCTGTCAACCAGTCCCGGATGTGAGGGATGGCCTGCCTGCTTCTTGTCACCACCAGGGGTCACCCTTTCCCGTGGAACCACTGCTCAGGCCCCTATAGGGCCTGGGACTGGGGTGACAGACTGAGGGATTTGGTCCTGTGTGCATAATCAGATGGCCTTGGCCAGAGGCCCAGCATCCGCCTCCACTGTAGTCTCAACTTTCATTGGTAAAGGTGGGGAGGGTGATCTCCTGGCCCTCCACACCCATCAAGGAAGGATGTGGGGATGGAGGCACATCCGGGAATGTCTGTGTCTTGTCTTTCCTAAGGTGGAGGTGGAAGGCCAGGCTGGTTTTCTGGTTTCTCTAGGCTCACCAGTCTTAAGAGAAAGGAACTAGGGTGCAGCGGGAATAGGAGAGGCCTGACTCCGGGGCTCTGGAAGAAGGAAGCCTAAGCAGGGCCACATTGCCACCGGCTAGGGAGTTGGGGGAGGGGAACTGGGGAGGAGCAGAATGCCCAGGAGGAATACAGGCCCCTCCCCTCACACTCTGGAAGGTAAATCAAGAAAAGGACCCAGTAGGATGCCGTCCAGATCGTCAAAGTTACCCAGAGAAGAGTCCTTGGTAATTTATATGCATTTAGAGGAGGGGATATTTGCAGGTAACAGGGAGGGAAAGGGGCTCAGGACACTGCCCAGTCTAGGGCTGGTGGCCAATGGACAAAGGGGAGAGCCATGGGTCTTTCAGAAGACAGAAAACAAGGATGTTGCCAGAGAGGAGGGCTTTGAGTAAGATTTAAATCCACAGCTATAACAAATAATTTTTGAGAGCCTGCTGTGCCAAGCTGTGGGCTGGGCTCTTGGAATTTTGGGGTGAACCAGACACAGTGGTGACCCATTTAGAGGGTTTACAGTTGAGTATGAGTCTATAGTCTAGCCCTGAAATAAACCTGTAGATTTAACTGTGGTGGGAGCCCCAAGAGTGTGGGGGACAGATTGCCCTGGTTTGGGGTCCCCAACTTAAGCTGTGGACTGAAGGAAGAGGGCCAGAGTGAATGGCAGGTAGGCAGCCCTCAGATAAGAAGGAGCCTGGCCGTGGCCGGGTGCCTCAGTCAGTTGGAGCGTCATCCTGTGCACCAAAAAGGTTGCAGTTTTGATCCCCAGTGGAGGTGCCTACATGAGGCAACCAATGAATGTTTCTCTCTTACATTGATGCTTCTTTCTCTTCCTCTCTAAAGTCAATAATTTTTTTTTTAAAGAGCAGAGGGGGCCCTGGCTGGTGTGGCTTAGTGGATTGAGCACTGGCCTGTGAACCAAAAAGCCACCAGTTCAATTCCCAATCAGAGCACATGCTCTGGGTTGTAAGCCAAGTCGTATCCCCAGTGGGAGGCGCTTGAGAGGCAACCACACATTGATGTTTCCCTCTCTCCTTGTCTTCCCCTCTCTCTAAAAATAAATAAATACTATTTTTTAAAAAGATGGAGGGGAATAAAGAAGGGGAAAATGGGACAACTATAATGGCATAATCAATACAATATATTAAGAAAAAAAAGAAGGAGCCTGTTTGAGACTAGAAGGGGATGAAAGAACCATGTAACATTACGTGTTTGCACCTTACCTGGACTTCCCGAATACCAGGACACCTCTGGGCTCTTTCCTGGATAGAATCTGGACAGTGGGCTAATGGATCAAGTTTAAAAACAAAGGAGCTATGGTGATGTGCATAATAAGGAGCTGAGGTGGAGGGGAGAGGGCTCGGGTCTGGGGGAAGGAGATTGTGCTTGAACCACCTGTGGAGAGGACGTTGCCAGGTGCAGAGATAAGGAGAGTAGATTTGGGAGGGGTGGTCAAAGGTGTTTGAAGTATAACACATATAGAAGAGTCCTTTTTAAATTTATTTTTTTTACTGTGTTTTGCTATACATTAAGAGCACCCTCCTTTAAAGATCTAAATTCTTCCTACTGAAATTTCCTTAAGTCAATAGGGTGCAGAATGGGCCACCTGGGGCTCCAGTCATGGAACCACAGAGAGAAGGTGGGTGTTAGTGAGGCCATGGGAAAAGGGGAGAAGCTGGGGTGAGAAAATAGGTAGTGGCCTGATCTTACGAGGCCACAAGAAGCATTTGGGGTCCTTGCAAGGAGTCATGGGCGGTCACTCAAAGACTAGGCAGAGCTGTCACAGGACAGTCTGCTGGAGCAAAAGTTCCAGAACAGGGGAGGGGCAGGAGGTGTGAAACAAAGGCTCACTGCCCTGGCAGGGGCCGAGGGAAGCAGGGTGGTGCCAGCTTCTGCATTTTACCCTGCAGGCCAGGGAAAGGCAACCTCAGCTTTCAGCCCAGCCCTAACCCTTGGAATCTATTGAAAGCTAGTGTACTGCCTTCCAGAAAAACAAAGACAAACTATACACCAACTTTTGTATCCATGTTCAGGAGAGATAAAGGGAGGGTCTGTTACAAATCTCTGAAGGTGCAGCAAAAAAAAAAAAAAATCATGTACCAAGGAGGAACAGGAGCCAGAGACCCATCTTAGGAAGCTTGTCTGGGGCCTCTGTCCATCTGTCCATCAGTCCTCTATCTCCCATTATAGGTGCCACCCGAGTAAGCTGACTGGGCAGGCCTGGGAGGACAGCAGGCTGCAGAGGAAGAGGAGTCTGCCAGCTCATGCTAAACCAACCCTGACAGTCCCCTTCATTCCTCTTCTCCCCTATTGCCAACCACCTTGCTTCAGGATTGTTCCCAACATTAACTAACCCAACCACAGACAGTTCAGTTGGAGCTTGACCTGCTCAGGTAAAAATATCCTGAGGGCCGCATTCTCCCTTACGCCCCACAGGACCCAGTTCTTCACCCCAGGCCTCCCCTCCACATCCCTTCATGTTCAGGCCTGTCCCATGCCTGTCCCTCTTTCTACCCAACCCCTTCCACTTGCTCCTCTGGATTCCAACTCCCCTAGGAGAAAAATCTTTGTATTCTCAGCGCCCTTTCCCTCTTTCCCTGGCCACGGGAAACCTGGCTGTCCTGCGGTGGCCTCACGTTCCCAGGCCCTACCCTTGGTCTCACCTCCCACAGTGAGGGCCCCACCTGCTCCTAGGACATTTTTCTCCCAGCACTTCCTCATGTTTGGAACCTATATTGATTGCCTGGCTTGCGTGGCTCAGTTGGTAATGGAAAGGTTGTGAGTTGGATTCCTGGTCAGGGTACACACCTAGGTTGCAGGTCTGGGCACATAGGGGAAGCAACCAATCAATGTTTTTCTCTCATGTTGATGTTTCTCTCCCTACATCTTTGTCTAAAAGCAATGAAAAAAATAGCCTCGGGTGAGGGTAAAAATAAATAAATAAAGATACCTGTTTTGACTGATATTTTTAATTATAAAAATAGTTAATGTTTGTCATAACGAACATCTTGAGAGTATAGAAATATAAAGCTACGGCACAGTCCTACCTGGTCTGACATTCCTGGGAGGTGCGTACACCTGGCCGCAGAATTTAAACTCTTGGCCTCCATGGGGTCATCTCACTGATGCTGCACTTTCCTCTCTAAATTAGAACTCTAGTTCAGGCTGACAAATAATTGGTTAAAAGAATTCTGTAGCTCACAGCCTTTCTAGGAGGGCTACAGAACCAGCCAGGGACAATGTCCCAAAAGTTAAGCCAAGCTGGCCTAGTGGAGGCACCCCTGAGCACAGACACCACTGTTTGCAGCACAACTGACCCAGACCCTGGGCAGTACCACTAGGGTCTCAGTCTCCTCGGCCATTGGAGACAAGATATAGTTGCCACCTCTTCCCAGAGTGGAGTCCTCTTGGTGCCTGCTTCACATTCAAAGTCTAGCATGAGGGCATTTGATTAGCAGAATGCCTGTATCCCAGCTGCAAGGGAGCCTGGGAAGGCCTCATCTGGCTTCTGTGAAAGGAAGCACTATTGATGGAGAGCGCCCCAGAGGTAGAAAATGCAGGAAGGCAGATGTCCCCATCAGTTCTCTGGGAGTCCAGCCACCTCTATTTCAGCAGCTCCTGCTCTGTGAGCCACTCCCCTCATGTCTGAGACCTCAAGCTACAGCCTGCTTACCTGTCCTTCAACTCAGAAACCTCCTGTCCACACAGTACTCCCTACTGTGCTCCAACATGGGTCCCAGCTGGACGCCACCACCTTCTCTGTCTGCCGACAGCCGTCTCAGCCATGGCACCACCACTTGGGAAGAGCTGGCATCCACTGTGCACACTGTTCCACATGTCATGTCATTTGGTCCTGAGACCCACCCCCGCTACCTGCCAGGAGGAATGTCTTATTAATACCCCCATTTATACACGAGGAGATGGGAGCCCGCAGAGCCCGAGCCCATCCTTGGGTTTGCCCCTCCCTCACTCATAGTGGCCCCTTTTGAGCAGGGTCTGTGTCATGTTCCTTCTCTGCTGGGGATCCTTGTTTCCCAATGAGCTACAGGCTGCACCTGATCCTCGAAGTGTCCCAGCAGTCATATCTTCTCAGGCTCCCACAGAACAGCCTTTCTCAAACTTGACTGATCAGAAGATTGATCTAGGATGCTTGTTAGGCATAATCTAGATCCCCAGTTCTCTCCTGGAGCATCCAGTTCTCATGATTTCAGGAAGGCTGGGAATCTAAGACATTTGACAAGTCCCCAGTGATTCTTATGATCACACAGACCGGGAAATACTTCTCCAGGTAGCTGTTTGTTTCCTTAGGGTGGACTTAGACCGCCCCGGGCCTGTAAATTATGGGCTGCTCTCAACAGACATCAGAACCTGAATAATAGACTGGGAGAATCACTTTGTGCTTTGGAAGGACCATAAAACAGGGAGTCATGTGCTGCCAGACAGTGCAGCCCTGACACCTTCAAAATATGTTTCCAGAAATTCTCCTTCTAGTAAACTCGTCCCAAGGGAGTAGCCATGGTTGTGCGCAAAGCAATCCTGTGCCAAAGGTGGAGACTGAGGATGTCCACACGTGCCTGTGCGACTAGCAGGACTCAGTGCTGCAAGCCTGGCTGCGGGGCAGAGGCAGGAGGCAGGCCTCCTTCCTTTTCCTTCTCCCTGACTGTCCAGGCCAGTGGCTGCCCCGAGACAGCAGGGATTCCACCCTCTGCCTGGGGCCCTTGGGCTCACCCAGGCCCTGACATTTGCCTATGCAAAGCCCTGCATGGAGGGAGGGTGTGGCTGAGTTGAAGGCAGTATGGACTAGGAAACCCACTCAGTTTGGTGTTTGCAGTGGGGTGGTATGTAAACTCTCTTGAAATCTGTATTGATTGCCCTGGCTGGTGTGGCTCAGTTGGTTGGAGCACAGTCCGTAATAGAAGGGTTGAGGGTTCGATTCCTGGTCAGGGTACATACCTAGGCTGCCGGTCTGGGTACATAGGGGAAGCAACCTTTTGACTCGCTGATTCTGGTGCCATAGGAGGTCTCCTCAGGCGAGGTTAGTTGCCACCTGCCCTTATGGTCCAGATGTGGAACTAAGGTCAGCTGGGGAGTGGATGTCAGGGAGGAGACCCCACCTCTGACTCCGGGCCTGGACTGTCTCTTTGTTTTTTGTTTTCTCGCTTTTCCCACTGCACCAAATAGGCTCCCTGTTAAGCCACCCCAGTGACTCTTCATGGCTTCTTAAGCGCCTTTCACCTGCAGTTCTCAGGAGTGTCCTGGTCTTCCTCTCAGAAGGCCGTGGCAGTTCCAGCCCCAGTGCTATCTCCGCATAGTCCCCAGCACCGTGGCCTCCAAAGACGCAAGCATATGGCCTTCAGTTCTCCTTTGTGCCAAAAGCCAGGACCTCGCCAAAATAATAAACACAGGAAAGTTACAGTGCCCTAGAAAAAGCCTTACATTCATGATCCTGGGCTGTGTTTTCCCATTCCCTGGTTTCAACAGAATCAGACACTGAGTTCCAGCCCTTCTTTCTCGTCCAACTCTTCCCAGAAGTCAAAGTTCCTAAACTCACTCAGGTGAGCACCGGAAGTCATGGGCTTGTTAAGAACGTCCACAAGTGCCATGTGTCCAAGTTCATTACAGGAAAGTGGGGTCAGGACCCAACCCTAGGTGAAGCTCAGGGTAGCTTAGTTGTTTGTGTACAGGCTCTGGGCCGGGCAAACTTTGGGTTGAAACCCACCTTCCACATTTACTAATTACCTCGCCTTGGGAAAGTCGTTCAACTTCTCAGAATCTCTCAGTGCTATGGATTGAATTGTGTTCTCACGAGATTCATGTGTTGGAGCCCTAATCCCCAATATGATTATATTTGGAGACAGAACCTTTAGGGAGATAATTAAGGTTAAATGAGGTCATAAGGATGAGGCCCTGATTCAACAGGACTGGTGTCCTTAGAAGAGAAATCCACAACAGCCCTGGCCAGTGTGGCTCAGTTGGTTGGAGCATCATTAAGTAACGAAAGGTTCAATACCCGGTCAGGGCACATACATAGGTTGCCATTTTGATCCCTGGTCTGGGCACCTACAGGAGGCCACCAATAGATGCTTCTATCTCACATTGAAGTTCCTCTCTCTCCCTTCTTCTCTCTCTAAAGCCAATGAGAGCCCTGACTGGTGTGGCTCAGTTGGTTGGGCAACATCCAGCAAAGTGAAAGGTCGCCAGTTTGATCCCCAGTCAGGGCACATGCCTGTATTGTGGGTTCAGTCCCTGGTTGGGGCACGTACCAGAGCCTGATCAATGTTTCTCTCTCACATTGATATTTCTCTGTCTTTTCCTCCTTCCCTTCCCCTCTCTCTGAAAGAATAAATAAATAAAATCTTTAAAAAAATAAAAGCGATGAGAAAAATGTCCTCAGGTGAAGATTAAAGATATTTTTTAAATAAATAAATAAACAAGTTAATTAATTTAAAAAAGAGAAAGTGACACCAGAGATCTCTGTCCACACAAGCACAAGGGAAAGGTCGTGTGAGGACACAGCCAGAAGTTGTCTGCAAGCCAGGAAGACAGCTCTCACCGGAAACCAGCCGTGATGACACCTTGATCTTGGACTTGTAGCCTCCAGAACAGAAAATAAATTTCTGTTGTTTAAACCACCCCAACTGTGGTATTCTGTGATGGCAGCCTGAGCTGACTCATGCACTTGGTTTGTTCATCTGAAAAGCAGGGATAAAACCAGTCCTTGCGTCATGAAGCTATTGTGAGAATCCCTTGAGGAAGTACGTGTGTAATGCCTGCCTGTTCAGTTTTCCTACAGCACCCTCAGCACAGTGCCTGGTGTATAGTGGATGTTTAATAAATACCTACCGAATGAACAAATACATCCATCAGAAAAAGAAGCTTTCAAATTAAATAGGACTGCATGTCTCTGAGCTTTTCACTAACCTCCATTTCCTTGGTCATTGATCACAACTCACCAGGAAATGACCCCAGGTATAAAGGATTTAAGAAAAGGGTCTGCAAGGACAATTTCCTGTTTTTAATTGGATCTGCCCATTAATGCCACGTCTTCTGAGAATTGGGAAAGGGCTGGTCTGGCAGATCCCAGGTGAGTCTGAGTGCTCAGGAGGAAGGGAAGTTGATCCGAGAGCTGTAGGAAGCCGTTGATCCCGTCTCACTTTGCAGGCGTGGGTGCGGAGGGCAGAGCCCTTCCTGCTGTGGGGCAGAGGGGCTGGAGAGCACAGCTGTGGGGGGCGGGGGCTGGGCCCTGGCGTGGCAGTGGGTGAAGTTGGTCTGGGGTTGGAAGCCACACATGCCCACCCTCCAGGTGCTTGTGAGATGCAAATAATGGGAACAATAGGGGCTCTGTCCCCAGGCTCTTTGTGGCAGAAGCTGGACTTTAGGGAGGCACAGCTCCTTCACCTTGGCCATGGTGAGACTTGGTTCTGGGTCAGCCCCAGGTGCACAACCCTGCCCACCGTGGGAGCCCTGGACTCTGGGCAGGGAAAGGCACCCAGCCACACCGACCACTCCCTGATCCCCCTCCCTGATTCTTTCCAGGACAAGCTCAGGGGGAGCAAGCTCCAGTGAGTACTCAGCTCCTTGCTTTCCATCTACCCTCCTCTCTTGCCTCCACCTCGCCACCCCTTTCCTGGACACAGCTGCCGTTGGAGCGGTGCTGGCTGTGCCTGGGCCCTCCCCACCCACCCAGTGGGATCATGCCTCCACCACCCTGTGAGCACCAGGGCTCGCCCACTACCAGCTGCCCTTGGGCACCGACTCACCCAGCCGTGTACCCAGGGACACTAGCCCTGTCCCCAGGTCTTAACTCCTGCTGCCTTGTCCCAGGCTGCTGTCACACAGCTCCAAGGGGCTCCATTCACATGGTCGTGCAGTGCCTGGCTGACAGAAACTCAAGGGTCTATTGGGCAGAGTTAACTATAGTCTTATTGCAGGTTGGGGCCACCCCTTCCACCCCCCAAATGTGTAGGTAAGTGACACAGTGGGTGAGGGGGGTCTGGCAGAACAAGGTCCCTTGCAATTTTGAATCTCCCCTGAGTGGCCTTTGCGCCATCTGTGCCCCTCATAGTCCAGCACTGCTGAGTCACTGGGGCCTAGCTCTGCCATCTGCATGGGTCAGAATGAGGAGCACGAGGGGTAGGGGACTGGCCTAGGTACAACAGGCAGCTCACTGGGAGGCGTTCCACGATGCCTGCATCACTGGTCCTACTGTGGTGTTAGAAAGGCCCTTTGAGAATGGTTCCTTTGAGCCGAATGAAGCATTGAGACCCGCTGTGGAAATGCAGATGGTTTATTGTATTGGGGAGAGAGAGTAAGTCACTGTGCTAGACAGGGGGTGGGCTGGGAGATGAGGCCAGTCTCATCAGTCTCCCCTCCAGACTCTCCAGGGTGGAGAACAGATGTCTCCTGCCCATCTCCTCTGCCTACCCCCGGGACCTGGAGACACAGGGTAAGTCCAGCTGCTGAGCCTGGGGCTGGGGGCAGGGGAGGCAGGGGCCACCACTCTTGCTGTGCTTCTTCCATCCTCCCTGTGCTCATTACCCCTTCCCAAAGGCCCAGGAAGAGGAGGAAGAAGAGGAAGATAAATATGAGCTGCCCCCCTGTGAGGCTCTGCTCAGGAAACTAGCCCCTGTCCACCTTCCTGGAACCGAAGAGGACTCTTTGTACCTGGGTGAGGGCTGGGAAGTGGAGGCAGAAAGCTTGGGTGGCCGGGCAGGACAGGAGGGTCCCCACATGGGCAGAGGCCGCAGGCCTGCTCTCTTCTGTGTCTGCCGGGCAGTGAGGGGACGTCTCAGCTGGCAGCTGGTGGGGCCTTTTGACTGAACAGGGCCACAGAGAGAAAAATGGAGAAAGGAAGAGAGGAGGAGGGGAGAAGGAAGGTGGAAGTCGGGAAAGGGAGAGGAGTCTGGAGGGGCAGTGTAACCAAGGCAACAGTGGGAAAGCTGGAGGCCCGACTCTGTCCCAGGGGCCTGTTGTGCCTTCTCAGAGATCCCAGCAGTCTCAGAGCAAGGGTAGAGGTGCCCAGAGAACCTACTGGCAACCCACCCCCACCCCTGGGGGGCTCTCCAGTCTGGGCCAGATGGGGGCAGGGAAGCTGGCCGCCTCTAGTTGCCATGGAGACAGGACTGTCGGGAAGCCGATGAGCTGGCAGGGCAAGGAGGGAGAGAGGAGGAAACAGAGGTTAGGTGCGGGGTAGGAGGAAAATGGGAACCTACTTGGGAGGAACCTAGTGACTCACAATGCTTGGGGTCTTTTCCAGATCACTCTGGCCCCCTGGGCCCATCCAAGTCACCAGCTCTGGAGCCTGAGCCCGAAAAGGTGAACAACCTCTGAACAAGCCCTCCTTTCCTGCCTGCCCCACCCCAGGCTACCATTTCCCAGTGAATAAATCTAAGAGGCATCTCATTTGCAAGACCCCCCCACATCTGCATTCAAGAGACCCCTGAAAAATTAGGTGCATCAGAAGCCTGACCCCTGTGAACAGTCGCTGCTCCCCTCTGTCTGGCCTGGTCCTTTCACCCTCCAGGTTGGCATCACCCAGGACTCACCTTCTGACCAGAGGTGGGAAGGTTGGGGGGGAAGGAGACAAAACAGACTCTGTTGCCCCTCCTGGGACCCCGGGGCCTGAGGACCCTGCCCCGCTGAAGAGGGAAGAAATCCCCCATTCAGCCGCCAATCACGGTCAGCTCTCATCCTCCACGATCCTGCTTTGGGCTTTGAAAGCTACCACTCTCATCATTCACTTTTATTGGAACAAAAAGAAAAACAAGGAGAAATTCGTGACAAAGAGCCACAGGATGGAGGCAAAGGGAAGGTCACTCACTTTGCACATTAACTCTGGTGTCGCAGTGTTGTTTTAAGCGGCACAGATATGCATTGCCCTATCATCCTTGCCTCCCCGTGCTTATTACCCTCCGCACCCTGTTCTCCCTCACCACTCGTTGTGTCCACAGCTGAAGGCAGCACTGAACCTGCAGGAGGCCGTGAAGCAGGGACAGACCTCTGGGAGGCGAGGTAATGGGGACGTCCTCTCTCTCCAGGACCTACACACCCCCCTGCCCTGAGGAGAGGGGAGTCCGGTCCCACAGGGGCAGAGCTGAGCTGCCTTGCTGTTGGTCTGGTGCTGTACCTGGTCACTGCACACCCCCAGCCGCTCCCTATTTTCACCTGCCCTGATGATCCCCCCCAAGGTGGGCAGTTGAGGGGACTGAGGCCCCAGACATGAGCTACTTTGCCTGAGATCACACAGAAGCAGAGTCCGCTGTGGTCTCCGGTCAGGTGAGGGGCCTACAGGGCGCCTGCTCTGCCTGAAGGACCCGCACTATTGAGACACATCTGAATGTCACCCCCCACCAAGAATTGCCCTCTGATTCCATTCATGTCATTATTGCCTCCACCGTCCAGAGACTGTCCCCTAAGGTAAGTGCCTGGAGGCCTATAATGCCAGAGCCCTGGAAGTCAGACCGGGGAGGGACCTTAGCCAGCACGTTTTTGTCTGAAAGGGGCCTCAGGAGGGGCAGCCTCCTCCTGTGCAAGGTCGGACAGCTAACCTGAGGCACATTTGTGTTTTACATGCTCAGTGGTTGGTAAACCTTCATGCCCTTGACGGGGGTTTGATTTTTGGAACAGCTCAAACTCATTTGGAGCCAAGCCTGGCAAATCAGTTGGGAGGTCAAGTCAGGCAGCACCCTGGGGTTGTGAAGTAAGGTGATGGTGGTGAGGGTGGCATTCCACCAGGGCTTCGGTGTTGGCTCTGAGGATACCCCTGGATAAGTTCGAAGGATGCTCCACTCCTCCAGCCTGTGTCACTCAGTTCCTTTCTCCCCACGCTTATGACTGACGCTCCTCTCTTTTTCCTCCCAGAGCTGACTGCACCAGCCCGAGTGGTGAGCGGCCCTTCCATCCCCACCTCACACTCTAGGGTTCTGGCTAGGAAGTCGGCAGGGTTGGTGTGGGGTGCCTGGGAGGGCCAGGGAATGTCCCTGAGACCAAGGAAAAAGGCCCAGAGCTGTCTCTCCCTGTTGGCCACAGGCCCCTGGCAGGGTGTCAGCCACTTGTCCTGGGGGTGCTGCCCAGAGCTACTGGGGATGGCCTTGCCCAGAGCTCCTCCTGGCCACACACAGTCTGAGAGCTGGAGCCTGTGAGCACCTCTGAGAGGGAAGATGCTCGTGGGGTGCCCTCCTTCCAGGCCAAGGAGCAGTTTTAATCATTCCAGTTGGCTCCCAGAAAGAGGTTCACTCCCCCACCCTCAGTGATGGCTCCGCCCTCCCTCCCACTCACTTGTGAAACCCTGGGTCCCACACACCCCTCCCTGGCTCCCTTAGGTGCCAGGCTCTGCAAAGGAACCTGAAGAGGACATCTACCTGGAGTGTGAGCCCAGCCCAGGTGAACACCTCCCTCTGCCCCAAATCCATCACGCCCTGAGGCCCTCAGCTGCCCACAGCAAGACACATACTTCTGACTCCATTTTCTTCCCTCATCTTTTCTCACCACCCCCACCAACACACACTTGCCTTTGGACACACGCAGGGGCACACATACTTCCTCCTTTGGTCCCGGTTGGCCCCCACAGCGGCCACAGGGGAGGGATCCCATTGAGACAGGGCTGTGGGGGGACTGCCCAGCGGTTGCAGCCTGGTTGGAAGGTTCCCAGGAAGCCCAGGCTTCAGGGAAGCGGCAGGCCAGGCTGTGCAGCTGGCTTCAGCCCCTCCCTGGCCAGTGAGGTGTTCTTGCCTCGCTCCTAGCCCGGCAGGGCCTGCCCTCTGTTTTAGTCCCTGCTTTGCCTCAGACTCTGAGCTCCCAGGGCCCGAGGCCCCCAGTCCGTCTGCCAAGGGCATCAGTAGTACACAGGTAAGTGCCCCACCAGGTACATGTAAGTGTGAATGTGTGTGTGTGTGAGAGAGAGACAGACAGACAGACACGTACATAGGCTTCCCCAGCCCTGACCCTGGGATCTCTGGGTTCACTGGCCCTTTCTTTTTGAAGGAAGTAAAGACCCTGACCTCTGTTCCCCATTTTTTTCCCCACAGGCCCACCAGAACCCCCCAGGAAGCCCGGAATGTAAGAGGCTTGTGGTCGAGGGAAGTGAGCTGGGAGGAAGGGAGACTGGGGGTGGGACTTCAGGCCCAGAGAAGCAGGCCTGCAGGGCCGAGTAGCTTCTGACCAGACCTCCTGTATCCCAGGAAGCAGCGAATGCCTCCTGTAAAGGCGAGTAGAGACACCTTCAATACAAACCCTGGGGAGTCCTGCCAGCTCCCACCCCAGCCACAGCCCAGCGGGTCACAGACATTCTCACAGTCCCACTTGCCCCACTTTTCTGAGGCTGTCCCAGCAGCTCCGCCTCCAGTTGAGAGCAGGCCTGAGGAGACCCCCTTGGGCATTTTCTAGGGTCTGTATCAAAGCAGGAGGCTCCCAGCATGTATTTCAGGACCACCCCTCACTTGGAGGCCCCATGTGGCCTCGCTGGTGGGTCCTACCAGAGCCCAAGATCTGGAGAGGAGGGGTGAAACACTGGGTGCCCTGCTTTGGGTTTCCGCCCTAGGCACACGCCTCTCCAACCTCCTCCACCCCTGCAGCTGGGCCCCAAGCCTCCTTTGTCTAATCCCCTCCCAGCCCCAGCGCTATGATCTGCTTCTTCCAGCAGGAAGGAGCTCCTCTCTTTCCTCTGCAGCCCCCACCAGAAGCACCGCAGCTGCTGAGGTGAGGAGGGGCTGGGAGAGGGCTGGGGGTGGAGGTCTGCCAGGCACGCTCTTGGGCTGTGTCCACCACTGCAACGCGCATTGAACACGCGCATGTGGCACCATGCTGGGTACCAGGCACTGACACATCTTTGTTCAGCTCACACAGACTCAGTCTGGGGAAGGCAGCTGTGAACACAAATAACTCCACCTGGGGTTCTCTGCTCCCCACCCTCTCCAGTTTGCCAGCACGCAGTCTCTGAGTGTGTGTGTGTGTGTGTGTGTGTGTGTAGGACGGCGGCGGTCTGCTGGATCAGCCTTGGTACTCAGGGAACTATGACCGACATGCTGTTGAGAGTGCTCTGCTCCGATGCCAAAAGGTGGGCAACGATAGAGCCCCTGGGCCTTCTCAGTAACCCCCTCCGCTCACGGTCTGTGGCTGGCTGAGCAGGCAGGGACGGTGGGGCAAGGCATGGGGGATGGCCATTGAGGGTCAGGGCTGCAGGTGCATGTGTGGAAGATGAGGCTGATGGAAGGGTCTCCTCCACAGGATGGGGCCTACACCGTGCGTCCCAGCTCAGACCCTCATGGCTCCCAGCCCCTCACCCTGGCAGTGCTTCTCCATGGCCGGGTCTTCAACATTCCCATCCGGCGGCTGGATGGTGGGCGCCACTATGCCCTGGGCCGGGAGGGCAGGCACCACAAGGAGGTGGGTGCTGGACGAGGTGGGGGACTAAAGGGCAACAGGGACACAGCAAAGAAGCGCCTTGGGCCTAGCTGGGGGTGTTTGCCTAGGGAAAAAACCCACATCCTGTGCTTTTCTGGAGTGGGTGGAAATGACAGTGGCCAGTGACAGTTGCCAGAGGTCCACCTTCCTCTGGAGAAGGCACTTCCTCCTGCTGTCTCAGTCTGCACAGGGCCTAGGTGGGGGCATTTGTACCTGGAGCAAATCAGCTGGGAGGAGGGCAGGGCCCAGGTAGTCCAGACTCCTGTCTGTGCCAGTCTCAGCTGGCGCCCAGCACTCGCTGGGCTGTCGCACACTACAGACAGTCACCCAGCACCCAGCTCCGCATGTTGGAGGACAGGGGCAGAGGCAGGTCCCCAGAGTTATTTCCATCTGGCCTGGGAAACATGATTTGGCCGAGAGCACGCCCCGGGGTGCTGTCACAGGTAAGTTGCACAAGGCCCGGAGTTGCATAGCACAGTGGGGCCTCATGACACAAACAGGAAGGAAAATATTTACAAAATGTCAATAAGCCCTCTTGCCAGAGGCCAGCAGTTCCTTCAGGAAGTTTTTCCCAGCATAAGGCCCCAGGGACTCACCGATGCCTCGCCTCTCTGTCCAGCACTTCTCCTCTGTGGCTGCCATGGTACAGCACTACGTGCAGCACCCCCTGCCCCTTGTGGACAGACACAGCGGCAGCCGGCAACTCACCTGTCTGCTCTTCCCCACCAAGCCCTGATGCGCCCCAGAAGACGTCCACGCCCACCTCTGGCCCCATGGGTTGCTCCTGCCCAATCCACCTGTCCACCTTGGGCTGTGTCCCTTCTCCTCTCCCAGGTCTCCACCCTTCCAGGCCCTCCTTGTCTGCTGTCCCATTTCCTGCAGGCCCTGATGAGAGGCACCAGAAAAGGTTGCCCAGAGACCCCATGCCATGCTCACCCAGAGCCCAGCCTTGTGCTCCCTGCTGCCTCTCTAAGGCTGGGCAGTGAGGGTCAGGCAGGGCCCCCATTCCCAGGCCCCAGGAATGGCTGTGCCCATCCTGTTTCTAGGGTCCCCAAGCAGCTCTGGATGAAGGCCTCCTCAGGGGAACTGAGTCTCCTGGGGACAGCAGGGGCATTGCTGGGACACAAAAAGAATCCTCTCACATTCTTTTGAATGCTTAATGCCGGGCTGGCATCTCAGAAGGACTTGGTTGCCCTGCACAAATTTTGCTTTCAATAAATACTTGTTGAATAAATTCTTGAATTTTCTGAGCGAAGCAGAGGTGGCTTCTATGAGGCTCCGAGGTTCTCAAGTGTCCCAGTGTGCAGCCCAGTGCTGGGAGTGACAGCAGCGGTGGCCAGGCCAGGGCAATAGGGCCAGTCCCATTTCTGCCCACTGACTGGGGCCTTTGCCCTTACATGGTCTGTGCTGAGGACCATCTCCAGGGTGGCTGGCTTTTGTTTTGCTTTGTTTGCCAGTGGTCAGAGAGGGTTAGGGAGGGAGGCTCAGTGTGTATCTGCCAATCAGTAAATGGTGAGAATGGAGTTAAGTACAGGCAGACCCCCAAAACCCCTGGATACTGGGTTCCCCAGTCCTAGGGTACCAAGGGTGGCCCAGTGGCGGCGCTCCGAGAGCAGGAGAGGCGATCCGGGCTGCGCTGGTGGCAGCACACAGGCCAAGAGGCCCAGCGCGCTCCAAGGCTCGGAGCTCAGAGATGGGCTGCGGGGCGGGGAGAGGCAGGACGGACCGGGAGAGGCAGGACAGGGGGAAGGGGGAGGGTCCGGGCCTGGCACAGCGCCCGGAACACCGGGTGCCGGAAGCGCCATGTGACTGTGACTCCGCAGAAACAAAGGGCGGCTCTGCGGCGCCCAGCGCACAGGCTGGCACGCAGGGCCTGTACTCCTACCCACTTCGGCCCCAGGCCATGCCTCCCAATGGACCCTGGGCTCTGGACAGGCGGGAGGCGCGGGGTCCCAGGGGAGTCCGGGAGAGATGGCCGAGGACACTGTGGAATGCGATTGCGAGGCTGGGAGCGATCTCGGTCAGGGCCTGTCCATCAGGCATTGAAGGTTGCCGCCATCATTGCCGCTCTTGCAAATTACCTTGTCTGGGCCTGGATTTCCGTTACAGAGGTGAAGACAGATAATCGTCCCCACCCAATTATCCCAGGGTCAGGAAGCTTAAGTGAGGCTTTCCTCATAAAACGACCAGGATTGTGCCCGGCCTGAAGCGCAGCACTCTAGCTCCTCTCACCCAAATAAGCACTTTCCAGTCGCAGCAGGGGGTAGTTTTCCGCCAAGGCACCAGGAAGAGGATCAGGACAGAGCAGCTGGCACAGGGCTGAGGGAGGGTGACCCTGCCGTATATGTATGTGGGGAGCAGATTAGCAGCTGGGGGCTGTAGCAGAAGCAGGAGGATAGGAAACCCTTAAGACAGCCTCCCTTAGCTCTGTCAGCCAGCTCTGGCTCCCTGTAGGTCCTGGACAGGAGTGGCTTCTCCTCTACACTTTCCTCAGACTGACTCCGGTGGAGTGACCCTTATAAGGACCCACTCCCAGTTGAGGGACAAAGTTCAAGGAACTAGTTAGCCTCCATGTCTTCCCTCCCTGAGAAAAAGAGAGAAGGAGCAGTCCCGGCAGTGGGGACTGTCTGCAATAAGGGACCCTGAATGCCAAAAAGAGCACAGTCTGGAGAGTGACTCAGCCTGGCCACTGCCTCCCCAGCCTACAGTTCTGTGCTTCCATGTCTACTTTTCCAGGAATCCTTCATGGCTCCTCCAGCCTGGGCGCAGGCTCTTAGGACACTCCCTAGCAATGGCCTTTTCACTCGGCCCACTACTGTGCATCCAGGGCCTGGAATATAGTAGGTGCCAAATATTTGTTGAGTCAAAGAAAAGATCAGATCTACCCTAGATTCTTTAAAGCTGATAACATTCCTTAAAAATTAAAAAACACCAAAATCCTCACGTGAGGTTATGTGTATTGATTTTATTTTTTCAATAATATATTTTATTGATTATGCTATTACAGTTGTCCCATTTCCCCCCCTCTATTCCCCTCTGCCCTGCACCCCCCCATATCCCCCTCCGCCCCAGCCTTTAGTTCATGTCCATGAGTCATACATGTAAGTTCTTTGGCTTCTACATTTCCTATACTATTCTTAACCTCCCCCTGTCTATTTTCCACCTATCATTTCTGCTAGTTATTCTCTGTACCTTTTCCCCCTCTCTCCCCATCCCACTCCCCTGCTGATAACTCTCCATGTGATCTCCATTTCTGTGGTTCTGTTTCTGTCCTAGTTGTTTGCTAAGTTTGTTTTTGTTTTAGGTGTGGTTGTTAATAACTGTAGTTTGTTGTCATTTTACTGTTCATATTTTTAATCTTTTTTTCTTAGATAAGTCCCTTTAACATTTCATATAATAAGGGCTTGGTGATGATGAACTTCTTTAACTTGACCTTATCTGAGAAGCACTTGATCTGCCCTTCCATTCTAAATGAAAGCTTTGCTGGATAGAGCAGTCTGGGATGTAGGTCCTTGCCTTTCATGACTTGGAATACTTCTTTCCAGCCCCTTCTTGCTTGTAAGGTCTCTTTTGAGAAGTCAGCTGACAGTCTGATGGGAACTCCTTTGTAGGTGACTATCCCCTTATCTCTTGCTGCTTCTAGGATTCT
>CM052543.1:91458839-91476498 GCA_028533065.1 Trachops cirrhosus | reverse complement strand
GATTGCTCTATCCAGCAAAGCTTTCATTTAGAATGGAAGGGCAGATCAAGTGCTTCTCAGATAAGGTCAGGTTAAAGAAGTTCATCATCACCAAGCCCTTATTTTATGAAATGTTAAAGGGACTTACCTAAGAAAAAGAAGATAAAAAACATGTGTAGTAAAATGACAGCAAACTCACAATTACTAACAACCACACCTGAAACAAAAACAAACCAAGCAAGCAACTAGAACAGGAACAGAACCACAGAAATGGAGATCACATGGAGGGTTACCAACAGGGGAGTGGGAGGAGGAGAGAGGGGGAAAGGTACGGAGAATAAGTAGCATAGATGGTAGGTAGAAAATAGACAGGGGAGGGCAAGAATAGTATGGGAAATGTAGAAGCTAGAACTTATGATACATGGACATGAACTAAAGCGGGGGGAATGTGGGTGGGAAAGGGTGTGCAGGGTGGAAGGGAATGAAGGGGGGAAATGGGACAATTGTAATAGCATAAACAATAAAATATATTTTAAAAAAATCAATGAAATTGCTTTTTACCTAAGTTCTCCCAGGTGTTCCTTTCCTTTGCTTTGCAAATCTGGCTGAGGGGAAAAAGGGGCACAGGAGCAAAAATTCAGGGTAACAGTTTTCAAGTCCGGTCCTCAAAGCAACCATGGACCGTAATGATGATATCACCGGTCAGTAACAAAAGGAAAAATGCAACCCACTGAGGGAACTTTTCCTGAAGCAAAGAACCATTCTTTAAAGGGACATAAAGCTCTGGCTGGCTTAGCTCAGTGGATTGAGTGCAGGCTGCAAACCAAAGGGTCGCAGGTTCGATTCCCAGTCAGGGTACATGCCTGGGTTGCAGGCCAGGTCCCCAGTGGGGGCCACGCGAGAGGCAACCACACATTGATGTTTCTCTCTCTCTCTTTCTCCCTCCCTTCCCATCTCTAAAAATAAATAAGTAAAAGAAAAGTGACATAAAATTCTTCCTCCTTTTTTGGTATTAATATATACTTTCAGATCACTTGATTCTCCTGAGCCTTATCTTTAAAATGGGGTGGAAGAGACAGGGTGGTTGGCCTACATGGCCTCGGAGGGCCTCCCCAGCTTCAATATTCCAAGTTCCTCAGGCCCTGGGCCAAGTACACTGCTGCGTGGACTATATCTCACGGCCCAGCCGGCCTTTCCCACATTGTCTATCTCCACCCACACAGATCTCTGCTCAGCCCCACAAGGCTGGCCCTCTCGGCTGAGCTCTCTGGCCTGTTCCCTGGGAGAAGCACCCAATCCTCGGTGTACTCTCGATTACGTGATAACTCAGGAGGTACAGTTTATAAAAGGCAAACATGGTTTTGAATAGCCTAATGTTTGTCATGAGATAAGGGGTGGATCAAGCCCAGCCTCCACACAGGCCTGGAAGTCAGAAGAACAGACATCAGAGACCAGGAGCAAAAACCCAAGAATAAACAGCAATGCGGGGGCTGGGGAGAGGGACAGCGTCAAAAGGGATGGAAGTTCTGGCTGAAGAATGGTATCATGGACTTAGAACATCTGAGCTGGGAGCCGCAGGCCATCTTGTGCTGTCTCCTCCTGTTACAGATGAGGAAATTAAGGGCCAGGGAGGGAACAGGAGTCTGTAATGGGTGGGAGTTATATACATTTCTTTCTCTCGCACCACCTCAGCTGGGGTTAAGGCCTAGAGATGGAAAGGAATTGAGGGGAACTTGGAAACTGAGTCCAGGAGAGACCAGAAGCATGAAACTAGGGCTGACCCAGGCCCCTGTGTCCCTGCTCCCCAGCCTGCTCACTCTACCTGCCTTCTCGGGGCTCCTTTCGTTTGCCCTCAGCCCACAGCTCAGCTCTCAGTGCATCACAGATGGGCCCCAGTGGGCTTGAACGGGAGGCTGGCAGGAGAGCACTGTCCAGAGAATAAGGAGAGCTGATGGATGCTCTCCAGAGAGCCTGGAAACTCCACACACCTTGTTAAGAAGCTGTGGGAAGAGGGGAGATAAAGAGGGACTGTCATTGCACTTGGAACAGACTCCACTCCCCTACGAACTTACACTTTTGTGTCCTAAGGGGATCCAGGGGAAGACAGGACCCAGGCAGCTTTCATGGATGCTTTAAACCCCAAATACTGGGGCTGGGCTCAAGGGAGAATAGTAGAGCCAGGAGTGTGTCTGTGAACCTCCTGCCACGTTCAATTCTGAGGTGAATCATAAATAAATCAAGTGTGAGATGAAAGGCCACACTGGAATTCTCCCCATACACTTCCCGCCCATGTGTGTAGCACCTGCAGCTGTTGGTAGAGGGTTTTTATAGAAGTGATGTCAAGGGCCAGAGAGAAATCAGCCCCAAAGTTCCCATATTGACTTGAAAGATGCCACTCACTTTAGGAAGGCTTCCAGCAAGGAGACTGCAGACAGGCTGGGAAATCTACCAGGGCCCTCAGCTGTGTCTGCCCTTGATCACACAGGCTGTTTGCTGCCTGGGAAGCTGGAAGCTGAGGCAGCTGTGTGACCCAGAAATGGGGTGCCCAGGCTTGACTGCTTTGCCTTGACACCCTCTCTCTGAGATCAAGAGGTAAGGCCAGGTAGTTCCTGGGAGCCTCATGCCTAATTCTGAGGGCCTGAGAGTCAGCTCTGCAGCTGATGCAAGGCGGCGGGTGGATGAGCTCAGCCTGCCTCTAGCATACAGAGCTTCTTGCACCTCACTGCAGCCTAGAAAATACACCTGTTTGTTACTTTCTACCTTGGCCTTCCTAGATCTTTACCTCTATTCCTTTTGGAAGTATAGCAGGGCCACCTAAGATGGGGAGCTGGAGTGGCACTGAGCATTTCTCAGTCAGCCCTGCTCCCCTGTACGGGCAGCCTGTAAGTAGTGCGAGGAGCTGGAGCCCTGACTTTAGGGGACCTGTCTGGTGGAATGGAGGGTCTAGGCATCCCGCAGCCCTGAGGGAGCTCATTTCCATGAGAGCTCATTTCTTCTTCAGGGAGCAGTCAGATCCTCTGATCCCATTAGAAGGATTGGCCTTCCTCCGATTGCCCTCACCACTCACTCTTGATGCCCAGGCCCAAGGTGGGAATGCCAGGGCCCTACCACCTTCTCGAGGACCCTCAAGGCACCGTCAGCTCATCGTCAGGATGAGGATCCCATTCAGCTTCTATTTACTAAAATAGGTAATAATAATAACAACAACAACAACATAACATGGGTAACACGTGTGCCTCCTTTTACAAAGTGCTTTCATGACTAATTAATGCTTCGAGGAATCCTAGCAACAGCGCTGTGACATCGAGGAGGCCCTAGGTGAAGAAGCTGAGGCCCAGGGAGTCCAGGGAGCTCCAGTGGCAAAACCAGGAGTCATACCCACGGGGTCTTCCTGCAGCCTCATGCTGCCTTAGTCCTGTCCCACAGGAGTGTTCTTTTAGGGGACCCAATTTCGACAGAAACTTTTCTTAGGTGCAAAAGGCTGGGAGAATAGGACTTGTGGATTTGGGGTACAAGCTTGGGGCCAAGCCTGTCTGGGAAGGCCTGGAAACGTTCTGAGAGCAGAACATGGGGAGGGACCCTGGGCACTGGAGTTGCACCCCTGTGCCTGTGCTGCTCACTCAGACAACGACTCTAGGTCACACCAACCTGGGGCTGGCACCAGCTGGGCTGGGGCTGCTGCCTGGGGCTGAGGCAGTGGCCATTCCTGGCCTCCCTGTGGATGACAGGGTTGAACAAGACCTTGCTCGTCATCTGCCCCGTCCCACCTTGAGCCTGCCCTTTCTCCTCAACCATGCCTGAACCTCTCTGAGTGGCCATGCACACATCTTCATGACCTGCGAGGCAGTTTCTGCTGCTGACGCAACAGCTGAGGCTGGTGAGTTCAGGCTGCCAGGCTCCCGGGCAGGTGAGCACACAGCGCCCACTGGAAGGTACAGCCTGTACCAGCTGCACCTGCCCCTCCTGACTCGGGGGCCCCTCCCGACTCGGGCTCCCGCCTGATGGGAAAGACTTTGGCGGAGCTGGAGGCAAGGAGGGAGGCACGTGTGCCCTTCTCATTGGAAGGACTCAGAGGTGAGATACCCAGCTCCAGGGCCACGAGGCCTGGCCTGAAGGGCACTCCAAACATGTTTGTTGACTCTCCTGTCCACCCTGTCACCAAGCCCTCGTGACCAGATGAGGTCTGGTCTCTGCCCTGCCTCAAACCCATTTCTAGAACCACTAGAATCATTTCTAAGTTTGAAGTATATTTATTTTTATATTAGAGATTATAATCACATGGCAGTAAATTTAAAAATTATAAGAGCATAAGACAGAGAAAAACAAGTGTCTCTCCCACGCCTTTCTTTCAGCCGCCCTTCCTCCTCTTCAGAGAAAAGCAGTGTACCAATTTCTTGTTTGTCTTTTCAGAGATAAGTTAGATTAACTATTGGCTGTTTAAAATTAATTAATCAATTAATTTGTTGGGAAGGGAGGGAGAAAGAGAGGGAGAGAAACATCAAGGTGAGGGAAAAACATTGATCGGTTGCATCTCCTATGCGCCGACCAGGACTGAACCTGCAACCCAGGCATGTGCTCTGACCTAGAATCAAACTGGCGACCTTTTGCTTTGCAGGATGATGCTCAACCAGCGGGGCCATACCAGTCAGGGCCAATATAGTAGTGTTTGATTATCACAGCTCACTTAGCCAGGTCACATCTTGTTTAACGTTTCTGCTTGGAATGAGAAAGGAGAAATTCCCCCACTTCGAACACTGCTTGAGAATGGACAGGAAGCAACCACAGATAAACTCCCCACAGCAGGCCGGGGTTTCTGTTCTCACCCCTTCACTGCCCTTCTACCTGTTACTTCACTGGATGCTTAAGGCAGAAGTGAAGAGAGCGGATAGCATTGGCCTCTTTTCTTAGACAAGAAGCTGAGGAGCTGAGATGTTAGGGGACTGAAGATCGCACAGGAAGCTGGGGCACTCTGCTTTTCCCATACCATCACCCCACCTCCCTATTGTATTCTCTTTGCCTTCTAAATGACCTGCATTCTTAAATGTCTTTATGCTGTAACTAGACTGAAATGTGAACATCTTAAGGGTAGGGTCAAGGACTCTTTCCACCACCCCCTCTGAGCTGGACTCCAAGCTGGACTCCGAGCTGTGCACCCCCTCAGCAGTGGTCAGTGTGGACTGAATCATATGACAGAAGCAGAGGGTGTGTGGTTCTTCCAGGGGTACCCAAGGCCCTGAAGTTTGCTACCTGGACACACACACACACCCCTGACTGTCAAACTCACTGACCCACAGGCCTGAACCTCATTAGTCCTTTCTTGCATGGTTGGCTTAGTTTATGGCCTTGCTCAGAAGGCCAAGGTTGTCAGTTGGCTCCCTCCGGGCAAATAATCCTGAGGCAAAACATTCTGTTCCTTGACCATGAACTGCACCAAGTGCTGCAAATTACAACTGGATGACAAAAAGAGCCTGTCCCTCCATAAAGTGCAAAGTGTACAGTTCTCGAGCTCAGGGGATGACTTCCTCTGTGACCTTCTTGTCCTCCCTACTCCTCCCCACCCCCACTTCTGCGATCCTCAGGGTTTGTCTGGTTCATCTGCCCATTCTGTGTTTTATGTAAAGACTCCCTTCAGCAAAGCAGGTCTCGCTCTAAAGGTCATAGAGTGCCCAGAATGATTAGATTCTCAGGTAACAGGGTAATAAAAAGGGACAGTGGCTTCAGAAGGTATGAGCTGTACCTGTTTAGTGAGGCAGCAGGAACAAGGGGGAGATGATTTGTTTCCGAGAACAGAGAGTATCTGCCACGGCTGGTTTGCGAATTCAGCCTCAGTTCTAGTGTGGGTGTGAGGATGTCAGTGGGATGCAGGACTCTGGGAGGGAGGGGCTGGCAGGGAGGTTTGTGGACCGGAGGGGCTGCTAACTCAAGAGACTCTGAGGGCTGGGCTGCTGGAGGGAGAAAGGTAGAAGTCGGGGTGCTGAAATCAGAGAGGGGGTTCCTGAACATGGAGAAGGGTGAGGGAGGGGCAAATCTAAGGTGCAGCAGGGCTTACAGAGAGTGCCACCTGAAAATCAATCTACTCATAAAACAACTCATCTGCTCTCACAATGTTTCCCCTTCCTGCGTTCTCATTCTCATTCAAGATGTCGCCATCCTGATAGTCCACAGCAGCAGGTCTGGGGTCAGGATCTCACCTGACTGTCACCAAGCTCTCCGGGAACCAAAGCACTTTTGTGGGATCTCAGACCCCACCTGCCTTCCTGGAATTCCAGCCACGGCCTCCTGCCAAACCCTGCTCCTCACCACACTCCACAGCCTTATTCCCTCTGAATTTCCACCACAGCTGGCTATGTGAGGCCAAGTTAAACCTGACTGCGAGTGAGGGGTGACTGCTAGATTAAATTAGATGGTATTGTTTTGTCAACCATTGACCACTGAAAGTGGTAGTCTCTCTTTAGTATAGCATAATGATACCATTCCTCCAGAGAAACTATTGATAAAGTGCTAATAGAATCACCCACCTATAGCCGGGACTTAGTCCATCAATAATACTTGCAACAGCAACACAAGGGTTCACAGTTGGTGAACACCCTCACTTGGTCTATGGGTCTCCACTCTTTCTCAGTTCCCCTTCTATTTCACTAGCCCCTCCTTCTCTGTATAGTTTTCTAGTTTCTCTTCATTTTCCTGATGTCTTAACACTGGAGGGTCTCAGAACCCTCAGAAAAACTGAGGGTCTCAGTTTTTCTCTTCTCTGTCCTCTCTCACACTCAGATGACCTCATCCAGGTCAATAGATTTAAGGCCCATCTGTCTATGGGGACAGCTCCCAAGTTTATATCTCCATCCCTGGTCTGTTCCCAGAACTCCAGGCTTGAGCTGCCTACTCAGCACTTGACCTGGATGTCTCATAGACAGGTGAACACACCAACCAAAATCAAACCTTTACTTTCTCCCTATACCTGCTCCTTCTACAGCCTTCCCTAGCTCAGGAACCAGTGGTCAGGCCAAAAAGAGTTCAAGAGTTCAAGGATTCGTCCTTGATGTGCTTCTTTTGCTCACACTTCATAGTCAAAATACATCAGTAAATCCCATTGGCTCTACCTTCAGAATATATCTGCGACTTCCCTTGCTGCCACTACTCCTAGGCACTGAGTCTCGACGCAGCCTACCAGGCTCGTGTCATCTGGCCCACTGCCACCTTCCTGGTGTCATCTCTTGCCGTTCTCCCTACTTTGCTCCTGCCACACTGGCCTATTTGCTGCTCCTCTGACACCCTAGCCTACTCTTGCCTCTAGGCCTCTGCACAGCTGTCCTCCAGGCTTGCAGTTTTCTCTCCCAGGCACTTGCTCTCTCATTTCCTTCTAGTCTTTGCTTAAACGTCACCTTTTCAGCAAGACTTCCCCGGACCACCCTATTTAAGATAGCAAACTCTTCCATGCTGCACACTCTAGATCCTTCTTTGATTTTTTTTTCAAACTATAAAAGAAAGTGTACTTAGAAAGTCAGAGGTAGAAAAAGTGAGCTTAGAAGAAATGAGCTCAGGAAACCAGTTACAGAGGCAAAAGAAGAGCCCTTGGGACTTAGGAGAGAGAGGCAAAGAAAACACACTGAGGGGGAATGGGAGTGGGGGAAGGGGCTGGCATAGTTGGTAGAGAAAGCCACTCATTGCATTTATTTTATAGTGCTTATCACAACTTGGCATATTGTGTGTGTGTGCATGAATGTGTACACATAAAAATATTTTTTGGTTTTCAATTATCTGCCTCTCCCCTTTAGAATATGAAATTTTCTGAGGGTGGAGAATTTGTCTGAACTGTATACTGCAAGACACCAGCATTTCGAACAGTTCCTGGCACATTGCTCCTCAGTTATTAAAGTTGTTGAATGAATGTGGCTTAAAGAGGTTACATTAGTTTACCAAGGCCACACAACTAGCAAACGTATAAACTGAGGGTTCACTAACTTCCCCAAGTCATAGAGTGAGGGGGAAAACTGAGATTCAGGTCCAGGTCTGAGTTAGTCTCTATATGTAACCAGTGGATTCTCCCAAGGCCAAATAGCTGGATTCCCCCAACCACCACCTTACTGATCAATACCCTGCTCTTCAGCCTCTCCCTAGGTTCAATTAATTCTTTAGAAAGCACAATAAAGTTTATGTTCTTTGTATAATTACAGCATAATATGTATTCAGCCTAGAAAATAGGACAATATATGCCCTGGCTGGTGTGGCTCAGTGGATTGAGTGCCAGCCTGTGAACAAAGGGTTGCTGGTTCGATTCCCAGTCAGGGCACATGCTGGGATTGTAGACCAGACCCCTGGTAGAAGGCTCATGAGAAGGATGTTTCTCTCCCTCTCTTTCTCCTTCCCTTCCCCTCTCTCTAAAAATAAATAAATAAAATCTTTTAAAAAACTAAAAAAAAGTTTACAAAAAGAAAATAGGAAAAAGTATTTTATTTATTTTTCAATTACAGTTGACATACATTATTATATTGATTTCAGGTGTACACCCCAGTGACTAGACATTATATAACTTACTAAGTTATTGCCCTGATAAATCTAGTACCCATGTGATACCGCACATAGTTATTATAATATTATTGACTATATTCCTTATGCTATACTTTACATCTCTATGACTATTCTGTAACTACCAGTTTGTACTTAACCCCTTCATCTCCCCAACTCCCCTCCTATCTGGCAACCATCAAAATGTTCTCTAGGAGTCTATTTCTGCTCTCTTTGTTTGTTTATTTTGTGTTTTAGATCCAATTGTTGATAACAGATATATGTTTATTAACATATGATTGTTCATATATTTTTAAAGATTTTGTACATTTATTTTTAGAGAGAGAGGGGAAGAGAGGGAGAATGAGAGAAAGAGAAAAATTGATGTGAGAGAGAAACATCAATCAGTTGCCTCTCGCATGCTCCTAGACCTGGGACAGTTCATGTTGGAACCATACATGAACCCGCAACCCAGGCATGTGCCCTGACCTGGGATTGAATTGGTGACCTTTTGCTTTGCAGAATGATGCCTGACCAAGTGAGCCACACCAGTCAGGGCTATTATTCATACTTTTTGTCCTTTTTTGCTATTAATACTTCTTCTTAAAGAAGACCCTTTAACATTTCACATAACACAGGTTTAGTGGTGATGAACTCTTTTAGCTTTTTCTTGTCTGGGGAGCTCTTTATCTGTCCCTCAATTCTAAATTACAGTTTTGCTGGGTAGAGTAATCTTGATTTGTAGGTCTTTGCTTTTCATCACTTTGAATATTTCTTAACAAGCCTTTCTGGCCTGCAAAGTTTCTTTTGGGAAATCAGCTGACAGTCTTATGGGAGCTCCCTTGTAGGTAACTAACTGCTTTTTTCTCTTGCTGTTTTTAAGATTCTCCCTGTGTCTTTAACCTTTGCCATTTTAATTATGATGTGTCTTGGTGTGGGTCTCTTGGGTTCATCTTGTTTGAGACTCCTTGCACTTCCTGGATTTGTATGTCCATTTCCTTCACCAAATTAAGGAAGTTTTCTGTCATTATTTTTTTCAAATAGGTTTTCAATTTCTTGCTGTCTCTTTTCTTCTGGCACCCTATGATGTGAATGTTGGCATGCTTGAAGTTGTCCCAGTGGCTCCTTACACTATCCTCATTTTTTGGATTCTTTTTTCTTCTTGCTGTTCTGATTGGGTGTTTTTTGCTTCCTTATGCACCTACTCAACTGTTAATTATCTGTAAATTATTCCTTTCACTTAGTGTAAGAACAGGACTTACTTCAGCAGGGCTCTGTTGCCGAGTCCACCCCTTGAGTGTATTGTTTGTGGAGGTGGTTGGGTGGTGAAACTTTTAAATGGTCTGAATCTACCCACTGGGTGTGCTGGCTCTGGGGCCTCCTAGGAGGTACAGGCCAAGGTCAGCCACTGACTGTGTTATGCCCTGGGCTTCCCAGTATGAGCTACACAAGTATCTGTAGGTAGCTGCTACTTGCGCTAAGCTTGGAAGTGCCCAGGTGAGGCTGAGCTGTGAACCAAGGCCAGCTGCTGTTAGTGTCAGACCTAGGTTCACTTAGCAAGAGGTTCGGAGCATGCTGAGGCCAGATACTGCTTGTTTGAGAGAATTTAGGAAAGTCTGAAGCATAAGCCAAGATAGCCACTGCAAACATCTTGGGTTGGCTTAAAAGTTGGATGAGGTAGGGCCTCAGGTAATCACCAGGGCTGGCCAACAGTGTGGGCCAGGTTGATGGGGCCTCAGATATGGCATCCACCTGCCCACTTCTCTCTGGGATAAAGCTTTCCCCACAACTCTTGCCCTGATGCCAGACAATGCAGTTCCTCCCCATATGTCTCTGGTGACTTTGGAGCTCAGAGGGAGTGAATCTGACTTTAGGCCCTTTAAGAAGAAGTTCCTGGGACTCCAAGCCCTCTGTTTCCCCCAGAGTCTCAATCCACACTGGTTTTTATAGCCAGAAGTTATGGAGGCTTTTCTTCCTGGCACTGCAACCCTGGGCTGGGGTGCCTGGTGTAGGGCTGAGACCCCAAGCTCCTCAGGGGAAACCTCTGTAGTCAAGATATTCCTCCTAATTTTTATCCATTACATGTGGGTGTGAGACCAGCCTGGTCTGTGTCTCTATCCCTCCTACCAGTCTCCATGTGACTTCTTTAATTCTCTGGTTCTAGGGCTTCCATTCAGCCAGATTTCAGGCAGTTCTGAATGACTTTTGTTCTGTAGTTTAGTTACAATTTTGATGTGGTTGTGGGAGGATGTGAGTACTATGTTTACCTATGTTGCCATCTTGCCTAGAAGTTGGAAAAATATTTTTTAAAAGCAGGAAAATATTTACCAATTGCCCAGAGTCCAGAGATCATTGTGGTTACTATGTTGTTATTTTATTCCAGTCTTTTCTACAACATTGTGCATATTAAAAATGTCATTGGGCCACTAGTCACAATCCTTCATTCTGACTAATCTCAACATAAGAAGCGAACACATATGATGGTCATAGAAAGACAGGCAGGCTTTGAATAGAAGACACAAAGATGGAGATAGCACCAGGCAGTGGCAGACAAGCAGGAATGGACAGGAAGGATCTGAGGGAGAGGAGGTGGGATGGGGTGGTTGTCTCAACAGTTGCACCAGGGAACATGAGTATAGTCAGGTGGGAGGAAGGAATGGAGAGCTATGAACTGTAGCTGAGCCTGTGAAATGTGAACTCAAGAAGGACACTTCCAAAGATTCCTGTGTGTGGGGTGGAGACACTAAATATACAGAGACCATTTAGGATAAAGGATTCCTATAAAAAAATTCAGAGGCAGAGGCAACTGACCTAAAGGGGGTCATAAGAAAGGGAAGAGTCAGGGATCACTCTCAAGGTGAGTAGAATAGCTGAGTGACTGGGTGAAAAGTGGTAGTTTTTACTGAGACTTTGAAAGGGGTGAGGTGCCTGAAGGACAATTCTGGCTGTTGATAACTGGCAGAGAGCAGCTGTGCAAGCTGCAATGTCCTAAGGGCCATTGTAAACACATATGTTTCCCTGAGAAGGAGAGACTGGTGAGGGTAGCAGAGGGAGAGAAATAAGCATGGAAAATTTTCCAGGCAAGATCTTCTAAGCACCCTTCACAGCCCACCAGCTCAAGCCTGCACTCACTTGCCTGGTCTGTAGGACGCACCATACTTCAGCACTACCTGCCTCCTGCTATTCCAGAAGGCCCTCCATTCTGGATGGAGATGTGCCTTCTCCAGCATTGGTGGTCCGCCACATTACAAAGCTTGCCCCCATAAGCTGGGCTGCTGTCTTCTCTGACGGGTTCCTACGTCTTGCTCCCCAGGGGGCACATAGCATAAATGCCACAAATGCCCCTTAACTTGACTTCCCTTTTCCACTCTTCTTTTGCCATCCAATTCCTCACTCTGTCAGTTTTGCTTTCTGCTTTGGCTGGGCTTGATTCTGAGAGTTGCAGGTAACTTTGGGGTGTTTCTGTGAAACGTTGGTGATTGAGGCCCGACTGAGCCTGGAGGGCTGGTGTCTAGTACAGATTCCTCTAACAACTACCCAGACCAGCTTTAAAGTGTCTGCACACGTTCTTGTTGAAAAGCAGGTCTGGTTCCTGTGGCCCGAAAGCCTGTGTTTCTGACAAGTTCCCAGGTAACGTTGATGGATTCTACTTGGGGAGACAAGGACCTAGGTGCCTTTGAGAGACCAGTTTAATTCCTCTCAGCCCTAGCTTCTTTCATCCGCCAAATAGGACTCTGAGCACTTTACTGGGTTACCTCAGAATCAAATGAGTTAGTGTTCATGAAAATAAAATGAAAACCAAAGACTGAACAAACGTCAGATGTCACTGTCTATCTCATGTGTGACTGCCAAGATGAATGTGATCAAATATGCAAAGGGCCTTAGCAGGTGTGCAATAAAGATTAATTGTACGCTTAATGGCCTGATACCAGGTAAAGAGACTGCTAAGAGAAACTACACCCACATTTCAGGCAAGGGATTAGTCAGATCTGGGATGGAGGCAAAAGGATGGAAAAGAGGGAATGTGTTAGGGGAGCACAGTTTCCTGGGCCTGGATCTTTCCAAGTGGGAAATACCTCACCCCCAGCAAGAAAAATTCCCTCCCTAGAAGCCAGTCAGAGCTCCCTGCTCTGTCCTAAGAACCCCCACTAATTCATTTTTTTGTAAGAATTCATGACTTGAATTCTTACATTTGCCCCACTTGTCTGAGCCCTCTTATCCTGGGACACTGTGGTGTTGACCTTAACCATATCTCCTTATTTCCTTCCATGGCCCCTGACCCTGTCTCATTATCCCATCACCACTGTCACACGCTTTTGATGTTCCTAACAGACTTCCATGCTGACACCAGCCTTTTCCAGGTGGGGTTCTGTTCTGCCTGGTCTGTATGACAGGTTGTACACCCACTACCATGTCACATCAATGGGATGAGTGTGAAAGCCATTACCAGCAGCTGGTGATTATGCCATGTTGACTAACTGGTACTTGTGCCAATGGAGAGTTGAAAATAACTCCTGGTTTCAAACCTGGGGGGTGGAAGAATGATGATGTCAATTTGGACCAATAAACTTGAGGGCCAGGGTTGGTCAGACAGTGAAGTGGAACTTTCCCTTGGGAAGGTGGACATATGGGGCTGAAGTAACCAGAGCGCTCAGGCAAGAGTGAAGTGGTTAGAGACATCCATAAACATGTAATTGCTGAATCGGTATGGAGAGAGAAGAACAGAACACTAAAGTTTAGATATTTGGGAACATCTCTATCAACCCAGGAAGCCAAAATAAATTCTCAGGAGAGTCATTCTGACCAGATTCTCAAACAAACTGTGCTCTCTCAGGTCCTAAATGGCTTCCACCCAGGCCCTATCACGCAGGGAGCTATAGGGCAGCAGACGGGAGGACAACAGAATGTGGGCCTCACTTTTCCGACGGGTTCTCAGGCCAGTGTTTCTCCCTTGGCCTTCCCTTTCAGCAACCTCTTGGAGACCTTCCCAGGGTCCCCCTGCCTGCACCAGCTTGTGTTTCTAGGCCATCTTCTCCCTCATCTAATTCAGTAGAAGCAGAGAGCCGGAAGTTTCATGTGGACACCCAACTCCTACTCCAGGAGCTGAGAGGGGGCCCTCTCTCATCCTGTCCTCTCCCTCTCATTTCCCCCTTCATTATGACTGACTAAAAAAAATGGGGGAAACAAAAAGAGCCCCATAGTTCAATCTTCTATGTTCTAACTATAGTAGATCCTATGGGACCATCTGTCTAGAGCCCTTTCATAAGGATTTCTCTTCCGTTTCTCCACGACCTGCGGGAGCTGCCATGTTAGAAAATAAGACTCCACCTCCCCCCTCCTCCCACCCCACTATTTGGCCTGGTTGGGACAGGGATCTACTCTCAGACTAATCCTGGTCCTCTACTCTCCTTGCCAAAATTAATGGGTCTAGGAGGAACATCTGACTCAGACTGGACTAATGCTCACTTCCCCAGGGTTTTTGGACTGGCATTTGAGAGACTCAAAAGTATTTCTCTACAAAAAATTTAAAACAACAAAAAGTCAGTAGAAATCAATTAATATTTCTATCCTGAAATCCACTAAAATGACAGTGGAGGAATTTACAAAAAGGCATAAATGAACAAGAATAAAGGGAGCTTGGGAGAATTTAGAGCAACAAAATTTTGGGAGCTGGAAAGCAGATGGTTGAATGATAACTGAGTTAGAAGACCCGAGACAACTGAATCCTAAACTGGCTCTGTGTGAAGCCAAGAAACAACCCATTTACATCATAGAATTCCAAAAGGCTTGATATTGGAGGTACTAAGAACCACTCACTCAAAGGAAGGTTAAAGGTGGGCTTAAAAACAGGACTGATTAAATGTCTATTTAAGAAGCCAATCTCTCCCCAACTGTCCTTAGTGAGTGTCCCTCCTCCACCCCAGCAGAAGACACTAGAGACCTCCATTAAGGAAGGAAGAGCCCTGGCTGGTGTGGCTCAGTGGATTGAGTGCTGGTTTGATTCCAGGTCAGGGCACATGCCTGGGTTGCAGGCCAGGTCCCCACTTGGGAGCAGGTGAGAAGCAACCGATGGATGTTTCTCTCACACATCGATGTTTCTCTCCCTCTCTCTTTCTCTCCCATCCCCTCTCTCTGAAATCAATGAACATGTCCTCAGGTGAGGACTAAAAAAAGGGATGAAACAGGTTTTTCTGGACCAGGAGACATCAGCCACAGTGGAGTGCATAGGTGTCCCATTGGAAACAGGGTGTTTAAGCAGAAGCATCCTACCTCCTAAATGAGGAGGCCATCACCTGTCCTTTCTCCTCCTGCAACCAGCACACAGGCAGACAGCCTTATGCCCTCTGCACAGCACACTGGAAAAAACTTTTCTGTGAAATCTGACCAAGTCAAGAAAAAGACCTACAGATACTGACATCAGAGGTTTCCCAGTGAATTGACCCAGCCAGATCACCCTGCAGTGAGGTCCCCAGTTGATCTGCCCCGAATATGCACATGGGACTTCCAATTAGCTTTATTTTGCCCCACTCCCCAGGATGATGGCCAAGTGAGACCCAATGACCACCCTATAGAGCAGGCCCAAAGAGCAGCCTGTACAGACTGACTCAGGTCCGAGGCACTGGGAAAGACTTCTTCAAGATGATAAAACTGATAGAACATCCATTGCGTTCAAACACACTGAGAGATTTATACCACTCTGGGACTGATTAGCAATAAGTATATGGAAAGCCAGGCAAATGAATGAAAATGAGACATTTAGTAACTCTGGGAATAATAGAATTGTGCAGACTAGAGAACACATCCATTAGGATAATTGAGAGGTTGGGGTAGGGGGTGAGGTGGCAGGGTGTGGTCTGTGGGAAGTCAGTCTCACCTTCCATAATAAGAATTCAATATACAGTACTCGAAACTCATCCATGGGTGCCAGAGGCAACACCACTAACTTTCCCATGAATTCTCCCTTTTTTGTTTAAGCTCATCAGGATTATCTTCTATTGCTTGAGAATGAAAAAATCATAGCTAACATGTTAGCCACATGACCTTCAGCCACTCACTCCCTATCCCTCAGTTGGTGCTCCCCACCCTATTCTTTGATTTTATACACCTTTCAACAGTCAACCTTTTTCACCTCGTCTCTCCCCTAATTCAGCCTTACTACAAGTATCTGCCACACCCATTTACCAAAACTCAACTTCCTTTGGGGGTAGGGTGTGCATGCGTATGGTATCATAGTGAAAGATGTTGAGAAACCTTGAATAGAGGAAGACTGCCTAGGGTTTCTCCCCCTAAATGATCCCTGTGGGGGAAGGCTGGCAGACCACGGAGCTGAGTTTCTAAGAATTTAGGTGTGATTCTACTGCTCCCCAATCTTGGACTTTCAGGTTTGATTGTCTATACCTTAAATTTCAAGTTGATTTATATATAATTTTTTATCCCACCTATATCTTAGACAAATTTGAATCAACTTTATAAAATTTATAAAATATAGGCAAAAACAATTAAAAAACTAAAGACAGACCAAAACTCAAGTAAAAAGGTCAGGGAAATGAATGTTTCAAGAAACCTGTAATGATAAATTGATAAAATGAAGTGGTAAATCTTTTTTTTTTTTAATCTTCACCCAAGGACTTTTTTTTCACTGCTTTTAGAGAGAGAGGAAGGGAGAGACAGAAACATCTATGAAAGCGAGAAGCATCGAATGGTTGACTCCTCTACATGGGGGTCTGCACCTGGACAGGGGATCATCTGGGTCCAGACCAGTGGTCGAACATGCCTGACCAGGAATTGAACCCACAACCTGGGTATGTGCCCTGACCAGGAATCAAACCCACAACCTTTTGGATACAAGATGAAGCTTCAACCAACTGAGCCACACCAGCCAGGGCTGAAGTGGTAAATCTTATTCCAAGTTTTTTGGTGGGTAAGACAAAATAGATATCACATAATTTTGGAGTAATTCAACATTAAAAAAAATTTATTGAATACTGAAGCATTCTGGATTATGTCTCATTGCATATAACAGACAAAAGTAATAACAGTATATTTCTTCTGAGGGTACAGAAGTCTGGAAGTTGGGAAACCAGAGTTAGTATGGCATCTTTCTGGTCATCAGGGACCTAAGATCCCTTATTGTTCAATGCTCCTTTTCAAGCTACAGCTATCACATTTGCCTTCTAAGTGGACATAGAGATGAAAAATGAGAAGGGTATTTCCCTTCTATTTAAGGGAGACTTCCAGGAAGTCCCACATAATACTTCCATGTATACTTTAACATTCTGAACTTAATCACATGAACACACCCAGGTACAAAGGGAGCAATTCACAAACGTTAGTAAGACACTAATAATCAACTAAATATAATACCATTAGAGAAAAACATTTTGTAAAGATGCAAACAAAGAATATAGGAGGAGAAATGAAGTAGCAATGAATTTTGTCTAGACACATAGGTCAAGAGTCATAGAGAAGGTGACCATTGAGTTGGGCCTTAAACAGAATAGAAATTCAGAGCAGAGGCAAAAGCATTTCAGGTGCAGGAAGGAGTGTGCACAAGGAGAAGCATAAACAGGTGGGTTCTTCAAGGGTCGTTTTCATAAGCTTTGTATGTCTTTACATAGGGTTGTCAGAGTCCTGGTAGAAGATAAGCCCAAATTAATGTGGTGAAGGGCCCAGAAAACTCCCCGAAGGCAGTTGGTGATTCTGGAATGAATGAGAATCCTCTAACACTTATAAGCAGGGGTATTATGGAATCAGATCTTTTCTTTTTTCATTTTTTAATATATTTTATTGATTATGCTATTACAGTTGTCCCATTTCCCCCTTCACTCCTTTCCACCCTAAATACCCCTCCCACCCACATTCCCCCCCTTTAGTTCATGTCCATGTGTCATAAGTTCTTTAGCTTCTACATTTCCCCTCCTATTCTTGCCCTCCCCCTGTCTATTTTCTACTTACCATCTATGCTACTTATTCTTCATACCTTTCCCCCCTCTCTCCTCCTCCCACGCCCCTGTTGCTAACCCTCCATGTGATCTCCATTTCTGTGGTTCTGTTCCTGTTCTAGTTGTTTGCTTAGTTTCTTCTTGTTTTTGTTTCAGGTGTGGTTGTTAGTAATTGTGAGTTTGCTGTCATTTTACTACACATGTTTTTTTATCTTCTTTTTCTTAGATAAGTC
>CM052543.1:91440513-91458339 GCA_028533065.1 Trachops cirrhosus | reverse complement strand
TAACTTTTGCACTTGTTGCTCTTCCTCTTCCCCTTCTGGTACCCCTAGAATTTGGATGTCTAGAATTTGGATGTTGGAACGTTTAAAGATGTCCTGGAGGTTCCTAAGCCTCTCCTCATTTTTTAAAAAGTCTTATTGCTTCATTCTTTTCTGTGTGGTTGTTTCTTTCTTCCTTCTGGTCCACTCCATTTATTTGAGACCCAGTTTTCTTTCCATCACTATTGGTTCCCTGTGCATTTTTCTTCATTTCACTTACTGTAGCCTTCATTTGTTCTTCAGTTTGTGGCCAAATTCAACCAATTCTGTGAGCATCCTGATCACAAGTGCTTTGAACTGTGCATCTGATAGGTTGGCTATCTCTTGGTCGCTTAAAAGTATTGGCTCTGGGGCTTCAATTTGTTCTTCCATTTGAGCCAAATTTTTTTTCCATCTTGTCTCCCCTGTTACGTATGAGAGGCAGAGCCATAGGTGTTCACCAGGGTGGGGCAACCCACATCACTGGGTTGTGATGCTGTATGTGGGGGTGGGGTCAGAGAGGGAACAATGGCATTTGCTCTGCTCTCTGTTGGATTTCAGTCTGCTCTGCCACTTCCCCCAAACAAACTGGGCCCTTCTGGTGCTGGTTCCCTGGTGGGTGGGCTTGTGTACATTCTAGGACCCTGTGGGCCTCTCCAACGAACTCTCCTGTGAGGCTGGGAGTCTCTCCCAGCACCTCAACCTCCACAAGTGTTTTCAATCAGTGCTTTTAGGCTTTATGTCCGGGTGCTGGGGCCCTGGGTTGCTCAGTCTATCTTGCTGCCCATTTCCATCTGGTTTATCTGCACGCGAATGTGGGAATGCGGACTGCCTTGCACGCCTCACAGGTCTGCTCATTGCCTCTCCGCACCCACACCAGGGATCTGCCACTGGGGTCTGCTAGCTGCCACCTGCACCCTGCACGTCCAGGTCTGCCAGCCATTGCTTTTTCTTGCCACAACCCCTCTCTGCCACCCGCCAACTTCGCCCCTCTTACTGTACAGTTCAATTTTCTGTCTGTTCTGGTTGCTTTTTTATTTCTAAATTGTTGTTGTCCTTAATTTTGGTTGTGTGAGGAGGCACAGTGTGTCCACCTACACCTACACCTCCATCTTGGCCAGAAGTCAGAATCAGATCTTTATGTTCAAAAGAGAAACATGAAACGAGAGAAACAATGAACTAAGCCAGAGGTGACATGGGAAGCAAACCAATGGGCTAAGGGGCAAGCTAACCGTTCAAGTGATTAGTGTTACAGACCTTGAATTAGGCAGAGGAGCACATGGGAATACGGAGGAGGGGATGGTTTTGAGAGACAAAAGTTGACTAATCATAGGCTGGATGTGGAACAATGAGGATTAGGCAGAGACAACTAGTGGGCACTGAGGTGTCTAGTCAACCCCTCAGTGGATTCTGATTCTCAGTCTCTCCTATCTTTTCCCTAAACAAGGTGCCACCATGTGCCTGGCACTGGAAATTCAGTGGTGGATAAGGCAGGTGTGCTTCCTGTGCTCATGGACCTCATGCCTGGCGGGGAGGGGTACAGATTAACTGAGCCATGTAAACTCAGTGTGGGGTTAGGCGCAGTCATGCCCTAAGAGGAAGCAACTGTGAGAAGGAATCTGGGGGAAACAGGAGATGAGTAGCACAGCAAAACATGGGAATCAGCACTAAATCTGTCCACTTGGGAACAGTCACACAGACTCTGGGTTGCACCAACGCTTCTGTAGAAGGCCCAGTGCCCTGCCCCACCAGCCAGTCTCTAGGGGTGTACATCAAAGTCTAAGCCTTCAGTTAGTGAAGGCATTTCTTCAGGCACCTGAGAAGAACATTCAGAGTTCATCTGGCCTAGAATAGCACACTGTGCTAGTGAGCGTGTGAGGAGGTAATTACTTTCTTTCCTGAACTGTAGGTGGGAATGTGTAATGGGCTAGGCCTTTCTGGAAGGCAATTTGGCAATAAATATAAAACACTTGGGGATATATGTTCCTTTGACCCAGTGATTCTTCTAGAAATCTATCTCAGAGAAATAATTAAGGAAGTAAGAAAACTGTTTATATTAGCAAAAAATTAGAAATTTTCTTATTGTCTAACAATTAAGAATTTGTAAGTAAATTAATGGGATGGAATTCCACTCAGCCATTAACATCCACCACAGTCGTTTTAAGGTGCATTTTGAATAGCTAGGTGAATAAGTGAGTTTTCTTTTTATTACTGAGTAAACCGTTTTGGTTAAGTTTTTCTTTTAAAGTTTATTCTATTCTCATTTGAGAGAATGAAGGGAAGGGAGATAGACAAACATTGATGTGACAGAGAAACACGTCCAGCCATCTCCTGCATGTGTCCCAGCTGGGATCGAGTCTGCTACCCCGGCATGTGCCCTGACTGGGATGGAACTAGTGACCTTTCACTTTGCAGGATGACACTCCAACCAACTGAGCCACACTGGCCAGTGCTGTTTTGGTTAAGTTTTGAACAGTACAGAAATTTAAGTTGCATGATTATGTATGCCATAAAAGCTCTTGATAATAAAAGGAAATCTCAGTTTAAGTTATAGTCTTTCTAAATTTTTAATAAATATACCTCTTTGAAGATAGAGGCTATGCTGCAGACAAACCTCCTGCAAGGAATTATTTCCCTTTCCAAATCAACTCTACACAGATAGTGCATCTACTGTAATCTACTGAATTTTAATCTGAACTGTACATTCTATTTTCAAATATTGAATTAGTGTATTTTTACTAAAGCCAATTATGTTTATAATTGAACTAAAATTTACTATTTTAGTATATGTAGCAGTTAAATCATTATATTCTTAAGGCAAAGAACAAATTAATGAAGTGCATTACAAATATATTTGTGAAATTATGATACCTTGGAATAGCAATAGACTGATACCAGGAAGTCTAATGATCCAGACAAATCTAATAATCTTGCATGTTCTAAGAGTAATCTCTGCTTGGTTATTGAACTTTTCCTCTATTATCCAAATTTGAAGCATGCTGAAAATTGTCAAGAAGAAAAGTAAAAAACAAAAATAAATTTGATTCCATCTCCACCACTCAGAGACAATTCACTGTTGACATTTAGGGACATTCATTCCGAATGTTTCTATATGCAAATATACAGATAAGAATGAGAATGAAAAAAGTGTGTATTTGTGTGTATAGATAAGAAAGAGAAATCATTTTACAGAGAATTGAAATACCTACAAATATCATTACACAAAAAGGGATCACACTTTTCTTTTAAACAAAAGCATGACGTTTATCAGAAGGAAAAACTTGAAGAAATTCTTAAACTTTAGAAAATATTTCATTTTTTAATAAAAGATTTTACTTATTTATTTTTGGAAAGAAGGGAAGGGAGAGAGAAAGAGCAGGAGAGAAACATCAATGTGTGAGAGAAACACCAGTTGGTTGCCTCTCACACCTGCCTCAACTGGGGGCCAGGCCCACAACCCAGGCATGCCCTGACTGGGAATCGATCCAATGACCTTTCACTTTGCAGGATGATGCTCAACCGATGAGCCATACTGGTCAGGGCTCAGAAAATATTTCTTGATGCCAAGAAATACAGCTTCCTAAAAATAGCCCTTTAAAATTAAGAAAAAAGGATAACATTGAAAGTTTTGAGTCATTTTTAAAAACATGTTTCAACTTTCAACAATATCTGTTCACTTCTAGCCAAGAATCATGAAGAAATTCCACACACTTTCCTTAATTTCCTCTCCTGTGGCTTCTTCCTTCTAATTTTGTTGATTGTATCATTTTGACATGGGAAAGGTTAATAATATTTATATTCCATTATTTACCCACAATTCCCACAGCTGTCTGGTTGGTTCTATTTTAAAATGGATCCGGTGTTTTTTACCATGACTTCATTCCTATTTTTGGAGCCATTCCTTTATTGGGGGGATTTTTCATCAAGTAGTGTTTTTTTCACATAGGTCTGATGGGCTTGCATGTTTCAAAGGGTGTCTTTATACTTAAAGTGCAAGTTGGGTAAAAATTCTTGGGTCAGATCTTTCTAGACATTATTCCTTTGACATTTACTCTAGACCCACAATTTTCAACCTTTTTCATCTCATGGCACATATAAACTAATTACCAAAGTTCTGTGGCACACCAAAAAATATATTTTTTGCTGATCTGACTAAACAATAGGTATAATTTTGATTCATTCACACTGGACATCTATTGTTGTGTTGGCTGTTGTCATTTTTTATTTGACAATCTGAGGAAAAAGAGGTCAGTGCCCCTGACTAAATAGGCAGGTGTGGCATGTTTTAAAAATTCTTGTGGCACACCACTTGAAAATCGCTGCTCTAGACATTGCTCCACAGATCTTTCAGGACCTTACTCCTTTGCCTTCTGACACTGAGTGTTGCTTTGGGGTTTGCCTAAGGCTAACTGACATTTATTTCTTGTACAGGACTTGCTTCTTCTACTTGGACATTTAAAATTCTTTTCTCTGATTTCAGCAACTTCACCAAAATCTACCTAAATCAGTGTGTTATTTGGGATATAAATTCAGACAGAAACCCAAAAAACAGTGGCTTTGAAAGACAGAAATATATTTGTTTATCATTTAATGATATAAACTGATGCTGCAACAATGTTCTAATGAAATTGTCAGGGGTTCAGTCTCTTTCTATTTTGTTGCTCTGCCATCCTGAAGATGTTGTCCTTGTCCACATAGATGAAGATGCACTTTCTAACCAACAGGAAGGGAAAGAGAAAAAAGGAAGAGCATAGCATTCCTTCCCTTTAAGGAGATTCCCAGAAGTTGCATATAGTAATCTTTGGCTCATATCCCATTGGACAGAACTTGGTCCAAAGACCCTATCTAACTGCAAAGAAAACTGGGAAATACAGCCTTCATTCTGAGTGACCACATATCCAGTTAACAATATTCTACTATTAGGGAAGAAGAGAGGATGAATATGGAGAAAAATTAACAATCCCGGCTATGATCAATCTGTATCATTTTTTTCCCATAGGTTACGGCCTGTCCTTTGCTTCTGTAGATTCAAATCTTTATTTTGGGAAAGTTTTTTTTTCTGTAACATCTGTGAATATATTTTTTCTGTTCTATTTATTGTGTTTTCTACTTTAGGAATGCCAAGTATACATCTTTTATACTTCTGTATGTCTTTTTAATTTTAACATTTGTACTTGTATTCATATTTTTTGTACATGTCTTCCATATTCACTGTGCCTGCACCTTGATGACTCCCAGGGAGAAAGAGGGAGGGAGGGAGTAGAATGAAAGCCTGGGAGAGGTCGTCTAGGTGAGAACAAAGGTGAGAACTGCTGGTCCCGTGCTCAGGTGGACCCATGCCTACCTCAAATGGCATGATGCCAGGAGTAAGAGTTGATATTGAGGGAAAGAGTAAAGAAATAAAATGGAGTCACTATGGGCAAGCTGCTAAATTATTAAAATCAAGTAGGCTGAAGCAAAAGAAAATTATTCTTGCTTTACCTAGCCTAGCAACTTAAACTTTTGGACTTCTCATTTGTGCCTCAGTGCCTGGATGTACTTAAATTCCATAAGGTAAACCTCTGAAGAACTTAAGAAAAAATGTTCATGTGCTGCTGATGTATATATCTCTTATAGATTACCACTTGACATGCTTAAGAAAGAATGTTTCATTTTCCAGACTACCTGGCATCTATTATGCAGACCACTGGTCACCTGGGAGATCGCCATCCTGAGCCAATCAGCAGGCTAAGAATGCAGGACAGACTTTTCTCAAATGTGTTCTTTTTACTGTAAAAACCCTCAAACTGGGGAAGGCAGTAGCACCAGATCCAAGATGGCGGCCAGTAGGAGGCCGATGAAGGAGCTTGAAGAAATCTGCAAATGTGAATGAAAAACTTCCGTAACATCCAGGTTGATGAAGCTAGTTTACTGACTTGGCAAGGGTTTATTGTTCCTGACAACCCTGCATATGATAAGGGGCCCTCAGAATCAAAATCAACTTTCCAGCAGAGTACCCATTCAAACCACCAAAGATCACATCTGAAACAAAGATCTGTCATCCCAACATCCACGAAAAGGGTCAGGTCTGAAAATAATTAATTTTTCAGTAGTTAGTGCTGAAAACTGGAAGCCAGCAACCCAAACTGACCAGGTCATCCAGTCCCTCACAGCACTGGCGAACGACCTCCAACCCGAGCACCCGCTTCGGGCTGACCTAGCTGAAGAATACTCTAAGGACCACGAAAAATTCTGTAAGAATTTAATAACGTTGATTAAATGGCAACCTGATGTCTGTGGTGTGTGACTGAACTCCAGCCTGGCCTGGCCTGCTTGGGAAAAAACTGCAATATCAGGTCTGTGGCCACCCCAGGGGATAGCCTGCCAGCCAGAGGACACTGCTCTTATTTGAGGAATTTCTCATCAGAGAGGCTCCTGAGGTCAAAGGTTGGCGCTCCTCCCTGCAGCCATTTTACAAGAGGTGCTGGTCACTGCATCCAATGCTAAAGCCAGAACGCCCATTTGAAATTGCACGGTCACCTGTCAGCAAGTTCCATCCGAATGTGCCATGGAGCTTGCTCTCCAACTGCTCAGTGCAGCAGCCCCACCTCAGCCCTCCTTTGACCCTTTGCGGGGTTGGAATTGGCAGGACTCAGCTGTAGCCAGCATAGGTCTGGTCACTGGCACCCTGCTGGCCCCTTCTTTCAACGCAGCTGGGCCGGCAAGCCCAGCTCAGCCCAGCCCAGCCCAGCCCAGCCCAGCCCAGCCCAGGAACAAGACAGCCTTCCCTCTCCCTCCGGACTCACAGTCTTTGCAGAGTCAAGCTCCACTTGAAGCTCACTTCATAATACCTTTTACATGTGTTTTATATAGTTTTCACTGCCTTTTTTAGTAGAAATGAAAATTGACCTTAGAATTTATCCTCAAAAAACAAAAACAAAAAACTATCTCAAACATTTCATTTCTTCTTGGAAACACCCTCAGTATTACCTGTGGTGTTTTTTTTAAATTTGTAACAGATTTTTTTTTATCCTCACCCAAGGACATGTTTATTGACATGTCCTCGGAGGAAAGAGAGAGAGGAACAGGGAGAGAGAGAGGAAAAAAACATTAATGTGAGAGAGAAACATCAAGCAGTTACCTCTCATCCATGCCTCAGATGGGGACTGAACCTGCAACCTAGGTATGTGCCCTGGCCAGAATCAAACCTGTGACCTTTCAGTTGACAAGACAATGCTCCAGCCAAGTGAACCACATCAGCCAGGGCACCTGTACTGTTTTTGATTGGCAAATCCTAAAACTCTTGAATAAATATTTGTCATTTATTTCTAGCCAAAGCCTCCTGTTTTGAACTTTTCTGACAGCATCTCTCCCCACTCAGGAGCTCTGGATTTATTCGTGCCAGAAGAGGTATTGCATCAGTGCTGAGGGCTCTGAGCCATGGCCTGGAGGAGCCTTCGTGTCAGAGCTTGGTGCGTAGACAAGGGTGGGGTGGCACAGATGCCAAGAGAAGTCAGCGGAATCTTGCACTGCCTGGGAGGGAATTTGTACTTTATCCAGAGCAGTGAGGAGCTGTTAAATGTTCAAGCCAGGAAGAGGCAGGGTAAGATTTTATTGAGAGATATGTAATGATCTAATATAAGACCATTAATTCATTCAAAGAATTCTATACTGCATTAATCACATCGGCATCCACACAGATTACAGCAATGTCCATATATGGGTAAAACACGTTTTCATTCTATGGACAATAATTGGCACATGTCATGATTCAGAGACCCTTTACAAAACTTTGGGCCCACACCCTCCACTGCCCTGGGGCTTGGGCTCACAGGTACCGCACTTCGGGTCAGGTTAATGTTAATGCTGCACTGTTCCTCCTCACGGCAATTAGCAACGAGTTCAGCTTCTTTCCTCAGGTGGGGAAGACCATGTCCCAGGCATAAAGAGGAATGCTTGCCTTCCCATTTGCTATAAAGAAAAACACTTCTAAGTCACAAGATGGCTGTTACTTCTAACCACTTAAATACAGTTGACCCTTGAACAGTGTGGGGACTAGGGGTACTGGAAACCCATGCACAAATTTTGACTCCCTCAAAACTTAACTACTAACAACCCCCTGTTGACCAGAAGCCTTACTGATGACATACACAGCTGATTAACACATATTTTATATGTTATATGTATTATAGTCTGTATTCTTACAGTAATCTAGATAAAAGAAAATGTTATAAAGAAAATAAGGAATAGAAAATACATTTACAGTATTGTACATATTTATTAAAAAAATCCATGTACTAAGTGACCCCCTGCAATTCAAACCCTTGTTCAAGGGTCAACTGTATATGCAAACAATTAGGGAGGACTAATACCTAATACATATTTATACCAATTAGGACTGTTAGCAAAACTAATAAATATTATTATGACATCAGTTTTTAATTTGCCTGAGTCTTTTAATCCTCACCACATCTGCTGAGGTAGATGCTATGAGCACAATTGGAATTAACTACCTAATTATGTGATCTTTTGTTCAGTATCTGTGGCTTGTGATAAGGTCAAGAGAGCAAGGAGTGTGTCTTTCTTGTTTGCCCTTGTTTCCTCGGTGCCGCAAACAGTGCCCAGATGTGGTATACATTCAGAATGCATTTGTCAAATGGATTTTTGAGTCCCCCTTTTACAAGTGAGGACACTGAGGCTCGGAGATGTTAAGTAGCTCACCAACTATTAGGTCACCAGCTAATCCAAACCCGCATCTGTTGGACATCATCTTCTCACTGACTCCCAGAGAGCTTAAGGTTTTATAAAGATCCCACAGCTTGGTTAAGTTCATAGCTGTTAAATAGAAAGCTACTGAAAGATTCATTAACACCTTTAAAAAAATCTTAACCATTTTGAAAACATAAGACAGAATTCAGAGGTGAGCAACAGGAAAATGGTTATGTTTAAACTTGCCACATCTCATAAACATACTACACTGGGAAATTCACACCTGGCATTTGAGAACAAAAGCTGGCATAGAACTTGGAGGAAGTGTTGTTAGGAATTTACCCACTTAAATCTCCCTAAGCTTATTATCAATAAAGAAGGTGTTTTCATTAAAATAGAGATCGTTGTGTTTTTATAGCTTTTATTCCTCAACTGCAATCCTTATCAGGGGAGGACTCCAGTGTCATGGGCCACAGGACATTCATCATTCTTACCTTACTTATTTGAAGTAGTTGGCCAAAGAGGGCTGGGTCCTGATTCTACACCTTTCATCACAACCAGCTTGGCCTGGGCACAAATTCCCTACTAAATACTCAGTACTTCGGGGTCTCTGGAAGAAGCATAGAAAAATAAGATTACCATTTCCCATGGGAAGGAAACTGATGTAATTTGTACAAGCTACCTATGGGGATAGAGGGAACTGAAATCCCTGGGAAAAGGCTCCGTTGGGAATAAGTAACAAGTCTTGGGCTATTCCCATGCCAGTCCATTTCTAGGCAGGAGCCTAACCAAGCTGCCAGGCAGGCCCTCAGCCAGACAATGCAAGAGCAACCATGTGTGAAGTGCAGGTATTGCATCAACCAAGAGATGAAACCAGATCTTGTCTTCTGTCCAGGTTCCATCACCCAGAGTGTGACTAGAAGGGGAAATGCAAAACACCAACTTATGACTTCAAACTTTCTCTCCACTGCAGCAAAGGTAGAGGTGAGAGTGAAAAGGTCTTAGAAACTTGAATTCCCTATAATTTTAGAAACTAACATTGACATAGATTTTGATGGTCTCTGAGCCATCTCTGAGTTGCAAAGAATTTTCACATGTACCATCCCACTGCGGTGGACAGACCAATGTAATTATTCCCAAATTAGAGACAAAGAGAGTATATCAAACATCTAAAGCCGTGCTAGTTCCCCCAAAGCCAGCCTCCTAGTGGACTGTTGCTCAGTCACGTTGTTTTGCTTGCTTCTCTCTTGTTAAGTGGATCAGCTACTGCTTTTACATCACTGGTTCTCAACATTTGGTGTCTCATCAGAGAATCTAACGAACTATTTGGATTCCCATCCCCTCAAAAAGCACATCTATTCACCAATATACACATGCATGTGCATACACACACGCAAACACACAATTGTATATCAGTGGTCAGGGCTCTCAGAGATCCCCTGAAGACCATGGACACAGGGCTGAGAACCCTCCTACAAGTAATGTGTGTGAGACTGAAGGGGCATAGTAACCACATGCAAGGATGAACCAGATTTCCTAGTTCAGAAAGTAAGCTGCAGAACATGTTGTAGGGATCGTCAGAGAAATCTGACTTTGGAATATGTATATTAGATTGTATGGAATTTTCTTAGTTGGTATTAGATTAATTTTCTTAGATGTAATAATAATGTTTATGTATACAGAAGAATATCTTGATTTTTAGGAGATGCTTAAGTATTTAGAGGTGAATATCATGAAGTCTGCATTATATTTTCAAATGGTACAGAAAAATGTAAGTTTGAACCATATATTTGCCAAGATTATATCATTTTTAACTTATGAAAACATTGTGTTTTAAATTGTGTTTTATTTAACCTAATTTAAAAGTAAATACAGCGAACTATTAATAGTTTAATCTATGATGTGGTATATGGATGTTCACTGAAAAGTTCTGTACATGGGAAATTTTCATGATAGAATGGGGAAAAAAGAAGTTTCTGTTTGTGATAGCTCTCAAATCTACCCCTCTATTAGCTATCTATTGCTATGTAACAAATTACCCCCAGATTTACTGACTTAAAACAACAAATATTTTTCGGTATGCCCCCAAAAGAATTGCAAGCAGAGGCTTAATAAAGAGTTACTTGTATACCCACAATCACAGCAGCATTATTCATAATAGCCTGACAGTGGAAGCAACCCCAGTGTCCAGCAGTGGATGGATGGATAAACAAGATGTGGTACACACCCACAATGGAATATTATTCAGCCTGAAAAAGGAAGGAAATTTTGACACGTGCTACACTATGGATGAACTTTGAAGACATTTTGCTAAGCAAAATAAGCCAGTCACAAAAGGACAAATATTATATGATTCCACGTGTGTGAAATCCCTATAGTAGTTAAATTCATAGGAACAGAAAGTAGAGTGGTGGTTGTCGGGGACTGGCAACTTCACAAGGCCCTCAAAAGCTGCATCCCATTGCAGCGTTAGTTCGATATCCAGAATTTCATTATTTAAATCAGGACCAGGTGTGGATCAGCCTGTAGTATAGTTCCTTGAAAGTACTTCCCCTCAGCAGTGGTTGCCGGAGGGGAGAACAGGGAGCTAGTGTTTAATGTACACAAAGCTTCAGTTTGAGAAGCTGGAGGAGGTCTGGAGATGGATGCCCTGGGGACTGCACAATGTGGGCGCGGGTGCTTAATGCCAGTGAACTGCACACCTGGAAACAGTTAAATGGTAAATTTTATGTTATATATATTGTATCACAATAAAAAACACAGTTATAATCTCATAGTGACATTGCAATATACTATTCCGTACAATCAAGTCATGAGGTCCACTGAGAAAGAGCGATCACATGAGCATGAGGACCGGAAGGCAGAGCTCTTTGAGAGCCATCCTAGAAGCTGCTGACCACAGTTTTCCTTCTGGACCCAGTGATTCACATTCCCTCTCACATGCAGAATACACTCACTCCCTCACGGTCCTCAGAAGCCGCACCCCATTACAGCGTTCGTTCAATACCCAGAATTTCGTTACTTAAATCAAGGCCAGTGTGGATCAGGCCCCTGGTACAGTTCTTTGAGAGCACTTCCTCTCAATCTGTGGACCTGTGAAACTGAACATGTTATCTGCCTACCCATGATGCACACTATATGCACTCATGGAACAGGCATAGGATAAATGCTGTAGACATTCTTTTCCAAAATGGGGAAAGTGGGAGCCATAAAGGAGTCCCACAAAGGCTCACAGCAGTTCCAAAATCCAGCCAGGCAAATGTCAGAAGTTACTTAATTAGGTTTCAAGAACTAGGAATAATTGTCCATGGTTCTAGGTTTTGCCAGCTGGGTCTTTCTTTTTTATGAAAGGTAGCGCATGTGTTTGTAGATGAGTAGATTTCTCAGCCTTTTTCCTGGCATTAGAATTTGGGTTGTCCAACGACCTTTTTTTAGTTTGTACTGTCTCTGTCCCTTTCAGTCCAAGTTGGCACTGTTTTTGCTGATATCATTCTCACAAAAACTTAGTGGGTTTCATGTGGTTCTCATTGGGGTTCACCCCATTGGACAAAAGTTACATCCACAAATCTCTGTGAGATAAGTCCTTCTCCTTGGCCTCCTGCTGAGACAGCAAACAATGCCCTTAAGTTTCTTAGAGGTCCTATTGTTTGACTGAGAGAATCTGTAAAACATACATCCTTTAAAAGGTCCTTTGTGTCCCTTTATGCTACTGTAAGGTACTGCCATTGATATTTCTGAGGTCTTAACAAAAGGCTCACAGTCACACCATTTGCTGCTCTATCTTTAGGTCACTGTTTGAATTGCATCCTGGATTTCAACTTTTCTCAGAAGCCATTTCTTTCTTTTAGCATCTTCTGCCTCTGGACAGGCATTTGTAAAATCACCAAATCCCAGCTCCTTTTTGTTTAACAGTCCTTCCCTCAATTTACCCCTCTCCTCTTGTTTTTTACTATAAGTAGCAAAAAGAAGACAGGTGTCAGCTTAGTCACTTGGCTTGGAAATCCCCACAGCTGCCTACCACTGACCCTTTCCTCCTCACTCCTGCTGTTACTGTTCTCTCCAGATGAGCAGTTCTCAAAGTTTTGGGGGTCAGGATAGCTTTATACTCTAAAAATTATTATGACCCCCAAAGAGTTTTGTTTATGTGGATTATATCTACCAATATTACTGCATTAAAAATTAAGCATGAGAGTGTTTGCTTCAGCAGCACATGTACTAAAATTGGAACGATACAGAGAAGGTTAGCATGGCCCCTGTGCAAGGATGGCACACAAAAAATTAAGCATGAGAAATTTCAAAAATATTTATAAATTCATTAGAAAAACCATTACAGGCCCTCCTCTAGCCAGGCGTCCTCCTGAGAGTGACATGATCTTTAAACCCCACGTGGCAATCCCTGATGCGCCACCATCATGCCCAGGCAACCAGGGTGACCTGGAAGTCCAACCGCTTCCGTAAGATCCAAACTTCTAGATGATTATCCACAGTGCTCTATTGTGGGGGCAGACAGTGTGGGCTCCAAGCAGGTGCGGCATCCTGCATGTCCCTCCTGGGAAGGCTGTGGTGCTGCTGGCAGGAACACCGTGACGGCAACCCAGCTCTGGAGAAACTCTTCCCTCATATTTTGGGGAAGGTGGGCTTTGTGTTCACCAAGGAGGACCTCACTAAGATCAAGGACATGCTTGTAGCACAGGAGCTCCAAACTCAAACCGGGGAGCTACTTAAGTGTTTGTGATATTCTGAAAAAAACCACCCGGAGGGCTAGCAAATGTGGACATGCCATTTATTACTCACATTACAGGGGAGTGCGCTGAAGGCAGTGAGTCGGTGCAAGAGAGACCACACCTCCTCTAGTCCGATGCTCCTTATAAAGGGTCCCAGACAAACGAGGCACATGTCCTGCGGTGACTCTAAACTACATTACCTCAGTGTAAAGAAAAGGTCAAGAAGCAGTCACAGGCTGGAATGGGAATAAAGGATAGAAACTATATTGAATAATGACTAAAATAAAAAAATAAAAATAAATAAAAAAAGACGCAGTCACAAGATAAGATAAAGAGATAAGGAGGAAATCACAATCCATTCCCAAAACAATACACATTCCTTCTGGCCAGGAGCCATCTGACCAGCCCTCAGTTATGGGAGGAGGAAGGGCCATGTCTGTTGATCCCACGATGCTGCTGGCCAATAAGGTGCCAGTTGCCACCCATGCTGGTGCCCCTGCCCCGTGTAAAGTCACTGTGACAGCCCAGAACCCAGTCTGGGGCCCAAGAAGACCTCCCCCTCCCAGGCTTTAGGCATCACCACTAAAATCTCCAGGGCACCGCTGAAATCTTGAGTGATGAGTGGTGTGCAGCTGATTAGGACTGGAGACAAAGCAGGAGCCAGCGAAGCCAGATGGCCAAGCATGCTGAACTTCACTCCCCTTCCTTCCCTTGGGGCTGACCATCCTTCAAGCATTTGACAATGGCAGCATCTACAACCCAGAAATGCTTCACATCACAGAGAAAACTCTGCATTCCTGCTTCCTGGAGGATGACTGCAATGTTGTCGACATGTCTGCAGACTAGGTACCCAAGTTTTGCTTCAGGACCCATTCTATCATCAGAGGGTACAAGCAGGTCCTGGCTTTGTCTGTGGAGACCGATTACACCTTTCCACTTGCTGAAAGGTCAAGGCCTACTTGGCTGATCTGTCTGCCCCAGTGGCCACTGCCACCACTGCTGCTCCTGCTGCTGCCCCAACTCCAGCTAAGGCTGAAGCAAAGAGTTGGAGGAGCCAGACGAGGATATGGGATTTGGTTTCTTTGACTAATCACCAAAAAGCAACCAGGTCAGCCAGCTTTATTTGAGTAAAGGCTAACGTCTCTTTAAAAAAAAACAAAAACAAAACCCTACATGTTCAAACATTGATGATGTCATCACACATGTCATGTAGCCTCTGGAAAACTCCACAGCATACTCAGGATATCATGAAAGTAAAGAAGGCAAATAATATCTTAGTATTGTTATGAAAATAGTTTTGACTTCACAAACCCCCTGGACTGGTCTTCAGGACTTGGGTTGTCTGAACCACACTTTGGGAACTGCCATCTGAATCATTCTCCTCAAAGCAACAACTTCCCATCCCCTCAGGAGCAAGTTTCAGTCCCTAGCCCTTCCACACCTGCTCCCTCCTCAGCCTTCCACTCACCTCTAGGATTCCAACCCTGCCGGCCATCCCTGAACTGCCTTGAGGCCTTTATTCTTCCTCCTCATACTCCCCATCGCTCAGTGGTCATTGCCACCACCAGACTCCCATCCTCTCCATAACCAGATGAGCTCAGATTCCCTGTGCCTTGCTTGCTTTGCTTACATTTTCTCATTGGAATAAAAATTACATAGTAGGACCCTAACTGGTGTGGCTCAGTTGGTTGGGCATCACCTGCAAGGTGAAGGGTCACCAGTTTGATTCCCGGTCAGGGCACGTGCCTGGGTTTCAGGTTTAGCCCCTGGTTGTGGTGTGGTCAGAGTGCATAATGAGAGGCAACTGACTGATTTTCTCTCTCACGTGGATGTTTCTCTCCCTCTCTTTCTCCCTCCCTTCCCTTCTCTCTAAAAATAAATAAAATCTTTTAAAAATTACATAGTAGCATATGCTTCTTAAAGAAAAAGGGATACAGAAATATATAAAATAAAAATAAAGTCTCTTTACTCCTATTCCCCAGTGATAACCACTACAGACTACTGATCAGACATCCTTTTAACACACACATATGCCAGGTGTGCATTTCTTTTTATTTTTTGCAAAGAAAAGACCATATTACATTTGTGTCCTGGAACTGGTTCTCTCCCTTCCTTCCTTCCTTCCTTCCTTCCTTCCTTCCTTCCTTCCTTCCTTCCTTCCTTCCTTCCTTTTCTTTCCCTTTTTTCTTTTGTAAAAGCACTGTAGATATTCTTTGGATAGATCTACTACATTTTCCCCCAATTCCCTCCCCTCAAAAACAATGCTTATTTATTTGAATGGTTTCATTAAATAAGTTCACAGGGGTAACAATCTTCAGACAAAGTACATTTGGACAAAAAAGGCCAGTGTTTTGAGTTAGGGGCAAAAGATCCAGTTAGCAATTGGGCTAGAAATCTCTAATATTTGAATGTATTTTACTTTTTACATTTAAATAATATAAAGAAAAACTATGATTCAGAAAAAAATTAATGTAAAAAAAGACACTCAAATGAGAAACAAAATAATTTAAATGGGGACCCAGTCTGTACCATTGGAGGAATATAAGTAAAGACATTCTATGTTTAAAGTTTTCTATAAGAGGAAAAGCCTCACACTTATTAACACAGACTAATAAAAAACTAAGTGTCTGCCTGGCTGTCCCGCTCTGGGTGACATCTCCCCTTCTGCACTGGTCTGGATGCCCACTTCCCAGTTCTTGGGAACCTCCTCTGTTCTATCCCCCCTGCCCTCTCCCAAGCAGTCATAAGCAAAGAAGTAGGCCAAGTGGATAGATTTCCTTGAAAAGTGTACAGACTTCCTGTCCTCTTCATCTCCACTTTCCAAACACTGTCGGCTTGAGCTCTTCTCATTTTTGCACCTTAAGGACACAGTGAAAACTACCCATGAGGAAGAAGACAGGATATCCCCACCTTTGTGAGTTGGTTCCTTGTGACTTGAGCTAGGAATATACAGTTTCTGTATTCAAGGAACAAGAAAAGCTCACAAGAAATTGAGTCGCAACATCCCCCCTTATTTTCAGAGCACTGTGGAGATCATGAACAAAACCAGTTAAGCAAGAAATCATTCAGAGCTTTGAGTTCTTTTCCATACTGAAATTTAAAATGGTTACATAAATTGTAAACTTCTCAGCTTTATCCTTTTATGGTTTTTGTATTTTCAGTCTTGCTTGGAAAGAGCTTTTCTAATCCCAAGATTTAGGGGGGGAAAGAAGTTATATATTTGACTTCTGGCCAAGATGGAGGCATAGGTAGACACACTGTGCCTCCTCGTACAACCAAAATAAGGACAACAATTTAAAAACAAAAAAACAACCAGATCTGACAGAAAATTGAACTGTACAGAAGTCCAACAACAAAGGAGTTAAAGAAGAAATATTCATCCAGACTGGTAGAAGGGGCGGAGTTGGGTGGCCCGGTGGAGAGGACTCGCGCCAAAGCAGTGACTGGCAGACCAGGGTGTGCAAGGCGGCAGCGGGTGGACCCAGCGAGACAGCGGATTGTGGAGGGGCTTGGCGCACAAGGTGGCTGGCGGACCACATAGTCCCACATTCACATGCAGATAATCCAGGCGAAATTGGGGAGCGAGACAGACTGCACAACCCAGGGGCCCAGCCCGGGAAAATAAAGCCTCCAAACATGGATTGAAAACACCTGTAGATGTTGAGGTTCTGGGAGAGACTCCCAGCCTCACAGGAGAGTTCCTTGGAGAGATTCACAGGGTCTTAGAACGTGCACAAGCCCACCCACATGGGAACCAGCACTAGAAGGGCCCAGTTTGCTCGGGGGAAGCAACAGAAGGGACTGAAATCTGGCAGAGAGCGGAGCAAACGCCATTGTTCCCTCTCTGACCCCTCCCCCACATACTGAGTCACAACCCAGTGACTGGGGTGCCCCGCCTGGGTGAACACCTAAGTCTCCGCCCCTCACTATGTAACAGGTGCGTCAAGACAAAAACAAAAATGGCCTAAAAGAAAGAACAGATCAAAGCTCCAGAAATAATACAACTAAGCAACCAAGAGATAATCAACCTATCAGATGCACAGTTCAAAGCACTGGTGATCAGGATGCTCACAGAATTGGTTGAATTTGGCCACAAACTGAAGAACAAATGAAGGCTACAGTAAGTGAAATAAAGGAAAATGTACACAGAACCAATAGTGATGGGAAGGAAACTGGGACTCACATCAATGGAGTGGACCAGAAGAAAGAAAGAAACAACCACACAGAAAAGAAGGAAGAAACAAGAATTCAAAAAAATGAGGAGAGGCTTAGGAACCTCCAGGACATCTTTAAATATTCTAACATCCGAATTCTAGGGGTGCCAGAAGGGGAAGAGGAAGAGCAACAAGTGCAAAAGTTATTTGAACAAATAATAAAGGAGAACTTCCCCAATCTGGCA
>CM052543.1:91408714-91440013 GCA_028533065.1 Trachops cirrhosus | reverse complement strand
GGTCCTTGCTTTTCATGACTTGGAATACTTCTTTCCACCCCTTCTTGCCTATAAGGTCTCTTTTGAGAAATCAGCTGACAGTCTGATGGGAACTCCTTTGTAGGTTACTATCCCCTTATCTCTTGCTGCTTCTAGGATTCTCTCCTTCATTTTCACCTTGGCTAGTGTAATTATGATGTGCCTTGGTGTGTTCCTCCTTGAGTCCAACTTCTTTGGGACTCTCTGAGCTTCCTGGACTTCCTGGAAGACTCTTTCCTTTGCCAGATTGGGGAAGTTCTCCTTTATTATTTGTTCAAATAACTTTTGCACTTGTTGCTCTTCCTCTTCTCTTTTTGGTACCCCTAGAATTCGGATGTTGGAACGTTTAAAGATGTCCTGGAGGTTCCTAAGCCTTTCCTCATTTTTTTTAATTCTTATTTTTTCATTCTTTTCTGTGTGGTTGTTTCTTTCTTTCTTCTGGTCCACTCCATTGATGTGAGACCCAGCTTTCTTTCCATCACTATTGGTTCCCTGTGTATTTTTCTTCATTTCACTTATTGTAGCTTTCATTTTTTCATCTAATTTATGACCAAAGTCAACCAATTCTGTGAGCTTCCTGATCACCAGTGTTTTGAATTGTGCATCTGATAGGTTGGCTATCTCTCGGTTGCTTAAAAGGATGGGTTCTGTGGCTTTAAATTGTTCTTCTGTTTGAGGAGCCATCTCTTTTTTTTTTTTTGGTGTCATCGCGCCTGTTATGTATGGGGGGCGGAGCCTTAGGTAACTTAGGTTCACCAGGGCAGGGCAACCCAGTTTCTGGGTTGTGACACTGTATGTGGGTCAGGGGTCCGAGAGGGACCAATGGCGCTTGCTCCACTCTCTGCCGATTTCAGTCCCTTCCGCCGCTTCCCCCAAGCAAACTGGGCCTTTCTGGTGCTGATTCCTGTGTGGGTGGGCTTGTGTACACCATGGGTCTTTCCAACGACCTCTCTTGTGAGGCTGGGAGTCTCTCCCTGCGCCTCAACCTCCACAGGTGTTTTCAATCAGTGCCCCGAGGCTCTATTTCCCCAGCACCGGGATCCTGGGTTGTGCGCAGTGCCTTGCTTCACAGTTGCCGCCTTGCTGGGTCTGCTGGTTGCCACCCCTCGACCAGGGTCTGCCAGCCACTGCTTGCACACCCAGGGTCTGCCCGCTGTGGTCTTACGCGCCTGGTCCCAATGCTCTTTGTGCCTGGAGACCCCTCTCCGCCTGGCTGCCCGACTCTGCTCCTTCTACTGGTCTGGATGAAGGTTGTCTATTTGAACTCCTTGGGTGTCCAACTTCCATACAGTTCAATTTTCTGTCAGTTCTGGTTGTTATTCTGTTTCTAAATTGTTGTTGTCCCTATCTTGGTTGTCTACCTATGACTCCATCTTGGCCAGAAGTCAGATCCCAACTCTTGATAAACTCCCCACTACCTAGAATGCCCGCTTACCATGGGTGTGTTGTTGTCTGTACCACTCATCTTTCCATGTAATTACTGGCTGTCTGAGGCTGTTTTGTGTATCTATATCTCATCTCTCCATGAGACTGTAAACTCCCTGAGAGCAGGGGCAACTTTCACTTTTCTGTATCTTATACAGTCCAGTACCCATTCACTAGGCAATCAATCAGTGATAGATTTGACCTGGATTCACCAAATTGTGATATTTAAGGGGAATACATTTGGGGAAATGTGTATTTTTTATAGATATAAAGAGAAAAATGTAGAATGCCAGTTTGGAGTATGGTCTGATCACCACGTAGTGTGAAAACTACGTATTCATCTGGGTAAAACTGCAAGGCAATTGGTGAGAATAGAGTTCTGTTAGAGTGATTTGTTGCACTAATCTGTGAATGTTGCTAATGCATTTTGTCAATGTAAGATCACAAAAACCTGTAGAGAACATTTATAAGAGTTTATTTGAGCCAAATTGACAACATGAGAAAGCAAGGTCTCAAATGCTCTGGAGAATGACAATTTTGAAGTGCCCTTTATACATTTGGAATTAAAGAGGGAATTAAGGAAGATTACATGAGAGTAGGAGAAAGCAAGGCAGGGAAATCTGCATGATTGAATTACAGGATAGTTTACAACTCCAAAGGGTATGAAAAAAAGAGGATTATTGGCTTTTCAAAGGCGGGTTAACCTAGATGCTCAAGAACAGTGGACAAGACTTGCTTAAGGCAAGGATAAACCTTTTTATAGTCTTGGACCTGACTACCCACCAGGACCTGCCCAGTTAGGAATTCATGATCTGATCACCCTCTGAGGTTACTTTCAGTCAGATTTACTACACAGCCCCCCACTTTTTGTCCTTAATTGTTTATGGATTTGAAAAGATTTTGAAAAATACATGGAGAGCTTTAAGTGTCCCGGAAACATTCCAGCCTTGGGTGTAAACTCATTAAGTCTTTCTTAGGAAGTAAGAGGAGAGGGGAGTGTGGTGGGCAGGATTGACAATCCTTTAGAGACTTTAATCATTCATGCAAATAACTGAGCAAAAGGGAAAAGTACCTGAAGTCCACTTTTTACTTGCAAATATTATTTCACTGGGGATGGGATAGAAAAAGAAACAGTTTAAAATAACCCAGTGAAATCACATGAGCATAAGGATATTTTTTCCTCTCAACAAGAATGGGAAACTCCCTGAGTTTCTTGGTGCTTTGTACTCCAGTAGTAGAGTGTGGGGCTAGGAAAGGGAGAGGGTGGGTATACCTGTCCACCTAGGCAAGAAGTGTTCTAGACACTGGCTTTCTTCGAGTCCTTAATCTTTTCTACATGTTCATTTTGTCCATATCAGATATTGGCTCTCAAAGATGATGACTGCACTCTCTTTTCCTGCCAAAGAGATGGCCCCACAGTACACTTAACATCTAAGAGGAACCTGAGAGGTCTTTGGTCCAATCCCCTCATCAGACACAGGAGAACTAAATTCAGAGAATGGGCATGTGCCAAGGCCATGCAGCCAGGGATTTGGGGGGTGGGGTGGGAGTAAGTTTTAGAGAGCTCTGGAGTGTTCAAGCCCAGCCGTTACACTGTCACTGTTTAGCCTGAATATTTAGAATGTCCCTCTGGTAAGTGTGCATTGAGCACATATCCTTTGGGCCAGAAAAAATGGTAAAAGACCAACAATAAACAAATGATGTTCCCTAACATTAAGGAACTGAAAATTCAGAGGGAGAGATGGGGCAAGTTAATGGATGAACACAAAGCAGAAAGGAGGGAGGATAGCAAGAGGCACTTCAAGGTGGGCCGAGAAAGGCTCTGTCATTATTAAGCTGGGCCTTGAAGGTTTTCACCACAATGCGGATGAAGTCAGAGGCACCATACCAGTTGAACTGACTTATCAGATACTTATTGATCACCATTTACCACGTGCTAAGCAAAGTTCCAGGCACTTGAGAAGCAAATCTCCGCCCTCATGGAGCTTACATTCAAGTAAAAATGGGAACAGATATCTCACAAAATATATGAGTAAAAGCAGGTTACACACACTGGAGAGATTATGAAATTGTATAACCACTGTAGAAAACAGAAAGGCAGTTCCTCAAAATACTACACATGGAATTATCATTAGATGCAGCAATTCCACTTCTGGGTATATACTCACCCCATGCAGAAATCTGGGGTGAGTGGTCCAAACAGAGCGATCGGCAAGCACAAAAGCCTGAGGCAGCAACAGCAAGGAGGTTAATGTGCCAGAGCCATTGCTGTGAGCATCCATTGGTTTAGCCCTGTGCTTCTTCAGTCAACACCAATAGTACTAGGGAACCTGCTTAAGAGTGGATCTGGGAAAAACTTCCCTCCACCCTGGGGGGAAATGCACAGTACATAGGGCTTTATTTGATTGAGGGGTGGGGGGAGTGACTTGGTTTTATTAAACTTGTATCAAAGTCACTGTAGACGCTAGCAACTAGCGTCTTTTGGAAACATGACTACTCAGACCACAAGAGCTGCATGTGACCATAACTTCATTTCTCTGGAAAGAATTCTGCTGGGACAGGAACTGAGAATTCTTTCTCCATGACCTCTGGGTGAGTTTGTGTGCTATGAGAATATTGGCTTTTGCATTTCTCATTAACTGTTCTCATAGTTCCTGGGTTTAACTGTCATTAAACTTTTATGACTTTCGCCCCCATGGAACCAAGAATAAAGGTGAGTAAAGAACTCATCCAAGACAGAACATTCCAACAGTCTGAGGTGATTCCTTTTCATAAAACCTAAAGTTTTATGCCAGGGGATTTATAGAAAAATAAAGCAAGCATAGTCAAGTGCAAATGATATCGTTATAATGATGTGAGACGGAACCTTTCTTTCAAAGTATTTTAATTGCCAGATGCAAAAGATAGTAGAAACTCTTCTTGAAATTTTGTCATGCTTATGGCTAATGCCCAGTGGAGCTTCATTAAAGACTCTAGCATATTTCTGACAACATGTGATGGCCAAGAGCCAGTAATGACTTCAGAGTGAGCTTTCTCAACCTACCAGCCCACCATCTTGGCTAGGCCTAAATGCCAGCTGCCTGGCTCAGTCTGATCTGCAGCTCCATGGAGTGTTAGTCTGTCCTCATATAGAAGCTAATACTCACAGTAAAGTTTTTAGGAAACTAGTCTGAAGTTTAGTGCTGAGGAATGTGGTGGACCTCACAGTAATCTCCGGAGGGATCTTCTGTGTAAGCCGCAGTGTTCTGGAAAGAGCATGGGAAGGAACAGAAGCCAGGAAGTCTGAGGTTTAATCATGGGTCACATCTGTGCTGGATACCTTTAGCGTGCTTAACCTACCCCAGAGCCACTCCTTACTCTTGCTAACCGGCTCTGTGCCCCAGGAGAGTGATCTATATTGATCTTAACAGGCCACCTGGTTTTAGTGAGGCCAATGAGGATCTCTCAGCAGGACAGACAGGTTGAGTGTTAGTTCCCCTGATGTCCTAGGACTCTGTGAGCTGCTGTATCCGACTACTGCAGGTTTGTCTCCCTAGGTTCTGGCAACTGTGCCTTCCTCTCTCCTTTGCAGGCCCAGGTAGCTCTGCATAGCCCCACACTGTTCCTTGTTGTTTTCCCTCACCCTGACCCCTCTTTACTGAAATCTGCTGAAATTGCCCAGTTAGAGAGTGTCCTCCAGGACCCTGGCTCATACAGCTACTAATGAGCTAGGTGGCCCTGGTCTCACCAACATAGTCACCATGGTTGTGGTTTACTAATCTTCAAAATGGAAATTAAAATGCCAGCTCTTATAAACTTGTTCCTCAAAGTTTTCACAGGGTTACAATGGAGATAAAGCACTAAACAAACGTTTTTAAAACATGCTCCAGGTGAAACTGCAGGACAAAATTCCAGAAAAAAAAATAGCCCTGGGTGGTGTGGCTCAGTAGATTGAGTACAGGACTGCGAAGCAAAGAGTCATTGGTTCAATTCCCAGTCAGGGCACAAGCCTGGGTTGCAGGCCAGGTCCCCACTATAGGGTAAGCAAGAAGCAACCACACATTTCTGTTTCTCTCCCTCTCTTTCTCCCTCCCTTCCCCTCTCTCTAAAAATAAATAAATAAAATCTTTTTTAAAATTCCAGAAAAAAAATAAACAAAAAGGAGTGAAGCAATCTACCAGGTCCAGGGTTTATAACACTGTATGCTCAATGAACTTAGGGGAAGAATAGATGAACTCAGTGAGAACTTACACAGAGAGATAGAAACAATTTTAAAACACAGTAGGAAATAAAGAATACAATGACTGAAATAAAGAACACAGTAAATGGAATAGACAGCAGATTAGATGAAGCTGAGTATCAAATCAGTGATTTGCTAAGACAAGGTAGCAAAAGTGCTCATTCAGAACTGCACAAAGAAAAAATGAATTTTAGAAAATGAAGATAGATTAAGGTACCTCTGGGACAACATTAAGCATAAAAACAGTCTCGTCCCAGGAGTACTGGAAGGAGGAGAGAGAGAACAGGGGCTTGAAAAACCTATTTGAAGAAATAAAGACTGAAACTTCCTTAACTTGGAAAAGGAAATAAATATACAAGTTGAGGAAGCACAGAGAGTTCCAAACAAGATGAACCCGAGAGGCCCACACCAAGACACATCATAATGAAAATTCTAAAGGTTAAAGACAAAGAGAGAATTTTAAAAGCAGCAAGAGAATAGCAATTAGTTATATACAATGGTGCTCCCATAAGACTGTCAGCTTATTTCTCAACAGAAACATTGCAGGCCAGAGGGACTATCATGAAATATTCCAAGTGATAAAAAGCAAGGACCTACATCTAAGATTACTCTACCCAGCAAGGCTATCATATGTATGTATGTATGTATGTATGTATTTATTTATTTATTATTGTACTTATTTATTTTTTAGAGAGAGGGGAAGGGAGGGAGAAAAAGAGGGAGAGAAACATCACTGTGTGAGAGAAACATCAATCGGTTACTTCTTGCACATGCCCTGACAGGGGACTGAACCCGCAACCTGGGCACGTGTCCTGACCAAGAATTAAACTGACAATCTTTCACTTTGCAGGATGACACCCAACCAACTGAGGCACACCAATCAGGGCACTAGCTCTCATTTAGAATCAAAGTGGAGATAAAGAGTTTCCCAGACAAGAAAAAGCTAAAGCAGTTTGTGACCACCAAGCCAGTGTTATAAGAAATGGTAATGGGCCCTGGCTGGTGTGGCTCAGTGGATTGAGCACTGGACTGTGAAGCAAAGGGTCACTAGTTCGATTCCCAGTCAGGGCACATGCCTGGGTTGCAGGCCAAGTCCCTGGTGGAGGGCACATGAGAGGCAACCACACATTGATGTTTCTTTCCCTCTCTTTCTCCTTCCCTTCCCCTTTCTCTAAAAATAAATAAATAAAATATTTAAAAAAAAAGAAATGGTAATGGGACTTTTTTAAGAAGAAGAGAAATAAAAATATGAATAATAAAGTGGTAATAACTACATACTTATTAATAATTACTTTAAACACAAATGAATTAAGTGCTCCAATCAAAAGACATAATGGCTGAATGGATAAAAGAACAAGACCCTTACATATGCTGCACATAGGAGACCCCTTTCAGATCAAAAGACAGACACATCCTGAAAGTAAAGGGATGGAAAAAGATATTTCATGCAAATAAAAAAAAAGCTGGTGTAACAATTCTTGTATTAGACAAAAACAGACTTTAAAACAAAGGCTATAACATAACAAGAGACAGAGAAATACATTGCTTAATAATAAAGGGATTAATCCAACAACAGAATATAACCCTTGTAAACATTTATGCACCCAATATAGGAGCGCCTAAATATATAAGGAAGATATTGATCAACATTAAGGGAGAGATCGACAGTAATAAAGTCATAATAAGAGACTTTAACAACCCATTGACATCAATGGATAGATAATCTAGACAGAAAATCAACAAGAAAGGAGCTCTGTTTTTTTAAATAATATATTAATTTTTTAAAATATATTTTATTGATTATACTATTACAGTTGTCCTATTATCCCCCTTCATTCCCCTCCACCCAGCATACCCTCTCCCACCCACATTCTCCCCCTTTAGTTCATGTCCATGTGTCATAAGTTCTTTAGCTTCTACATTTCCCATACTATTCTTGCCCTCCCCCTGTCTATTTTCTACCTACTATCCATGCTACTTATTCTCTGTACCTTTCCCCCCTCTCTCCTCCTCCCACTCCCCTGTTGCTAACCCTCCATGTGATCTCCATTTCTGTGGTTCTCTTCCTGTTCTAGTTGATTGCTTAATTTGTTTGTTTTTGTTTTAGGTGTGGTTGTTAATAATTGTGAGTTTGCTCTCATTTTACTATACGTGTTTTTTATCTTCTTTTTCTTAGATAAGTCCTTTTAACACGTCATATAATAAGGGCTTGGTGATGATGAACTCCTTTAGCTTAACCTTATCTGAGAAGCACTTGATCTGCCCTTCCATTCTAAGTGAAAGCTTTGCTGGATAGAGCAATCTTGGATGGAGGTCCTTGCCTTTCATGACTTGGAATACTTTTTTCCAGCCCCTTCTTGCCTGCAAGGTCTCCTTTGAGAAATCAGCTGACAGTCTGATGGGAACTCCTTTGTAGGTTACTATCCCCTTATCTCTTGCTGCTTCTAGGATTCTCTCCTTCATTTTAATCTTGGCTAATGTAGTTATGATGTGCCTTGGTGTGTTCCTCTTTGGGTCCAACTTCTTTGGGACTCTCTGAGCTTCCTGGACTTCCTGGAAGACTCTTTCCTTTGCCAGATTGGGGAAGTTCTCCTTTATTATTTGTTCAAATAACTTTTGCACTTGTTGCTCTTCCTCTTCTCTTTTTGGTACCCCTAGAATTCGGATGTTGGAACGTTTAAAGATGTCCTGGAGGTTCCTAAGCCTCTCCTCGTTTTTTTGAATTCTTGTTGCTTCCTTCTTTTCTGTGTGGTTGTTTCTTTCTTCCTTCTCATCCATTTCATTGATTTGAGTCCCAGTTTCCTTCCCATCACTATTGGTTCCCTGTGTATTTTCCTTCATTTCACTTAGTATAGGCTTCATTTTTTCATCTAATTTGTGACCAAATTCAATCAATTCTGTGAGCATCCTGATCACCAGTGCTTTGAACTGTGCATCTGATAGGTTGTCTATCTCTTGGTCGCTTAGCTGTATTTGCTGTGGAGCTTTGATCTGTTCTTCCATTTGGGCCATTTTTTTATGTGTGTCTTGTCTTGCCTGTTATGTATGAGGGGCGGAGACTCAGGTGTTCACCAGGGCAGGGCAACCCAGTCTCTGGGTTATGACGCTATATGTGGGGGCAGGGTCTGACAGGGAACTATGGTGCTTGCTCCGCTCTCTGTTGGATTTCAGTCCCTTCCGCCACTCCCCCCAAGCAAACTGGGCCTTTCTGGTGCTGATTCCTGTGTGGGGGGGCTTGTGCATGTTCTAGAACCCCGTGGGTCTCTCCAATGCACTTTCCTGTGCAGCTGGGAGTCTTTCCCTGCACCTGAACCCCCACAGGTGTTTCCAATCAGTGCCCTGAGGCTCTATTTCCCAGTGCTGGGACCCTGGGTGGCTCTCAGTGCCTTGCTTCACAATCACCACCTTGCTGGGTCTGCAGGTTGCCACCCTGTGCCCAGAGTCTGCCAGCTGCCGCCTGTGTACCCAGGGTCCACCCGCAGGGGTCTTGCGCACCCTGGATGCCTTACACGCCCAGTCCCACTGCTCTTTGTGCCGTGACCCCTCTCTGCCCAGCTGCCCAACTCCACCCCTCCTACTGGTCTGGATGAATGTGTCTATTTTAACTCCTTGGTTGTCCGACTTCCATACAGTTCATTTCTCTGTCAATTCTAGTTGTTATTCTGTTTCTAAATTGTTGTTGTCCCTATCTTGGTTGTGCGAGGAGGCACAGTGTGTCTACCAATGCCTCCATCTTGGTTGGAAGTGCAAATAGCTTTCTTAATTAACACATTAGACCATATGGATTTTTGAAATATTTTATTTATTTTTAGAGAGAGGGGAAGGGAGGAAGAAAGACAGGGAGAGAAACATCTATGTGTGAGAGAAACACTGATCTATTGCCTCTTGCGTGCCCAACTAGGGACCTGGCCTGCAACCTAGGCATGTTGCCCTGATCTGGAATCAAACCAGCAACTTTTTGGTTTGTAAGATGAAGCCCAACCTACTGAGCTAAACTAGGCAGGGCTAGAGCGGATGGATTTAATTGATATTTTTAGAACATTTCACTCCAAAGCAGCAGAATATACATTCTTTTCATGCACACATGGAACATTTTCTAGTATAGGTCACATGCTAGGTACCAAAACAATTTCAATAACTTTAAAAGATTGAAATTATGTCAAGGTGGCAACCATCTTCTATTGGCATCATGGCTGCCCTCAGACCTCTTGTGAAACTCAAAATCATCAAAAACAAGATAAAAAATTTTATCCAACACCAGTCAAATCAATAAGTTAAAATTAAGCATAACTGGCAGAAATCTACAGGCATTGACAATAAGGTATGTAGACAATAGGGTATTCAAGGGCCAGATCTTGATACCTAACATTGGTTATGGGAGAAATAAGAAAAGAAAGTACATGTTGCCCAGTGGCTTTTGGAAGTTCCTGGTCCCCAACATCAAGGAACTTGAAGTGCTGCTTACATGCAACATATGTTACTGTGCTGAGATTGTTCACATCTCCTCAAAGAACTGCAAAGCCATTGTGGGAAGAACAGCCCAGCTGGCCCTGAAGCAAAGAAAATGAATATACATCTTATGTGCACATTGTATCTGTGTCAATAGAATCATAAATTCTGTCAGCTGGTAGAAGGTAGGACAGGAAGGGAGGAAGGAAGGAAGGAAGGAAAGAAGGAAGGAAGGAAGGAAGAAAGATCATACCAAGCATTATCTTTGATAACAATGATATAAACTAGAAATCAATTACAAAAAGAAAACTGAAAAAACACATGAACACATAAAGGCTAAACATGCTACTAAACAATGAATTCATTAACAATGAGATCAAGAAAGAAATCAAAAGATAATTTGAGACAAATTATAATGAAAACACAATAACCCAAAATCTATGGGACACAGCCAAAGCAGTTCTAAGAGGGAAATTCAAATCAATACAAGCCTACCTCAAGAAACAAGAAAAACCTCAAATCAACAATCTAATCTTAAACCTAAGGGAAGTAGAAACAAAAGCCCAAAGTGAATAAAAGAAAGGAAATAATAAAGATCAGAGCAGAAATAAACAGAGTCTAAAAAATACAAAATATCAATGAAACCAAGATCTGATTCTTTGAAAAGATATAAAAAAAATTGGCAAACCTTTAACCAGATTCATCAAGAAAGGAAAAGAGAGGACCCAAATAAATAAAATCAGAAATGAAAGAAGATAAGTGACACCACTTATATTTCTGACACCACAGAAATATGAATGATTATAAGAAAATACTATGAACAATTGTATGCCAACAAATTGGATAGCTTGGAAGAAATGGGTAAATTCCTAGAAACACACAAACTTCCAAGACTGAAACTAGAAGAGACAAAAAATCTGAACAGACCAATAACTACTAACAAAATCAAATCAGTACAGAAAACTCAACAAACGAAAGTCTCAGCCCAGATGACTTCGCAGATGAATTTTGCCGAACATTCAAAGAAGAACAAACACCTATCCTTTTCAAATTATTCCAAAAAATTGAAAAGAAGAGAAGGCTTCCAATCTCAATTTATGAAATCAGCATTGCTCTGATTCCAAAACCAGATAAAGGTATTTTTTAAAAAGAAAGAATTATAGGCCAATATCCTTGACAAATATAGATGCAAAAATCCTGAACAAAATATTAGCAAACCAAATTAAGCAATACATTAAAAAGATCATATACCATAATCAAGTGGGATTTATTACTGGTATGAAAGTTTGGTTCAATATCTGCAAATCAATTAATAGGATACACCACATAAACAAAATAAAAAATAAAAGCTATATAATCATATCAATGATTATCAAGCATTTGACAAAATCCAGCATCCATTTATGATTACAAACTCTCAGCAAAGTGGGAATAAAGGGAACATACCTCAACATAATAAAGACCATATATGACAAACCCAGGGCTAACATTATACTCAGTGGTAAAGAGCTAAAAGCATTTTTCTTAAGATCAGGAACAAGACAAGGATGTCTACTTTCACCATTTGTATTCCATGTAACATTGGAAGTCTGAGCCACAGTAATCAGACAAGAAAAAGAAATAAAAGGCATCCAAATTGGAAAGAAATAAGCAAAACTGTCTTTATTTGCAGATGACATGATATTATATAGAGAGAGAACCCTAAAAAGTCCAGTGAGAAAACTATTAGAACTGATAAGTGAATTTAATAAAGTAGCAGAATACAAAATTAATATGTAAAAACTGGTTGCATTTTTATACACCAATAACAAACTTTCAGAAAGATAAATTTAAAAGAATTATTGCATTTACAATTGTATCAAAAACAATACCTAGGAATAAATTTAACCAATGAAGTAAAAAACCTGTACTCAGAAAATTATAAGTATTGAAGAAACTGAATAAGATACAATTCAATGGAAGCATATACTATGCTCATGGATAGGAAGGATTAACATTGTTACATTGCCCACACTGACCAAAGTAATCTATAGATTCACTGCAATCCCTATCAAAATATCAATAATATTTTTCAGAGAATTTAAGAAATAATCCTAAAATTTATATGAAACCACAAAGGACATCAAATAGCCAAAGCAATCTTGAGAAAGAAGTACAAAGTTGGGAGTATCATGCTACCTGATATAAAACTATACTACAAGGCTATAATAATCAAAACAGCATGGGACAGGCGTAAAAACAGACAAATAGATCAGTGGAATGGAATAGAGTGCCCAGAAATAAACCCATGCCTATATTGTCATTAATCTGTGACAAAGGAGGCAAGAATATACAATGGGGTAAAGACAGTCTCTTCAGTAAATGGTTTTGAGAAAACTGGAAAGATACATGCAAAAAAATAGATCACTTTCTTACATCACATATATAAACTCAAAATGGACTAAAGACTTAAATGAAAGATCCAAAATCATAAAACTCCTGGAAGTAAACATAGCAGTAAGCTTTCCAACATTGCTCTCAGTAATATTTTTTTGATATATCTCCTCAGTCAAGAGAAACAAAAGAAACAATAAACAAATGAGGCTACATTAAATTAAAAAGTTTTTGCCCAGAAAAGGAAATCATCAATAAAACACAAAGACAACCTATGAATTGGGAGAAGATATTTGCTAATAATACACTCCATAAGGGGTTAATGTCCAAAATTTATAAAGAACCCGTACAATTCAACATCAAAAAACAAATGATCCAATTTAAAAAATGAGCAGAAGAGCTGAATAGACATTTCACCAAAGAGGACATACAGATGGCCAATAGACATATGAAAAGATGCTCAACATCACTAATTATCAGAGTAATGCAAGTTAAAACCATAATGAGATATCACCTCACACCTGTCAGAACAGCTATCATCAATAAATCATCAAACAAAAAGTGTTGGTGAGGATGTGGAGAAAAGGGAACCCTCGTGCACTGTTGGAGAGATATCAAGTTGGTGTAACCACTATGAAAACAATATGGAGGTTCCTCAAAAAATCAAAAATAGAACTGCCTTATAAGCCAGCAATCCCACTTCTGGGTGTTAATCCAAAGAAATCCAAAATACTAATTTGAAAAGATATATTTATATATCTATATCTATATCTATATCTACATCTATATCTATATAGCTATATCTATCTATATCTATATTCTATCTGTATCTATCTATCTATCTATCTATCTATCTATCTATCTATCTATCTATCATCTCTCCCTATGTTCATTGCAGCATTATTTACAATAGCCAAGATATGGAAGCAAAGCAACCTGAAGTGTCTATTGATAGATGATTGAATAAAGAAGATATGGTACATATCTACATATCTACAATGGAATATTACTCAGACATAAAAAGAATGAAATCTTGTTATTTGCAATGACATGAATGTACCTAAAGGGTATGCTAAGTGAAATAAATCAGACAGAGAAAGACAAATACCATGTGATTTCACTTACATGTGGAATCTAAAAAACAAAATAATCAAACAAAAGAGAAACAAGCTCATAGATACAGAAAACATTTTGGTGGTTGCCAGATGGAATGGGCATTGGGGGCCTGAATGAACACAGTAAAGGAATTAAGAAGTACAAATTGGCAGTTACAAAAGAGTTGTGGGGATGTATAGGGAATATAGTCAATAATACTGTAATAACTATGTATGATGTCAGGGGGGTACTAGATATATAAGGAAATCACTTCTTAAGTTACATAAATGTCCAACCACTATGCTATACACCTGAAACTAATATAATATTGAATGTCTACTATATTTGAAAAAAATAAAATACACATGGGTTTTTATTAAATACCCAAAAAACTAATTGAACTTCAATCTGATAAACATAAAGAGAGACATTAGGTGGCCTATAACAATTAAATCCTAAAATCTATCCCCAAATCAGGAAGGTAGATAAGACAAAAACATTTCTTTTCTTTTCTCTTTTTTAAAAGAGAAAATTTTATTTATTTACTTTTGGAGAGAGAGGAAGGGAGGGAGAAAGAGGAGGAGAGAAACATCAGTGTGTGAGAGAAACATTGATCAGTTGCCTTTTGCACACCCCCAGCTGGGGACCTGGCCCGCAACCCAGGCATGTGCCCTGACTGGGAACCGAACCATCAACCTTTTGGTTCATAGGCCATTGCTCAATCCACTGAGCCACACCAGCCAGGGCCATTTTCAATATTTCATATCCATCAGGGTAGTAATGATTAATCTTTTTATTAGAAAAATTTCTAAACATAGATAAGAACATGTTTTTCATTATGAAAATAGCTTTGTTCTCATTACTATAAAAAAGTAACTTACTTAGTAAAAAGTATATTTGGGGGCTTAAAAGACTGGTATTGACTTTAAGTGCCAGTCCTGACACATTTTATATGTCTAACCTTAAGCAAAACACTCAATTCCTGTAATTTTTTTTCAGATCTGCAAAATGGGGGTGATATTTGCCTCCCTTATTTATATATGAGATAACAGTGAAAGTCCCTTGTAAATGAAACCAGGCTATTTTGTAATAGGTCCCCCAAGGCTTCTTTAAATCCATCACCTCAGATTATTCTCATCTAATTAGGGTAAGTGAGGGCACCGAAGACAGAACTGATTTGAGAGAGGGATGGCGTAGGTCTTGGGGAAAAACACTGAGGGGCCAAGGCAGAGAAAGGGCCACAGGTCTGATTGCCCTAGCATCAAGGAGGTTTTAGCCAGTCTAGCTGGCTGCAGTCCAGACACAGAAGTGAGTTCAGGGATGAATAGGACAAGCCCTTGCCCTTGAGGACTTTAGCCTTTAGCTTTTAGCCAGGGATCTGAGTGTAACCCACTGAAAATCCTTCAAGAGGGGGTTACAACCACCAAAATGAGTGGTTCCCACAAAGCTCCATGCAGATTGTGCAGGGTAATATCTGCCTCAGGCTGATAGAAAGAGCTCAGTGCACTCAGCAGGGAGTGGGCTAGCTGTATGGCAGGGTAAGAACTTCAGGAAGATAGGAAGGGGCCAGATGGCTGAGGCCTCAGAGCCAGGCTTGATGACATGTATATTGCATGCAGTAAGAAACAGAAAACCACCATACGTTGTTGTGCAAGAGTCCCAAGGTGAAAGCAGATGTTTACCAGGATGGGTTTTGCAAAGATAGGCAAGATGAAATCATGAAGACTTCAAAAAGAGAGGGGGGGGGGGGAGACTTTTTTTACTTTTATTTATTTATTTTGCATTTTTATTTATTATTTTTAATACTTTTATTTTATTGTTCAAGTATAGTTGTCTGACATTATTTATTTGTTTTTAGTTACATTTGCTTATATATATATATATATATATATATATATATATATATATATTGTTTATGCTATTACAGTTGTTCCCACTTTTTCCCCACCTCTTATAACCCATGGATTAGGATAGGTGGTTCTACTTCCTACCAATGGCAAGTTCTTCCCAGAAAATTTGTTTTCCCTTTAAATGCAGTTTATTTACCCTTCAAAACAAGAAGCTTACACAACTGTGAGGTGACTGTCATGGCCCCGCAGGTGCCAAATCAGATGAGATTTCTATTCAAGGCCCTCAGTCTTTACAACGGCTTGTCACACTCTACTTACTAAAGGTGTGGGGCGGGGGGAGGCGGGCGGGCATTTTTAAAAAACATTTGAGCTCATGCAATATTAACTCACTGGTATGTCAGAGATGACCACTGAGGTTTAATTTTGCACTTTTTCCTTTTGTAATCAGCTTTCCTTTATTATCAACTCATCCTACATACTCGGTCCAGCAGCAGCTGCCTTTTTGGCGATCCAGCCCAGGCTTTGGCTTGGCTCAGACTCAGAAGCACCTGGATTGCTTCCCTTTTGTCTCAGGTCCAAGTTGTTTATTTGTCTTCTCTAGGCTATCTGAGTCATTAAAATAAATATATTAGTTTGCTTTTTCAACTTCTCTATTCCCTAGAATATTGCTTCCTTATTTTATCCAGGATATGATAGAGTTATGCTGGGTATTTTATAGCAGAATTTGGGGTGTGAGTGGGGGAGGAAGGCCTAATCTGAAATAGAGAACATTATCCTTTTATTTTTTTTATCCCCTGCATTGTCATATTTACAACCATATCACAAAATGCAACATTTATTGGTACCGAAGATGGGAAAGGTACTGACCTACATACACATTATGATTCCTGCTTACAATCTGGAAAGGAAGGAAGGAAGGAGGGGTGTTGGGGGAGAGAGAAAGAGAGAGAAACATCAATTGGCCACCTCCTCTGTGCCCCAACCAGAGATCAAACCTGCAACCTTTTGTGGTACAAGATGATGTGCTAACCAACTGAGCCACTTGGCTAGGGTGGAAATGAATATTTTTAATATCACTTTCACTTAGGTGAAGAAATATTAAAGCCTTTATTATCTTAAGAAATGAGTTGATCAGAATGCTCTTTCTAGATCCCTGTTTGGTTTTTATAGAGCTTTGGGTCAACAGAATTTGCTCCTGTCTGTGGAGCTCTGAGTGGTGCTTGTGAGCCAGAGGGAACCCACTCAAGTCACAAGCGGGTATTTTCTAAGTGGCCCAGGCAGGCTGTCACCTCTTGAGCCCAGAAGTGGGGGCCATCACAGGGCAAGCTCAAAGCCCATTTCTGACAGGTCTGATAGAACCAGAAGATGAACACAGGGATAGAGGATTCAAGTTAGCTACCTAGATAAGCTGAAAATGTATAAACCTTAGAATCCAGGGGGGAAAAAAAACAGAGAAATCTTGACCATGGGCCTTAGTTGTCACATGTAAGAATGTCATAGCAGCACTGCCAGCAATAGCAAAAAACTGCAAACAACCCACACAGCCATTGAGAGAATGGAGAAGAAAACAGCAGAGTTATTCACAGTAGAATATTACACAGCTATATGCCGCAGCATAGACAATTGTCACAAACTCCAGCAGTTCTGTGTGGGAAAAGCAAATCAAAGAGTATATACTGCATGATTTGTTTTACACAAAGTTAAAAACATGCAAAACCAGCATATGTTCAGGGATAGGTATTTTTAGGGTAATATATGAAGAAAAACAAAGGAATACCAATAAAAATTAGGAGGGGGTTGGGGTGGGGAGAGATGTACAAGGGGGATTCGATAATTTGGGTTTTACTTATATTTTAAGCTGGGTTATAAGTACTTGGGCATGCATTTTTAAATATTTTGCTCATAAAACCTATTTTTTGTATGCATTTAATATTTAATTAGATTTTGAAAAACTAGATAGGGGTGGAAGTCTCCTGCAAAAGACGTAATTACAAAGCCTTATCCTCATAATTCTGGAACTTGAAACTCGTTAACTCTTTGTTTAACATCCAGACAAACAAAATGAAAAGGCCAAGTATATGAAAGAAATATATTAATAGATGAAGAAAAGTGACCCAAGAACCTCAGGTTTCTCTGTCTTCTGGATCACATTTGCCTTTTACCATTTCTTCTTCTTTTTTTTTAAATCCTCACTGGAGGATATGTTTATTGATTTTTTAGAGAGAGAAAGAGAAACATTGATATGAAAGAGAAACATTGATTGATTGCTTCCTATATGCGCCCTGACCGAGGATGGAACCCACAACCTAGGTAGATGCCTTGACTGGGGGTCACACCTGCAACCTTCTGGTGTATAGGACAATGCTCCAACCAACTGACCCACTCAGCCAGGGCCCATTTCTTCTTTTTAATATTTCATTTATTATTATAGTCAAAAGCAGATCTGCCCTGGCTGGTGTGGCTCAGAGGACTGAGTGTTGGCTTGTAAACCGAAGGGTCGCCAGTTTGATTCCCGGTCAGGGCACGAGCCTGCGTTGTGGGCAAGAGGCAACCAATTGATGTATCTCTCATACATTGATGTTCCTCTCCCTCTCTTTCTCCCTCCCATCCCCTCTCTCTAAAAATAAATAAATAAAATCTTTAAACAGAAATTTCTTACAAAAATAAATAAATTAATTAACAAAAAGACATTTCTTGAGAACAGATTAGACTGTGAGGATTGGACATAGGCTGAGCACAGTTTAGATCATAAGGAATGGACAGTGGAAAGCAAGATGTACGTGGATCTTGCCCTCATGAAGACAGAAAATTAAGCAATAAAGATAAAGAGGTCAGGAGCTACGCAGAAGTACAGGAAGCTAGGAGAGCACAAACCATCACAGGCAACTGAGCCTTGGGAGATGCATTGTAGAGAGTAGTAACAGCAGAGCTTATTGTATGCCAGGCCATGTTTTAAGCACTTTAGCTATTCTGTACACTATATGTTGAGTCATTGAATTGTCACAATAAACTTAATGAGGTAAGAGCTGTCACTATCCCCATTTTACAGATCAGGAAACTAAGGTGTGGAGGGGTTAAGTGAATAGCCCAAGGTCACACAGCTAGGAAGTGCTGAGCCAGGATTCAAACCCCGACACACCAGTGTGGTTAAGCACCACATTCTGCTGCCCTTCATGCTTCCCTGAGCAAATGACATTCTGGCTGAGACCTCAAAGATAAAGAACCATCAAGCAGGAGTAGAGGAGGAAGATGAGAATTCTGAGCATGTATGTATGCCTCACTTGAAGGTGGTAAATACTGGCACTAAAGTAAATATTTTGCCACAAAAAGTATAAAAGATCCAGCTGAAAATAGTTCTCCTTAATTTCTTTCTCTCTCTCTTTCTTTTTTTTTTCCTAGACCTTGGTCTAGAAGAGGCTGTGCAGGGATGTGGTGCAGCCTGGTGTGGGGGAGGTGGTTTGGGCTCTGTCAATTTTCCTGGGCAAGACACTGACGTGGTGCCAGGGTTCCAAGGGTTTTTAAAGGCCTGTGGCAACAACTACTAGGGCTCCTGGGAAAGTCCCCAGGCATCCAGGATCCTACGGCCTTGGCAGTCCCTCTGCCCCTCTTGGCCTCATTTCCCAAACGGACCCAACATTAATCAAGCACGAGAACCTGAGGCATGACCTAGCAAACAGCTGGCAAACTAATTTTAAAATCCAATTTAAAGTTGTGTATGTGTAAGTCCCCGTGTAGTCCTCTAGAGGATTCTATCTTTCAAGTAGAAATTTTTTAAGTCAAATAAGGTAAACTGTATTTTGATTCCCATCGAGCCTCAGTGCAGGGCCCGCAGCCTCCGGTCAGTGCTAATCCTCTCTAAGTGCCCTTATAAGCAAGTCACAGCTTGGGAGTCAGGGCGACTCCAGGGCCCAGAGAGAAAGGTCAGGGCTGCTGACATTTATTGTGTTAACACTGTTGATGTGTGTTTGGCTTTGTCTGGCAGGAGAGAAGAAATAGAAGACATGAATTACAGTTGCTGGAGTGGGGGAGAGCGAGGCTTCCGGGATCTGCCACATGTTGTCCAGCTTCCTAAATCCTGGGCTCCCTCTAGCCTCCTGCCAAAAAGAAAAAAAAAAAAGGATTCAGAAGAAACAAGAGTGAGGAGAGGGCAGAGTTCTGTGGCAGGGAATGGAGCAGAGAAAGCAAGACAGGGAACAGAAGGGGGGGAGAAAGGGGGACACAGCTGCCAGCACTTCATAATACCTGCTTGTCTAACTCAGAGCCATGTCTTTTTAGTGATTCTGTGTTTGCCAGGTCTTGGCCTCAGGCGCCAATGGCGAGATTAAAGCATCCTGTCCCAGGGCCAGCAGTAGAGCCTGACCTGTGAGGATGACAGCATTTTGCTTTTCCTAATAAATGCCTTTTGCATTCAGCAACCCAGATTTATTTGTCTGGGCTTTTCTTCTTTCTGAGGCCTAAGCTGGGTAGATACATCTAGGGAATTTCTTCAGGGTTTTTTTTCAGACACTTTCTAAATTTCATTGCTCCTGCCTCACACTTTTCATCTTAAAGAAACCAACAAACTTTAGGATAACCCAAAATGACCCTTGGCTACCTGAGGGACGGTCATCCTGCTGTGACCCTCCCCCCGCCCCAGCCAGAGTCATCATCCACGCAGGTAAAAGTTTTGAGTGACTGGAAGAAGAGAGCAATGCTGGACAAACATCCTGGGGAAGAGAAGAGGGGTCCTGGCTGTGACAGGTGGGTGGGAGTAGAAAGAAGCTCCTGACAGAAACACTTGATAATTTGGTTGCTATGGTGGGACCCAGGGAGGCACTCCAGGCTATGACTCTCAGGAAAGAAGGCATTTCTATTAGGAGGTAACCAGGGCAAGGAGCCAAGTCATAGGAGGGCTTTTCCATGATATTATAAATGTGAATCCCTGGGGCACGACCACCCAGTGTCTGCAGCCATGAAGTGGTCACAGTTTCACTAGGCAGCTCATAGAATAATAGATACCAAGCCCTAAGCACATGCCAGGGCCTGGTGTATGGTAAGTGGTCTCCAAATATGAGCCAGTATCATGACTGTTATTGAGCAGAAAGCTGCCTTGCCAAATATTTAGCCATTGGCTGAGTGCTGTCTTCAAAAGCAACCTGGTCTATGTCTGAGCCCCTTTGTTTTTGTTTCCATAATACATGTCTCGGAGCCTTCCAGCATACCTGACACTGCATGATTTCTAGACAAACCACCATGGTTACCTTCTATAGGCAATTCAAGTTATTAATGGCTCCTTTTAAACATTTTAAACACAGTACCAGGATTGAATCTAATATTTCAGGTATTATGTGACTATCCAAGAATACAGTGGAAAAGAACCCCTTCAATTCTCTAACCTATTTATAAACAAGCCATTATGCCAGGCATGTGGGAAATGCTGGAGGTATAAAAATGAAGAAAACACGGTGCCTGCTGTTTGCAATAGCCCCAAATGGGGCTACTATCATCATACTCGATGGATCAATAAACTGTGCTCCATTCACACAATGGAATATTATATGGCAATGGAAATGGATGACGACTGCATACAACAATACGAAAGATTCTTACAAACATGATGTTGGTCAAAAAAGCCAGGTACAAAAGAGTATGTACTATTTCTGGTCTGTTTTAAAAAACTGTACAAAAACAGCTGAAACTAATCTATGCTGTTGAAAGACTGGATAGAGGTTTCCCTGGGGAGGGAGACAGAGAAAGTAAGAGAACACAGGAGGGTTCTGGGTGCTATAATGTTTGGTTTCTTTAATCTGGGTGCCGATTGCATACATATGTTCAGTTTGTGGAAATTCTGTGAGCTATACATTCATAATATGTGCATTCTATTTTGCTTGGATGTTATGTATCAATAAGAAGTTAAGGGGGAAAATATCATGCAGAGGATCAAGCTAGTTGGAGGAGAGAGACAGATAAATTTAGTTTATCATAGTAAACACCATGATAAAGAAATATATAATGTGTGATACAGTGATGTAGACAGAAGAAGGAGCAAGTAACTGAGGTTCAGGGATGGAACAGAGCTAACAGGCCTCCTGGAGGGACTCTAGAGCGAAATAGGAGCTGAACCTCATCCTCTGAGGCTGAATACTTGGGAAAGAAGGTAAATACTATTTTAGATACATTTATAGAGAGAGGGCTGAGATGTTAAAGACACTCACCCCCGAGGGCCTCATTGATTCCCTGATGAGAGTGGAAGTGAAATGTGAGAAGTGAACATGGTGATAATTTAGAATAACTGGGGAATGGGAGCCAGAGTCAACCAGAGATAAATAAAAATAAATTGAGGGGTTGTATGGAAAGAGCCCTGAGGAGGTATAAACCATAAACTTGAAGTGAAGTGGGGCCACTCTCATTAGTTGGATGGCCTTTTTCAGGATCGTAAACAGAAAATCCAGGTTCAGGATTTTACTTGGAAGATGTGGCAAAAGCAGAGCAGCTGGCAGTAGTGAGCGAGCAGCTTCAAATATCAGCCTCAGGGTTCAGCCAGGAGCAGAGAACAATAGTCTTTTTTTTTTTTTTTTTTTTTAAATTTTTAAATTTTTATTTTAGTTTATTCAGTACAGTTTCTATCCTTTATTCCCATTGAGAACAATAGTCTTTGATCCCACCCCACCTTCAGTTTTCCTTTCATGGCTCCAGTCACTACTCAGCCTCACTCCGGGCTCTTCTTTCTCTACTCAACAGCGAAGAGTTAGGTGGTCTCTAGAGTCCCACCTTGAACCGGGCTTTTTTTTTTTTTTTTTGGTCTACACAATTTCCTTATGATCAGTTTGAGTACCTAACCTGATGTGATGTATTCCATCTCCAAACCAGAATTCTCTGAGTTCCCTACCTATATGTCTATTCAACATGATCAAATTCAGTATGTTCCTCAACTTAGTATGTTCAAAAATTAAATTCATTATTTTCTTCCCCACTGTCTTCTGGGCTTTGACTGTCTCCCTCCTGCTGAGCGTTTCCTTGGGCAGCATTGCCATCCACTCAGCTGCCCAGAGCGGGTGCCTGGGCCTCCAGCCCTCCTCGCCCAATCAGGCACCAAGACTGTCAGCTTCCCTTTTTAATAATAACTGTCCTCTCTGGGGCAGTCTCTTCAGATTCACTTTTATTTTCTAAATTTGAGCCCCCTCCTTTGCAAAAACTTTATGGCCAGTTGCCCTGATTCTATTGTCACACCTCCCTTCCAACCTCCAGGCCCTGGTGGTCTTCTAAAACTCAGATGATCCAGTCACAATGCTTTTATTAATGCGGCTAAAGCAAGGTGATACTGTGCCAGGACATGCCATAGTATCCCATCTAAGGGACCTCTCTTTTCTCTCTTCTTTATCCCTCCATGTCCTTGTCTGCTTTTAACATATTTATTTTAAGAAAAGTCATATATTCACATGGTATAAAAAAGTAGACATTACAGAAAAGTGTCAAATAAAAAACGAGTTATCTTTTTCTCTCTCCAAACCCCAGTGCTACTTTCCAAAGTTACTATCAGTTCTTGCATATACCTCCTGAAAAAAATGTCTGTGTATCTCTGTTTATCTATTTTTTTCATTTAACACAAATAAGATCATCGCTTCTTGGCCTTTTGGCTAAGATCAAGTGTAGTAACACAAATAAGATCATATTGCTGTGCACATTAGTTTTTTTAAAAACAAAACACACTTAGAAAGTCTTTCAATGTCCACATATATAGTTCTACCTCACGTTTTAGTGACTGCATACTTCTCCATTACATAGATGTATTTAACCTGCTGGCTGATACATGTCTAAGTGCTTTCCAATGTTGCAGTAAACACCCATGCCCATCATTTTGGCATAATTTTGTGGGAATATCCCTTGGGTAAATTCCTAGTGGTCGAATTGTTGAGTCAGTGAGAACAAGCATTCGAAATGTTGACACTGCCCTCCAGAAGAGTTGAATCTGTTTACACTCCCAGGAACAGTGTAGGAGGGTGCATATTTCCCATAATCTTGTGAACACTGGGCATTACCAAACTTTTGTTCACCAATCTGATAGGTGACAAATGGAATTTCATTGTTTTGTGATGCACTTCTTTAATTATGAGTTGATTCTTTAATTAATTGAAGACCTTTCACACATCTATTAGCTATTTCTTTCTTTCTTTCTTTTTTAATCCTCACCCGAGGACATGCTTATTGATTTGAGAGAGAGGGGAAGGGAGGGAGAAAGAGGAGAGAAAGAGTGAAAGAGAAATAGCAATCGGTTGCCTCTCATATGTGCCCCAACAAGGGTGAAACCTGCAACCCAGTCATGTGTCCTGACCAGAAATTCAACCTGTGACTTTTCGGTTTATGGAACAAGGCTTCGAACAACTAAGCCACACCAGCCAGGGCTATTTGTTTTTCTTGTAGACTACTCATATCCCCTGCCTTTTTAGTGATTACTTTAGAGTCTGGGTGTTTGAACCATTGTCTAGTATCCCAGGAAACTTAATATATTAATATAACTCTGTGAACTTTGTTTTTGCCCAAGTATGAGCCTTAACTAATCAAAGAGAATTAGTGGCCCCTGAAAGTTCAAATAAGGAACTGCTCTTGGAGCTTCTATTCACTGGCACTTGGCCCAACCAGCTGACCACACCCTACTTCTTGTGTTACCATCATCCCAAGAAAGAAACTGCACACCCATCAGCAATCACTCTATTCCCTTTTCCTGTCAGCCCCTGCCACCACTAATCTATCTCTGTAGATTTACCTACTTGGGACATTTCACATAAATAAAATCATATAATATATGATTCTTCGTGACTAACTTCTTTCACTTAGCATAAAGTTTTCAAGGTTTGCCCATGTCATAGTACGATTTAGTACTTCATTTCTTTTCATGGATAAATAATATTCCATCATATGGATATACTACATTTGTTTATCCATTTATCCATCAATAGATATTTGGTTTGTTTCCACCTTTGGGCTGTTATGAAAAAAATTGCGCCCTGGCTGGTGTAGCTTAGTGGATTAAGCACGGGCCTGTGAACCAAGAGATCACGGTTCGATTCCCAGTCAGGGCACATGCCTGGGTTGCGGGCCAGTTCCCAGCAGGGAATGCACAGGAAGCAACCATACATTGATGTTTCTCTCCCTCTCTCCTTCCCTTCCCCTCTGAAGATAAATAAATAAAATCTTAAAAAAAAAAAAGAAAAAAATTGCTATGAACATTTGTGTACAAGTTTTACATAAACATATGTTTAACTCTGTTGGTTATATATTTGTTCCTTGGAGTGGCGTTGCTGGGTCACATGGCAATTCTATGTTTACTATCTGAAAAACTACCAAACTGTTTTCCATAGCAGCCACACCATTTTACATTCCCACCAGCAATGTGTGAATGTCCCAGTTTCTCCATATCCTTGTCAACACTTGTTATTGTCCAACTTTTTTATTATAGCCATTCTAGTAGGTATGAAGTGGTATCTCACTGTGGTGTCGATTTGCATTCCTTTAATGACTGATGTTGTTGAACATCTTTGCATGTGCTTATTAGACATTTGTATATCTTCTTTGGAGAAATGTCTATTCAAATCATTTGCCCGATTTAAAATTAGATTTCTTATCTTTTTATTGTTGAGTTGTAAGAGTTCTTTATATGTTCTGGATACTGAAACTTTGTCAGGTGCATGATTTAAATACTTTCTCCCATTTTGCAGGTTGCCTTTTCACTTTGTTGATAGCTTCCTTTAACACAGAAAGGTTTTCAATTTTGGTGAAGTTCAATTCAACAATTTTTACTTTGGTCGATTGTACTTTTGATGTCACATCTAAAAAATGTTTGTCTAGTCCAAGATCACAGAGACTTGCTCTTATGGCTTTTTTTCTTTTCCTTTCTTTCTTTCTTTTTTTTTGAGGGAGTTGCAGTTGCAGCTGCACTCACTGCTATTCAGCCCACTTCTGCTCCTGGCTCACTGCTGTTTGCCCTCGCTGAGGAACAAGTTGGTCAGGGAGCCTCGCCTCAGCAATGGCTTTTAAAGATACAGGAAAGACACCCATGGAACCAGAGGTGGTGATTCACCGAATTAGAATTACTCTAACCAGTTGGAACATAAAGTCTTTGGAGAAGGTGTGTGCTGACTTGATTGGAGGCACAAAGGAAAAGGATCTGAAAGTGAAAGGATCAGTTCGAATGCCTACCAAGACTCTGAGAATCACTACAAGAAAAACTCCCTGCAGGGTGTGTTCTAAGACTTGGGATAGATTTTAGATGAGGATCCACAAGCAACTCATTGACCTGAATAGCCCTTCTGAGATTGTTAAACAGATAACTTCCATCAGTATTGTGCCAGGATTTGAGGTTGAAGTCACCACTGAAGGTGCCTAAATCAATCTTTTAAAAAATTGACTGTCAGTTGTTTAAAAAAAAAGATTTTGCTTTTATGTTTATTTCTAGAAGTTGTTAGTTTTAGCTCCTATGTTTAGGTCTTTAATCCATTTTCAGTGAATTTTTGGATGTAGTGTGAGGTAAGGGCTCAATTTCATTCTTTTGCATGTAGCTATCCAGTAGTCCTAGCATGGCTTGTTAAAAAGACTATTCTTGTCCTCATTGAATAGTCTTGGCACCTTTGTCAAAAATCAGTTGACAATAAGCCCTGAATGGGTATCTCAGTTGGTTAGTGCATCATCACGACATGCCAAGGTTCGATCCCTGGTCAGAGCACATACAGGAATCAGCCAATGAATGCATAAATAAACGGAACAACAAATCAGTGTTTCTGTCTCTCCCCACTCCCCTCCCCCTTCCTCTCTCTAAAATTAATAAAAATTTAAAAAATTTGCCTTCATATCCATATTTATTTTTAAAAAATCAATTGACTATACATGTATAGGTTTATTTCCAGACTCTCAATCCTATTCCTCCAATATTTCTTTAATATGCTTTATATTAATGTATATAAAGAAATAACTGCAAAGAGGAAAGGATATTTGTATTGTTTGGTTTCCATGAGGAAAACCTAGAGGGATCCAGTTATTATTAAAAATTGCCCGGGCTGGTGTGGCTCAGTGGACTGTGTGCTGGCCTGTGAACCAAAGTGTTGCTGATTCAATTCCCAGTTAGGGCACGGGCCTGCATTGTGAGCCAGGTCCCCAGTTGGGCGTGTGCAAGAGGCAACCACATATTGATGTTTCTCTCCCTCTTTTTCTCCCTCCCTTCCCCTCTCTCCAGAAATAAATAAAATCTTTTAAAAAAACGATCTTTGGTGATTTTGGTTGCTTAGAATAAATGAGTAAAAATGCAGTATCAGTCTTCAACACCTACTCTCCCAACTCATGTGCTCTGACATGTGTCTGAGGGAACTTCAGGATGAAAACATGGCAGAAGGCCAAAGGGAAAGGTCAGAGCCTGGCACTTTCACTGGTATAAGCAGCAGGCCTGGCATGGGCAGGAGTCCAAGGAGAGGGTGGAGTCTGTGCACACCAGGTCATGCCAGCAAGGGCTACCCACAGGATAGATTGTGAGAAACGGTTCTCAAGGCCCAGCCAGAGTCCAGCCACCATGAATGAAGTCCAATCTCCAACTGAAATGCTCAATCCAAAGGGATGCCTAGGGCAGTATCTCTGAAATAGATTCTCTGGAATAGGGTATCTCGGAACATTGTAATTTAAGCTGGACTGTGGGCAGTATCCAGGGTATATGTTGGTGGGGGGGAGGGGGTGGAAGAGATCTATTTTTGACAGTTTATTTTGTGAAGTTTATATATTTAAAAAAATTAAAATTCAGTTGTCTCCCTGGGGACACATGATTTCAGAAGAACCAACACAATGAAACATGAGGTGGGTGTCCTTCTCACAAAGGGCTCTGCAGTGATGCTGGTATCTCAGAAGCAGGTTTTCTGGATTTGGGAGCTTCCTACATGACATGTGCCACAGAAATGCCTAATCTCCCCAGGGGAGCTGACTAGACTGAAACCTTTTCATCCACCACACTCCACATTCTCGAGGTAACTCACTTCCGCTGTCATTGTTAATCTTTTCTGCTTTAACTTACAGAAATAACTCTTGCAAATTTTTACAATTTTAAATAACACAGGAATAGATACAGAAAAAGTGTAAATCTCTTACCCCACAGAGGTAGCCACTGTAAAGTTTGGTATTTAGACACCCAGAATTTATTCTATGGATCCAAATATATTACATACTTGCATATTTGGACTTACACATATACAACAATTTTAAAAAATTTTTTATCCTCACCTAAGGATTTTTTTCATTGTTTTTAGACAGAGTGAAAAAGGGGGAGACAGAAAGGAAGGGAGAGAGAGCAACACTGATGTAAGAGAGAAGCACTGATTGGTTGCCTCCCATATGAGCCTGGACTGGGGACTGAATCTGCAGCCTAGGTATGTGCTCTGACCAGGAACCAAACCTGCAACCTTTTAGTTATGGGACGAAGCTCCAACCAACTGAACCACACTGGCTGGGGCTGTATATAACAATTTTAACAAAAACAAGATGATACTCTATATCGTTGCACATGTTTTTTACACAGCAGACTATCATGGACCTATTTTAAATCTGTACAGATAGTTCTATCTCAGATTCTCTTTAATAGCTGCATAGTATTCCATTGTGAATCAATTTAATTAATGTCTCAATTTTCCTATTAGTATCCATTTAAACTGTTTCTATATTTTTGCTACTATAACAATGCTGATATAAATGCACCCAACATATTTACACATAGAATGCTAATATTTCTTTAGAATGGATTGCTAAAGGCAGAACTGCAGAATACTAGGGAATGTAAATTTAAATTTATGAGAGATATTAGAAAGGATTCTTAACTTGCAGTACATGGTTGAGCTTCACAATTATATATAGAATTGTGTGTAAGTGGTACACGTTTCTAGGAAGAGATTCATAGCTTTCTTCGGCTCTAAAATTTAAAAGGCTATGAACCATTGAGTCACAGGGAGCTGGCATTTTCCTGTGGCTCTGGACCACAGGTAGTGAATTTGTAGGTCTTGAGCAATATTGAGCAGGTACTTGTCCAGCAAAGGCCACTTCTGTCCAGGTCCAGGACTACCTGCAATGAGAAAGGTAGCAGCATTCACCAGTGTGTCTTGCTCCTAGAGTAAAGGTGAAGTGCCACTCAGAAACATAATCATGGCCACAAACACTTCCTGTGTTCCTGGATGGTGCTTGGGCTCAATTAGATCAGATACGTGTGATGTAGTGGTCAGCTGGTGTTCTTGGTTCTCAGACTGGGAAGCCATTTCCACACTGCCTATGGCTTTGTCTCCAGGCAGTGAGGACAGTGGCCAGCCTCAAATCTGCTTCACCACCTCTCCTCGCCCATGTCGCTCTCATACCCAGTGTCCATAAACCTAGCCAAGTGGGACTATTCCCTACCAGACCCAGAGACACAAGTCTGTGGTAGTCCACAGACAGAGGCCTTACGCTCTGCAGGGCCATGGGCTTCATCATTTAAGAATTAGGGACTTACAGCTTCATTCCAATCCTCAAATGAAATGAAAACAAGGCTACAGGGTACAGGCAATTTGGATCCTGACTTATGAACTCCAGCAATAACAATAATAACCCTGCAATGTTTCCAATAGCTCAGAGGTTCTTACCTGGGGAGTATATTTTTTGTTGTCAGAGTGTGGTGGGTTGGGGGGCAAGGTGCTATTCACATCCAGTGAATAGAGGCCAGGTTTACTGCTATGCATCCGTTAGTGTACAGAACAGCTTCCCACAACAAAGAATTATCCAGCACAAAATGTCAATACTGCCAAGGTTGGAGAAACCCTGCAAAATATTTGATTAATAGCACTACATACTATTTGGGACCAGAGAGTGATCACACTGTTGATATTACTTCCACATGCTACTTGGACCTGCTCACATGAAGTTTCTGCCTGGGCCATCTGGGTTGTCTCTTTTACAATCACTTTCACACAAACTCAGAGAAATCCATTTCTAAACAACTGAGGTCGGATTCTTAGATTACCCTCTCCTCTCAGTTGCTCTAGGTAAGTGGTCTTCAAATTTTTGCAGCTTTTAACTCCAAAAATATATATATTTTAAATTGTATGCTATCAGCATATTTTAAAGTAGACATCTAAAGTTTTTATCATAAGTACAGTTGAAAGTTTGTAACTTTAATTATGTTGTAAATATTGGCATTTAAATATAAAAACCATCACTCTTAAATATACACAATGGCATCTACATATCATAGTTAATACCCACCATCATTTATTTTTAAAATACATGAAGAAAAAAATAAATACTTGAACAAATTCTCCTTTAATAGTGAGAAAAGTTTCCATTGTTTCTTTTTCTCTGTGAACTCCAATCTACTTCTCCAACAGAATTTTATACTAATGAAGTCTATTTTATATTTTATGTTGAAAGTCTTTGATCACTTTATCACCTCCTCTGTACCAAAATATGCATATAAAATAAAGTATATTAAGAAAATGTTTATTATAAGAGTGAGAAATATTTCCTTTGGTTTGACTTATCAATATAAAATCAGTCCACAAATGATCAAAATATAAAATATAACTTTTTATCATTATCAATTAAAAATGTGTGTGTGTTTTATGAAGTGGATGGTTTTCCTTTTCCCAATAATTTTAAAATCCATGGAAGAATATTATTTACTTTTAGATAGAGACAGGGTTCACTATTGATTCTAATCTTATTTTTCATTTTTATAGATGTTACTGGGTAACTTTGTTCATATAAATAGGTAAAGTTATGAAAAGTTTTGTTAGAACAATTAAAAACTTAATGTTTTTAATTTCTTCCGAGTTAAATGTCAAAATAACAACAAACAAAAATCCACATAGTGATCTATCATCCAAAATTATGTTAATGATCAGTTAAAAACATCATAAATTCATCGAGTTATGTAGAAACAAAGGATTAGACAAGGTTTAACTTGCAAAAAAAATTTTGTTATCAAAACTACTCATTTTCTCAATACTTTTGTTAAGTACCCTAGAGATTCAACTGGGTAAGAGGTTTTCCTTCTTTTAATCGAAAAAGAGAAGGAACACTTGCGTAGGTGGCTCAGTTGGTTCAGTGTGCGTCCTCCTGTGCATTCAAAGGTTGCAGGTTCGATGACCAGTCAGGGTACCCAGGTCACAGAGTCAATCCCCTGTTGGGACGCTTACAGGAGGCAACTGGTTGATGTGTCCCTCCCACATCTACGTTTCTCTCTCTCTCCCCCTTCATCTCTTGCTAAAAATCAATAAAATAACTTTGGATGAAGATTTTTAAAAAAACTTTTTCAAAAAGAGAGAGGGAGAGAAGGGCCATTGTGAAAGGAGAATTGGAAGATTGAGAATATATTCTTCCATCTCAGGCAGATCAGTTTTAGAAAATAGTTCATATGGGAGCTGGGGATTTAGAAATCGATTCAATTAGAACTACTAATGTCTGAGCAGACCATGGAGAGCTTCATGCAGTCCCCGTGCCCTATCCCGATTTGCGGACTGCTTGTCTAGATCTTTGCTACTCAAAGTGTAGTCCATACTCCAGCAGAATCGGCACCACCTGGGAGCTTGTTAGAAATGCAGAATCTTGCTAAAATGCATATATTAAAGAGATCCCTAGGTAATTCATATGTACATTAAACTTTGAGAATCCACCGCTTACAGCAAATGTGTCCATGGTCCTGAAGAATAACACTTTAATCATACACATAATATGGGTCTTGCAGGCCTCTTTTTTTTTAAATATACTTTATTGATAATGCTATTACAGTTGTCCTATTATCCCTTCATTCCCCTCCACCCTGAACACCCTCTCTCACTCCCATTCCCCCCCTTTAGTTCATGTCCATGTGTCATAACTTCTTTAGCTTCTACATTTCCC
>CM052543.1:91360083-91408214 GCA_028533065.1 Trachops cirrhosus | reverse complement strand
AATAAGATTTCCACTAGTTGTTCTTCCTCTTCCCCTTCTGGTATCCCTATAATTCAGATGTTGGAACGTTTAAAGATGTCCTGGAGGCTCCTAAGCCTCTCCTCATTTTTTTGAATTCTTATTTCTTCATTCTTTTCTGGTTGTATATTTTTTTCTTCCTTGTGTTCCACTCCAATGATGTGAGACCCATCTTTCATTCCATCACTAATGGTTCCCTGTGCATTTTTCTTCATTAAACTTATTGTACCCTGCATTTTTTCATCTAATTTGTGACCAAAATCAACCAATTCTGTGAGTATCCTGATCACCAGTGCTTTGAACTGTGCATCTGATAGGTTGGCTATCTCTTGGTCACTTAAAAGGATGGGACCTGGGGCTTTCAAATCTTCATCTGTTTCAGCCATCTTTTTGCTGTTTTTTTTTTTTTTGGTCTTGTAGAACTCCTGTAGTGAGGGGTGGAGCCTAAGGTTTTCACCAGGGCGGGGCACCCCAGTCTCAGGGTAGTGACGCTGTATGTGGGGGCCGGGTCCGAGAAGGAACAATGGTGCTTGCTCTGCTCTCTGTAGGACCTCAGACCCTTTCGCCGCTTTCCACAAGCCAACTGGGACCCTCTGGCACCAGTTCTGGTGTGGGTGGGCCTGTGCACCCTGCAAGTCCCTCCTCTTCAGTCCGTGCCCCAAAGCTCCACTTCCCAGTGCTGGGACCCTGAGCGGCGTGTAGTGCCTTGCTTCACAATGGCCGCCTTGCTGGGTCTGCTGGTTGTCACCCCCCAGCCTGGCCCGCCAGCCACCGCCACTTGTGTGCCCAGGGTCTGCCTGCTGCGGACTTCTGCGCCGCCCCGGTTGCTCAGGTCTTTGCTCCTTGTCCCTCCGGTGGCCCGACTCTGCCCCTCCTACCGGTCTGGATGAACATGTCTATTTTTAACTCCCTGGTTGTCGGACTTCCGTGCACTTCAATTTTCTGTCAGTTCTGGTTGTTATTTTGTTTCTATATTGTTGTTGTCCCTATCTTGGTTGTGCGCAGGGGCACAGTGCATCTACCTATGCCTCCATCTTGGCCGGAAGTCCCAGTCTTGCAGGCCTCTTGAAGGTGTAAGGTTATTACCATTGATTCAACCACTAACTGGATAGCCTAATAGATGTCAACACTGGCTCTTTATTAGAACCACCTGAGTTGCTTTTTAAATTATTTAAAAAGTTTTTTCAATTACAGTTGACATATAATATATTAATTTCAGGTATACAACATAGTGATTAGACACTTATATAACTTACAAAGTGATCACCCCAATAAGTGCTTGTTTTTTAAATATACCCAAGGCTTTTCCCAAACCTAGAGATTCTGACTTAAGTCTAGGGTGGGGTCCAGGCATCAGTTGATTTAAAATGCTCCAGGTGATTCTAATGTGCAGCCAGGGCTGAAACCACAACTGTTCCTCCAAATTACTTTCTTGAGAAAGGTTGCCCATTACTCTGAATCCTAGCTGTTGTAGTTGACAAGGGACTCCAGAAACAGATTCCGCCAGTTCTAACCTGCACATAACCTAATCTATAAGAACTGGGTTGAAGCCTCTAAACCAATTAGAAGCCTGAAAGGAAGGAACCCATGTAGGAACCAGTACAGAGGAAAGGTTTGTTCAACAGGACATACTGAGTGACCACTCTGCAAGACTACCTTCTTGTGATAGATGTCACAAACCCTTTGGGATTACATATAAAGGGTAACATCACTCCAGATCAAGTTTGGGGGCGAAGACTAGAGCTCTGCTCCCCAGCGGATGAGAAGACCTCAACCTCAGTGCACCCTGACCGTGGTCTGGTTTGTACTGTTGTCCTCTGCCAGGCTGTTAATCACAATTCAGTTGAACCAAAATCTCTTTACATTTCTCTTCATTGTAGGGTAAGTGAAGGCAGTCTGGCTTCCTCACCCTGGTGGGGGTGATGATGGGAGATACACACAAGGGGACAGGTGCCACGATGGGTGCCACGCTGGGGAGCAGGGGCCATGACATGTGCCATGCAGAGATATGCAGACAGACACACAGCTTGCAGCGTGCGTGGCTCACCCACCCATGAGTAAAGGCATGTCAGACATCCCAACAGCTCTGTGAATATTTTCTTGTCTGCACGAATACCATGAACCTGCCTGGCCTTGAATGGTGGCAACACATTTATGGACTGCCTTTTTCAGTTAAATGGACTGTAAGAACACCAATTACTCAGGCTTCCTGGAGAATTGGTAGCCTCGAGGACTGAAAAGCTATCTAAGTACTGTATGGCAAAACACCTTGGCAAGCATGTAAGGTCTCTGTGAATTGTAAAGGCAACACCACTGAAGACAGGGTCACATGCTCCCAAGTACCTCACCAATTCAGCATTCTCTCTCTCAGGGGCAACTCTGTTCTCCCTCAGAGCAGAATTGGGCAAGACAAAAGATAGAGAAGTCCCTTCCTACTTCTATCCCAACAGCCTCAGTTTAGCAGGGGATAGAACAGGATCTTCCTTTGGCTGCCTGTGGAGGGAGTTCACCATGGAAGAATTCCAAGGCCAAATCAGATATCAGTGGGAGGTTAGTCCAAATGCACTAAGCCAAAAATACATACATACATACATACATACATACATACATACATAAATGGAAAAAGAGAGATGAAAAGACGGGGCAGGGAGCCTCAAGTACCAACCAAACAAAGCTGGAGATAGAAACAAAAGCAAGTAGGTGTACACTAGTAGGACAAAGCTGGCAATCATCCAGGGGCAGATTCGGCCCTGAGTTCAGGGCAAGTCTAATCTAAGGCCAGTAGAAAGATTACTGAAGTGTTGGGGAGGGGTCTAAAGAGGAAGTCCCCAAATGGTACGCTATCTGTGAGGAATAGCACCAGCTTCAGAAGAAAGCTGAGGATTGTAGGTGGTAAGTATACATGATAGCAAAAACAATCTCAACCTGTCCCAACAAAGATACAGGTATAACTTGGAGTTATTTTGGGTTTGGTTCCAGAATAAAGTAAGTATCACAATAAAGCGAGTCATAATCTTTTTGTTGGTGGAGGATCTTGCCTTAAATTTGTAAAAATTGCGATATTTGTGAAGCTCAATAAAATGAAGCGCAATAAAACGAGGTGTGCCTGTACTGATGATTCAAGTGAATATAGCCAAGGTTCCAGACAACAGTCAAGTGTCTAAGAATCAGCAGAAATGGTGAGAGTAAATCCCTACAAAAGTCCCTTGGCTCAATTCTAAGAGCTCCCTCCATACTTGGGTGGGAGAGAGATTTGAATCCTATACCCATGAAGGGCACCGTTAGAATTTCTGGAAAGCATCATCAGAATCATGAAAGCTCCACCAGAAGCCAAACTACTGGGGGAGCTAGAGACCAGCATCCTCTTATTTAGAGTCCTTCTATCCTTCCTGCGCCTTGACTTTCCCAAACTCACCCTACAAATGAACGAATTCATTTCCTTATCAATGAGGTTGAGCATCTTTTCAAATGTTTGTTGACTGTGTCTCCTCCTTGGTGAATTACTCACTTATACACTTTTTCTAGTTTTCATTGGGCTGTTTGTCATTCTCTTATCAATTGGTAGTAAACCTCTTTGTGGTAAGTGTCGCAAATGTTTTCTGCTATTTAATTAAGTCTACCAATCTGTTTCTTTGTGTATTTTGGATATTCCAGCTTGCTTGCAAAAGTCTCTTAGAAGTATCCCTGGCTTGTGTGGCTCAGTGGATTGAGTGCCGGCCTGTGAATCAAAGGCTCATTGGTTTGATTCCCAGTCTAGGGCACATGCTTGGGTTGCAGGCTATGTCCCCATTGGGGGCATGTGAGAGGCAACCACACACTGGTGTTTCTCTCCCTCTCTTTTTTCCTCCCTTCACCTCTCTAAAAACAAATAAATAAAATATTTTTTTAAAAAGTCTCCCAGAAGTATATTCTCTTACCACTTTTCATTTGTCATACTAACTACAATTAAAAAGAGTGGTAACAGCATTGATGAGAGAGTTGGGTAATGATATTCTCATAGCCTATGGGCAGGAATGTGAGTTTTACAGCCATTTGGAAAATAATCTGGCTGTAACTACTATCATGTAAAAATGCACATATCCTTTGCTTCAGCAATCCCATTTTTGGCTTATCTTTTCCACAAAAATAAAAACACTGGTTCACAAAAGAACGTATACAGAGGAATAGAATGATGAAATAAAATGGAGTCACTGTAGTCAAACTGGTAAATTACTAAAATCAAGTATGCTGACACATGAACAAATGATTCTGTTCTTATTTTAACTAGCCTGAGAACTTAAACTTTTGAATGTTCCAGTCCTGCATCAATGCCTGGATATACACCAAACCTCCAGATAATCTGAAAAACTAAGGAAAGAATGCTTCCAGACCACCCGACATCTAGTATCCAGACCATTGGTCATCTAGAGGATTTCTATCTCAGACCAATCTAGAGGCTAAGAATCTGAGTCTTCTCAAGATTGTGCTCTTTATCCATGCCACATCCACTATGAGGATGAAGACCATTCTTAGCAATCAGACCATCCACATTCCAAAAAATGTCAACATCACTCTGAAGGGATGTACAGTTATTGTGAAGGGCCCCAGGGGCTGCCTGTGGAGGAACTTCAATCACATTAATGTAGAACTCAGTCTCTTAGAAAGAAAAAGAGGCTCCAAGTTGATATTATCTTATTTTAGCTTCTCTAAGGTACTGATAAATTTCCTCAGCATATTCAGTCACATTTATCACATCTGTACCAGTATCTGATGCATCTTCAGGCTGGGAATAGAGAATTGAATCTACCAGCATAAGGGAAATTGTGCTAAAATCCAGCACGAAGAGAAGGTCTGACTTAAGTGTCTACTACTGCCTACTTCATACACATCCTCAAATGCCATCCCATCACTCCCTGTGCAGCTGTTTCTGTCTTCTTGCTCAGGCTCATCCTTGCAGGTAATGTAGGTTATCAAATCCTTGCTTGGCTGACATACAGACCCTACAGTCAGAGAGCACTTTCTTCTGGCTCGAGGGAAGACAGTTTCTGATCAAGAGAAACACCTGAGTGTTTTGATCCCCTGGCCACAGGTCCTCCTGAACTGCCCATTCTCAGTTAACTCACCTGGCACTCTTCTTTTAGGGGATCCTGGCTGGCTGAGTCAGGCTCTGGTTATCCTCTGACAGGCATGAGGTCCCCAGGATACTGGAGGCAGGACTATTCCTCTCTTAGAGCTGCTGAAATGCATCACTTCAGTCTCCACAGGCTACTGCAATCGGGGAAGGAGAAAGAGACAAGCTGGATTAGTCAACCTCTTCCACCAGGAGCTCCAAGGATGCAGCGAATCTCTAACATGGAGAGCACTAAGACTATGATCTTCCCTGCAACTGTTATGGCTGAAAGGGAAGAATGTACTCTTTACTCTAAAAACTCTTAGTGTTTCCTTCTTCCTTAGAACACTCTGGGTATTGCCTAGTTGTGTTTCTGGTTTGCAAATCCTGGTCCCTTAAATAAATCTTTGCCATTTATTTCTAGTCAAAGCCTCCAGACTCTTTTTGAGTTCATTTGACAGTATAAATGTTAGAACAATAGTCTCAAGGTCTGGGCAGTTCTTACTAAATGATATCTTGCTAAATGTTAAAATGTAGCACAGTATTTTGTAGATACAGTTTTAAATAGGACATGCTTGACAGGAACTCAACAGGATGAGTGTAGCTAACTGCAAAAAAAATCAATATGTAATTGACTAAATAGTGTATATAAGCAATAGCTAAGCCTCCCTTCAAGGAGGTCAAGCTTTGGGTATGAATATGAATCCCCTGTCTCCTTTACTTGCTGCAAGTAAATAAAACTACCAAATGACAACCACATCTTGTTCTTGAATAGGACATCCCAAACACGGAACCCCTTGAATTCCAGTACCACATTTGGCAACTCAGATGGAACTCTCCTAAAGGGACTCCCTCTGGACCTGGTGTGCATGGTCGGTGAAGCAGTCAGCAGCAGCAGCTTGTCCAAGGCTTACTTGCCTAGGTCTCCACTGGACAAGGGATCTGTTCTATAGGAGACTCCTGCTTGAAGTGGACCACTGGAATCACTGCCTGGCCTGCCTCCACAGTGAAACGGTGACCACCTGAACCTGGGTTGTTTTTTTTTTTTTTTTTGGTGCTTCAGAAGGGAAGTGGGTAGGTCAGCTCATGGTTGCTTTAGTTAGTATTTCTATTCCTGTTTTGGATAAAGGGTTGTCAAAAGGATAGTTTAATTTCTGGTTCTCTCTTGGTTTCAGGTTGTGTGACACCAGATTTAGGGCCCCACCTACATCTAACTCAGGGGGTTGAGAAATCACTGTAGGGCAACCCAAAACATCCTCTGGTGACAATCTCTGATGTTACTGTCTGGTGGTCAGGGAACCCTGGGTCACTGATAGTGTTTTTGGTGAGCTAAAGGTTATGAGATCATAGACTCTACCACCCTTTAGTTTCTGTCTTGCAGAAGATGGATTTTATTTTTTTGTGTGTATGGTTTGCATTTGCCTTGCTTGTCTTATATGCAAATGTACTGGCAATGGGGAATGCAAATTCGGTGCCTGAATGCAGCCCCTTGGGGTGCATCCTCCAGAAATGGGTAAAAAGAGTAGTGTTTATTTACTTAAAGAAATTAAGTGCTTATACAAATTAATGTAATAAATGGACCAATGGTAGGAAACTGCCTGTCCTACCCAGGGTGAATTCAGGAGGCATTGTTTTCTAAGCGTAGCTTCTTTGCTTCCTCAGGTTTCAGCATATCCCATGAGACCATTTACTTTATACACAAAAGCTTCTCCCCTGCAACTCCCACCCAGCCTCCATCCGAGGAGCGCACTTTCTGGAGCACCCACAGCCAAGATGGAACTCATGATGCAAAACAGGAATGGCATCCAAACCTTGCAGTTCCCGGCACAACAATGAGGTTCCCATCAGAATGGCCTCGTGGTTTCCAGTGGAGGTGATCTGGGATAGAAGAGAGGGTCTCTTACCTAGAAGACAAGCAAGACTGAGCAACGAAGGTTTGGCTATAGAACTCAGGGGCCAGTCTATGGTTATTGGTGTAAAGATATATGCTTGGGGTTATATGGTAAGAAACTGGTTTTATCTATGAGCCAAAAAAAAATGAAGCACGTTTTGTAGGCTGTTTTAATTCGACTCCCACTGCTTCCCTTTGTCTGAGTGATGGGGCGGGGGGGCGGGGAAATTACATGCCACATCTCTTCAAAGAGTCTCACTGATATAAAGAGATGTTCTTTCAGCAGGTGTGATTTCAAAAATTTTATCAAAGGGCTGGTAACACAGGTCAAATACTGTAGGAATATTGAAAATTAAAGAAAACGAAGATTACCTGATTGGATTGGTGCCCCCACAAAAGAGAGATAAAAGTCTGCTATGATTTTAAAATGTAGGTAGCCCTCGCCAGTGTGTCTCAGTTGGTTGGAGCATCATCCTGTGTACCAAACAGCTGTGGGTTCTGGTCAGGGCAATTACCCAGGTTGCAGGTTTGATCCTGGTCAGTGTGTGTAAGGGAGTCAACCAGTCGATGTTTCTCTCTCTCTCTCCCATCCTCTAAAAATCTATATATATATAAATATATATTTAAAAATTGTCAAAAATGTAGGTAGAATCAACCATATGTACATATTTTGACTAACAGAAGCCAAAAGTCTGGGCTTCCTAGCCACATGGTGTGGAGAAAGGTGGAAACGACATCAGGAAATGAACTGCTTGTAGTGTGATGAAAAATTTGTTAAGAAGCCATTTACTGGTTCCCTGTCCATTTATCTGCAAGGATGGTTTTGAGTGGGCAGGTACACAGTCACGCATTCCCTTGTGTCAGCCCAGTCAAGTTAAGAAGACTCCTGAGACCTCAGCTTCTTTTCTGAGCAGCTCCTCCTCTCTCCTCCAAAGCTGTGGGGGGGAACAGGTTGAGGTGAGAGAGCTTGCTCTCTGTATCCACTAGATGCTTCTAAGCTGTGTCTCCTCCTTGGGGAGTGGCCCCACTCAGCCAGGGCACAGGCCCCTATGGCTTTGGGAGTCTGCTGACTGGCAGTGGGATGGGCTGACCTGGACACTTGCCCTGCTGTGGAAGCAGCAGGTAGAGCAGCCCAGTGCTTTGTCACCACCAGATGCAGTCACGGATGTTTAGGAACAAAACACTGCACTGCTCAGGTGTGCACCGGAAGGGAGACAGGGGCAGGGAGGCCACACCACCCAGAACCTCTTTTAGCAGAGTGGGTCTGAATTGTGGCACCAAACTATTAAACAAGGCATCCTGGGCCTGTCCTCTGCCTTTCACAATTCCACATGCCTGGGACATGGGGGCAAGCCTTGGGGAGGCCTTTTCAGCCCATCTTTTCCAGAAGTCTAGAAGCTAGAGGACTAAGAGGGACAGCAACCTGTAACTGTAGTAGGAGGTGACTCTGCCACTGTGGGTGTCTTAGGCTGGAGAGAAGAGGTGAAACAGGGTGGTGCCATATGTGAGTAGCCTTTCATGACATTGCTGATTCTCCTTAATTTTCCCATTTCATTATCTTAACAACCTCTGCCCACAGCTGTTTCCAGTATCTTCTTGAGGTCAGAATCAGAGTTTCAAGCCTAATGTTTCTAAACTGGGGATGGGGGTGGAGGGGGTGGGAGAGTCACAGTCTGTGAAAGATGTAAACTATGGGTATATAGACCCCAAGCGATCTGCTCATCAAGCCTTGTCCCATGCTGAACTAAACGGAGCAATGAAGTTGTGTAGACACAGCTTAAAGAATAATACCTGGGTTTGGACTCCCCAAGACCTTTCAAAATGACAGTGGGCCATCTTTCACAGTTGCCATAATAAAGGGACCAGTGGGCTCTCCAAATGAGGTGGGCCTTACATTCTTTATGGAGAACACAGTCCTCAGGAAAAATACTCAAAACGACCCTGGCCAAACTATGCTAGGAAACCCGTGAGACCTGGCTTAAATGACTACCAATTATTCTGACCTGGATCACCACAGCACCTAAAGAAATTAAGTGCTTTTGAATTCGTGTATAATAGGCCTTCATGGGGCACCTCCCAAATTTTAGGATGCCCAGGCCCATTAGTAGAACAGGCTGTTAAACATATTATCCAATTAGGAAAGGTAACTGAAAACTTAAATCTAATTTGAATTTACCAACACCAACAGATACACCCATATGATCCAGGGAACTGACTATATTCAAAAACCTGGAAATCAGGATCCCTGAAAGATCAATTGTATCCAATATGGACAAGTCCTTATTTGGTATTATTAGCAACTCATTCTTCTCTGAAACTGTAAGATAAAGCTCTGTGGATGGGATATAGCTTTCTCAGATGAAGCCAATTATACCATCCAGTGAGAAAGAGGAAATAGATCTACAGTACTACCGTGAACCAGTCTGACAAGTGATGCCCATTTACTATTATAAACTCCTGTTCTCAGAAATCCCAGAACCTAGAGTACCCCATAAGTCAGGCAGCCAGAGAATTTCACTCCTCTAACTCAAAGACGTGCCCCATTCCTGTTGAGCAGGAAGCAGTTAAAGAAGTATGACCTATATCCCCATGCTCTCAAGAACGAGGAGTGAAAAAATCTTAGGTAGAACTGTTAGGACAAGGGTCTCAAGGTCTGGGCAGTGCTTACTAAATGCTGTCTTGCTAAATGTTAAATGTAGCACAGTATTTTGCAGATGCAGCTTTAAAAAAGATGAGCTTGACAGGAATTCAACATGTTAAGTGTAGCCAACTGCAAAGAAGAAATCAACATGTAACTGACCAAATAGTGTATATGTAAGCAATAGCTAAGCCTCCCTTCAGGGAGGGAGAGCTTTGGATGTGATTCCCCTGTCTCCTTGACAATTACATTTTGTTCTTGAATAGAATATCCCAAGCAGTGAACCCCCTGAGTTTAGTAACACAAAGATGTTAAGTTCATCAGCATTTGTGGAGGGCAAACTGAGAAACAGCCTGAATTTCAAACAGTAGGCAACAGCTAAATGAATTGCATGGTGGAGTTATACTATAGTATATTTTACTGTTATCAAAAATAATTATTCTGGCCCTGGCTGGTGTAGCTCAGTGGATTGAGCACAGGCCTGTGAACCAAAAGGTTGCCTGTTTGATCCCCAGTCAGGGCACATGCCCGGATTGCAGGCCAGGTCCCCAGTAGGGGGTGTATGAGAGGCAACTACACATTGATGTTTCTCTCCCTCTTTCTCCTCCATCTTTCTCCCTCCCTTCCCTTCTCTCTAAAAAATAAATAAATAAATTTTAAAAAAAAGAATTATTCTGGTCCTGGCTGGTGTGGCTCAGTGGATTTAGTACCAGCCTGAGAACCAAAAGGTTGCTGGTTCAGTTTCCAGTCAGGGCACAGGCCTGGGTTGCTAGCCAGTTCCCCAGTTGGGGGCATGTAAGAGGCAACAAATCAGTCTATCTCTTGCACATTGATGTTTCTCTTCCTCTCTTGCTCTGTTTCATTTTTTAAGATTTTATTTTAGACAGAGGGGGAGGGAGGGAGAAAGAGAAGGAGAAAAACATCAATATGTGGTTGCCTCTCACACAACCCAGGGTTGGGGACCTGGCCTGCCACCTAGGCACGTGCCTGACTGGGAATCAAACCGACGACCCTTTGGTTCTCAATCTGTGCTCAATCCACTGAGCCACACCAGCCAGGGCTCTCTCCCTCTCTTTCTCCCTCCCTTCCCCTCTCTCTAAAAATAAATAAATAAAATCTTTTTTAAAAATTATTTTGCAGAACAATGCAAGTGTACTTAACACCATAAAACTGTAAATGTAAAAATGGTTTAAATGACAAATGTGTTATGTTTACTTTACCACAATAAAAAAAATAGAGTGACTCTACCTGCATAGTGTCCTGGAAAAATGGCCATGAAAATTGTTAAGAGAAATCCACATTTCAGGTCAAATGTGTGTTTGTGTGTGTACATGTTCATAGAAAAAGGCATGCAAGAATACAAACCAAATTTTGTCATTAATCAATTCATGCAGTGTGAAGTATTTATTATTTAACTTGTAACAAGGAGCATTGGATTTAGATCTTAGAACCAGGCTAAAGTTCCAGCTCCATTACTGATCTCATGTGTGACAGGGGTGAATTACATGTTAGTTTATTCATTTGTAAAACAGGAAAATAGTACTTGCCTCATCAGAATTGTTGTGAGGTGAAAATATTAGACCAGTGCCCGTCATGATGTTATATCGTCAACATTATATTATTGCCTCCTTCATTGTCCTTGTATTCTGTGCATTCTTCCATCCCTCACTATTTTACTAGGATTGAGAAAAGATTTGATTAAGTACCAGGAGAGAAAAACAGAAAAACAAAAACAAGTTACAAGAAGCCTAAAACTGAGTGGATTCACATAGCACTTATTTCAGATCCCTCTAGAGCTAGCAAGCTTATAAAGCTATCTGAGATGATTCTGAGGTCCTTAAGCACTGGTACAATTTTAGAGACTTCCTTCTTCTTGGCCTGTCATCACCTAGAAGGTACTCTTAAGACTCACAGCTTAGGAGCTTTTTCCTAAGCATCTCTACATCTTCACTATTGCTCTTTGGTATGCCCAAATCAATAGCTTCTTGAAGTGCTAATGCTTTCTCTTACTAACTAGAACTCTCTCTTTGATGGTTGACTGATAAAACCTGGAGTTGTTATATTTGCTGTCTGAGTCAAAAACAACAGTTTATCCCATCTACACCTTGTCTCTTTCATAGGACTACTACCACATTAACATTCTTTGGGTTGAGAAATCTGGCACCTTTTAGGCAGTGATTACATTTTTCCTCTGTCTTTTAGAACACTTCACATTCAGCAAATCTCATTAATGTTAAATAGAAAACAAACCAGTAACTTCTCCTGGTTTACTTTACCCTAAGGGTACTAACGTATGGAATCAGAAATCTTACTTCTTTCAGAACAGGATGGCAATGAACTTCCCTGATAATAAAGAGCTCTCAATTTTATTAATTATAATGCTTGTGACTAAAACAAATCAGTAACTCCTTTAATTGATTTTACATGATCCCCAGGGTTTCTCATCTCCTCATTTCCTTCTTTCATCTCTTATATTTATTCATTTTTTCCTCATTTCCTTCCCTTCCTCTCTCTCTCTCTCAAAACATTCTTAAGCACCTTCTGTGTGTTAGGCACTCAGCAACAAAGGTTGAGGAAAAGATGACCTTCTCATCGTTGTGGAGTTTACACATGTATTGGGAATTGAGACATTCATTAAATAATCACCAAATGTGTAATTTCAGACAGCACTTGGTGCCATACAGGAAAACACAGAACCCTGAGAGAAATCTGTTGGTGTAGGCTTCATCCAGGAAGTGCCAGCTGAGCTGGAGTAGGAAGGATGAGGCGGAGTTAGTCAGTTATTTCCCCTGCATTTAGACAACCAGTCCGTGGGTCTGCCTGATAGGAGGTGCTCATAAATATTTGGGCGAGGAAGGGACAATGTGAAAAATGTGTCCTGCTTTGTTTTGATACTAATCACTTAATAAAATTGACTGTTACTAATGAAAGGAAATCCAAAGTAGAAGACAAAAGGACAAAGTGACACAAGATGAGGATGAAAAAGTAGCAGCTAAATTACACTCAGGTCTTTCAGGGTATATGGAGTCTTTATTCTAACAGCAACTGGAGGCCACTGAAGGATTATTTATTACAGCTGACTTTTTTTTAAAAAAATGCCTATTATGTACTAGATACTGTGCTAAAGACTTTACTTGAATGCTTTATCTAATCCTTGAAGCAATCATATAATACTATTATTCCAATTTTACAGACTGAGGACACTGAAGTGCAGAAAGGTTATTTGCTCAAACTCTTAAGTGTACGGAGGCTGGACTTTATAAACCCTACTATCAACCAGGATATTACACATGTTATGAGCAATAAAATGTAAGCAAGTATGAGCAGCTAATCCTAATCTCCTTGGCAGGAACAGCCCCACGGTGGAGTTGGTAGCAGAGATATTAGGATTTAATGAAGTAATCATTGAATTGAACTAATCCCTTTTTTCCAACTCCATATTAATCAAATAACCTTATAATTATATTCTGGCTTCCCATAAAGATTTTTCTGCAGGAAGATAATGCACTGACCAGTCTACACATGCGGTTTGTTCCAGTTGGCAATTTTATTGCTCATTACGGATTAATAAATTGGCATTCTACTTTTTTTAAAAAGGTGAAATACACTAAAATATATAAAATAATCTTAAAGGTTTTTTTCATGAAATTAGTTTAAAAAATAAAAATAATATATATTGTCTTTTTTATAATACCTGCTTTGAGTGACCATACATATGGTCATGAAGTCTAGAGATGAGCCCTTTGTTTATTTTCTTTGTCAAAGCCCCTAGGAGAGCCCAAGAGCTTCCATTGTTTTCCAATTGGCAAACTCCTTTTCTTCCGCATGCACTCAGAGGACTGTTCTTCATATGAAGATAAGCAGCCGGAGGTTGCTACTGGGGTCTCATTCCTATCCCCCGGGGTAATATACACCCTATCCTAGGAGCAGGTGGGTTCCCAATAATACCATTAAACCCGATGTTAATGTGCTTGGGGCCACAACCATAGCAGCCGCTGCCAAACCTGCACCCAATCTACAGCCCCTACACCAGACGAAAGGACACCGTCCTGCTTTCCACTTGTGGGCTCCTTCCAAATGGGGACTCCATGAAATCTGTTACTGACTCCCTACTGCTTGTTGGCTCAAGTTTTGTTCTTTTCTTTTTCTCTCTCTCTACAATTTCTTTAATGGGCAAAACCGGGACAAATGCAAGTGGACATTTAAAAGTGAAAGCTTCATGAAACGTACCATTTCTCCTCATTAAGATGTCTGCTTAATGACATACAAGGGCTAAACAGGGCTTTCCCACAGGACAAATATTCAAGCCTCTTGAACAGAAGACTGAAATGACACTCCAAACATCGATCCCCCCCCCACCCCCCGGCGACGTAGGAAAAGTCAGCAAGTGCAAGGTCAGCCTTGTGAGAGGCCTCCTTTCTTGAATGGAGAAAAGAACGGAGCTGAAGGATCAACAAAGGGAAGGGCCTCTCAGCAACTTTAGCGCTGGGTGTGTAAGGAGGACTGCAGTCGTTTAAATCGATGACAAAACTTTCACTATTCTGCTTTTCAGCCATTTTCACCAGTCTTTAACCAAGAAATTACATACAGGAACACCTCTTTCTAGCCAAAAAAGAAAAAAAATTACTAGCAACTAGGCGTCCCTCCTCAGGATTTCCAGCTGCCAGCAGCATGCAGGGTTGGGATGAATTAGGCGGTGCGAAGAAGCGTACGCCGACCAGCCAAGATGGCCACTTTCACAGGACTGAGGGCCACTGACTCCCCGTCACCGGGCATCCAAACGTGGGGCCGCCGGAAAGACCCACGGGAAAGAGCCAGAAGACAAAACCATCACGATTCCCATCGCCACCGCTGGGGGACGGGACCTCGCCGCCAGACACCCGGGCCAACGGTCAGGAGGGAGGTGCCATGTCACAGCACAAGGGGAGCAACTCCACTAAGTCCATGTTGCTTTTCCTCTCACATCATACACAGAAGGGTACAACGACCCGTACACTCGTGTTTCAACTTATCCCTTGTTGGAGTGCTTATGATAGCTAAATATTCGCCGGAGGGGAGCACAGCCTCCACTCGCTCTCACAGCCTGGCAGAGTGGTTTGCCCCGCGCTCCCCTCGGCGCACCGCCCCCTCACCCCCTGCGCTAGCCGCGCACAGGCGCGCCGTGTCGAGAGGCGGGCCCAAGCCCGGCGCGCGCGGGCGCTGTGTATAAATACTGCGCCGCGTCGCCCGCAGCCTGGTTCGCTCCGCACCGTCCGCCCTGAGTTTATCTCTGTGTTCTGGTTGCGCGTTTCGCAGTCGTCGCCTCACTGCTCTCTTTTCTCTTTCCTCGACGTCACTGTCACTCGCCGGCACTCACCAACACCAACATGAACGGGCAGCTCAACGGTTTCCACGAGGCGTTCATCGAGGAGGGCACGTTCCTGTTCACCTCAGAGTCTGTGGGGGAAGGCCATTCAGGTGAGGTGACGGGGCCTGGCGCGAAGTGAGGGTGGGGCGTGGGGCCCGGCCGGGCTGGCTCCGACCAGCTGACGGTGGCGCCCACATAGGTTGCCCTTGCTTGCTGGGCTGTGGGAAAAGCAGCGGCCGCGCGCCCTCCGCGTGTCGCCCTCGGTGCTGAGCGCGTGTCCGCCGTTCCCCTCCCCCTCCCCCTTCCTCTCCACTCGCATCCGGCCGCGCGCCCCGGCACGCGGAAGATTCCAGAAAACCAGAAGGGCGGAGGCCGCGGCAGCTTGTACTCTACACAGAGAGGGCACTATTTCTTTCTCTCCGGCCTGCTCTGCGAAAAACCTCGAGTGGGCGACCCGCCCGGAGTGCTCGTGCCCGGGCCTCGGGAGCGCGCTCCCCGCATTGCAGCGGCAACCACGTGTCTGCCTCGTGTGCCTTCTGGGTCGGGCTAGTGGCCGTTTTGCGGGGTGCCGGAGCTCTCGGAATTGTGGAGTCCCGGGCTGGGACCCAGGGACACCTCTTCCGAGTTCTTCGCTTGGGTCACCACTACTCTCGGAGAATACGAATCATCCGTTAGGCAGTATATGGCCTCGCCTTTGAGGTGACAGTCTCCAACTAAATATAGCGCGTGTTGGAGAAGGCATGCCTTATTTGGGCCGTGCTTGAAAAGGATGGAAGCATGAATTAAACGTAAGTTGCCATTGTGTTCTAAAGTTTTTGGTGCTTACCGTTAGGCAGGGTTTTACCTCGTTTCCTTCTCCGGGCTTTGTCCACTGGTCCGCCATTATGGGGATCAGTTTACACGTGGACGAGTGAAGCTCTTTCAAGGAACTTTCAATCAATCTGAAAACCTCATCTGGTAAAGGTAATTATTTTGCTGACCTGCTTCTGCTCTTTCTTAGGTTGACCACAATACATACTTATCTAGCGTGGTGGTTTAAGGGTCCTTTTCTCCTGTAAGTGTACTGTCCCTTTGATGAAATTCTACAAGCATAAACTAGTGCTGTAGGAGAAGACAAAACCCAAGACACTGATGAGTAATGGTCGGATGACTTAATCATTTAAGTCACAGGCATTTGTAACAGTTTGTAGATTGTCTTGAACCTTTGGCTTGACTGGAGTGTACATTTTGGCTTGGGTATAGAAAATTCAGGAAAGTGATATTGGGGTGTTTCTGTTCCTTTTTCCAGTTTTTAATAGATGACAGTGTAGAGGAAAAATCAACAAGGATATGGAAGACATTTGGGATTTAGCAGTCTGGTCAGCTTTTGTTACTAGACTATGCATAACAATCACATCATTTGCCATTTCATGCCTTTTGTTCATAAAGTGTCCTTGCTTTCATTGTTTAACTCTTTTGTTGACATCATTTCTCATTGCCCTAATTGGTGTTCCTCAGATCAGGGAAAAATTGATGAGAAAAAAAGTTTACCTTTCTGGTTGGTTGGATTTATAATGCAAACTTTAAATTTTAGGGATAAAATGTTAAGTATGGTTTGAAAATGAAAATCAACACTAAAGCCAAATGTTTCCTAGCTTTACTTTTAGATGCGAGGTAAAACTGTTCTATTTCTTTCACTTGCATAATCTTGATAATGTGGCTATTATATTTAACAGTGGGAATTGTTTTGCCTGGGAACTTAATTTTTCAAAATGTAACATGCTATGTTACATCCAGTATTCATTCTTTAGGTAAATAGTTTCTGGTAAAACAGTGCTTTAATTATACAGCTGTTAAGATCTTCATATTTGAAATGTTGCTGAATTGTACACCTGAAAATGTTTAGTAGAATGGTAAGACTTATATAGGTGTTAACCACAGTTATGAGAAAAAAGCTCTACCAACGATCTTGACAGCTGTGGTTGTCAGGAACAGGGCATGGCATAACTTACATTAACAGTAAGTTAAAGAAATTGAGCTAGGAATTTTTTTTTCCCCCTCAGATAAGATTTGTGATCAGATCAGTGATGCTGTCCTTGATGCTCACCTTCAGCAGGATCCTGATGCCAAAGTGGCTTGTGGTAGGTTCAGAACACTGCTGCTGCTGCTACTTGTCTTATTTTGTAAAGATTTTGCTTATTTTTCTAGAGAGGAAGGGGGGAGAAAAACATGGATGTGCGAGAGAAACATTGATTGGTTCTCTCTCGCATGCCCCCCCCCCCCCCAACCAGGGACCTGACTGAGAATCAAACCAGCAACCATTTGGTCCACAGGACGATGCCCAACCCACTGAGCCACACTAGTTAGGGCCAGAACACTGCTTTTTATCAACTGATGAAAAGGTAGCATGAAAATTATAAAAGTGACACTTGAGTGTGAACCTCTGTTTTATTAGAAACTGTGGCTAAAACTGGAATGATCCTTCTTGCTGGGGAAATTACGTCCAGAGCTGCTATTGACTACCAGAAAGTGGTTCGTGAAACCATAAAACACATTGGATACGATGATTCTTCCAAAGGTATATTAATGAGTTGGCTCTTCTAAGCTCATTTTTTCCAATTATTTTCTTCAGTGCTCTCTAGCTCTATCTTCTAAAGATGTTCCTGTTAATCTTTAACTCCACTTGTATGGTTTTATTATCCTTTTGTTCCAACCCTTTTCATCCTCTGAAAGTACTAAGTTTTAGGTATATTTGATTTCTTTAGCAATACAGGTGATTCTTGGATAGCATAGGGGTTAAAAGCACTGACCTGATCACTAGCACCGTGCTCCCCTCTTCTCCCTTTCTCCCACACACACACAATTGTCTATCATCTATGGCTAAGTGGCAGATGTGTTGTTATTCAAGGGTCACCTGTATAGAATCCCAGATAATTGTTGCAAGAAGGTATTACTGTAGCTCTTTTAAAGAAAACTTTTGATTTGTTATAGGGTTTGACTACAAGACTTGCAATGTGTTAGTGGCCTTGGAGCAACAATCACCAGATATTGCTCAAGGTGTTCATCTTGACCGGAATGAGGAAGACATTGGTGCAGGAGACCAGGTATTGTGATAGGTGCTATCTGCATCTCTTCTAACATTGCATTTTGAGGCTTGAATTGATAACACTGGTGACTTTTCCTTTGTTAGGGTTTGATGTTTGGTTATGCCACTGATGAAACAGAGGAATGCATGCCTTTAACTATCGTCTTAGCACACAAGCTCAATGCCAAACTGGCTGAACTACGCCGCAATGGCACTTTGCCTTGGTTACGCCCAGATTCTAAAACTCAAGTAAGTGATGATCATATAGTTAAATTACATATATGCATTGGCCCAGAATATTAGTGAAGTTATTTGATTAAAGTTGACTAATTGAAAAAAGAAAAGACTAGCATTTGTCTTTTGTAATTTAGGGTAGAAAACCAAGAACAAAACTTGTTTAGTAGACTGATGACCTGATGACCTGTGTTGCCTTCAAGGTGACTGTGCAGTATATGCAGGATCGAGGTGCTGTGATTCCCATCAGAGTCCACACAATTGTTATATCAGTTCAGCATGATGAAGAAGTTTGTCTTGATGAGATGAGGGATGCCCTAAAGGAGAAAGTCATCAAAGCAGTTGTACCTGCAAAATACCTTGATGAGGATACAATCTATCATCTACAGCCAAGTGGCAGATTTGTTATTGGTGGGCCTCAGGTAAGGCCTTACAAATGTCAATTCAATTTACTCTTTTGGATCTTCTGTGATGGTCACTGGTGAGAATTTGGCCTTTACCACCTTTTCTCTTGATTTTTTTTTTAAACACTACCTGTGAATCTCAAGGGTATTTGCTGAGTGATACAGAATAGGCATTTAACAAACTTGATCTAGAATCACTGGGAAGGATAAGATATAAAGTGACTTAGATCCTTGTAATTTCAGGGTGATGCTGGCTTGACTGGCCGGAAAATCATTGTGGATACTTACGGTGGCTGGGGAGCTCATGGAGGAGGTGCCTTTTCAGGAAAGGATTATACCAAGGTGGACCGTTCCGCTGCTTATGCTGCTCGTTGGGTGGCAAAATCCCTTGTTAAAGGTGGTCTATGCAGAAGGGTTCTTGTGCAGGTATGTATTGTTTAATAAAACTGGAGTGATTCAAAGGCATGTAAGTGGGAGGGCATTTAGTAATTATCTGCATGTCTTTTTATACCAGTGTATGCAAGAGTGTAGATCTGTTGATGACCGACTCTTACAACATTTCAATCATTTTAGGTCTCTTACGCTATTGGAGTTTCCCATCCATTGTCTATCTCCATTTTCCATTATGGCACCTCTCAGAAGAGTGAGAGAGAGCTATTAGAGATTGTGAAGAAGAATTTTGACCTCCGCCCTGGGGTCATTGTCAGGTAAAGATGGTAAAGCCTATTGCTAGTGAAAAATGTTAAGGGTGTGGGGGTGTGAATATGTATGAGATATAATCAGGTCTGAAGACATGAAGGAAGACTCCCTAAGTAGGAGAACACTTTTAACTTTCTAGAAATGTGTTGGTGTTATCTTGTAAGTTGCCTTTAATAAAGGCTTAAATTATTAAGAAAAATCCAAAAGTATAGTGCTCCATGGCTTGGATTTAACCATCCTAGAGAGACTTCCACATTTGATATTGGGCTTTGGGCTCATCTTACCTAAGAATGTTTACTTCAAAGAAATTAGTACAGATAAATGGGATGTTCAGGACCACTAATAAAGAAAATAACCACGTAGGGTTTGGGCATGGGACTTTGGTGGTAAGTATTTCATGATCTCAAATGAGCTTTTAACATTTGCAATTTCTCAGAATAATGACAAGTTTTCATATTTGTTGAGCCAGGGATCGAAAAACAAGAACTATAGTTACTAATTAAGGACTGTGCAAGGAGTTTGGACACCAGGGAAGTAACAAACACTTTTGCCACAAACTTTTTTCCTAGCATACTCCAGGGAACTGAACTCATTTGCCAGAAGTCTTGAAAATGAGTCTTGCTGATTGTTTTTGCTTCATTTTAATTGATTGCTACATATTAAGTTACGGACTTATATATTCCAGGGATCTGGATCTGAAGAAGCCAATTTATCAGAGGACTGCAGCCTATGGCCACTTTGGTAGGGACAGCTTCCCATGGGAAGTGCCCAAAAAGCTTAAATATTGAAAGTGTTAGCCTTTTTTCCCCAGACTTGTTGGCGTAGGCTACAGAGAAGCCTTCATGCTCTGAGGGAAAGGGCCCTTCTTCCTAAATTTTCCTGTCCTCTTTCAGCTCCTGATCAGTTGCAGTCACTCTAGTCAATGACATGAATTTTAGCTTGTGTGGGGGAGTGTAAGTTCGGCTTGCTATTCTGTCCCTAGGTTTTTTGTTCATTATAATGAATTTAGTGAGCATAGGTGATCCATGTAACTGCCTAGAAACAAACCAACAACACTGTAGTAAATAATGCTTTGAAATTGAAACTTTGTGCCCTATTACCCAACCCCCTAAAATTCTAATTGCATTGACTTGCTCACCAAATGCTGAAAATGTCCTTGTAATGTGCACGTAAAGTACTTGTAGTACCATTATAGCTTCTGTCTGGCAATGCCACAGCCCTGTCAGCATGAATTTGTAATGTCTCGAGCTCTATTATGGATGTGAAGCTTTCCCTTTACCCTCCCTATAACATGATCCATTTTTAATTATGTAGCTCTTTGTCAGGGAGTGTTCCCTATTCAGTCATTCTTGCATGTAACGCAAGTTCCAGTTGGAGCTCTAGCCTGACGTTAAAAAAAAAAAAGGGGGCAGTTACCATTAAACCATCTCCCTGGTGCTTATGCTCTTAATTGCCATCTCCTAAACAGCACCAAATCAAATCTCTCCACTTACTCACCTGTCTTTTGGAGGACGTACGTAATAAGGTTTTTTAGTAAACCAATCCTATGCATGGTTTCAGCACTAGCCAAACCACCCAACTCCTAGCTCTAGAAAAAACAGGCACTTGGCACCCTTGTGATGTCATACAGAGAAGTCATAGGGCAGTACCTGAGGGTCTGTAGGTTGCACACTTTGGTACCAGATAACTTTTTTTTTTTTTCTTTATAAGAAAGACTAAGTACTCCACACTGCACAATAACTCCTCCCAGGGTTTTAACTTTGTTTTATTTTCAAAACCAGGTCCAATGAGCTTTCTGAACAGCTGGTGTAGCTACAGAGAAACCAGCTTTCTTCAGACAGCAGTGCTTTTGGCGGGGAGGAGGAAAATCCCTTCATACTTGAACATTTTCTAATTGCTTATTTATTGTATTCTGGGGTATGGCGTAAGTACAGAGAAGCCATCACCTCAGATGGCAGCTTTTAAAAGATTTTTTTTTTTCCTCAACACCATGATTCCTTTAATGTTTCCAGCATTCCCAGGTAGGCCAAGGTGTCCTACAGAAAAACCTTGGGTTAGACCTACAGGGGTTCTGGCTGGTGTTAACAAGGGAGGGCAGAGCTGGTGCAGCTGGCCATGGAGAAAGCTGACTTGGCTGGTGTGGTACAGAGAAGCCAGCTTGTTTACATGCTTATTCCATGACTGCTTGCTCTAAGCAGAAAGTGCCTTTCAGGATCTATTTTTGGAGGTTTATTACGTATGTCTGGTTCTCAATTCCAACAGTTTAATGAAGATCTAAATAAATGCTAGGTTCTACCTTAACTGTGTCCATTATTTGAAAGTGTTTTGGTATGAGTATGATCTGAAAACATAATCTTGAACCCTCATTAATTGTAATTGTAATCAATTATTCTGGGCAATCATCTCAATCCTAACTACAGGCATTTATTTAATAGGCTTGAAAATCCTATCCCTTAAGATTTGATTTTGGTTTCTCAAGTGTTGCCTTTTTTAGCCAATGGAATAGCCCATTTCATGTGTCCTTATTGCAGTAGCCATAATTTAAATTGCCAGTGTTTCAAATTATCTAAGATTAAGGGGGTAAAAACCACTAATAAAATACAGGCTTCACCCACTACCTGAAGTCTTTTGTAACCCAAAATGGCACAAAACAGGCTGCAGTCCCCCCAATAAATTAAAGGGAAGGAAAGCAGAGTACTGTATCTCATATTTGCGAAAGAAGAAAAACCCACCTCATAGGATTCCTTTGGTTAGTCCAAATGGGTACTAATGTATATCTTTTGTGAAAGTGAAGTGGCTTAATACAAATACAGAAAGGGACATCTATTTATGAAAGTGGTACTGTTAGTCAAACTTTATTTTTAGACAGTTGGGAAGGGTGGCAGGGGGGGTGGGGACATTGACTGGTTGCCTCTCATGCCCTGGCACAGACAGAACCTGCAACCTAGGCATGTGCCCTGACCTAGAATCAAACCCGTGACCTTTTGCATCATGGGACCATGGTCAAGGCCAGTCTTGAAAATTTCAACCCACTACATTTCCTCTTGACTAATGTGAGAAATTAGTATACCTTAAGTATTAATCTCTTTATAAATAAGTGTAAAAGGCTGCAATTACATGTTCACACATTACAATTTGAGAAGTTCTTAAACAGGAATCAACTTGCCATCTAAGATACTTTAAATTTTAGTTCATTTATTAACAGTGGAAATACAAATTTCCAAAAGGTTGATCTGTATTTGTAGTTTACAAAAAGTTAATCCACATAGTTGTAACTATTCTTTCTTGAGCCTAGGAGCTAAAAAGTACAGACAGGAGCCAGCTAGTATGTTGATGCTTTGACCTGCTGCAAATGTGAGACCCAAGGAATGCTTGTTTACACCTGTTTACCTGGAGGCTTAAGGATTTAGAAGTGGAGGGGAGGCTAGGTTATATCTTGGTATCAATGGAGCTTTTCTAATTAGCTCAGGAACTTGAGAACTTGGGTTTCATGACACAAAAGCTCAGGATGTTGTAAAAAGTTTGTAGATGTCAATCAATGCATTACTGTCTAAAGTTAGATAAGCATGTTCACTGAATAAGGTGATCTGAGGATATCTGGATGCCTGTAACCTGGTGGGGCAGCCCCATACCAGAGAAGTAACTGCTTTGTGGTTAGGTTCAGTATTTGCTAGGAAGATACCTAAGGAGAAGAGTTTGTCCTCCATCTACTAGGGGAAGGAGGGGAAGAGAATTTTAAAGATAGGAAGGTGGAGGAGCACTAACCCAGGGAGGAAAGTAGGAGCAAAGGCATGAAACGGTGAAGGTGGTTACAAACAGGAATGTATGACCATGAAACAGTGAAAGTGATTACAGTTATCAAAGACCAAAATGCTGGGCAAAGAATGAAAATACTAAAAAGTCTGGCGAAAAGGACATTGATAACCCACTCCTAAAACAGCTGCCCTTGCACAAAATCTAATTTACTCCCTTGAACAACTTAGACCAGTATTAATATGACCATACTTTTCATCCCATCTCAACATCATTGGGAAAATGAGTCTCAGCATTGGCATACTAACAATTTGGGAGTAGTAGCATCCTTGTCTACATTAAAAGTGCTCATGTAAAAGTCCCCTCTGAAAGTGAGGAGCTACTTTTCCTAAGTGCTCAAGGTACACTGTGGCACAGCTGTTGCATACAATGCTTGTATGAATCAGAACTTATTGCCAGGCCCCACCTGCATAACTACATTGTAACCCTGCTCTGGTCTCCCTAGCTAGATTCCAATATAAAGGCTGAAAGAACACAGAGTAGAGATGAAATTAATAAATTTAAATAAGAATCGCTAGGACTTGAAGTTGTAAGAAATGTGAGGAAAAGATTTAAGGCCAATGACTCAAATGGCTTGGTCAAGACAGTGTTGTCATTCACTAATAAAGGAGCAGGTCTTGAGTTGGGGATGAAGGTAAGTTCTGCTCAGGACAGTTTGAAAGCTCTGGGATATCCAGGTGGAGATAGGTATAGGTCTAGGGCACAGGAAAGAAATCTAAGCAGCATTACTAGAAACCATGGAATAGACCTAATCATGCCAAGTGTGTACAGTGGAAAAACTGCCAGGGAGTCAGATCACTGTCTAAGCGGGTAAGGTGGGGTGGGGCATAAGAGAAACAAGAAAATAGATGCAATCCTTTATCAAAGTTGCTGGGATTGCCAATTAACTACTAACTACTAATCTTCCAAAACTGAATTTTGTTTTTTTTTAAGTCTCTGCATTCTCACTTCCTAGCTTGGTGCCAGGCCTTTGAATTTTCACAGAACTGAGGAGCTTCCATGATCATCCTTGTATATACAAACCTACAGTGTGACCAGACATTCCCTAATACCTCACCAAGTTTGGTTAATACTTCACATTACCTTCTCACTAAATGATAGAATAAAGCTAAATATTAAGCCTATTTTTAGGAAAATACTACCACCAATCATCTAAATTTCCTTATTGGTTTAATTCTGCTCTTGTAACTACTCCTAATTGCCAGTGAGAAATTTATCCAGCTGTATAGATAAAAGAGAAAATTGCTCTCTGTGCATTTAGAACCTGATCACCATCCTAATCATACTTAAGAAAACAAGTTTTTAATATGTTATTTCAGAATTATTGTGATTCTGAAAATTACAGGAGGTAGGGTGCAAAACCTTAAGTCAGGAGGTTCAAACCATCAATCCAATCCTTACTAGGTTTATGTCAACAAATTATATTACCTGTCAGCCTCAGTGTCTCCAACTGTAAAACAGTAGCGACCATTAAAGACTAAATGTAATAACACAGGCACAGCACTTCACACAGTGCCTAGCACAAAGCACTTGAGAATAATTAGCTACTATTTTCATTATGGTACATCAAATATAAGGATTTTTTCAAATTTCCACTGCATAGGTAATGGTCCTGTAACTGGCTGCTCCCACATCTGTACCCAATGTCTGGCCCCTTTAGAACTCTGAGTGGGTATGGTCAGCATTTAGTTCAGGAGAATCAGAATTTGAAGAATCTGTGTTGGAAGGACTAGACTCTCCAACTGGCTCAAAGGGTCGCAAGTTTGCATAAGTCACTTCTTGGGCCAGTTGCTCCAGGGAAGGGCGGCCTAAAGCCAGATTTCGAAGCGAGATACAAGTCATCAGGAAGCTGAAAGAGAGGAAAAAGGCCATCCAGTCCAACCTCCTGTTTCAGCATAGACATTCCTACCAAAGCCCTTGGGGAACACCTGGTCCTACCTCCTCTCACCCAGGCATAAATGAGAATTGCCCCCCACAGGGACCCTCACATCCCAGAGGGAAGGGCACTCTACTTCTATACAGTCTGGTAGAGGATTCCAGGGTGAGGCAGGAATAACCCATGGGGAAGCTAGAGGTAAACTGAGGCAGAGCAAGACAGCAAGGCCATCAGACACAGGTCACTCACTCCCATTAAATCAGAAAGAGGAGAATGGAGGAAAAAGGCTATTTAGCCCTAGATTGCCCTTTCCTGGGAGAGAGTCACTACTCTTACCCTCACGGGAGATAAGTTACCCGGCTTGCAAATATCTGGTGACAAAATAAGTACTGTTGGTAAAACTTACCTGCGGCGAAAAATATAGAGCTTTCGCAGCAAGAAGCGAAAGAATCGTTCATGGAAAGGGGTGTTTCGCCGGCGTTCAATTTCTTGGAGTCTTTGCTGGCGTTTAAGAAAGGTCTGAACCAGAGGTGTTGGCTCAGGACCTCCTTTTACTTCCCCTTCCAGCAGAGGTTGCAGCTCTGGAGGTAGAGGCCCCATTTCTGCTCAGATGTCAGCAAAAAGAGGAATCACTGAGAGAGATCATTCTCTCTTCTAGAACTCCCCTTTCAGCTAGAGGCTTCAAGTTCATTTTTTAATGACTAGATCCTCACTCACTACCCTAACTTCTCAGGGGCTACCTCAGCCCAAATCTTTATATACTCACCACTTCCATTCTCCACCTTCTCTTTCAATTCTTGCAGATATGCCAGGTCTTGCTCCAGTGCAAGCTCCGTAGTGTTGACATAGATGTACATGTAACATGAAGGACTGGGTGATATTGTGTACACCTTATGGTACTCACCAGCAGGCAACTGACAAGGGGAGCAGAAATGCATTATTTCAGTCATAAACTTTTCCTAGCCAGCCTATGGGCTCCTAACACCACTCCCCCACCCCCCAGGCATGTTCTCCCTGTGACTTGGGAGTCTAAAGGAGCTGACTTCTAGAAACCTGTGTGAGACTATTCACAGCCAGGGGTCTTTGCTTTTTGAGGCCTCACTGCATTACTGGTATGGTAAAGTATTTTGAGTCTATAATAAGTTAACTCCACTCATCTAAACTTTTCTGCTATTGTTAATTCCAGCAAAATACCTGCATTTTTTCTCCCTCCTGAAGAGTCTGGTTCTTCTGTTCTGCCACCAGCTCCACAGTAACTTCCCCCTGCAGCAGCTGGATGCTAGTGTTGCCCAGGTCTTCACTCACAAAATTCTCTAGGTGCAGCCCTGACAGGGGCAACAAAGCTCCCCAACTCACACCATGGCAGAGTGAACTCACTCCCAGCAAGAACAGAGACATCACAGCTTCACCACCTCCACCCGTCAGATTTAATAAACATTCCTCTCACCAGGAGTGGCCCCTCCCCTCTCCACCACATGCAATGTCCCTGACCAAGGAAGTGAGGAGAAAAGACAGCAAAGCCTCCCCCAGCTTTCTTCCATACCAGGGAAATCTGCAATGAAGACCACCTCAGTGTGGTTGTCCAAGCTGCTCTTGATTTCCTGTAACTTGGTCCTCCAAGGGGAGAGATCCATCAAAAGTGGCTGCAGCCATGATGTACGCTGGAAGGGGGACCAGGCAGCCTGCACAACGTCCACACGAGGGTCAAAAATCCTTAGGAAAGAAAGTCATGTTTTAAGAAGGCCACAACCACCTACCCACTAGTATTTCCAGTTGTTTCTTTCATCACCATTTCCAATAGAGAGAACAGGGTTTCTAGATAGAAAAAAAAATGGCCCAAGTCAGCATGTTATCACCAGTCCCAGGCAGACAGAGATGGGGGAAAGAGATTCTGGAGCACTGGGAAGAATGAGGATTAGTGGCCATTGTGAATTGTGTTAAGTTTTTAGCAGAACAAGTCATTACCTTTTCTTTGGGATGATGGTGCCCCCTGCTGGAAGCAATCAGCTATGCCCACAACCAGGTCAACATGGACATGCAACAGAGGACACAGCCTTTCAAGCAAGACAACACTGGGGAGAGCATGGGCTATTCATCTTGGCAAAAGGAGCTGGACTTCATTCCCCCCCTCCTTGCATCCCTTGCCCACCTCTGCTGGAAGCGGTCATTGATGGAGACCCAAATATCAAAGTAGATCTGGGGCTCAGTAACATTGTACTTGGGAAGCAGGCGGCTCAGGCAAGTGGCATATTGCTTCAGCATGTCTGCGTGATCCTTCCATCGCCGACTCTGTGTGAATACCTGTCCCAAACCCCCATATTAGTCCTACCTCATTGTTATTGACCTACTGGATGAGTCATGCACCACCAATGGTACAAAGAGATCTGGCTGTTTAGGTCAGAGGAAAAAAACAACAACAAACTTGTCTCTAGGGAAGGGTTTTTCATTGCTTGGCTAATGGTGGTACTTACCTTTCTTAAATCAAATCTCAATTCAAGGAAGTGAATGATAATGCCTTATTTCAACCCACATAAAAGAAGGTTCAACCTGGCCCCTGAGAAAGGGCAGTGACCCAGGTTTGTTTTAATTGTGTTGAGGCCCAAATCAGACCCCAAAACTCAAGGGAGCTTTGAAGAACAGTAAATTGTCAGCATCAGAAATCTCACCCCAGGGTTAAGGTAGCCCAGCTCGCCAGTGCGGCCATCACGGTAGGTGATCTTCACATGCTGGTGGGAACGCGAGTGCACCATCATGTCCCAGGAATAGCCATACAGCCCATTTGTCCAATTGTTATAGCCCTAAAAAGGCAGGGCAGAGGAAATCGGCTCAGTGGTTCTTATGCTAATCCTATCTTCTACCAAGAAAGGGCTACAGTACCAGTCCCTTTTTCCCCTCTACTGCTGTCACCTCTGCCACTTTCCAAGCTAACCCCCACCCTATACATACCTGGGTGAGGAAATGGGAATACGGCAGGAAAAGCTGCTCCAGGAGGTAGAGCAGGGTGAAGGCAGCACCTAGCTGATGGCGCAGGCCTGGCTTCTGACCGCCTTTGGCCCGATTCCTCTTATACATGCAGGAAGCACTGGGCTGAGGGGCAGCCTTGAGAGGCAGCAGTTCTTGCAGCTTTTGGGGGCAGTTAGACACCAGCTTCCGAGGCCACTCAGGGGAGCAGAAGAGAGGGCTGCTGGCCAGCATGACATAGGGGAACATACCTAGAAAAGCAAGGAGAAAATAAGCATTTCAGGAGTTTGGTTTGGAGAAATGTAGGTAATTTCCTCAATACCTTTCCCTTAAGAAACCTTTCCCAAGTATCCCACTTATGACAGAAGTTCTTAACTGAAAGATACTTACTTTCCACAGATTCCTTATTATACAATACTAGCTGAGCCCAGAAACCCCAATCCTCTCCTCCCCATTTATTTCCATTCCACAGTGACTGCACCTGGCTCAGTTTAGCTCCTATTCTCATCTCCCAGTCCCAAACAATGCCTCTGGCAAGTCACTCCCTGCACACCCATGGTTTCCTATTTCCTACCAGATGATAGGTACTGACCAATGCTGAAAAGCTGCGAATTCATGCAGTGGAAGTAGGTCACAAAGAGAAGGCCAATGGATCTTGAAGCATCAAAGAAGAGCAGGAAACCAGCTGAGAGGTCAAGCAGCAGTCCACACCAGTGCACCACTAGTAGACTCGTCATCTCCTCGGACAGTATCAGTCTGCAGGCATCAGGGACAGGGTCAGGCACCAGCCCGCTGAAGAACCCAGCTTTCACAGCACATTCATAGCAAATGTACACCGGCTACCTTGTTCTTGCTAAAGGATCCACCTAGCAGGTAGGTAGAACTGTGCACAAAGACACCCCATGGGTTTTCCAACCCCTTTACATTTCCACATTTTAGGTGTCCAATTGTTTTCAACATACCCTATGATTACATAAGCAAGGGCAAATCTCCTAGGGCAAATGTGATTGAGAAGTGTGTGTGCTGTGGGGGGCAGGTTCCTCACAGAGGTTATAAATGAGAAGAAACTTTAAAAGGTGAATGCTTAACTAAAATGAACTGAAGTCCAGCTACAGGACATAGGAAATAACAGAGAAGAAAAAAGAACAAAGTAAAATAAGAGAAAAGGAGAAATGAGAGGAAGAGAGAAATCAGAGAGGCAAACCTCTAGTTTGTAAAAAGTTGGTAACACTGGTTCTGTCAGGGCAGGGACAATGCCTGTCTACCTCCTCAGTCGATGGCTAAGGAATCCTAGTGAGAGGCTGGATGGCAACCCAAGGACACAGACACCACCCATGGCAACTGCTCAGGGCATCAAGTCACCTAGTTCTGGCTTTTTCATTTTTAATTTTCTTTCCCTTCCTTCCCCCATACCATAAGCTGCACAGGGGCAGCTAGGCCTAGATCTTTTGATATCATCAATTCTGCCTTCTGCTGAATAGAGAGATGAGTGGACAGAGGAAAGCATGTTGCAAACTGAGGCAAAGTAGGAAATGCAGACATGACAGAGGTAAGTCACCCACTCTGGACCTGTGCCTCAAGGAGGCCTCTGCCCTGACTGCCACTCACTTGAAGGGACTGAAGAGCCAGTGCCGGGACAGGTACTCCATGGAATAGCCCTCCATCCAGTCTGCATCCAGCTTTTTCACACCCGCAATGAAGTACACAATGAAAATCTGCAAACACAAAATGCAAAACAAATTAAATTTTTAAAACAAACAAAAAAAAAGAACCTTATTTTGTGCAGTCAAAAATAGAGTAAGTTCTCATCTCAGTTCAGGGTCCAAAGGAGATTAGTTCCATTCTTCTCTCAGTCATCTCAGATATTCTCTCATCCAGCAAGTACCTACTGACATCCCGCCAAGGCCAGGCACAGTATTAGGCATCAAGGAAAGTCATGAAGCATAGACATTATTCTCTCACAAGGATTCTAACCTGGCAGGGACAAAGCTCTATTCTTTGCATGACAAGGTGAGAGAGCTCAGAGATTAGGGCATTGGAAACAACAGAAAAGCCAGCCTACCCTTCCAGCAAAAGGCAAAAAGGAGAAGATCCAGGGAGGCCGAGTAGAGTGCAGTCTGGCGGTGAGATGGCCATGCTGACAATGGATATCAAAGAACACCTCCCCCTCCTAAACTCTTGTACCTGGCCACGCAGCACAGCATAGTTCCAAAGGGGCACGTGGGCATTCCGCTTTCGGGCATTCAGCAGGCCATCCACAGACCTACACCAAGTAAGGTAAGGATTGAAGAGAGCTTCTGAGTCCAGCCACATTTCTACCTTCCTTTTTCAATGTAATAATCTATCTCAAGACAACTCCCATATCTTGTCTGGCCCACTAGGCTATTTTGAGGCTCTTTAGAATACGAGCAAATTTTAGTGGTGATTATTGTAACTCATAACCGAAATCTTACTAATGAGTCATAATAACAAGAAGTGTGTTTACAAAAAAAAATCAGTGTTTACCATTAGTGAGCAAATCAGTTTGTCCTAATAAAATCAATCAGGAAAAAAAACTACAAGGCTACAATATGACTGAATTTGAAAAAGAATGAATTTGAGGGAGTTTTAAAAAGCTTTAGGTGTACATAAATTCTACAGTACATTTAAAAAAATTTTTCAATATCAAAACAAACTAATGTTTCATAGACCTGGATGCCAGGACCTAATGCCACAGGGTACCTACTAACAGCCAGCTGGGGAGAGAACTGGTAAACCCAGGCTCTAAGACTAGATGTATTCTGGGGAGGCAAAAGCAAAGTGGGTTTTCAAGACAGTGAATGAGCTGAGAAGTTGGGAAAGAGGCAGCTTACACTCTGGTCAAGAGCACTGCAGTCTGCAGTTAAGGAGAGCTTGATTCTCACTTGTCCCTCGTCCCGCTATGTGACCTTGGGCAAACCTTTTACTTCTCTAAGCCTTATTGTCTTCATCTACAAAATTGGAACAGCACCATGGACTTCATGGTGTTAAAATGAGGAAAAATTAAAGTGTTAGATGGCATGTGGAAAGCCCTCAGTAAGTGATAGGTATTTTTCAAATTGTGTAAAGGTCATAAAAATAAAACTTTTCAGAGGTATTCTGGCAAAACTGCCTCTTAATTTTGGCCATTCTGAATGAGTTTAACAGTTTACAAGAGGATTATTTGTATGTGTGTATTAACAAATGAAACTTAATGACTGATAAATCACTAACATATTCTATGCTTGAGATTTTTTACCTATACATCCTCATCTTACTAAGATCTCATATTTGCTTTTCACTTAATAATGGAAAGAATCCTTAAAGGTCATCTGCTCTGCCACCCTGTCTCCAGATCCCTTCTCCCACCTCCCCTGAAAGATGGTCACCTAAGTGAGAGGTGGGGGAGGGTTACCTCCTCCCAGGACAGCACTGAGAGCAGCCCTAGTGGGCCCTCTCCTTCTGACATGACTCTGCCTCACAACAACTTTTACTCTTGGCTCTAACTCTGCCCCTCTGGGCTCACAAAATGTCTGCTCCCTCTTCCACATGACCACCCTCGAAGTATCTGAAAACAGCTATGTCTGGCTTTAGTCCTCTTCTTCTCTCTAAGAGGATTAAAGGAAGTGGAATAGATCAAGGCACCTGGGGAGATATGGAAAAAGTGAAGGGGTAGGAATGAAGCCATTTTGCTGTTTGCCATCCCAAGTGCCCCAACCTGACTAACCCTTCACCATCCCAAATTCATCCAAATTAAAATGTGACCTTTGCCAAGCACGGTTGAAATTATGCTTGCTGGGGCAAATTCTAGGACTTCAACAGGTCCCCATCTCTGGTAACCATCCTGACCCAGCCAACACCTCCCCTTTTTTTCCCTAGATTCATACCAGTAGTGGTTTGCATCCGTGAATGTTAGCTGAAAAGCCAACAAACCATACAGATAAGAGTGGTTGTTCCACGACGTCTTGTCCAGGAGAAACACATACCAGTATGGCAGCAGGAATAACACACAGCTTATCCGGTAGCACAGGCCCAGCATCATGCCCAGTGCCCCTGGGATTTGTAGGGAAGAGGATTAAGAGGTCAAAGGGTCATCACAGGCCCAGCTCCCCTAGGACAGGCTGTGAGTGGGATTAAGAAAAGTCCTCAGATATTTTATAATCAGGTACAACTAAGTGAAAATTAAGTGTTATTTTAATATTTTCTTAAAAAAGAGCTATAGGGTCACATCTCAAACGACACATAGGTCAACGGGGTGAAGTTACGATCACAGCAGAAGTGAAATAAGGAACCCAAGACCTTGATCATTCACCAGCATGCTTTGTATTCCTCTGTTTTACGTAGGCCAATCAATATTCCCACAGTTTTCCTCACCCAGAAACATGATGGTATAGACAAGATACATCCAGTCAAGTGGCAGTGGTTGCAGGGCATCCAGCAAGGGGAAGCGGCACACATCTAGCCCATCCAGGTATCTTCGGTCCAGGGAGCTGAGCCCCCGCTCCTGGGGAATGTCCAGTACCATCAACAGCCCTGAGAAGGCAGTTGGGGGGTTGCCATTAGGCCTCATCAAAGGAAGCAGTCGATCGAACTTAGCTCCAGGGTCAGAATTCTTTCCTAATCCTAGCTCTTCCATTTATTCATTCATTAAACAAAAATTACTGACTGCCTACTATATGCTAGGCACTATGCCAATTGTGTGATCAGCTACTACACCTCACAGCCAATTCCCCATTTGTTAAAGGGCACTCATAATATTTTACAGAGTTACAGAGAGGATTAAATGAGAGAAGCATACATAATGCTATAATGGCTGTTCAGGTTTTGATAGTTAATATTTGATAAATAATATTTATACAGGTCTGTGCTACAGAAAGTGGTCTAGGGTGGTGTTTCTCAACATTCTCCACTTCTTGGCATACCCAGAAACAGCAGTGTTTGGCGAACACACTGGGGTAAACAGAAGGGGCTACTCAGGTCAGGATGCCAGCCTCAGTTAAAGCAGGGTTTTGCAACCTCTGGACCATTCACATTTGGGGTGGTTAATTATTTACTGGGAGGCGCTATCCTGTGCATTATAGGTCAATTAGCAGAATCTTTGGCTCCTAGGTAGATGCCAGTAGCCACCTGTCCCTCTCCCCAGCATACATATGACAAATAAAAATGTCCACAGACATTGCCAAATGTCCCCCAGGGAAGCAAAAAAGCTCCCGGTTGAGAACCACTGAGGGATTAATAGCGCAACATATCTTTAACCCATTCCAAAGGAAGCTTTGGATTAGGGAGTCACACCCAAAATGTCTGCCCTGTCACCTCTGCCATTTCTCTGAAGTTTAGTCCTCTGCCTCTATATTTCCTCCTCAGATCAAAGCATTTCTGGCCTCCAAAGCCTAATCAAAGGAGACAAAGCTGGGTTTGATCCTGAATTTCAAAAATACTTCTTCCTGCATACTGATACCTTCAGCTGTGAGGAAAAAAAGGAGGTAAGTCCAACAATTAAGTAACCAAGAAAAGGACAAGGGACGGGTGTCATTCTCCTAATCCAACCACACTGCCCCCTCCCAGAAACTAGACTTACCAAAGAGAAAACGGAAGACAGCCAAGCTTGCAGGGTCCGTTGGTCGATTCAGCAGGGTCACCAGGCTCCCCCAGCTGGATACATCTGTCCACTCAAAACCCAAGAGTTTCCCCATGCAGCTGGCCTGACTGGACTTTAAGGTCTGTCCAGCCTTGCCTTTCTGAACTTTATCTGCAACCAATAAATAGAAAAAGATGTGATAGTTTATGAGGTGTTGGCGTTTTAAAACCGGTTCATTCCCAAATCACAGCCCCCAAAGCCCAGGGTTTCTGCCTACTTGAGCTCTCCCATTCATCTCTACCACAAACACCCCTGCGGTGCAGCCCCTGCTCCAAGATCCCCCAATGCCCCAGAACCTCTCTCAGACTACAGCCCCCTAACTGCTAATCGAAAGCCATTATCACCCCGAAACAGCAGACTGTAACTTCTTTCTACAAGCCCCTTCCCAAACGAGCCCCCTTCCTTCCCCAGGTCCCATGGGACAGTCCTCCTGCCTCCGCCACTCTGAGACCAGCGTCTCCCCGCCCTCTCTTCGCCACAGGGTGGGGCTCTGAGCCTACCTGAGCCTGACCGGCCCCGAACAGACCTGGCCGACACCGCCATGGTCCTGCAGAGGTAAGTCTTCCACAGCAGCCGCCTCCGAGGTATGGGCGTGGCGAGGGAAGGTTCCCTAAGCCACGCCTTCCGACACATCAGCAGAGAGCGCCCGCCGGAAAGCGCCGGGACTGTCGTGAAGGGCCGTAATTGGCGGCTTCTCGCTCTCTGCTTGGCTGCAGAGTGCGAAGCTAGGAGCCTTTGGGGCGGAGCGGGTCTGGGCAGGCGCGACAGGGAGTGGGCGGGCATAGCTTCACCTCGTGAGACAGGAGGCGCGAGGATACTGCTGTGGCTTCCTGACCCCCCTCCACTTTTTCAACTCTAAGAAGACTCGGATTCCTGCAACTTCCCTGATTCCTTCCCCGCCCCCAGTGGGCCCCTCCATGACGTGAGCAATGCAGGCGCATACCAGAGAGGTTGACCGCTGAGTTGAGGACGTATCTGGAAGGGCTTTCCAGCCCAAAGAGAATGCCCAGCTTCCTTTATTTTCTCTTCCAGTACATGCCAAGAACCAAAAGTTTGAAAGCAGTCGAGGGAACCAGAACAACGTAACTGGAGAGATGATGCAGAATGTGTGGCTCATCAGTGTATTGCAACTGAACAAGGCTGGACAGATCCACTCATGCCTCTGGGAGATGGAAGAAAATGTGCGTAGCCTTGGGGTTGCTTGTCATACTTTTATTCACGGGTGGGCGAACCATGCACGCTGCCAGCTGCGTGTGTAACTAGTGGTAAGCCCCTCCTTGTTTAAGTACTAGAGGGGAACAAAGCTGGAAAACTGCCAGAACGTTATGTAACATAATTTCGTGCATGTGAGCTCACTCCATGTTATGGGAACAGCTTAACAGACCCAGTCTTAAGGCTATGAGAACACTGGTTATCAGGGCCTTCCTAAGGCGACGGGAACACTGCTTCCCTTAGTTACCCAGACACCTGGGTGAGGAAGCCAGACTGCCTCCACTTACCCTACAATCAGGAAGATTTTTAGAGAAGCCAGTCTTGAATAGCACTGTAGTATCTTAATTCTCTGCCCTGGAATTGGCCAGCAGGATAAGAGGAGGGCATACAGGAGCAGCAGTTCTCACGGTTTTTGGTCTCAGGATTCTTTTACACTTTACAAGCCATATTGAAAACCTTAAAGAGCTTTTATTTATGAGGATTATATTTACCATATTGAGAAATGTCTGTCGATCCACCAAAAAAAGTGTTAAGTCCATTAAATGTTTACATAAACAATGTTTTTATTAATGAAAATATATTTGCACAAAAATTTCACAAGAAGTGTAGTTCATGTTGTCTTACATGTGAATCTCTACTGCGAGGGCTTAATTGAAGACAGCTGGATTCTCATAACTGCTTCTACATTGGATCTGTTGTGAAATGGGGTTGACTGATACAAGGGTAAGAAGGAAATCTGGCCTTACAGATACTTAGTTCAGAAAGGGAGAAGCATTTTAATAGCCTCTTAGATAATTAAGGATATCCTTCTTTGATAGCACACCTAAACTTGTAAGTGGTAGTTTTTAAAGGTTACTCAGATGTGGAAATTGAAATCATATCAATGAACATTATGCTCAGTTATATTAAAACCATCAGTATATCTTGTACTTTCAATGGACATTTTACTCATGCCATGATATTACAAAATCATGCATGAGTAAAACATTGGAAAACAAAGTCATTTACTGTCTCATTGAGTATGCAGCTCTTCCAAAGGCAGAGGCTCTTAAATATAGGGAAGCTGCCAAACTCACAGTGGCTGATACGAATTCCAATTTTTAAAATTAGAATTGTAGTTTTCACCTGAAAGTTTAAATTTTATCATTGACAACAATTACTGTCTATTATTTTCCTTGAAGGTTCAGGCTCACTCCCTTCATTTTTAGGAAAACATCAGACAAATGTGCCAGTCTGAATAACTGTAGTTTGTCTGATGTCCCTTAAGGTAAATGGTGCTTAGTTATAAAAAACAAAACCAAAAAAAACCAGAAGATGACAAAAGCAAAGATGCTCAACATCTTATTAGGGAATTGAAAATTAAAACAACAATGAGATACCTGTTAGAATGGTTGAAATCCAAAGCACTGATAACAACAAATGCTGGTGAGAAGTGAAGCAGCAGGAACTCTCCATTGCTGGTGAGAATACACAATGATACTGCCACTTTGGAAGACAGTTTCTCACAAAATTAAACATGCTCTTACTATGTGTTCCTTGGCATTTACCCAAATTGGGTGAAAATTTATGCCCACATGAAACCTGCATGCAAATGTATAGCGTTATTCATAGCTGCACAAACTTAGAAGCATGTAAGATGTCTTTCAATAAGTGAATGGATAAACAAACTGTGACACATCCATACAATGGAATATTGAGTGATAAAATGAAATCAACTTGTGAGGACCATAAATGACTCAATCTTAAAGCTAATCCACCACCTTCACTACCTCTTCCTTCCCCCAGGTGAGCTCTGAAATACAGAGCTCACAGCTGATCACAGGACTCCCATTACTTCTCCCTGCAGGGTAAGGAGCCCTCAGTGTTTCTGTTACCTCGCCTTGGCACCCAAGCCTCTGAGCATCTGATCCCTTCGATTATCCATGCAGCATTCTCACTGTTTTCAGAATCTGGGGGTGGAAGGTGCAGGGATCCATTTGTTTCGTTGCTGCCCAAAACTGCTTTTTGTAAGTTCCCTATTAAACTCTCAAAACCAACAAACTGGACTTGTCTGCCTCAATTTTTGGCTTATTGGCTGCTTTGGCTTTTGGGGGCTGCTTTGCATACATGGCCCTTTCACAAAATAATGCTATCGAGCCACTAAAAGACATGGAGAAAACTTAAATTCATATCGCTATGTGAAAGAAATCAATCTGAAAAGGCTATATACTATATGATCTAAAGTATGTGCAACCCTAGAAAAGACAAAACTATGGAGATAGTAGAAAGATCAGTGGTTGCCAGAGATTGAGGAGAGGGAGGAAAGGCTGAATAGGTGGAGCACGGGATTTAATGAAACTATTCTGTACGATAATGTATTTGTGTCATGGTACATACACGTTGTTAGACTTTTGTCAAAACCCATAGACTGGCCCTGGCCAGTGAAGCTCAGCTGGCTGGAGCTCGTCCAGGAATCATAAGGTTGCTGGTCTGATTCCTGGTCAGAGCACATGCCTAGGTTGCAGATTGCATCCCCAGTCCCTGTGGGTACAATCCTTGGGTCAGGGCGCGTAGAGGAGGCAACCAATTAATGTTTCTTTCTCTTCTCTCTTCCTCCCTCTCTCTCTCTAAAAGCAATGAGAAAAATAAATCTCATTAAAAAAAAAAGGACATAGAACGTACAACACAAACGGTGAACCTGAATGTAAAGTACAGACTTCATTAATATATCAGTATTAGCTCATCAATTGTAATAAATGTAAGATGTTAATGGAAACTGGGAAAGTATGAAGAGTTGTCTGGGAACTGTCTGCATTACTCAAAAATAATAGTTAATATGAAAACAAAGGTTAGCTCAGCTTGTAGTTTAATTGCACCAATGCTTTTTCTTAGAACTGTCAGAAAACCACCATCCATGCATATGCAGAAGTACTGTGTTCATAGTTCCCATTTCTTCACACAAAATAGTAAGAAGAGATGTACTCTAGTGTCAAGGGTTAATAAAACTAATAATTTGTACTGCTTCATTAAGGGTGTTCTTAATTGAAAATAGCATTTTAAAATATGTATTTATCTTTAGAGAGAGGGGAAGAGAGAGAGAGAAATATATATGTGGAAGAGAAACATCGATTAGTTGCCTCTTGCACACACCCAACTGGGGACATGGCCCACAACCCAGGCATGCTGCCCCAACCAGGAATCCAACTGGAGACCTTTCAGTTTGCAGGCTGATGCCCAGCCCACTGAACCACACAGTCAGGGCAAAAAATGGCACTTTAAAAAATTGCAAATGCACAGCAGGGAGGAATGCTATGACTACTACTACAACTTCGTGGCACTGTGTTATTCTGCTAAGTTGTCAACAGTTTTACCCATCTTTGCTTTTGTATCATCAGTGCAAATGTCCACACAGTTAAAAAGTCAAATAACATCTCAGTATTATTATAAAAGTAGTTTTGCGTTTCAAGACTTGAGGGGTTCATGTTGAGGACCACTATCCTAAAGGAAAGAATGCCATGGGTAGATTTAGAAGTAGGGATTACTGAGGACAAATGTATTTGGTGGGTGGAATCACTGGGCCAACAGTGTTCCTGCTGGTGAGGGTCTAGCCCACTTCTAGGTCATCCTAACAGGCAAGGTGGGCCAAATCTCTGAAAGCCATAGATCCATTTAGGTGATGGATCTTTCTCCCTCTTATTTAGAGAGAGGGGAAGGGAAGGAGAGAGGGAGAGAAACATCAATGTGTGGTTGCCTCTCACACACCTCCTACTGGGGACCTGCCCCACAACCCAAGCGTGTGCCCTGACTGGTGACCCTTTGGTTCCCAGGCTGGTGCTCAATCCACTGAGCTTCACCAGCCAGGGCTAGGTTATGGATCTCTTAATCATCTGTCAAAACTCAATCCAAATGAACTCAAAGTGTGTTGGGAAGTTTGGGCTAGCTCTTCTAGGACCACTCAAAATTAGATGATTCCATTTAGTTCAGCATTTATGATTTATGTGCCAAGAACTGGACAAATTAAGTTGTGGCTTCTGTCCTATAGGAGTTTCAGGGTGAGGAAACAAAAATAAAAGAATATAGAAATAGTAGAATGTAGAAAATTGTAAGTATTAAAGTTCAAAGTGCTATGGGAGTATTGACAAAGGAATGAATTAAGACTGGAGAAATCAGTAGTTTTTTTCAAAAAACTGAGGTGGGCTTTGAATGATGAGTACAATTTTGAGAAGAGAGAGGGAAATCAAAAGTTTCTAATAGTCTTTTGAAAAGTTCTTAATAGCCCTGGCAATGTGGCTCAGTTTGTTGGAGTGTTGTCCCGCAAACCAAGGGGTCACTTGTTTGGTTCCCAGTCAAGGCACACACCTGGGTGGCAGGTTCAGGTTCGGTCCCCCGTTGGGCATATGCGGGAGGTGGCCAACTGATACTTCTTTCTCACATCAATATTTTTCTCCCTCTTCTCCCTCCCTTTCCCTCTCGCTAAAATTAAAAATTAAGAAAAAAGTTTACTTAAATAGATAAAAAGTTCTTAATAGTCTTCAATGAACTGAGAGCACTCTAAGTAAGAAAAATACAGCTAATAAATGAACATTTCTCATTCCATGATCTTAATATTTTTGGTTCAAGGTTGATCTTCAGTTTATCCTTTCACAACCAACATACAAAGACCCATGGCATTTAGCATTAATTTATTCACAAAAAGAGTCCAAAATTTAGGAAAGAAATTTCTTTATGGGTTTCTGCTAATAAAAAGTATCTTTGTCTTGGTTCAAGCATTGTGGAAAATAGTGTGGAGATTCCTCAAAAAATTAAAAATGGAATTGCTTTATGACCCAGTGATTCCACTTCTGAGAATATTCCCAAAGAAACCTGAAACACCAATTTGAAAAAATATGTATATCCCTATTTTCATTGCAGCATTTTTTACAATAGCCAAGATATGGAAGCAATCCAAGTGTCCATCAATAGATGAGTCGAGCTTGGCCATGAAGCCACAGGTGCCAGGAGGCTGGTGGAGGGGTGGGCCTGGACCCCCTGGCTTCAGTTACTGGGCCTGTGGGCTGCTGCTCACCATGCCCAGCAAGGACCAGTACTTCCAGGAACCAGCACTTCCAGGAACCTGATGTTGGCTGCTGCGGGAAATACTTCCTGTCTGGGTCCAACATTGTCTTCTGGGTGCTGGCCATCAGCCTCTGGGCATGGGGTGAGAAGGGCATTCTCTCCAACATCTCACTGCTGACAGACCTGAGAGGCCTTGACCCCTGTGAGGCAGTTTGTGGAGACCTTGACTCCTGTGAGGCAGTTTGTGGTGCTAGGTATTGCTGGCTGCGTTGGGCCCTCCAGGAAAACAGCTTCCTGCTCAAGTGTTTCTCAGTGTTTCTCAGCCTTATCTTCTTCCTGGAGGTGGTGACAGTGATCCTGGCCTTCATCTTCAAGGACTAGGTACAAGAACAACTCAACCTTTCCATCAACAATATCATGGCCTAGCAGGGCAACATTGACCTCCAGAACTTCATTGACTTTGCTCAGTAATACTGGTCTTGCCGGGGAGCCCAAGGGCCTAACAGCTGGAACCTCAGTATCTATTTCAACTGCACTGACTTGAACCCCAGCCAGGAGGTCTGCGGGGGGTGCCCTTTTCCTGCTGCATGAGGGACCCTATGGAAGATGTTTTCAACATCCAGTGTGGTTACAATATCTGGCTCAAACTGGAGCTGAAGCAGCAGGGCTCTATTCACATTAAAGGTCAAGTGAGCCAGTTTAAGTGACCGCAGGACAACCTGATCATTGTGGCTTGTGTCTTTGTGGGCATAGCCCTACTCCAGATCTGTGGCATCTGCCAGACCCAGAACTGCATGAGCATTATCAAAGCAGTGAATGCCAACTGGTGAGGCTGCCACACTGCCCACAGCTACCTGCCTGGCTTACCCAGGGACCCTCCACTGTGATGTGATAGGCAAGGCTGCAAGAGGTATCTCTGCTTGGACCTGAGCCCCATGTGGGGCTTCTGTATGAGTGTGCTGTGTTCTGAGAAAGCCACATGGCTCTCACCAGGCTGCCTGCCCTGGACCGGTGTGCTTGGAGAGTGCATGTGGGAGTGTGCACGTGCGCAGGAAACACTGTTCCGCTGTTGCTGTGCGGTGGGCTCTCCAGGGGACTAGGAAGGGTGCCGGCTCGGACACGGCTCTCTGCGTGGTGGTGTGGGGCAGGAGTTTGGGCCTACTGTTGCCTGAGACAGGGCCTTGTGCAGATTCAGAGCTCTCTTCTCTATTAGCTGTGACCTTCACTTTCCAGGAGCACGCTTCAGCCTCAATGTCTCAGACTCTAAAATAAGTCCAAGAGTTTTCTCTCCCTTGCTTGCCTCTCAGAACCAAACGTGATGATGGCTACAAACTACTCAAATAAACAAAACTTTGAGAACCTCTCTGCTCCCCCCCTAAAATATTAAAAAGCTGTGGTACAAAGCAAAATAGAGACAGACTCATAGAAAGAGAGTGGGATGACAGCTAAGGTGGGGGAGGGTAGGGGGTGGAGGAATTGAACCAAAAGGAAGAAGGACTCAGATGTAGATAACAGTGTGGTGATTGTGGGGGGTAGTTTATAAAGCAACTAAATGGTGATGGAAAAAATATATATGGTGTCCAGCAGAAGTAACACCTGCTTGAGTGTGGTTGGTAGGGTACGTGAATGCCTCACATGAGCTGGACAGCAATTTGAACATTTTGCCTAAAATGTCATATGGTGTGCTTGAGTGTGATATTGCTATGTTACAGAATTACATTCTTATGATTTTGTAATAAAAGATTTTGTACGAAGAAAGGGGCATTATTTGTGCCAGACCCTGTACAATTAAAAAAAATGCTGTTTCTGAAACAGAAAAAAAAAAAAAAAAAACAAAACTGTGGTACATATACATAATGGAATATTACTCGGCCATAAAAAGAATGAAATTTTACCTTTTGTGACAGTATGGATGGACCTAATGAGTATTACATTAAGTGAAATATGTCAGAGAAAGACAAATACCATATGATCTCACTTATATGTGGAATCTAAAGAACAAAATAAACAAACAAACAAGATAGAAACAGACTCAGAGATACAGAGAACAGATTGAGGAAAGAGGGGTTGGGGGTGGGGTGAAGAAGGTAAAGGGATTAAGAAGTACAATTGGTAGTTGCCGAGTAGTCACAGAGGTGTAAGTTACAGCACAGGGAATACAGTCAATAATATCACGATAACTGTGTGGGGCCAGGTGGGTACTTGAAACATCAGGGGCACCTCTCTGTTAAATACGTGATTTTCCTAACCACTACGCTATACATATGAAACTAATACAGAATAATATTGAATGTAAACTGTACTTAAAAAATTAAAAAATGTATCGAAAATTATCTTTCTGTCTGCACTGTGGAAAAAGCTCTTTTTCAGATCTCTCAGTTCAATATCCTAAACATTTAATGAGTGTCTATCATCAATGTAAGAAATGCCCAAACCTGGAAGAATTTTTATGAGTTGATTTGAGCCAAACTGATGACAATTGCTGGGAAGCAAAACCTCAACAGATTGAGAAAATGCTCTGGAAAATGGCAGTTTTGCACCTTATTTTATACATTACAATCAAAAGAGAGGGGGCTACATGAAATCTATTGGGGATAGATTAGGGAAGCAGGACAAAACAAAGTGTGGGGGGCATTTGGGATGGGATAAAAATTAAAATGATAGACTCATATTTCTTTTATACAGGTGGGCACAGAATAGTTGACAGTCAACAATTACAGTAGATGCAAAAGATAATACACAGGCTCAATTAAGGTAAAGATTGACTTTTGTCATGGAAGATATTAGCCTAGGGCAATGACTGCCTGCCATGACCTGCTTTTAGTTAATAAATTTTAATTTCAGACTATCCTTTGTGGTTACTTCAGGTCTCTGAGTTTGTAAGGCTGCCATGAAGGCCTCCCTTGAGCCTATCAGCCCCTTTGTGGCCTCTTTTCGTCCACACTACTATGTGCAGGGCATATGTTATTTTCTACAAGGGGCACCAAAGTAAAGACTCAGCCCCTGCCTGCCTTCATGGAATTTAGAGTCTCGAAGGAGTCAAATGTGTATGCAGTTCATAGCAAAACAGCATATTTTCTATAAAAGGTAAAATAATGGAGATCAGAAAGAAGACGTTAACTTCAATGGGGAAATCTGGAAGGCTTCATGGAAGTACTGTCTTAAATATGGATAGACTTTCCATGGGCAGTGATGAGGGAACCAGGATATTTGCTCATCATGAGAAAGACTCACTTGAGCAAAGACATAAAAGGGAATGGTGTACTTGGGGAAGGGTGTGTAATTTGGTATGACTAGGGGCTGGGAGGTGAGTTTTAGGGGATAAGCTTGGAAAAGCATGTTGATAACAATCTGAGAATGCCAAGCTAGGGAATTTGGGCTTTACCCTAGGGGCAGGGTGGAGAATTTTCAAATTTGTGTTTTGAGAAAAGAACATGTGAAATGGATGGGAAAGGAAAGGTCAGTTTGGCCCTGGCCGGGTGGCTCTGTTGGTTGGAGGATCGGCCTGTATACCAGAAGGTTGCAGCTCTGACCCCTGTTCAGGCAGTGTGCAGGAGGCGACAAATTGATATTTCCCTCTCACATTGATGTTTCTCTTGCTCTTGCTCACTCTCCTGTCCTCTCTTTCTGAAATCAATAAACATATCCTCAGGTGAGGATATTTAAAAATTTTTCAATATAGGTCAGTTTGGAGGTGGATGGATTGTCCAAAGAGGTAATGTTGGCATTATCCAGGAAGCAGAAGCTGGTATGGAAAGGAGGGTGTTGATATGGGAGACATAACCGAGAAGGCATCTAGACTTGATGACATCCCATCGCATGTGTAGGATGGCTCAGGGATTCCTAGCTTGGGGCACTGGTCGAATGGGAGCACTTACTACCCAGGAGGAGAAATATTGAGAAAAAATAAAGGGGCCAGTTTAGCTCTTAGAGGCATCTATGGACTGTCCATACACAGGGCGTTGGAGAGGCAGCAATGGCAATTGAGAGGCATCAGGGCTGGGGATACAGATTGGGGCTCACCCAAAAATGGCTGTTGAAATCATAAAGATATTCTTATGGGATAAACTGGGTCCATTGGTGTGCAAGTAGGGTTTACTGGTGATATGTTCTAATGGAAGAGAATGGGCCTCGCTGAGGTGGTATAGAAAGGCGAGAGCAAGGGTGGCAAGGGCAGGGGTGGCAACTGCTGAGGGTGGCAAGAGCCCCAGGTTCTTTGTTCTGAGGACTTAGATAGTTGGCAGGGTGGGGGTGAAGACGTTACATATTGACTGACAGGTAAAGGTGGTGCCAGCTTTCTGGGGGAAGGGACATAACTACCCAAACTTAGGTATGTGTGGGGGTCTGTTAGCCCAAATCCTTATCTTGCGCCAAACTCCATTTGTTCCTCTTGTTAAACAGATGTGTGACAGGAGGCAGTTACCCAAAGTTATTTACGGGCTCTTCCTGTAAACATTAGGGACTCCCTGGTAAAACAGATAGTGACCAGAAGTAGGCAATTAGCCAGTTGTTTTATGGGCTTCTTCCTTTGCAGTTTGAAAGGATGCAGAAGGATCCCCCTTGGCCTACTATGAAGATGTGGTTTTGGATTTAGAGCAAGAGCCTGTCTAGCCAAGCACGCATGATGGGAGGAAGCTGGGATACAGGCGGGAACCTGCCCAGCTGAGCTGCAGACTCCTATTTCTTTTCCTGAGAGACCATACCTCTGACTGGGCTGGTCTGGCAAGAGAGGACAGGACTAGGTGTTTGTGAGTGTTTTTTGTTTCTTTTTTTTTTTTAATTGTTGTTCAATTATAATTGTCCCCATGTTTTTTTTGTTTCTAAGGGGAGTAATATCAGAATTCTGCCATTATTCTAAACCTGCATAACTTTTGAATAAATAGTGCATTTCCTTTTCATAAGACTCTGGCATTGGGAGTCACAGTTCTCATTGGCAGCTGGCAACAGAACCCAGAGCAACAGAACCCACTGGTTTCGTTACATTGGCACTATTGACATTTTGGTCTGAATAATTCTTTGTTGTGTGTTGGGGGGGGGCGGGATGTCCTTTCCATTGCTGGAAGTTTAGCATTCTTAGCCTCTACCCACTAGAAGCCAGTAGCACACCTGCCCCACCAACACCCGAGGTGTGACAACCAAGTGTCTTTAGACGGTGTCAAATGTTCCCTGGTGGGCAAAATCAACTCCACAGAGAACTGTTTCTCTAGGAGAGCATGGAACCAGAAAAGAGGGTGATGGCCAAGGGCAGAACCTTCAGGTTCTAAGAGCGCTTTCCTTCGGAAAGGAAGAGAGCACATTGTGAGAGATGACACAGATGCAGTGGCCAGTAGTATAACAAAGAGGGGTTTGGAGACAAAAGAGGCCTTGTCAGCAGTGAGAGCTCTATGACCCTTCAGTATCTTTTCCTGGAAGTTACCAACAGTCCATTTCTCCTGGCACAGAGCTTTCCTTGACTGTAAGAGAATCAATGAATTTTGTTTCTCTTCTTGTACCCTGCGCATATTACCATTTCAGCTCATAGTATATTATCGGGTGCCTTCCTAAAGATCTCATCTTGTAAGGATATTAGCAAAGTGGTATTTGTCATGATAAAGGGTAACACTGTAATATTGCACAGGTAAGGTCAAGCCTATAGGCATTCTGCATGGTGAATGTGAGGGTGAATGGGTCGCAGGCCCAGCTGTGTCCACTTTGGAATCTCCCTGATGGTTGTGGGGTCTAGGCCAAGTGTCAACTCCCTCAGTACACCACTGTATGTCCTAGGCTGGTAGTGGCATACCAGAACTTGGTAACTCCTCAACTATTGTAACCCTGATTCCCATCCTGGGGATCCTCCTCTATTGCTTCCTGCTCCCCTGAGAAATCCTACTCTGGCCTTTCGTTTCTTGGTATCCCTCTTGTTCCCCTACCCACCACCCACCTTAGTATCTGGAACTCTTAATAATAGTAATCACCATAGCCACCATTTCCTGAGGGTTTTCTAAGTGCCAGGCACAGAAAAGTAGGTAACCGAGTCCTAGAGGCATTATAGAAGTTTGTCCAGGGTCACATAAATATTAACGTATAGATCAGCATGTCAAAAGAAATATAATCTGAGCCACATTTGTAATTAAAATTTTTTATTAGCCTAATTAAAAGAGAATAAAAACGGATGAAATTAATTTTATCAGCCCTGGCTGGTGTAGCTCAGTGGATTGAGTGTGGGCCTGCAAAGGGTTGCCAGTTCAATTCCCAGTCAGGGCACATGTCTGGGTTGTGAGCAGGTCCCTAGTAGTGGGTGCTCGAGAGGCAACCACACATTGATGTTTCTCTCCCTCTCCTTCTCCCTCCCTTCCCCTCTCTAAAAATCTTTAAAAAGAAAGAAATTAATTTTATCAATTTTTAAATTTAACTCAATGTATCCAAAACATTAATTGACATGTCATCATTATACAAAATTACTAGTGGGATATTTATATTCTTTTCTCATAAGTCTTTGAAGTCTCGTGTGTATTTTACTCTTACGTCACATCTCAATTTAGACTAGCCACATCTCAAATGCTGCACAACCACCTGTGGCCAGTGGCCTCCCTACCAGACAGTGCAAGTGCATGTGAATCAAGATTTTGGACCCACCCCCAATTTGCCACATTGCAGTCTTTCTACCAATGGCAAGGAGGGGGCAGCCATATTCTCTGTGAAAGCAGGCTGGTATTGTTCATCAAAATTCAGGTCTGCAAAATGTAATAATCTTATCTAATTGGGGATAAGATTTCATTATAAATTAGAATAAAGTGTCTCAAGATGCTACAGAGGACCAACATTTATTAGACCGCTTAAAAGTTTTTGTTAGAGGACTTCTGGACAAGATGGAGGCATAGGTAGACACACTGTGCCTCCTCGCACAACCAAAATAAGGACAACAAAAAATTAGAAACAAAAAAAACAACCAGAACTGACAGAAAACTGAACTGTACAGAAGTCTGACAACTAAGGAGTTAAAATAGACACATTCATCCAGACCAATGAAGGGGCAGAGTTGGGTGGAGTTGAGCGGCCAGGGTGGAGAGGACTCATGGTAAGGAGGACCCAGCGAGGCCACAGATTGTGGAGGGGCAAGGCGCACCCAGTCCCACATTTGCATGCAGATAAACCAGGCAAAACTGGGGAGTGAGACAGATCATGCAACCCAGGGTCCCAGCGTGGGGAAATAAAGCCTCAAAACACTGATTGAAAACACCTGTGGGGGTTGAGGCAGTGAGAGAAACTCCCAGCCTCACAGGAGAGTTTGTTGGAGAGACCCACAGGGTCCCAGGATGTACACAAACCCACCCACATGGGAATCAGCACCAGAAGGGCCCAATTTGCTTGTGGGAAGCGGGGAAAGTAACTGAAATCCGGCAGAGAGAAGAGCAAGCACCATTGTTCCCTCTGAGACTCCTCCCCCACATACATCATCACAACCCAGCGATGTGGTTGCCTCGCCCTGGTGAACACCTATGGCTCCGCCCCTCACTATGTAACAGGTGCGACAAGACAAAAAAAAAAAATGGCCCAAATGAAAGAACAGATCAAAGCTCCAGAAAAAATACAACTAAGTGACGAAGAGATAGCCAACGTATCAGATGCATAGTTCAAAGCACTGGTGATCAGGATGCTCACAGAATTGGTTGAATTTGGTCACAAATTAGATGAACAAATGAAGGCTATGCTAAGTGAAATAAAGGAAAATGTATAGGGAACCAATAGTGATGGGAAGGAAACTGGGACTCAAATCAATGGAGTGGACCAGAAGGAAGAAAGAAACATCCAATCAGAAAAGAATGAAGACACAAGAATTCAAAAAAATGAGGAGAGGCTTAGGAACCTCCAGGACATCTTTAAACATTCCAACATCCGGCCCTTTTCCAGCTTTTGTGGCGTAAGGAGTCATGAGCAGCAAAGTCTCCCGCGACACCCTCTACGAGGCGGTGCAGGAAGTCCTGTATGGGAACCAGCGCAAGCGCCGGAAGTTTTTGGAGACAGTGGAGTTGCAGATTGTTACATTCAGCAACTGCGAGAACAGATGCAGGAGACTTTCAGGGTTTCAGAGATGTTACTTTATTGGCCAAATTTTCCTTTTTAACCTACGCAGGGGGGGCAGACTCCCAAATGTGTCCAGAGACACAGTGCTCATAAGAGCTGCAAATGAGTCCCCCCCGAGCGCTCTCAGCTCCGTCTTTACATAGGGGTATGCA